>CM021101.1:469809874-470447983 GCA_007115665.2 Sequoiadendron giganteum | reverse complement strand
TTCCTCTCTCTCTCCCCCCTTCTCCCCCTCTTCCCCTCTCCCTTCCCTCTCTCTCTCCCCTTCTTCCCCTCTTCCACTCTCCCTTCTCCTCTCCCCTTCTTCCCTCTTCCCCTCTCCCATCCCCCTCCTAGCAGCTCTCTCTCTCTCTCTCTCTCTCTCTCTCTCACTCTCTCTGCCTTTCCCCCTCTCTCTCTATCTCTTGTCCACCCTACACCTCCTAATTACTCTTGGGTCTATGTGTGCCACAAATCAGATATCTGTTTTTTGGCACCAAAATTCCACCTTCACAATACATTTTTAAATGTTTTCAAATATTGCCCAACCCTGATTTTTTATACTTTTAGAAATTGGATATCCGATTTGTAAAAATTAGGCTTGGGCATTGCTATGGAGCAATGTACTAACACCCAACCCAAAAGAAAGTCAACTCGAAATTTCCATGTTTTTTAGCGAGTGAAAAATGCTACTTTTTCCTATTGCCACTTTTTGGCCCATCATGATCCTGCACATGCCCTCAAATAGATTTTGCGATGTTGAATTGTCCTTCATTTTATGAACACAAAGAAGATGAGCTTGGCGAACATGTTCTAAAGTATACAAATGCATACAAACCCAAGAAGTATTGTCTACCACAGTAACTTCATCTAAAGATAATGCAAAGAAATTTGACTCTTTTACTTTCTCCTTTAAAGCTTGCTTTTCCACTGCAGCAAGACAATTCGCCCATTCCCATCTAGTGTTTACTGAACAATGTGAGAAGGGAAAGTGAGGAACACTCAAATAAGATAATAAATCAAAATATTTTGGGTAGTTTGTCATAGGACGCCCCCTGGACAAAATATGAAAAACAACACTCATCTGAACAATTTTTGACAAATTTGTTGTTGCCATGGCTTTTCCAAAATGAGCCTCAAGTGTACCTTCACATTTTTTAATCTTCGACATTCTATGGTTATGCTCTCCATAATCTGTGACATACTTAACATGAAGACATTCTTCCTTTGATTTCCATCGTACGACTGATTGTTCCTTTCCGTCTATGATTTATTTTTCATAAAATTTACCGATATGTTTTTCTATAGTGTCAAGCTTTAGCTGCATCATCTTGTCTCTTCCATATTTCCAACTACAAATCTTACATTTGACCTTTGTTTCCCTTTGAATATCATTTTTGTTTGATACCCCCACTGGTTCAAGGAATGGGTACTTCGACAACCAACCAATTTGAAAATTCCTTGTCATTTCCCACTCACGTCCCAATTTTGATTTGCCTTTTCTTTTCTTGCTACCAACATCATCCTCATCCAAGTCAATTATCTCATTCTGGCTAACCAGGGTATCCCTTGGAACATCTTCTGCGGTATTTCCATCCTCATTTGATATATTTTGATTTAACTCAATGACAATCTCACCTTGACCTTCCTATGGCGGTGAGGTATTGTCAATGCCATCTTCAATAATATTTGGTGGAAGAGTTGATGATGTAACTCCACCTTGATCTGATGGATTAGAAGCTTTGTCAATTCCAAAGTAAGACTGTATGGTACCTCCATGTTTTGGGCATTTTGATGGCCTCCCAGTCTTTTCATTACCCTCAAAAGTCTTACCCTTGCTACTCGACATATTGATATCTCACTTCGAATAAAAGTTGGAAAAAAAAGTCTTCTTATTTAAGAAGGATAGACCGATAGAGAATATAGATCCCATTCCCTACTCAAAATCATGTTTAAAACTGAAGCAAGAATGGAAAACAGATAAAAAAATCTTACTATTATAACTAATAACTAAACAGTATGAAGAAATGATCACTCACCTTTGAGTCTACGGTTTCGGGTTTCACTGACTTCTGGATCGAGAAGTAGAACTTCATAATCGAACAACATGTGTAGGAACAAATAACAGTTTCAATTGTATTTATATCAATCCATATTTGGCGAATTCCGCAGGATTTTTTAATGGTATGTTAAAAATTTGACAAATCTTGCGTACTTATACAACGATACCTTGTAATTTTCAAGGCGAAATGTGTCCTCGAATGTAATTATTTTTAAATATTATTGGCGAAATAGGTCCTCATAAGCAACTATTTATAAATTTTAATTGGCGAAATGGGTCTTCACAAGCAACTATTTGTAAATTTTAATTGGCGAAATGAGTCCTCATATAATGTTGTTTTAATAGTATTGGCGAATATGTTGGTGTTTTATGACATGCTCCTTGGGATTCTAGGCGAAAATATTAATCGGTACATTGGAAACGCGTAGTCTATTATGGCGAATTTATTGCCTAAACATGCCTTGTAAAAAAAACTACTGACAAATGGACATGCATTGGACCGATAGTTCGTGAAATCTGGGCGATTTGAACACCTTGTTGGATACGGTAAATTCGCCAATTTCGATTTGCCCGATTCCTAGAATTCGCCAATTGGCAAAGATTCGCCACTAAAATTTTCCCTGGTGTAACTAGTATGTAGACACCGTGTCATGTTTTGAATATCGAGATCCCACACCTTATTTGCAAGATCTACATTTGATTGTTGATCCTCCCTATCAAACAATTTTGTTGCGATGGTTATTCACCTAAAGTTACCCTTCAAATACTAATAGATGCCATACTTAAAAATCATACATAAACTAAATATATTTATGCAAAATAATTCTATATAATTTTTTATGGTTTCTCCAAAATCTTCTTTATTTAAAAAAAATCATAAATAAATAAAAAATTATTTTATATGAGACACTCTTCCTAAAATTTTAATTATATTTTAAGCCTCAATTGTTTGTGAAGGGAGATGCTTACTACCATAAGCTTTCACCAAATAAAAATAAGTTTCTATTTGAAGGCTTGTTGTATCCTTTTGACAACCTTGAATGTTTTGTTTGATACTTCTATCTTACAGCTTGATTTTATTAATTAAGCAGGGCAAGGGCCATGATCCCAAATATTCAACGCTTTAATAGCTTAAACATATTAATAAAAGACACAAGACCTTTAACAAAAAGACACTAAAACTAAACTAACAGATAAGATTCCAGTCCGCAATTAAAAAGTCCAAAGACTTCTCCCATGCTTCCTTCTCCTAGTTGAACAGCACTCTTTCATTTTATCTTACCAGCACCCTTTCATTCTATATTACAGTTTGTTAACTGAACTCCTCTTTTGTATTTTATTTCTTTACATTGTTTCAATAAAAAAACCAAAAAACTCAATTTATAACCCAATTATCACTGCCACCTTTCCCACCTTGTGACAAGCGAGGAGAGGTTACACCATACATTTGGTTTGGTAAAATATCAAGAAACCTGAATAAAACTTTTAGCGAAAGAATACAAACAGGTATAATGGCATGATTTCTGTGTGTGGTATCGGATATAATCCTACAACTTTTGTATTTTTGGCTGTTTAATTTGTACTACGATTATTTGCCCTCACGTCTCAATCTAAGTAGATGGGTACAGGCAATTATTATGGTGGATTGCAGACAAAACAATGATGGGCAGGAATAATATCCTTAAAGTACACCTCTCAAAGTGCGGTGCTACTGTGTCAAATCCAAAAGCCAAATTTCTGGGTCCCTTTAAAAAGAATTTCATCCTTTTACAGTTCCTGATTGCAGAAAATCCCAAATGTTGAGCTGTAAAATTTCATTCCTTTTTGAGGTGACTGTTGGATATTTGCTTTAGCAAGTTTATGCATATATACTAAGGTCTGTATATTTTACTTTATCAAATTCCAAGTAATGCCAACCTAAATCATCATTATGAGATTGCCTTTAAAAAACACCATTTTTTCTGTTGGAAGATTCTCTGCATTAAGATAACAATTCGGTGTATTGTTCTCCATTTACAGAACAACTGTTTTGGATGTTTCTTATTTGATAGATATTTTATTCGTGCCCGATACTTTGCTTAGACTGCCTTTTACTTGTGATTGTATGTCAACAGTTGAAGAGTTATTTATGATTATCGCATTTGGGCGTGGTCTTTGTTCAAAATTGCGATGTGGGATGCTGTCGAACAGTGAAACAATGTTCCTAATTTTGGGTTTAATCTGTATTTAGGCTTATTTATACTGCAAGTTTTAGAATTGGTGTTGCAAAATTCCGAAACCAAGCCCTTGATTTTGGGGTTTATCTGCATTTGGTCGCATTGTATATTTCTATGTTAGATTAAGTCCATGTTGTTAAAGATTGCTATCAGCTGTTTGAGGGCAGGTACAAAATAGACACCAAAGTGGTATAGGTCGTTCAATCTAACGATGGAGAGCCCAGTCGGTGTATTTGGAACAGGGAGAATTTTGTTAGGGGAAATTGAAGTATTGCAGTTGTTCACATTTGAAGAGGTATGGAGCTGGAATGGAGGAAAAGATAATTCTGGTGCTACATTTTACAAGCCTTTTGGAATCCCTACCGGTTATTTCAGCCTTGGACACTATTGCCAATCCAGCAGAGAGAAGCATTGTAGAGGATGGATGCTTGTAGTGAAAGACAGAGAAGTATCTAATGACTTTCTTGAAATGTCAAATGAAGCTCTTGGAATGTGTAGTGGATCAGAAAGAAGTGATGTGAATTCTAATTCAGCTAAAAAGATTGAAAGAATTCCTCCCATAGCAAAACCGCTGAATTACACATTAGTCTGGAGTAGTCAGCACTGGAAGGGAAACCAGGGCGCAGTTGGTTACTTCTGGCTGCCCCAAGCTCCAGAGAAATACAGGGCATGTGGTTTTTTGGTAACAAACACACCACATGAACCCTGTCTAAAAGAAGTTATGTGTGTAAGATCTGATCTCACAGATATATGTGAGATAGAAAGTTTGATTTGGACTACAGGAAACACAAATCCTCTTAGCTATCCTTTCAGTGCTTGGAATCTCAGACCAAAATTGCGAGGAGCAAAGGCTCGAGGAGTATGTGTAGGAACATTCTACTGCAATAATGACCTTAAATGTACTAACCCTCTTCCTGTTGCATGTTTGAAGAATGTTAATTTTGACCTTTCAGCCATGCCGAAACTTAGTCAAATGCATGCAATAGTTAAGAAGTATGGACCTATTGTTTTCTATCATCCAGAGGAAATTTATTTCCCCTCATCTGTTTCCTGGGTGTTTGAGAATGGAGAATTGCTTTATAAACGAGGCGTGGAAGCACCTCAACCAATTATGATTGACGGATCAAATCTACCTCTTGGTGGCTCCAATGACAATGAGTACTGGCTAGACTTGCCTAAAGAGGATGGGGCTGCAAAAAGGCTGAAACAAGGTGATTTGCAAGGTGCAATGGCATATTTACATTTTAAACCAGCATTAGGTGGAACGTTTACTGATATTGCAACATGGCTGTTTTATCCTCTCAATGGTTCCATTACTGTCAAGGTTGGTGCACTGAATTTGCCTCTCAAATATGGAGAACATGTTGGTGATTGGGAACACTTCACCCTTAGGATTAGCAATTTTACTGGTGAACTGTGGAAAATTTATTTCTCACAGCACAGTGGTGGCCAATGGATTAATGCTGCAGATTTGGAACGCATTGAAGGGAATATAATAGTAGTATATGCATCAAAGGGTGGGCACGCAACATTTCCTCATGCAGGGAATTTTCTTGAAGGTGACAGGAAACTTGGAGTTGGTATCAGGAATGATGCTGCTAGAAGCAAATATTTTCTGGATATTAGCAGAAAGTATCAAATTGTTGCAGCAGAGTACCTGGAAGCTATTGGATCCAATGAGATTATAACAGAGCCTCCATGGTTGCAGTATATGAGGGAATGGGGTCCAAAGATTGTGTACAATTCTCGAACAGAGCTCAATAGGGTCATCAGATTGCTTCCTTCTAAATTGAGGTCAACTATTGAGAATCTCTTGAACAATATGCCCAAGGAGCTTTCAGGTGGGCAAGGACCCACTGGGCCTAAAGCCAAAGACAACTGGGATGGAGATGAAAGAGGATGATCTGCCACATTCAATGAAATGTAAGCTCTGTTTGTTGGTTACAATTACTAGGATCATCTGTACTTAGCTGTGGATTCAATTTATACACTGTAAGTTATTATGATAATAAGTATTCAGTGTCACATGGCTGTTCTTCTTGAATATATCTTACTCTGGAATCTGACCCTGCTTATTTGTTCTTGCATTTTGATGTTTTCTGTCATATGATTTTGTAGTTTTTAGGTGCTTGGGTGTTGGATATAATATTCCTTTCCATTTTATGTTTATTTATTGTAGAAACATGATGTGCTTTTTTATTTTCAACTTTTCTTATTCTAAGATAAACTTAACCTTAACATACGTGAGGTTGATGTCTTCCCATTAAATAGAGACAATTTTTATCGATAGAGAACACATTGCATCCACAACACCTTTACTTTCCATTAGATCCAGATGATTCTTAATTTTGAATCGAGAAATGAACTGGGTATGGTGCTTGAATTTGTGTTCTGCCTATCCATCTGTCTTCAGGCTGATATTTTCTTGCGTGGAAATTTTCTCTTCTCCAGCACCAACAACAGATCTGTTTCATACCCTGAAATCAATGCTGAATTTTAAAATGTTTTAATGGCCTCTGGCTGATTTTTCTCTTCTCCAGTATCTCACATAGAATGCGAAAACTTTATTATTTCTGTTTGGTCCTACCATATCCTTGCACTTAGTCTGCTTACATGCTCTTTTTCTCATTTTTGACAAGTCGAAGCAATCTACATTATCATAGCCTCTGCCATGAAAATGTACATTTTTCTTCTTTTTCAAATTAAATCTGTTTTTTCATTTGAACTTGGAACATTGCAGTTAATCTTGTTATTCCTGCTAACTCTTTCTTTGCCAACAAGAGGCTAAACTCTTAAATATCAAATAAAAAACAAAAACTACATTTTGATCTTTCTCATGTAGAGCAACTCCAAGTTTTAAACATTTGTATGTTTGGTTGCTAATTTGCTTAAACCATAATATAATAGGGTTCACCTTCTAAAACCCAGAAAGAGACCAGATCCCTGCTATTATCTCTGCCTTCTTTTGGATAAATGTTTCCTGTCTCAGGACTGAAGATGACCTGTTATAAATTCCCACCTATCACAAATTCTTATTGTAGCCATTTAATTACCATATAAATTTCTAAATGTTTCCTATCGCCGGATCATAGATGATCTGTTCTAAACCCCCACCCCTCACACATTCTTACTTTAGCCATTGAGTTACCATATAAATTTCTAAATGTTTTCTATCTCAGGATTGTAGGTGTTCTGTTGTAAACTCCCTCCCATCACAAATTCTTACTTTAGTCATTGAATTGCCATATAAATTTCTATTGTTCCACATACAATTGAAAATTTGGCTTGTGTTATAATGTCTATTCAAAAGTTTGAGTAGCTGTATTATCTGTAATGAGTTCTAATTGTTTGATTTTCCTGTATCCCTCAGGCTACCTAAACCTAATCTCACATGGGAGGAATGCAGACCAATATGATGAAGCTCACAAAGCCCATTTGTTCATTGTACCAGAGTGTTCATTAGTTGTATATGATTCTTTAGGATTGTTTCATATGCCTCATTTAATAGTCGTATGTAATGGTCAGCGGACAATTTTCACTCTGTCCTACCCAGTAAATACCTTATCCTTGTTTGCATAGTTCCTAACTTTATATGTTTGGCATATAGTAATTTCCAATTTTGCCATCTGCAATTGATAGTTTCAATTATTTTACAGCAATATAATTTCTTTTAAGCATTTATCTGTGTTATCATCTATTTTTTTTAAATTCTAGTTATGTAAATCCATACAGAATAACTCTATTCAATCAAATGAGATTTCACTCTGTGAATGCCTTTATTTCCTTAAGAATTTAGCTTAAAGAAATTCTCTGTGCAGTTTGACTACATTGTGCAACCTTTCAAAAGGATTTGGACCTCGGAAACTCCTCTTTTCGTACTTTATTGAAGTGAGCGCTCCCTCTGGCAAATGACATTGGCATGGGCTAGGGTTAGAAACCCTTCTCATTGCCCCTGTTCCAGTCAATCAAAGGAAATTTCAACAGTTTAAAGCATTTTAAAATTTTGGCAGGCCATTAAGCTTGATCTTAGATGGGACGTTAAAATTCTTTGCTCAGGATTCTGTTGTAATGGCCATTCTCTTTGGTATTCTTCTGTGCTTACTCGTCATGGTGTGTCGCCAGTTGAATTTCTTTGCCCTAAGGTCTAGAGATTTCACAAACACACGAAAACCTGTCGAAGGAATTTTTTTTCTGAAATACTTATGATTCGTTTCCATGCCCAGAGCTTCGGGCCAGATTAAATTTAATTCTGTTGAATTTTCATACGTACCGTGAAATTCAGGAGCTTTTGTCTAATTTATCTCTTCCATAAATTTGGGTTTCCTATTCTCAAATTTTACCTGGGAGATTAGAAACTGTTCTGTGACGTTTCCTTTAGGTGGAATAAGCTTTGCTAATGGCTCTCTCCTGAGCCAATCATTCATGAAAAAGCTTGATTGGCAGAATGTCATTTCCGATGTAAAATGTGAGGTAAAGTTGTAAAGTACATCCTCTATTCTAGATTTTGTCACAGCCATTTTTGGAGCATTCAGGATCTTCATGGTTGTTTTCCACTTGGAAGGGCTCATCCTCATCCTACTCTTGCACAAGAGACAAGTTTTTGGATTACATTATGTTAACTTTTATTCCCACAAATTTTGAATTACATTTCATAGTTATTTTATTAATTTTATTTGAAGAGTTATTTTTATTTTTTGAGTTATTTTATAGTTTTTTTTTTTAAAAGATTATGTCAATTGTGCTTTAATTTTTACGTGCATGGTCATGACATGACACTCTATACCTTGTTATCATTGTAGAATGTATCCTAGCATAATGATCTTATATTGGTTAATGTGTTACTTTGATAATAATTCATAAATAGAATCAGTTTTAAAATTTACATCACTAAAAAAAAATTTAAAATCATTAGAAAAGATATTTATATTTCATTTTGAGATGGTGTAGAGCTTTTTATCAATGAGCTACGTCCCCCTTTATTGAGGATGTTGATGTAAGGTGTTTTGCCTTTGATTCTTTTCAACTCAATCAATTGATTCTTCCCAATGCCTAGTGGAATGGGATAAAGGAACCTTGGAATGCATTGACCCAAATCCTATTCTTGTAAACTCTAAAAGCTTTTTGGTTTGGTTAATTTATCTGTCATTTTCTCTCAAGTCTATGTTTAAAATTTGAGTGTTATGTTGCATCGGTGTTGTGATATGGTCTTATGTTTATTTGCTCAAATGGATCCATGGTCGTTGCTCATAGTTTGAATGTGCCATTAGTATTATTTTTGTCATCTTACCAAAAATTTCATATTTTCTAAAATAAATGTGTTCATTTTTGGTGGTTTGTCATATTCTAACCTTTACTTGTGCATTTCATTTGTCTATACTTAAAGAAAAGGAAGTCAAATGTGTTATATTGAAAGATGTAGGAATTGGTTAAACTAGTCACTTTTCATCCCAAGATGTCTAAAAATATATAAGCTTTACCAATTGAATGACTTATATAAATTTGTTGATTTCTTGAAGTAGTAAACTTTAGTCTTAAGGCATCTTGTGGTGTTTAATGAATTAGAAGAACTTTATATGTGGAAGCATCAAAACATGGAAATTTTTGAGGTGGGTATTTTCAAGTAGGCTTAATGTAAATTTCATTTGAGATTGAATTACATGGCTTTATTTAATTCATTTCTGCATATTTGCAAATGACAAGTGGGACCCATTAGTTGATCTCTTAAAATCTAGATATTGCATTCAACACTATTGATTTTGGGTGCCCTTTTGACCAACCATCCATGTGGTCACTTTGAGTTGGTTTATAAATATGATTGAGCAATGACATAATACCAACATCTTCCTAGTTGGAAATCATGTGTTGACTTCTATATATTGGGAGAGGGGTTCAATGGGTTTGACATAGTTCTTGAGATCCTTTGATGGCCATTGATTTATCTAAGATTGTTGCGTTTATGATATATGGTGAAGGTTGACGATTCATCAATTTTTCAAGGAAATTTAGAAGTGCATGTATGGGCCTCCATGAGCATATTTTGAGTCATGCATCTTCCCTATAGATTATGTTAGCAATCAATTTTTCTTTGAACTCAAAATTTTATGAAGTGTTTTTCTTCAAAGTGAGTTATGTAGCTTGCCTTTCACCAGTAAGGATGTTAATTTAGCTTGGAGGCTATTTTTTTATGGGCCATATTTTATTTCATGAAGGTGCTCATCTACGATTTAACTAGCTAGGGGACATGTGTCATTCATGTGCTAACTTGAATTTGACCTATTTTTTATAAATGGAAATTGTGTTTCTTGTTGTTGTATTTTTCACCAAATCTATGTTTCTTGGTGTCTTTTGAGTACTCTTTGGTGTCAATGGTTGTGTCTAGGCTAGAGACATGTATGTAGAGGTTTGACTATAAATATTTGTGAAGGAAAATTGATGGGAAACTACTATGTAGGGGCAATTTCTCTATGGATAGCATTGTATTTAAGGAAGTAACCATTTTTGTGCTTATGAGATTACATTCAATTATCCCTTGTCTATTTTTCATTAGTTTCTAGAGTTATTTGTGGGATTTTTAGCAATAAATGTTTAATTTTCAATGCAAGCATGTTTTTCAAAATACTCATTAGAGATACTTTGGATCACTTCCATAGTTTGTAAGCATTTTTTCTATATATGATGTTTAATTTTTTGAATCTTGTCTAGAATGAATTTGTAGCTAGATTGACTAGATGTTTAGATAAATTTTGATTCACTTGTTAAATTTTACATCAAATCTTTGCATACCTTGTTAATCTACATTTTTTTACCAATATATAAGACACCAATCTCAAAAGGAAATTGATCACAATAAGCTTGTTCCTAGCCAATTTGTAAGACTTTAGGAGGTTACAATTAAAACATCTTTGGGGAAATTCATTGGTAAGGTATTTGTAGCTAGACCTTGTTAAAAGTAAATGCTCTATTTATTGTATTGGGATCCTCACTAATAAACCTTAATAAGCTAGTAGAAAAGTTATTACTGATAAATAATTGGTTTATCTTGATAC
Organism: Sequoiadendron giganteum; assembly: GCA_007115665.2. Taxonomy (NCBI): domain Eukaryota; kingdom Viridiplantae; phylum Streptophyta; class Pinopsida; order Cupressales; family Cupressaceae; genus Sequoiadendron; species Sequoiadendron giganteum. The sequence goes on along the minus strand of CM021101.1, from coordinate 470,436,885 downwards.
TCAAGGTATAGGAAACATTTGTGGATTGAAATTTTCACTTCTTTTAATTATGTAAGATCTCGTGATAATACCATCCCTATCCTAGTAGAGCCTAAAGTGTAGAAGAGTTACCCACTTTTCTCAAGTGATCCAAATCAACCTATAATTTGATCATTATTTTTATCTAAATCTTGGATTGGCATTTCCCTAAGAGCCAACTTTTCTTGAATTTATTAGTCATAAGAATTGATCTTGGAGAACCAACAAAATGGTGGTATTAATAGGGAATCATGAATTCAAATATCTAATTATATAATTTTATGTATTCTTTTGTTGGTTGTTGTGTCATTTTGATTAGTGTAGTTTTGTGTAATCAACTTGAACCACAAGAATGATGTTGTTGCCAAATAATTAAGAACTTGGACCTTTAGTTGTATGTTTTTATGTATTTTGTTGTGCGTTGTCATTTTTCTCTGTGTAATGTCGTTCCATCAACTTTCAAGAATAGAACATTATTTCCAAGGATAACCATTGATGATATTTTGTTCCACTACTACACTATCAATTATTCTCCATTTACATAGCTCTTTGGTTAATTGTATTGGTATGATCTATCATGTTGGCATCACATCAACTTGCACTAATTGAATTGCATCATTATTGGGCAAAGTGAGCCTTAAACTTTTTCTTTAAATTATTTCTTATGTATTATTGTATATCTTTTGTTAAACTTTGCATGATAGCCGCTAGAGTAGTAAATCATTTATCATGGAACAATTTTCTTGTTAACTAATTTTTAAATTATTGTGAGAGACACCAATATTTCTTGAAATTCATTCAAATATATACCTAGTGTCCATATCTTTGATTTCCTTAATAGTTATTTTACAAGTTTGTTAAAAAATAGAATTTAGATATCATCTATTCACTTGTTTAGATTTAAATATTATCAAATTGTGTTGTCCTTTGCAAACTTTTCATCCATTCAAAAAGAAAAATTATATTCCACTAACTTTAAAATTCTAGTGTCATTATATCTGCTTAATGAATAAACCCATATAAATTCAACTTGATATGAAATTTGTAAGTATTATGGTACCTAACATAATTATGGGGCCTCTAGGGAAGGTTATTTTAAATTTTCTCTTATTCTTTAAGAGTGACAACTTTTCTTTGTCAAATCTAGACATTAAAGTATTGAACCTTTAATTATTTAATGAATCAAAAAATATGCCTATGTGTTTGAGGTTCCTTTAAATTTTTCAATGATAATATTGCTATGGAAGGATGAAGATCTTCTTTCCAAAGTAATCATAGTAATAAATTAACTACTAAGATGTAAAATTTGTGCCAAAAACACCTCAACAAGTATAGACAACAAAAGAAGGTATATCTCATGTATTTTTTAATCTTAGGGTTATGAATTTTATATTAATATTTCTAAAAAATGGGCCCCTTTAATTGAAGAAGTGTTTTTTCTTCATACAAGTCTATGAACTTATAAGAATTTTAAAGCTAGGCAATATGGTTAGAATTGGACTCTCTAAATATGAAATAATAACTTAGGTGAGGGATGAGAGAAGTATCTTAGCTATTGAAATCTAACATTCACATTACCTTTCTCCCCTAGAATACCCTTTGGTAATGCCTGCCATGTTAAAACTAATTTTCCCTGTGATGGCATTGTATAGTACACAAGTCTTTATTGATTATTTTTTCCTCAATATGGATGTTGATATATAGCCCACAAGATAGAAGTTGCAAATATTCATGATTCCCCACCCTTTCCTTTCATGCCTCCTATTTGGTTTGAAAACATGGGCTAAAACTCTGTCTAATATATACATGATTGGATAGACTCCTTTAACACCACCACTATAGCTCCTTCAATGTTCAATGCCAACAAAGATTAAAAAACCCTAAAACCTCTCCTTGCTACATGGTTAAAAAATTGAAACAATCTCTCTACTTGGTGCCCAAATGATTTAGTCTTCTAATTTACTTTCCATTTTTCTTAAAATTTTCCATGCAAGTTTTCATGTTAACTTTCCCTTTTTCTTTTAAAAACACTAAAAATTTAACAATATCTTCAATAAAAGTGCCTTTAAAATAAAAGTTTTGATAGTAAGTTCACTATAAGTGGTATTAGAGCTCTTTCTAAGGTCATTTATATAAGAAGTATTACTAGTTTAAGGATTTCTATAATTTTCCATTGTATGCTCTCACTACACCCTAGAGGGATCTTGGTGATCATAAAGTGTTAAAAACTACAATCACACTAACTATGTCACCTAAACATATTTAGACCAAGAAAATTCATTCATATTAATTCTTCAAAACTATGCTACAACATAACTTCAACAACAATGGACACTATGTATTTCTATACTAGACACTGTTACAATATGACTATTTCTCTCCTCTTTTTCCAGCCTATTACAATAAAAAGTCATTCTCAATTTGAAGAAAGACTAAAAAGAAAAATCTTCTTAGATGAGTTATACTTTTCACATCATAATTTCATGATAATTAACTATCATAGTAGTCTAAATGGTTTGATTAGGATAAAACTACATCATATCCATCTTGTTGATGAAACAATGCAATGAAAAAAAATCATAGCATTATTTTTTTATCTTCCTTTGCATCTCAAAAAATTGGAGAAGTTAGAAACCATTTGAAAATCTTTTCCACATGCTCAAAACACTTCTATTAGCCTCTTTTAAGAAATTCAAACTAGATGACACCTTTGAAAACTTTGTTTGGGCTATCAAAGCACTTGGGAATTAGGGAATCAAGGATGATAGGGAGGTCATGCTAGATGAGGGAAGGTCAAAAGGATAACTCCAATAGGAACGAGGCATTGGGATGTTGGGCTCGAGGAGTTGGGATAGGGCCTAACTTTGTACCAAATTAAGGGGATGCCAAAATTTTGACTTCAATAGGTTATATAGATAAATTGACAAAGTTTCAAACATTTAGGGGCTAAGGAAATGGGTATCAAAATAAGGAAGGGTTGAAATTTTGATTGCTATAGGCTACATTAAGCAATTGGTATAATTTCATACTTTTCAGGTTGGATGGGAAGCGATACTTGAATAAGAAATAGTTGGAATTTTGACTTCATAAAATAGTAACTTTTTGGGAGCAAGTGACAGAGTTTTAGACTTTGAGGGTTTGATGGAAAGAGGTACCTAAATAAGGAACAACTGAAAGTATGAGTCCAATAAACTTGTAACTTTATCACCAGATTTTTAAGCTTTTGGGGTTTGTTGGAAAGAGGTGTTGAGTTAAAGGAATACTAAAATCCCAACTCCATAAGACTTAGAAAAATTTTGAAATGCAAGAGATCAAAGTTTTAGGGGAAAAGGTGAAGGGGAATGGGTTCCAAAAGATGGGATGGATGAGGAATTCCAAAATTTTGACAACTATAAAGGACATAGGATTTTAATAGACTTTCAAGCTTCAAGGATCAAGAATTCCAAATGAATAGTACTGAGGGATGGAAAACTCTAAAACTCTAACATATGCAAGAAAAACACAATTATGTTATTCATACCTGAATGTCGATACTAGGGATGGAAGTATGGAATACCCTAAAACTCTAGAACTCCAACGTAACAACACTTAAATGAAACTTAACAAGGACCCAAGTGGGTTGTCAATATCAGTAGAGAAGGTATGTAGGTATAAATAAATTTTAAATTTTGAGTCCAAAAAACACATAAAACATAAAGGAGAATAACAAAAATAGCCTATACTTAGACTGTTTTTATATTTTTGCATCTTTTAACACTTGGCGGATCCATTTAGTTTGTCTTAAATTAGTTATAAACAATGGATCAAATATGACAGAAATACATAAAATGGAAAGGACTCAAGAAAAAATGGCTTACAGATTTGGGTCCCAATAATGAATTTAGTTGGGGATGTTCGTTTTAGTGGGATATAACAAGGATTTAGAAATACTCTAGGGTGTTGAACAAGGTGCCAACATGATTACTTTGGAAACTTTTAGCATATAATGTTATATTTTTTTATAATTTTTCAAACATTATTCAGTGGCCATGAGCCACCAAAAAGTAGAACCAATACTTTCCTCTATCAAAAAATTTGGTGTTTGATGATTTCCTAAAACATGACTAAAACCACTACCGCAACTTGCTTGTGCATTAACATTAGCATTGAGAATCCTCACCACACTTCTAAATTTACCACTATCAAATTTTGTCATACCTAACTAGATTTTGTACCCAAATACCAACTAAGATACCACAACATATGAAATACATGTGGTGTACCTATCACATGTGTCATACCTAATTTCATTACAATACTTTATAGCACACATGTCACTAAAATGCATTGCCATAAGTTCATTAGACTAAATCAAGAAATTAAAATTTTCCTAATAAATTGAAAAAGATAAACCACAAGCATTAACTTCATCAATCAATTTTATATCAAATTAAAAACCTTCATAATAATTATGTTCAAGGAACACCTTAACATGCATTTTCTCTATCCCACTAAAATCACATATCAACTTCAAGTTAGAAAAATAATACTGATAAGAACTAGAGGCATGGGATATACCAGTTAATGATCTAATTTCTACCCCACATATAGTAGGAAATCCTCAGGTGCACCAAACAAGAAATAATCATATACAAGCACCCCTTGAATATGAGCTACATCACACTTACACTCACCCTTGTTTGGATATCATAACTCATTCACATCACTATGTGTTCCAATGATTTGAAAAAATAATTAACTCTTATAACAACATCTTCATCAATAGTCAATTCATGATTCTCATAAAAATAATAATCTCCATTATCATTGCATATATTGACAAACTTTTTAATTATGGGCTAAAAAATAAGGTTTGATTTATCTTTCAAATCATCATTCATCTCAACATGGAATGTCTCAAGAGAAGGATTAAATAGTTCATAATTCTTATCTATTTTTAACTCTTCATATAAATTTTTCATATCATGACTATCATTGTAAAGAGATTTATGCACAAATATTTCTTCTTTCTGAACATAAAGTTCTAAATCCTTTTCAACATCAACATTTTTAGAATCAACATGACCAATAAAAGATCTTGGAGATAAATTTTCAACCTCATTTGCAATATAAATAGTTAATAAATCTAACTCATACTCCATAGAATCACCACAACATAAATCTTATTCAGCCACAAGAAAGCATGTCCTCTTATCAACATTCATATCAAAGCATTTTCACATGAAGTAACAATTTTATTCTTCACATGTATGTGTGTAATCATTCATAGTAGGAAGCTCGTTAGATTTAGTGTCACCGCTATCAATAAAGAAAGGAATAAAATAATGCATAGAATACCTCTTAAGTTTGACATAAATGTGTCATGTCATTCTTTTGGTCACATGAGGTAACTAGATCACTACCATCACCAACAAAGGATATAATAGTTTCTACATAATCATATCCTATCTTTTCAAGAAACACAATCCATTCATATACTAATAAAAAGGTTTCAAATCTTTTGGTAGGTTGTTCAAACCTTACTTATAGGCTTCACAAAATAAGTCAATATATATTGAGTTTTCAATTCTATAACATTTAGGGATTGTAAACAGAGCATCCATAAACCTTGTGAAAAAATGATTTTGTGATTCTCCTTCATATCTTTTAATGTCAAAAAATGTTTTAAAAAGAGACACATGGTCAATATTACATGTATATTTCTCATTAAAATCTACAAAAAGATCCTTCCAATTGGAGAAAGAGTGATTAGGAAAAATTACCATCTTCTAGCTTCACCATGCAAATATTTAGTAAAATGCCTCATCCACATGTCTTCAAGAGTAAACTAGAAATACTGGACATGAAATGAGAATTCTTGAATGTAGTGATATCCTCGTGAATTCATATGTGAAATAAACCAAGGAATTTGACTATAAACTTTAGGTTTATCATAAAATTGAAATCATAGGTCACTAAGACACATCCAATTTCTTATATGTAGCATTGAGAGAAATATTTGAAGGCTTGTGTTCACTAGTCATGAAGGTTTTAATTTGGAATTGAGGCGCTAATGTATAGTTTCATGAAATTTAGATGCATTACCATAATTTGAACCATGATGCCCTTTGTAGCCTTCTTCCACTAATTCATTAACCTCATTGTAACTCAGTTCATGCTCCCTTCATTTTTAGATATTTCTTCTTCAATTTTTAATTATGTACTTAAATTAAGACTTCTTCAATCTCACATTTTTCTTGAATCCCTTTGGGACATAAGTACTTCTCTAATAGCTTGATAGTAACTATTGAGTCTCTTTTGTCATGATAGTTATCTTCTTTGCCTATTTTAGACTATTCATCCATAGAAATTTCTTTATATTATCAACACTTATAGACACAATAACCTTTGTAAGTTTGTTAGCTCAAATGATTAAATAACATCAAAATAGAAGCAATTAGGATCTTAAAACATTGAATCAAAGAACCTACAAGATAATGATTAATCAAAGGCATGCTCTCAATGAAATTCAATTACACAATATTAGAAAGACTCAATTCAAAATCATTAAACACAATTCAAAGTAATTGAACCTAAACTAGTATGAAAACCTCTCAATCTCATTGTTGATCGATGCATAACTGTGAGATGGATGCAGTGGATTGCTCAGTTTTATGCATTGTCCATTGTTGCAAAATCTTGATTGAAGATGCTTGATGAGGGTTGATTCACAAGAGATTCTGCTCAAGAAATGAGTATGGAATCCTAGAGAGTAACTTTGCTATGAGAATTGTGAATGAATTGATATGAAAAAGGCCTGGTATTTATAGATTTTAGAAATTTTGATCAATGGTGAGGAGTGAAATGGTAATCAATGGATGAAATTAAATTGAGGATGAAGACATTGATCAAGAATGGATCAAGGATTAGATCAAGGGTCACTAATCCATGAGAGATTCAACAACATCCCTTGATTTTAGGAATCATGTTGGAGATACTTTGAGTTGGAGGGAAGAATTCAAATTTGAAAAGGGAATATTCAATGTGGAATATTCTTTATGCAAGTTGGAGGGTTGGAGAAAAACTATCTAATTAAACAATTCATGAAAATCATTTAATTGTGCAAGTTGGAAGAATTGGGAACTTTAATCAAGTAGGATTATTAGCATTTAATTAAATAATTTGACATTATTTAATCAAAAAGGGGAGAAAATGATGAATTATGATGAATTAATCAAATGACCTTAATTATTCAATTAATAGGACAATAATGTGAATTTAACTAAATAATTGGAAATTATTTAATTAAATATATGAATTAGGTGAATTATGTGAGAAATGGTGTTAGTAAGAAAGATCAAGATGTGTGATATACTCACAACATTTTCAGATGTCTACATTTTTCCCTTCTTTGAAGCGAGGTACCCATTGTGTTGCTTCAAAGAACTGATATTGCTCGATGAGAATAAAAAAATTCTAATTTTTCTTGATGCCCCACTATGCCCCAATGGATGAAGGAGTGTTGGTGTGTTGCCCCTTGAGAGATCGATCGAAAAAATTTATTTTTAGGTCGAAATCACAACATGATGATGGGGGTAGTTCTACTGATCAAAAAGGACAAAAAAAAATTCTTAGAAAGCTTAAATGTTCAATGTAGAAATTTTTTATGATGTATATACACTCATCAGAAATGGGTAGCCTCATCTACATTTTAATGTATATCACATAGATTTGATACTTGGATAGAAATGTTAGTAGAGATAGAAGAATGAGATAGAATAGGAATGATTAGATAGAATAGAATGGTGATGTTGACCAAGATACCAATAAACCTATGATTATTCCAATATTTTATTGGATATGGGATGAGATGTGATAGATGATTTTTCTTTTGCTTTTAGATAATTATTTTCATCATAGCAATCCTTATTTGGTGTAGCAAATAGATATGATGCACCAAGGTATGAAGAACCAGGGTGGCTTTGTATCTAATGCATGGACTTTAACTCTACAAATACACTGGAGTATTCATGTTCATACCTGACATACGAAAACCTTGTTTTTCATGTGACAAAATGAAGCCTTTGAAGTAATGAGACTAATACACAAAAGGTATGAAGAACCTAATATGTCCTAGCCATTATTTTACTTAAGACTACTCCCATGCACACAAGGAAAGTATTCACCAAGGTTTTATTACAAGAATATCCAACTGATGCGAGAGCATTTCTAGTTGTAAAGCAATCCTATATCAACCAAAAATATGTTTTTATTGCATTTCATTCTATAGCAATTTCAACATTTCATTCTGCATTTCACCACATCATTGTTTATCAGTTCGTGGAGTAGGCTATAGCATCTACACATGGACATCTATCACATATCCAGATTTCAAATCATTTGCATTTGTCTACCGAAATTTATCGCTCTTAGAATTTCACTATAGTTACCAGTTAGAGAATTCAGGGCTGACCTAGTCCAAATTTCTTAGTGCGGACCCATTCTAGAATGTGTGGAGCTTAATGGGACATCATACAGGCATTTTGGGTCCAATGGGATCTATCTTGGAAATTCACAAATCATTTCATTTCACGAAGGACTATCTTTTCATACATTGAGGTCAACCTTCACAGTTGTTCATTCATCGGGTTTTACAAACCCTTGTGGCTAACATGAACCTTTTTTGGAGCTTGAGAAGAATATTTATAATCACTTACAACTCATAGGAAGTCATTCATTTAGTAGTAGTTTTAGAAGTATGTTTTAGGATTCAATATTTTTTGCACTTCCCATTGAGGGACTCCAATAAGGCCTTTGGCCATTTCTAATGTTGAATGCCCTTGTGGTGGGATTTTGAGCCCTGGTTATTTCCAACTCAATAAGGAATAAAATTTGTAGATCATTTTCTTGTGTTATTTTTGTTGTGTTGACTCAAAGCTACAAAGTTTGGACTATTCTTTCTGAACCCTCCATCTATGATTGCACCAAGTACTATCAGAGCAATTTTGTGAGTCCTGAAGGTATTCCTTGAGGTGAATATATTTCTGACCTGAGGAAAATTGCATGTGTTTTCAACCAATCGTCGATTGTGAGGCACTTTAAACCTTGTAGCTAGATTGTCGAATTGAGGCAGTTGCACCAATTTGAGGGGAGATATTCCACCAAGAAGAGCATATGCTATGGTTCAAATGTTGCTAGAAGAATGGATGAAATGTTAGAAATGATGCATGAGATGTGAGTCTAATTCGATGCAGTAGAAGAAGACCGAAGGCGATGCCTAAAACCTGGGCATGAGGATGAAAGCAGTGATGAAGTAGATCATGTTGCAAATCAATTTACAGAAGCCCTAGGAAAAGAAGAAGAAGAAGAATTGGATCATATGAAGATGTTGAAAACTATTTCAAAGATTGGAAAAAAACCTAGAGTTGAAATTTAAAATTACACGAGAAATTTAAACCTTGAAGAATTGATTGATTGGTTCATGAAATGGAAGAATAATTTGAATATGAAGAAATTGAAGATCCAAAAAGAGTTAGATTTGCGAAAACAAAGTTGAAAGGTCATGTTCTTTATGGTGGAAAGAAGTTCAGTTGGATAGAAATAGAAGAGGAAAAGATAAAATCATAAAATGGGATAGAATGGTGACAAATTTGAAAAATCAATTCAAACTAGCTAATTATGAGATTGAACTATTGAAAAGATTACAGAACCTGAGACAAAAGGACAAATATGTGAAGGAATACATTGAATAATTCTACAAGATGATCATTAAAATTGGACATAGTGAAGCAAGAAAATAAAATTTTGTGAGATACATTAATGGACTGAGATCAAACATTCAAGAAGAATTGAGCCTGGTAAAGATGACATTAGTAGAGGAAGCATATCAGTTTGCATTAAGAGTGGAAAAGAAGCTGAAAAAGAAGTTGAACAAAGGCAAAGAAGTGTAAGAGGAAGAATCTTGAGGAGTGGATCATAATCTGGAGAAAGAAGACCACATCCAGAGTAGAACAAAGATGTAAATCCCTACTGGAGCGAAGAAAAAGATCATAATTCATACTACAGAGGGAGAGAAGATAGAAATTTCTACCATAGTGATAGAGGAGGTCATAACTCTTACCGTAATGAAGGATACCAAAGGGATCAAGGAAGATCTAAGAGAAGACCATTCAAAGGAACTTGTTTCAAATGTGGAGGTGAAGAACATAAAGCATTTGAATGCCATCAAGGAAGTACCAGAAATAAACCAAAGCATACCAAAAGAGCAGCCTATGTGGATGAAGAACATGTTGAATCCCCTAATTCAGTTCGGAAACTAGAGAAAGGATAATACTTGGTGATGAGGAGAGATTTGATGCATGAAGAAGTGACTAAGGAACCACCGTAAAGAAAGAGTTTGTTTAGAACCAGATGTAAGTCCAAAGGAAAGGTATGTAAAGTTATCATTGATAGTGGTAGCACTGATAATCTAGTTTCGAAAGAGATGGTAACCAAGTTGAATTTAGAGAGATTGAAACATCCAAACCCTTATAGGATAGAATGGATTCAAGATGAGCATATGATATTGGTGAATGAGAAATGTTTGGTGAAGTTTCATATTGGATCATATAGGGATGAAGTATTATGTGATATTATGTCTATGGATGCATGTCATTTACTGTTGGGAAGACCATGGCAATATGATAAGAAAAAAATTCAAGATGGAAGAAGGAACACTTATACTATGACTTCAAATGGAAAAAGAATTAAGTTGATACCTTTAGAGGAAGAGGAGGATATTGAAGCTTGTAGCACTACTAGACTCTATTTGGTAGATGGAAGGAAATTTTTGGATGGATTGAGGCATGAAAATATGTGTTTTACATTAATTCCAAGGAAAAGCAATGGACTAGAGATAGAGAAACCTACCACAGATAATGAAGAGGTAGTAGAATTGTTGATAGAGTATGAAGACATCATGTCAGAGAATGTACTAGATGGTTTACCACTAGTGTGAAGTATCATTCATCATATAGATCTTATATCGGGATATTTTTGAATAAACTAGACTTATCAGAGAAATTTTGATCCCATATGTGGTACCTACTATACTTGCACCAAAGAAAGATGGAGAGTGAAGAATGTGTACAAATTCAAGAGAAATTAATAGGATCGCTATCAAGTATCGATTTCCATTGCCAAGAATGAATGACATTATGAATTGTTTGAGTGGAGCAAAGATTGATCTCAACAATGGCTATCATCAAATCAGGATTAGAGAAGGAGATGAATGGAAGACTGCATTTAAGACAAATGATGGATTGTATGAGTGGGTAGTAATGCATTTTGGATTGATCAATGCACCGAGCACTTTCATGAGATTGATGAATGAGGTATTGAAGAAATTCTTGGGTAAGTTTTTCATTGTTTACTTGGATGATATTTTGATTTTTAGTAAGACAAGAGAAGAACATTTGTGACACATCATACAATTATTGTAGAGGTTGACTGATTAATGTCAAGAAGTGTAGATTTATGAAGACAAAGTTGGTATACTTGGGTTTTTTTATTTTTGTTGAAGGATTGAAGATGGACCATGAGAAAGTAAGAGCAATTGTTGATTGGCCTACACTGATAAACATTGGAGAAGTAAGATCATTCCATGGATTAGCTAGTTTCTGTCAAAAGTTTATTAGGAGTTTTAGTAGCATTTGTACACCTATGACAAAGAAAATGATAGGAAACAAGAAGGACTTTAAGTGGACATCCAGAGCACAAAGAATTTTTGAATTGTTGAAGCAAAAGGTAACAAAACAACTAGTGTTAGCATTACTGGATTTTGACAAAGTATTTCAAGTAGATTGTGATGCAAGTGGAAATGCAATAGGAGTAGTTTAAGTCAAGAAGGAAGACCTATAGATTATTTTCATGAGAAGTTGAATGATTCCAGAAGAAGATATTTAGTTTATGATCAAGACTTTTATGCCATAATTCAAGCCTTGAAGAAGTGGAGACATTATTTGGTGCCTAACGAATTTGTGTTGTATCTAGACCATTAAGCTTTGCAAAATTTGAACAATCAAGGGAAGTTGAATCAGAGACATATGAGGTGGGTTGATTTCTTATAGAGTTATGCATTTGTGTTGAAGCATAGGAGTGGAAAGTCAAACAAAGTTGTAGATGTATTGAGCAGAAGAAGGAATTTGTAGACAGAGATGAGGATAGAAGTACTAGGTTTTGGAGAACTGAAGCACATGTATGAGGATGATCTAGATTTTGCAAAAGCATGGAGAGCATGTAAGGAACCAGTAGTGAAAAATTGGAGCCAATGTTTGTACTTTACATTCAAGAAGGCATGTTGTTCAAAGGAAATCAATTGTGTATTCTGAGGAGTTCAATGAGGGAGAATTTGATCAAGGAAAAACATAGTGGAGGATTGGCAGAACATTTTTGGGTAGACAGGATAGTAACTTTGGTGAGTGAACGTTATTTTTGGTCGTAGATATATAAGGATGTCAAGCAGTATGTTCAAAGTTGTAGAATTTTTCAAGTATCAAAAGGGAGTACTCAAAATACTGGATTGTATAAACCCTTGACAGTACTAGAGAGACCTTGGGAAGATATAAGCATGGGTTTCATATTAGGATTACCAAGAACACAAAGAGAATATGATTCTATAATGGTGGTAGTGGGCAGATTTTTATAAAATGGCACATTTCATTCCTTGCAAGAAGACTACTAATGTTGTGCATGTTGTTGACTTATTTTTCAAGGAGATTGTGAGATTGCATGGATTACTTGTGTATAGTTTTAGATAGAGACACCAAGTTCATTGGATACTTTTGGATAACATTGTGGAAGAAGATGAAGACATATTTGAAATTTAGTTCAACATATCACCCACAAATAGATGGGAAAATAGAAGTGGTAAACAGAAGTTTGGGTAACTTATTAAGATGTTTGGTTGGAGATAAGGCAAGAAATTGGGATATAGTTCTACCGCAAGCAGAATTTGCATATAATAATTTAGTGAACCAGAGTGTAGGGAAGACACCATTTGATATTGTGACAAGAGTACATCCCAAAGGAGTTGCAGAACTAAGAGACATCGGTATGGAGAACAAGAGGAGTGCAAAGGCAAAAGAGTTTGCAGATTTCATGGATACATTGCATAACCAAGTCTAGAAGCATTTGGAGGACATGAATAGTAAGTATAAGGAGAAGTAAAATGAGCACCGAAGACATAAAGAGTTTGTTGTTGGGGATGAGGTGATGGTGCATCTGAGGAAGGAGAGATTTCTATTGGGAACATACAATAATCTAAAGATGAGGAAGTTTGGACCTTGAAGATTCTTAGGAAATTTGATTCTGAAAATGCATATGAAGTGGAGTAACCAAAGACATTGGGTATATCATCTATTTTCAATATTGTAGACATACATGAGTATCATGAAGGATAGTCAGGTGGCATTAGTGGTGAAGTAGATTTTATCCAATCTTGCATACCAAGCTCTAGGAGCTTTCTTAAGTCCATATAATTCCTTCTTCAATTTGCATACCATATTAGGATCTTCTAACAACTAAAAACCTTTCAATTGTTTAATGTAAACCTCTTCTTCCAATTCTCCATTCAAGAATGCAAAATTCACATCCATCTGATAAAATTTGAAATCCTTATGTGATGCAAAATCCAAAAACATCCTAATAGCTTTCATTCTTTCCACTATAGAAAATGTCTCTTCAAATTATATTCCTTCTACTTGCGAGTAGCCTTTACATAGAAGCCTATCTTTGTGCCTAACAACTTCTCCATTCTCATTTAGCTTTTTCTGGAATACCCACTTAGTTCCAATCGCACTCTTATTTGTTGGTCTTGGGACAAGTTCCCAAGTCTAGTTCTTTTCAATCTACATCATTTCTTATTCCATAGCCTTGTTCTAAAATTCATCTTTACATGCCTCAATCTCTACTTTAGGTTCAACTTTAGAAAGTAAACATGAATTTAATTGTTCTTCTGTCATAGTGGTCTTTCTTCTCATCAATACACCTATGTTTTTGTCACCAATGATTTGATCTTCAGAATGGTTCTTCTGCACATACTTAGAGGTCTTAGGGATCCTTTCTGAAGCTTCTTCCTCTTCAACTTGAACTTATTTTTCCTAGCCTTCATCCTTTTCTTCTTCTCTAAAAGAGGACTCATCTTATTCATATCCATCTATCATCACTGGAATTTTATGCAAGTCTTCATCCACTTTGGCACTTGCACTTTTAGAAATCCTTTTAGCCTCTTGTTATAGCACTGGTAATCCTTTCTTTTTATAGAGTATCCAAGGAAGATTCCTTCATTAGACGTTGCATCAAACTTTTCCTAATTTTTCTTCATCTCTTCTAATATAGCACTTGCTTCCAAACACTAAAATACTTGATAGTAGGAGTTCTTCCATACCACAACTCATAGGGAGTCTTTGAACTATTTTTCCTTACTTGTCCTTTATTAATTATGTAGACTATACTATGAATTTCTTCTCTCCAGTAGACATATGGTAGATTTTCTTCCTTCATCATTGTCCTTGTTGCTTCCTAAACAGTCATATTCTTCCTTTCCACCACTCCATTCTACTGAGGATTCCTAGGAGCTGATAAATGTCTCTTTATTATATGATCATAAAAACTGTTAAACTCAATGGAGGTGAACTCTCCACCTCTGTTAGATCTTAAACATTTTATTTTCATATCCATTTCATTCTCAACCATAGCTTTAAATGCCTTAAACTTATCTAGAGCTTCTGATTTTTCTTTGAGAAAGGTTACCCAAGTCATTCTAGAGTAATCATCAATCAATAACATAAAATACATGTCACCTTAAAAACTTCTTGTTCTTGTAGGTCCAAAAATATCTATATGCACCAACTCCAAAAGTCCTATGGTAGAATATTCTTTGACATTGAACCTTTTCTTGTTTTCTTCCCAACTTGAAATTCCTCACAAACTACATTTATAAGCTTTGTAATCTTTGGCAGATCTCTCACAGCTTGAGCAGAGCTGATCCTCACTAAGCTATCAAAATTTATGTGACACATTCCTCTATTCCATAGCCAACTTTCATTGATTTGATTCATAAAGAACATAGAATTAGCACCCTTAATTTGATAAACATTTTCATCTTTCCTTCTTCCTGTAGCAACCAGAGCTTTGGAGCCTTTCCTAATCTCACAACCACCATCCTAAAATACAATATTATATCCTTTGCTACAAATTTTTCCTACACTTAGAATATTATGCTAGAGACCCTTAACATAAAGAACATCATCTGTATTATGATTTCCATCAAAACTGATTGAACCTTTTCCACATATCTTAGCATATGTATCATCACCAAACTCAATAAGACCTCCTTCAAAATTCTCAAGCTTAAAAAACTTACTCTTATCATCTGTCATGTGATCTGAGAATCTAATGTCAACAATTCAGTTATTTTTTTCCTCTCTAGAATTAAAATTAGTCACCATAGTTTCGTTATGACCTCCTTTCAGAGAAAATTCTTTCATGCATCTCTCAGAATTAGTAGAATTAGTTCCAAAATTTAGAGCCATGAACAAGCATTCATCATTTTTTTTATTCGATTAATCAGATTCATCATCAGATATATTGGCATCTTCTTTAACATAATAACTTTTCTTAATTGATTTACCTTTATTCCCTTAAATCTGTCATTTGAAGCTTTTACTGGACATCTTGAAGCATAATGACCTATCTTTCCATATTTCAAAAATTTGAAAGGTAACTTACCTTTGTATTTTCCAGTACCCTTTTTCAACCTCCTCACAAAGTTTTCTCCTAACTTAGCAAACTCATTTGGATCAAATTCCTCATTCTTCTCTGCTTTTCCAACTTTAAAATCGGTCTCTTTTTTTGAATCACTTGGACCAAAATCTCTCAGTTCAAAAGTAGTTGAAGCACCAAATAACTGATCTCTAGAATAATGATCTAAAATTTGAGCTTCTTCAATAGTAGAAACCTTGTGACTATAATATTTAGGAAGATTTCTTAATCCTTTCTTTACCACCTCAGCGTCTTCAAGTTTTCCACCAAGGCCTCTGATGGAACTGACAACTTTGTCCACTCTATGCATGTAGTCTGTAATATCTTAATCTTTTGTCATTCTTAGGGCTTCAAATTTAGTCTTCAAATTTTGCATCTTTGCTTGCTTGACCTTATCATCTCCTTCATAGATAATTTCCAACTTTTTTCAGACCTCACCGATAGTTTTAAGACTCATAACTCAAAAAAATTGAATTAGAAAGACCACTCAAAAGAGCATACCTTGATTTTCCATTATTCTCATATGCATTGATCTCATCATCAATACTCAAACAATTTGCAGGAATTGTACGTCCAATTTCAATAGACTTCCAAACTCCAAATCCTAAAGAAATAACGAAACCTTCCATCTTGGTCTTCCAGAATGGATAATCAGATCCATCAAATAGAGGAGCCTCCTTCTTGTGTGCCATCCTAGATCTACCTCAAGAGGTTAGCATTTCTTCCAAGGAACCTTTCTCTAATACCAAGTGTTGAATGCACAAAACAACTGAGAGGGGGGTGAATCAGTTGTACATTAAAACATCAAAACCCTCATTAACATTCAGATCTGCATTAGTCCTTAAACCCTTATCATGCATTATTAGAATGTAAACATGAGAAATAGTAATGTAAACACATTCATACACTTGAGGACACTATATTTATGTGTAAAACCTAAGAAGGGAAAAACCACAGTGAGGATTATCTCACAATATAAAGTAATTGCAACATTGAATACAATAGGCGAGCACTATTGGAGGGCTCATTTCCCAAAAGAAAGAAGGGCTCACTACAAAATTAGAAAGAAGAGGAAAGAAGATTGTTACAATGAGAAATCCATCTCAAATCAATAGAAATTTTCCACCACTGCACCACCAGTACATTTGCACTCTCTCTGAAGAATGTAGACACCTTCTACTCACTGCTTCTAAGAGTCTTAGTCTTTAAATCTAATACTGCATTTCACACTTTCACACTTCACATCACACACCTTACACTTGCTTCCTCCGTCAATTCATCACACATATATAGCATCTTCAACCTTGAAAAAAAATTACAAGGTCGGCTATACACCTCAAATGTGCAAATTCAAATTAAGTCGGAACCAAAACATTCTCACGGTGGAGAGGAGTGAAGGTAGACCATATCATTCCTTAACTCATACCTAAATCCACATATACATGTCATGCCTCACTTCCAAAAACATCAAATCATATCCACAATTAGAGTAATAACCCAAGGTTGGTCGAGCCTATGTTAACACCATTAATTTAAGTACACACTTCCTCAAATTCAAAGACAACTCGCAACACTTAAACACAATCTAGAATATTACATCAACACCCTGAAATCCAAAAAATCATCAACAACGTACACTTGAAGAACATACTCATTTTGTACACCCAATTAACCTTCCACACACTGTAACACATGAACTCAACCTTACGGAGCACCAAAACTCAAACAAAATAGACTGAAGATAGATATGAACAATATAAGCACACTTCCAAATCCGCAAGACCAAAAAACATAACACAAAGAAATGTGGAGAAAAACCATTTCTCCCAAAAAACATTGCTTCACATCAAACACTAGTGAATATAAAAGTTCCACCACTACACCACCAGTACATTTTCACTCTCTCTGAAGAATGTAGACCCATTTTGATCACTACCTCCAAGAGTCTTAGTCTTTAAGTCTCACACTACATTTCACACTTTCACACTTCACATCTCAACACTTTGCATCACACACATTACACTTGCTTCCTCCATCAATTCATCACACATGTATACCATCTTCAACCTTGAAAACAATCCACAAGGTCAGTTGTGCACCTCAAACATGAAAATTCAAATTAGGTCAGCACAAAAAAAATCCCACGGTGTAGAGGAATGAAGGCATACCACATCATGCCTTAATTTAAACCTAAATCCACATATACACACCATGCAACACTTCCACAAACACTGAAGCATATCCACAATTAGTGTAAGCACCCAAGGTCGGTTGAACCTATGTTAACACCATTAAAAAATTTAGTACACACTTCCTTAAATTCAAAGATGACTCACAGACCACACAACACTTAAACACAATCTATAATATTACATCAACACCTTTAAATCCAACAAATCCTCAAGAACATACACCTAAAGAACATACTCATTTTGTACAACCAGTTAACCTTTCTTACACTATAACACATGAACTCAACCTTGCGGAGCACTAAAACTCAAACAAGTCAAACTAAAGATAGATATTAATAATATAAGCACACTTCCAGATCTGCAAGACCAAAAACCATAACGTGAAGAAATGTGGAGCAAAATCATTTCTCCCAGACAACACTACTTCACAATTCACACACTAGTGAACACAAATTCTTCTGTTGAATCATCAAGAACCTAAAACTTTGGATATAGAACCTCTGAACACCTCTAATCAACATATAAGATCCACACAAGTAGATCTTCAACCATGAAGAAATGTGGAGCAAAACATTGAACACCACTCTACCACACTAAACACTCTTTACCACACTTTTTCCTCTTTTATTCAAATTTTCTCAAAAGCACTGCAGACACCATCTCAACATCTACAACACTTTCTCATCAATACCAATCCAAATATAGTACAAAAACTCAACCATACTAATGTTTTAACATCCTTAAACACATGCTCATCAAACCAACACTAGAGGTTGACATTAGTGAGACTACTAATGACAACATAATGCAACCAATCAAAGCATCTCCATAGGTTGGCATCAATGCAACAACAAAGATCTATTCACATCAATGAAAGCACATACTTCCAATAGGCTGCCTCTTACTCATCCAACTCACTGCTCCTTCAAATAAATTAAATACATAGCCACTAGTGGACCTTCGACTATCCAAGTCACCTACCCAATCTGCATCAACAAATACCTATATGTCCAATGACTTGGCCACATCATCGGTACCATGATAAAAAAAATAGTAATAAAAGGTACCTTGCAAATATCTAAACACCCTCTTAACAAAATTCTAATGCTCTCTATCAGGGTTAGACATAAACCTTCTTAGAACTCCCACTGCTTGGGCTATATCTGGTCTAGTGCAAACTATTGCATACATCAAACTACCAACGTAACTAGCATAAGTACATATCCTCAACATCATCATTAGAATTAGGAAAAATATGTAAGCTCAACTTAGTACCAACCAGAAATGGAATACTAATTGTCTTACAATCATGCATATTAAACCTCTACAAAATGGTATCAACATACTTACTCTGACTTAACAAAATCTTTCTATGAACCCGATCTCTTATGGTTTCCATCCCAAGAATATATTTTTCAGCCCCCAAGTCTTTCATGTTAAATGTGTTGTAAATCTATTCCTTGAGCTCACTAATCATCACCTTGTTGTTACCAAAAAATAACATATCATCAACATACAAAGTAATAATTAGAATATGATAATCAATAACCTTAATGTAAACACAATGATCCTCCTCACTCCTAAGAAAACCCAACTTCAATGTAAAAGCATCAAACTTCTAGTACCACATCTTGGGTAACTATTTCAAACCATACAAAAATCTCTTCAACTTGCAAACCATTTGTTATTTTCCTTTCACAACAAAATTGTCAATTGTCACATATAAATTTCTTCCTCAAGATAATAGGAATCAACAATAGACAAGAAGCAGCAATAGATAATAGGAATCTAATATAAGACAATTTAGTAACAAGAGAGAAAATTTCACCAAAATCAACTCCCTCTCTCTAGGAGTATCCCTTAGACACTAATTTGACCTTGTATCACTCCAACCAACCATTTGCTCCAAATTTCTTTTTAAATACCCACTTGCATCCAATGGGATTCCTTCCTTTGGGAAAACTAACAAGATCCCAAGTGTCACAACTATCCAAAGCCATCATCTCCTCCTGCATGGCCTGCAACCAAGACTCACTTTCTTTCGAAGAGAGAGTCTCCATGTATGATCTAGGTTCATCATCAATACTCAACAAAGAAAATACACAACAGAAATTGGATGGTCTTATACCTATCAATTGGATTTCATTACCTTGTGGACCTTCTCAAGGTAGGATTAATGGGCTCTACTTGTTCCTCTTCTTTTGTGTGCTCATCTTGCACATCCTTTGAACTATCTAAACCCTCTTCTTCTTCTCCATCCTCAGATCCATCTGGTTGTTCTTCCACATGTGCATCTTCCTGCTTCTCAATCTTGTCTCGAACTACATTGTCTTTGTCTTATCTTTCTCCCTTGGTTGTTCTCTTGAGTAAGTTTTAAACTCCCTAAAAATCACATCTCTAGAAAAGATCATTTTATGGATTAGAGGATCCCAAAGCTTATAGCCTTTAACATTCTCACCGTAACCAACGAAGATGTATTTTTGAGCTTTTGGATCCAATTTTGATCACTTCTCTTGAGGTACATGAACAAAATCCTCACAACCAAAAACTCTTAAGTGTGAAACGGGAGGATTTCTACATATCCAAACTTCATAAGGATTTTTATCAACAAGATCTGAACAAGGAGATCTATTAATAAAATAACAAGTAGTACCAACCAATTATACCCAAAAGAATCTATCAAGCTTAGCACCACTCAACATGCTCCTAGCTCTTTCCAGCAAGGTTTGGTTCATTCTTTCTAATACCCCCTTTTTTGGGGGAGTATAAGGAATAGTCCTCTACCAAAAAATGCATGCATGCTTACATAACTCACCAAATTCCCTAGAGAAATATTCACCCCCATTGTCGGATCTCAATACTTTAATCTTATAATTTGATTGCTTCTCAATTAAGGCCTTAAATTCCTTAAACTTAGTGAAAACTTCCTATTTAGAATGCATAAAATAAATCCATATGTATCTTGAGACATCATCAATGAAAGAGACATAATATCGAGATTTACCCAAAGAGTCAACTCCCACAATTCCATATACATCTAAATGAATGATCTCTAATAATCTCTTTGCATTATTAGTTCCATTAAGAAATGAAGATCTATTATGTTTACCAAACACATAATGCTCTTAGAAATCATTTTTGCTAATAGAATAGTCAGGAATATGGTCAACCATTTTTTTATTAAGAATGGTCTTAAGACCTTTTTCACCAATGTGACCCAATCTATGGTGCCACAACAAACATGCATTTCCAGTGCTAGTTACATTGGAAGAGTTACATAAAGTAGAGGAATTTATCCTAAAGAATGTCCCTATTTGAGATCCTTTGGCTATAACCAAACTCCCTCTTACCAACCTACAACCAAACTTGTCAAATGTCACATACATTCTAGAATCATTCAACTTGGATATTGAAAGTAAATTTCTCACAATTCTTGGAGTATGTAAAACCTTGTCAAGGGATTTAATCCTCCCATCACTGAAACACAACTTTACCTTTCCCTTACCAACAATCTTCTTAATATTTTTATCACCATGAAGAAAAACATCTCCCCCATCATATTATTTTTAAGAAGTAAACCAATCCTTGTGAGGAGTCATGTGGTAGGAGCAACCTGAATCAATAAGCCGAGCACCATCACTAATAGAGCTAGCTAAAATAAACAAAGAATAGAAATCATCATCAGAGGACTTTTCTATGGAGGAATCAACATTCATTTTCTTGTTCTTACACTCCTTTACATGCCATATTTTTCCACAACTCTAACACTTTATTCTACTCTTTATAGGGGTCTTAGAACATCCTTTAGACTTATCCTTCTTTTTATCCCCTTTAGGCCCTTTCTCTTTAGACCTGCCTCACACGTGCAAGGCATCTTGGGGGCCAATATTCAAATAATTTCTCCTCATCTCCTTTGATAGAAGTATGGAAATCATGTTGTCCATATTTGGCTCTACATTACCACTACTTATGGCAACAATTAGATTTTCCCAAGATTCGAGTAAAGAACAAAGAAACAAGATACGTTTATCTTCATGTTCTAATTTTACATCTACAGATGGAAGCTGACTTATAATCATATTAAAATCATTTAAATGGTCTACAATAGAATCACCGTCTTTGATTTTTAATTAGTATAACCGTCTTTTGAGATATAACTTGTTAGATAAACTTTTAATTAGATAAATATCACATATCCTCTTCCACAACTTGAATATGGTGCCTTTTGTGGAGATATTCAAGAGGAAAAAATCTGTGACACAACCATATGGATCCTTGTGCCTTCTTGTCTAAATTTTTCCAATCTTCATCAGACATTACAACCGGTTCACTCTTTTGTGAAACTGGAAACCACTAATCTCTCTCTTCAAGGAGATCAGCTTTAGTTCCCACATCTCATAGCATGTGCCATTGAATTTCTCAATATCCTAGTGAGAGGTAGAATCCATGGCAAACAATCCTCTTCACAAATTTGTAATATACCATAAAACAAAAGCTCCCACTATAGCCAAAAAATCTTCCAACACTTAAGAGAAAGGCATCCCCTTCTCAACAAAATTGTTAGCTCTAATACCAAATATTGAAAAATAAGGTGAAGCAAAGCTACAATATGAACTTATGCAAGTGAATTCAGAACTGAAAATAAAATAACCAAATCAGAAATAAACATGTGATTGTAGCAAACATCTCAATATAAAAATCAGCAAACAAAATGTGACACCATATTTATGTGGAGAAACCCTTTCGAGAAAAAACTGCACCTGAGAAAACAGGACAAGTATATTATTAATCTTCCAATGAGAGTACACAATAATGTATACTACTAATCTCTAATCAACTCTATAGCACCTTGTTACTTGCAAGTGTATCAGGGTTAAAATTACCAAGGTTAATCAATAAAGCAAATAAATCAAAACCCCAATAAACAATGAAGCACAAATAAGCGTAAAGACATAAAAGTGTGCAACAATATTACCAAAAGTCTTCACACTACCATTGATTCACCTTCATTGCACTTCTCCATTTTGATACAAAGATATGAATTCCCTCAGTATTATAATTTTTTATGCACTTAACTGGCCTATTGACAAAGATAGCAAAATATTGAAGTTTCAATCTCACTAGCACAATAGTATGCAAATTCTAGATGGATCAAAATGATAGTGACAATGCTATTTATAGAGAGACGAATAGAAAATGGACAGTCGATATTAAAAAGACATTAATTTGATCGATGACCGAAATTAAATGAGACGAGATAAGATAAGATTGAGAGTGAAGAAGAATGAGGAAACTGAATGATTTTTCGATAAAATCAATTAGTTTGAAGAGGAAAGAAAGCATAATTAAATAATAAAAACATTATTTAATTAGAAGAGGAAAAGGTGAGTTATCTTTTCTTTTTGATTTAATAGAAATTTAATTCAAAAAGCGAGGAAGGAGATAATTCATTCAATTAAATAAAATTTAATTAATTTGTGACAAAAATGAAAATGAATTAATTAAATTATTTAGATTATTTAATTAATGGAAGAATTAATGACATTAGGTAATAATTAGATAATTAAGATTATTTAATTATCGAAGATGAAGAAGGGGTTTTAATAAATTGACAGGCCTAGTGGTAATTTCTAGGTGTCTACATTTGCCCCTCTTTGATACAATGCAGTTTATTGTGTTGTGTCAAAGAAAAAGAAGATTTTCCCTAATGAAAGTAAGATGAGGAAGGATGAGGAGGAGGTAGTGGTATGCCCCCTCAAGAGGACAAGTGGGTTCAAAGAACACGAGTATGCTCTTGAAATCGATGAGAGGATTGGAAGATAAAGGACAAGAGGGTAGGGGAAAATAGATAAGGATGATGAAGATGTAGAATAGAATAAATGTTAGAGCGGAAAAGATGAATGTTAGCACGGAAAATATGTATGTTAGCATGGAAGACATGGATGTTGGGATAGTGCTATCTAGTTGAGATAATGTGCAGATATATATTTTTCTATGCAAGGTGTTTCATTTAATCATCATTGGGTGGTAAAATGTGACAAATACAAACACCATGGTATGACATACACCAAGGTGTGCAAGGTCATCCATCTATAAAATAGACAGTCATAGATAAGGAATGTTCTGACTCATACTAAGGGTCATGTTGCCCCAATCATTTTTTCAAGACAAACCATAGGCAGCAATCAAATAAAAGACAAGACAAGTCATGAGACATCATCACTCCTCTAAATCCTTCATGGGACATTCTCAAGGTGGCTAGTAACATGACCGAAGAAAATCCAAAAGATAAGACAAAATAGACCAACAAGATCAACAGTCATTCAAATTATTTGCCAATAAGTGTTTACTAGTGCATTAAGGGACGAAGTGAGTGATAGGTTGGTTGTTTTGACAAGGCCTAGTTTCAAGAGAAGAAACATGTCATATAAGACGTCAAGTTTGGTTTCGATCATGCAACTACCTATATAAGGAACGTGAAAAAGCGTGATAGTGACAAGGTCTAGTTTCAAGAAGGACACATCTTGTATAAGACCATTGGTTTTGATCGATTTGACTGGTTTGATTGATTTGACTTAATTAGAGACATGTTGGCTTGCTTGTCTTGTTGATTCGGGATTTGTGTTTGAAGTTTAGATGATGATGTCATGTCTAAGTTGAAAGTATTTGATTTATTTTGACTAACCTAAGGAACCCTAAAAGACTAACCTAGGGGGCCTTGAGGGCTCATCGACATATGGCCTTTCCTATGTAACAATGCGTAGAGACCTCATAGTTCGACATGACCATTGACTTTGTTCCAATGACAAAAGATTGAATCATGATTTTATTGTTTATTTGACAAACCTTAAGGATTGACCTAATGCCTCAAGGGGCACATCGACAGATGGCCTTGCCTACGTCTAGTCACAAAGGCAACGTAGTTCGACAATTAAAAAGACTGACACAACTAACTTTGACTCTGTTTTTGGGATTTTTGGAAAGTTATCTGAATTTTTTGGGGTTTTGACATATTTTGATTTTTTGGATTTTGAAGTTTTATAATGTTTTTCGATTTTTGGGAATATTCAATTTTTTTTGTTTGTTTTTGAATGTTTTGACCTCCAATGACAAGTGTAGAATCCAATGAAGCTAGGTGTTAGGAAATTGCCTCAATCGGGTATAAGACAAACCAAGAGGGATGGGGTGGGATAGGGGGTTATTATGGTCAGAAAATGGAGGAGAAAGGACACAAGATGTCAACCGCTTGGAATTCATGATAAAGATGACAAGGTTGGATGATGGAAGGTAAAAGCATTATTATGAATTAAGGTGGATGACCAGATAGAATGATAGTAGATGACAGAGCAAAGACTGTCTACACATGGCGCCTATTTTCTAGGTTTTCACCATGGTACTTATCCAAAGCGCCATTGACATGGTTTTCACTATTGGACAAAAAATTTCTCTCTACTTATTTTTTTTTTTTTTGCTCTCACCAAGAAGCCTGTTTTCCAGGTTTTCATCAAGGTAACGATTTTTTCGGGACTTTTTCTCACTTTTTTATATTTTTTCAAGACTTTTTCTATCTTTTTTTGTGTTTTTTTTCAAGACTTTTTCAATAAGAGCTTTCTAAAGCTAGGTATAGAACTTGCGCAGGTGCAAGCTATTGATGGGCTCAAACAAAGTTTCTCCTTTAGGCGTGGACAACTAATAAGCACCAAAACCAAAGGATTTTGTTATGACATATGGACCCATCCAGTTGGACTCAAATTTTTTGAGTTTCTCAGGTCCTACTTGATTTTTTGGACTATGCATCAACACTAAGTCTCCAATGTCGAAACATCTGACCAAAACCCTTTTTTTGTAACTGTAGCGAAGACGGTTTCGGTATGCTTGTAGATGATTCAAGGCCTTCTGTCTATGTTCATTGAGCAACTCTAATTCATGTAGTCAGGATATATGATACTCCTCATAATCAATGAGTCCTTTCATGGAGACCTATAGGGAGGGGACTTCAACCTCTATAGGAAGGATGGCCTATGTACCAAAAACTAGGGCGAATGGAGTGGCACCAGTGGGTTTGTGAATTCTTGTGTGATACGTCCATAGGGTGGGGTTAAGTTGAATGTGCCAATCATGACTAGCGTCATTGATAATATTTTTAGGGATTTTGATTATGGTCTTATTGGACGCCTTAGCTTGGTCTTTACCTTGTGGGTAATAGGGCATGGAAAAGCAGTG
The DNA here is from genome assembly GCA_007115665.2 of Sequoiadendron giganteum. NCBI lineage: Eukaryota > Viridiplantae > Streptophyta > Pinopsida > Cupressales > Cupressaceae > Sequoiadendron > Sequoiadendron giganteum. The sequence goes on along the minus strand of CM021101.1, from coordinate 470,410,672 downwards.
TTGGATGTGGAATTTCTCACATAGCTCATGGAAATCCTAATTTTTAAGGGGGCAACCATTGTCAGTGATGATGGATTGCAGGACACCGTACGAACATATGATATAATTGAGGATGAAATTGGTGATTTTTTTACCGATTATGTATGTCAAGGGAATGGCTTCAATCCATTTTGTGAAATATTCAGTTGCAGTGATAATGACCTTGTGGCCATTAGATGATATGTAATGAATTTTTACTACGAGGTTGAGTCCCTATTGGGCGAAGGGCCATGGAGAAGTGATCGGTTGTATCTCCTGCATAGGTGCATGGATGAGTTTGCTATGTATCTGGAACTATCAATATTTCTTCACAAAGTGATAAGCATCTTGTTCCATTTTAGGCCAGTAATATCCCAGTTGCATGATCTTCTTAGCTAGAGTCAAACCACTAGAATGGGCTCTGCATATACCTTTATGTACTTCATGTAAGGTAGTGTGTGCTTCACTAGTGTCGAGACATCTAAGTAAGGTATTATCTAGGACATGTCTATATAGGGTATCATCGGTGATGGTGTAGCAAGCGGCTTTGTGAAGGAAGGACTTACATTGGTTACTAGATAGGTCAGGTGGTAATGTTTGGGAATGTAGATAGTCAAAAATGGTCTGATACCATGGGGAATTTGGACCAATAATTTCACATACCATCTTAGAATTTGGGACATCAAAGGCGAGGACCAACAACTTTTCAACTAAGAACTCGTATTGTGACATATTATTGGGAATGTCCAAGAGGGATCCAATGGTGGCCATGGCATCAACTGCTTTGTTTTGAATCCATGGGATCTGGAAAAAAGTAATATTTGTAAAATACAGTTTAAAACTATCAACCATTCTTTTGTATGGGGTCAATTTCTCATCTTTAGTGTCATATTCATCATTGACCTATTAGATGACTAGTTGGGAATCACCAAAGACTTGTAGACTTGTAATTTTTCATTTTATAGCCATGTGCAATCTTGTGAGTAAGGCCTCATATTCTATAATGTTTTTGTACACAGGAAGGCTATTCTGAAGGACTTAGGAATAGTATTACCTTGAGGGGTGATGAATAGTATTCTTGCACCTGATCCATGACTAGTGTATGAGCCATCAAAGTATAACTTCTATGTTGCACCAGTGTCTAGTGAAAATATTGATTCATTTGGGAAATCAAAAATCAAAGGGTGATTAGATTTTGTGGGTGCATCAGCAATTTGGTCTACGATATCCTGTCCTTTTATTTCTTTTCATTCCACATATTATATGTCATACTCACTAAGTATCATGACCCACTTAGCTAACTGTCCTGTCACTGCTTCCTTGTTGAGTAGGTATTTGAGAATATCTATCTTAGCCACTAGTCTTGTCCAATGATTTAGCATGTAATTTCTTAGTTTCTGAGCAGCAAAAACCATAGTGACACAAGCACATTCAATATGACTAGTTAAGTTCATACCCAACCAGTGTGCGGCTAATGTAATAGATCGTCTATTCTTTCTCATCATGATCATTTTGTGAAAGTAATGCCCCCAATGTAGAAGTGGTAGTTGATATATAAAGGATTAGGGGCTTACCATCTATTGGTGGCATCAAAACAAAAGGTGTCAAGAGGTACTCTTTAATCTATTGAAAAGATACCTCACACTTGTTTGTCCATATAAAAGGAACTCCCTTGCGTAACAAATACTGAAAAGGGTGACATTTATCTACAAGTTGTGCAATGAAATGTCTGATCAATTGAAGTTGGCCTTGCAATGTTCTGAGTTGACTAATTCTTGTTGGGGGAGGCATGTCTAATATAGCTTTTACTTTTGTTGGGCCCACTTCAATGCCTCTATGGGAAGCTATGTATCCTAAGAGTTTTCCCGATGTTAAGTCGAAGACACATTTCTTTGGATTTAGGCGGACTTTATATTCTTCAAGCCTTTTGAAAAAAAATTCCAGGACTCTCAAATGATCACCATGTGTCAAGGATTTTTCCAAAAATTCATCAACATAGTATTCCATCAATGTGTACATGAGATCATGAAATATGGTGGTCATAGCTCTTTGATAGGTTTCGCCTACATTTTTAAGTCCGAAGGCCATGACATTCCAACAGTATGTACCCCATGGGAAATTAAATGTCATCTTATGATAATCATCAAGGGTGATACCGATTTGATTGTACCCCAAGAATCCATCCATAAGGGACAACATCTCGTAGCCTATCGTTAGATCTACTATGATGTCTATATTAGGAAGTGGGAAGTAATCCTTCAAACATGCTTTGTTTAAGTCACAAAAATTTGTATAGATACAAATTTTTCCATTTGGTTTGGTCACTAGTACAAGGTTTGAGATCCAGTTTGTATAGTCAATAGGTCTTATGAAACCAACATCCAATAGTTTCTTGATTTGGGCTTTGACCAATAGAGCTATTTGAGGATGAATTTTTCTAAGCTTTTGTTTGACAGGCTCTGTATTTGGAAGCAATCGTAAATGATGTAGGACCAATGCAAGGTCCAATCCAGGCATATCAGCATAAGACCATGAAAAATTGATTTGATGTTCTTTGAAAAAGTCTTGAAATTCTAGTTTTTCTTCTGTCAAGGATTTTGCAAAGAGAAAAATCTTAGGATTATTTGTTGTACTTATATTGACTTCCACTACTTCTTCAATTAGCATCAGGGATCTCTCTTGATCAACAAGGAGAAAGCCCAACCCTCCATCCTTGGGTGCCTCAGAGAGGTTTTCGCCCTTGGATATGTACTTTATTTTTTACTTTTTCCTTGTTAGAAGGTGCCTTGCGGTTTTCACCTAAAGACCTTTCATTTTTATCTTATTTTTATCATTTTTGCGACTAGAGGGTGTAAAATTCTCGCTGAAATAAGTCGCAGCGTCAAGATCTATAGTGAAACTAGCCTTATGTTCCTCTTGTGGTATGCCTTCTTGTAGCCCCATGAATTTAGTGATGGCTTCATCATTTTCAAATATGTCTAATGTGGGTGGGTCTTGTTGGTCCCAATCAACTAATTGTGGGTAGACAAGGGAAATGCCACCATCGATGTTACTAAAGGATGGGGAAGCAGCAGATAGGGTAAAGATAGATGTGTTATCAAGGTCCCAAAAGGAATCAACACGGATATTGATATCCATGAGGTTAGTAAAGGATGGGTGGGGTATGTTAGACTCATGAAAGACATGGTCGATTTCATAGTCACTGGTGGTACAAGAATCCCACTCATATTCATTGGATTCGGTGTCGCTATAATAAATTTCGGTAGGATTTTCAGATGTCTCAAAGTATTCTGAAGCACTTACATCCTTATTTGAAAACACCTTAGTACTTGAAGCGCCAATCCTAATTGGTACAAACCCTAGTCCCAAGTTCTTTGGCCATTTAAGAGGCATCAAGGGTAATCTCCTTCCATTTTGATGTATACCAAGTCCATTGATTCCATCATAACCTTTTTGTTTCATGAGCTCAAAACCTTAACCATATTGTTATGTTGGTAGCGGCAACAGATCTTCCTTGTCTTTTTAAATCCAAGCTATAATATCATCAATTCCTTCTTTGTTTACCTCTCACCATTTTGTGAAGGTGGAGGTGGGAGGAACTTTAAAGACAACTTTAGGTTTCATCTTATAGACCGGCCTACCATAGGAATGTGGAGACTTTGGTAACTTACTGATGCAGTAGGAAGCATTCATATGATACTCCCCACACCCTTTTTCCTGGATCTAAATCTTGGGATTGGTGAATGGAATGGCAGATGTGGAGGATTTAGTTAGAGTAGATGGAGCAATATAATTAGATGGAGTGGATGTTGTAGCTTCATGCTTTATAGGCACTTGGTGTTCAGGGATGCCCCTCAACTTGGTGCAATATTGAAAGGGGTTAGGATCACCAATGATTGTGATTTCAGTGCCATTATAAGTAAACTTCAGATATTTATGGTATGTGGATGGAATGGCTTTCATGGCATGAATCCATGGTCACCTGAGGATCATATTGTATGGTAGTTCAAGATCTAGGACTTGGAATGTGGTATCTAGTATTGTCGGCCCAACTTTGATGGGTAGTATGATAATGCCCTCGGAAGAACATTCTTCCTCATCATAGGATTTGATGAAAATGATCTTAGTTGTGTCCACACATGTTTTAGAGAGGCCCAATGCCTTTACCAGTTTTAAAGTGAAAATGTTCAATCCAACTCCGCCATCTACTAGGACTCATCTGACCTTGTTTTTGTGGATGAAGACCTCAAGGTGTAATGGGTTGTTATGGTTTGACTTGGATGTAGAGTAATCTTTTTTAGAAAAAGAGACATGGTGGGAGTTAGCAAAATATCCAACCATGGCTTCCAATCGGTTGACGTCCAGGTCAGTAGGATAGAGGTTTCTTTTAGATCTTTATCAAGGATAGCTTTGTGTTTAGGTGATATGTGCAGTAGCTCAAGGATGGAAATATGTGTGGGTGTCTTTCCCAATTAATCAACAAGATTTTATTGGGATTTGGATTGTGGTTGCTTTGGAGGAGGGCTGTATATGGTAACCTTTTCCCTACAGGTAGTAATGTCACATTCAAGTTGCTTCTTAATGGTGATTGTATTAACATGATCATCAGCAGCTCAAAGGTGGTTAATAATTTTTTAGTCAAAAGAAGAATTGATATAATTGGCATGGTTGTTTGTCCTTTGACCCGAATTGGAGGGTTTTCCAGAACCATGGTCTTGCAATAGATTCTTGAAAATCGTATGGTCTTTATTGGAATTTTGTTGTTGTCCCTCAACCTCTATGGTAAAATTTTCAATTAGGTCTTGAATCATGTTCTTCAATTGACAGCATGACGAGGTCTTATGCCCTTTCATGTGGTGGTAATCATAAAAGGCATTGTCATCCCACCAAGAAGGTTTGATTTTTCCTAGGTTGTATGGTTTGGACTCTTGGAACTGTATAATATTTGATCATACTATCTTTTCAGGGCAGATTCAATTGTTTCTGGTAAAGGAGTGTATTATCTCCATGGGTATTGCCTTGGTTGTCTTGGGAGTCCTTGTTCTTGATTATTTTGTACCACATTAGTTGCTTGGTCAGGGACATATGATGTGTTATTTTTTGTGTTGGATGCTATGAGATTCAATGTAGGACCTGTCATATTCACATCTTTGGCATCTACAATTCCATCATTTGTCACATTCTTGTTACGGGACCAAAACTTGTTTTTATCATTTGACGTTCCTTTGGCATGTTGTGTTTTGGTAAAAGGTTTAATTTCCCCTTTAGCAATAAGTTTTTTCTCAAGGATTGCCCCTTTTTGAACGAGGTTGGTGAATGTGGAACAATGATGGGTTTCCAAAGCATACTTTAAGTTTGTGTTCAAGTTTTGCACAAACATGATAATTTTCTATTTTTTAGAAATTTCAACAAGACAGCTGCTAGCTAAACTTCTCCATCTCTGGAAGAATGTTATGAAAGCTTCACCTTCTTCTTGTTTAGTTTGACATAAAGTTGAAATAGTGATTTCATTTTTTATATTGAATGCAAAGTGGGTGATAAACTTGTCACCTAGCTTGTCGAAGGTTTGAATACACGTAGGTAGGTGGGCAAACTAGTCTAAAGCATGTCCTGTGAAACTCCTAGGAAATAGTCTCATTAAGTATGTTTATTCGGAAGCAATTTCAATCAAGGCCATATGAAATTCCCTCACATGCTCAATGGGGTTTCCTCTTCTTTTATATTTAGGTAAATTTGGCATGACATAATTTGGAGGAAGAGGAGGCATGTATAGTTTCCTATCAAATGGGTAAGTACATAACTCTTCGATAGATTATTCTTGTTTGACAGTGTCATGGTTTCTACTTGCTTTTGCAAGGCCAACATTTTATTGGCTAGGAAATTGTATGGTGTGAGTGTTGTGCCTATGGAATTTGTGACTACATTTTGGTAAGGTCCCAAACTTGTGTTTTGCGATCCAATGTTTGTGTGCGATGATATGTTGGTATTGATATAAGGTATGGATGTTTGAGTTGTGTATGGAATTTGGATTTGTGGTGTGAATTTTTGAGTTGGAATTGGAACTTGTATTTGAGGGATGTGTGTGGTATGAGTTGGAATGTATGAATTGTTGGTATTGGATTGCATTAAGAGAGGATTGGAAATGTTTGGACCTTGTGTGTATTAACTATTGAGTTGGAAGTAACCTTGTGTATTTACTTGTTGGGGAACCTTTATGTTGGGAACTTGTGGCACATTGGTATTTGTGTTGGTTCCATGAATATAAGCTCTAGTCCTTTTATTTGTGCCAAAAATATTTGATAATGTGGTGTTTAAGGCCCTAGATGTTCCAAATGGAGTTGACAATGTGGTGTTTGTGGTATTTGAGGCTCCAAATAGATTTGAAGATATGGTCATGGTATTGAATGGATTAGGTGTAGAATCGAGAGGTTGTGACATGGACTGTGTCATTCTTTGTGTTGTGGATTGTGTCCCTGATTTTTTTATTGGCTATGTTCCAAACAAAGGTGTAGGGATAGAGGTGGAAGTTTGAGTTGGAACCCCTTGAGGCATAAAATCATTTGTTTGTGGGGTCTTTGAACCACTAGATGTAGACATGTTAAATCCTTGGTTTTATTGGTTTGGGGTGGATGTTGCTTGAAGTGTGTTCACATCGAAGCCCTGAGGTAGTTTAGCACCACTATGAAAAAGTTTGGCCAAGAACCTTTGGGGGTCCAATAGAACTATCTCATCTACAAGTGATGCAACCTCCTTGTCTTGGGTAGTTTCTTTGACTTCCTCTATAACTACTTGTCCATGTGGGTCTCTTATGAGGAATTTTTCAAAAGGATTTGCAGATGTCTTGGGTGGTTCACTAGAAGAGGTTCCAAAGTCTAAGTTTCTTGTGTGGTTATAAAGGTCATCATCGTCATGAAAAAGGTCCATTGCTCAATGTTTCTTTTGCAATCTAGTTTCAACCATATAAGGCTTGCTCAAAATGAAGGTGGAAAGTATGAGACTAAGACTATGTTTTTGGTATTTTTGAAATAGGGTATGCCTAAATGCAATGCAACTATTTGTTTTTGGATTTTTGAATGTATAGGGATGCCTAATAACGATGCCTAGATTAAGATTCAAGGTGATGATATTCTATGACTAAGTTATGCAAATCATGGAATGAAGGGATGGAATAGTATGACCTAGTATGAAGGGTAAAACCTCTAGAAAACCTAAGATATGGTTGCTAAGCAAACTAAGATAGGTGTAGAAACTAATCTGATTGTCAATTACCTTGGGTATAGTAAAGATTGATATGGTATGTTGACAAGGTGGTTTCAAACTAGACTAATGAGCTGAGGAACCAACCTAAATGACACGGACTAGGATAAATGTTGTATGAAAGATAAGGTCAAGAGAATACAGACTTGAGGCTATGGTCTAGTCTAAATTTTATGGGATTCCAAATCAAGAGGTTTATGCAAGCTAACAGGATGACCTAAAGTTTAATATATGGGGATTTTTAATGCAAAAAGATGAGGTGATGGATGAGTGAAGTGAGCAATTCCTTGGTCTAAATACATCTGAATGTCAAGCTTTTTTTTTATGTGTTGGCCTAGTTTGTGTAGAGGTTTGAATGTCATAAGTTTCAGGTGTGATGTTTTTTTGAGATTTGTTTTGAACACACATGCAAGACACAATAGACATAATTTTATTTGATTGTTGCAATACAAGCACAAATTCTAGTTATTCAGAAAGGTTTTTACACTTGGTATAGCCCATTGAAATATCCCAAGACCAGTGTGAAACACTTCTCTCTTTCGAGAGGGGATAGCTTAGAATTTTGGTAGCATTGGCTTCCTCTTACATGGCACTCACTTCTTGGGCACACCAACTTCAAATTCCCAAAGAAGAATTTTTTATCTCTACTCAAGAGAGTTAGTAGTGAGTATCTCTGGGCATGATACTATACCCTACACTATACCAAGCAACGACCGAAAGGCTAGGCTTTTAAAAATAAGAGGTGTCTAGTAAGGGCTTCTAGTTCAAAGGATAGTATGATAAACTTCATCAAGAGGTTTCCCAACCCTTAGAACAAGGGTTTTTTGCATCATAGAGATACTAGGGGAGAGCTATCATGTACCACTTCTCGTTGATTGCAAACTTTCCTTGCAATCACACATTTATATAGTGGTTCGGAAAGACTTGGCTTTAGCCCATTACCGCTTGGGTCGTTCCCACCTTTTGAAGCGAGGTGGCAGGCCCTTCTAAAGATAATAACAATTTCTCTTACACCCAAGATCTCGAAGGCAAGGGGAGAGGATACTCTTGTTATTAACTTGGGGATTTATTCTAAATAGAAGCATGCAAAAGCACCAAACACATCAAGCAGATATTCTTTTTAGGCACCAAACGAAATGTGGTCTAAGCTATATAGACAATTAGTTTCAAAATCAAGTCTTTGATGAACGTTCTGCATCAAATATCATTAGTAATTTTAAATTTAAGTCTTCGACAAGCGAGAGTTTTTTTTTTTTTGGAAACTTGGACAAACAAACTTGCAAAAGGCCAAATTAATAAAAATTAATCTTGAAATAAAAACTAAACTAAAGAAAACATTAACATTTACTCTAGCTCAGAAAATTAATAATAATCTAATCTAAAAATATATAATTTAAATTAGAAACCTAAATTAACAATCTAATTAAAAATCTAAGTTTCTAATTAAAAACTTTTTAAGATTTTGAAAATCTAATTGAAGACTAATTAAAAATCTAAGAATCTAATGAAAGATTTAAAAATCTAAAAATCTAATTAAAAGCTAATTAGAAATCTAAACATCTAATTAAAAACTAATTTAAAAAATCTAAAAATCTAATTGAAAACTAAACTAAATCTGAATTTAAATTAAATCTAACTAAATCAAAACTAATTTAAATCTAATATTAAATCTAAACTAAATCTAAAAAAAATCTAATTAAATCTAATTAAACAAAAAAATCAAAACTAAAACTAAAAATCTAAATCAATCTTAAACTAAATCTAAAAATCTAAACTAAATCTAACTAAATCTAAAACAAATCTAATTAAATCTAACTTAATCTAAAGTAAATCTAATTACATCCACATTAAATCTAAAGGTAAATCTGAAGCAAATCTAAGTTAAACTTAAATTAAGATGATTGCACTCCCCAACCAACTCTCACTAGCAAGCCCATCCTCATTTCAATCTGAACTAAATTTCTCTGCGTTGAAATGGTGACATCCATTTTATCATATGATGTTCAGAACAAGTAAAAACAAAGCAAGAACGTCGTATTGTCCTCTGTGACATTTCCAGCTACTCATTTTTTTTCCCTCTTCCAAAGCAGAAGAGAAGAAAGAAGCAAGTTCAAGCACACCAACAAATGGTTGAAGGTTACAGAATTGCCATATACTCGTACTGTGCTTAGATGCACATAATTGTGTTTGATATTTCTTAATATGCTCCTGAGTTCCTCTCCATGGAACACCAATGGTTAGTCTCTCCTTCTCAAGTCGTTGATTAAATATGGAGAAAATGGCAGCAAATGAAAGCCCACACCATAAACATATGCATCTATTAATGATGGTTTAAAGAATGCACTCCCAAGCTACCGCCTGGTAAGACACCAATGCTCAATAAAAGGCCTTATTAAATGTTTTAAACAATGGCAGACCTCATTCCTAAGCTTTTAGCACATGTTCAACATAGAAGGAGAACTAGAAAATAATGAAGGAAGACTAAAAAATAATTGGTGGATTGCTTTTAAATGCTTTCCAAAACAATCAGGCAATTTGTGACTGAATAAGTATGTGTTGGAAGATCTCGACACAAAAGATTATTGAACTTGATTGATTGTTGTTTTGAAGGAGATGAACGGCTATTGGTTGTAGAATACATGCCAAATGATACATTGCCTAAGCCTCTCCTTCTCTGGGAGAAACAGTTGTTTTTTGCACAAGCACTAGACCATTGTAATATTGAAAATCAATGCATTTATCATGATTTAAACACATTTAAATAAAGCCACAGGAAAGATAATTAAATGATAGGTAAAATAAATCCATGCGAAAGATATAGAGCTGTCAAAAATTATAAAGGAAATGCCTAAAACAGCATTCTAAAGCTGACTTTAGAACCATGTCCTACATACATAGCATTCTGCAAATAAGTGACCATGCATAATATCTACAGGTCTGAGATGCCCGATCATGCTAAATGTATTCTGGAGAAATAAGCCTGCACCCATAAACTGATTTAAAAAAAAAACTATAAGCATGCACCCATAAACTGAATTCACATTGGGTTCACCATCTGTATTAGGGTTAAAATTACCAAGGTTAATCAATAAAGTATATAAATCAAAATATCAATAAACAATAAAGCACAAATAAGCGTAAATACATAAAAGCATGGAACAATCTTACCAAAAGTCTTCACACTACCATTGATTCACCTTCATTGTACTTCTCCATTTTTCTATAAAGATATGAATGTCCCTAGAATAATATTTTTTTATGCACTTAGCTAGCCTATTAACAAAGACAGCAAAATATCAAAGTTTCAATCTCACTAGCACAATAGTATGCAAATTCTACATGGATCAAAATGATAGTGACAATGATATTTATAGAGAGACGAATGAAAAATAGATGGTCGAGATTAAAAAGAAATTAATTTGATCAATGGCTAAAATTGAATGAGACGAGATAAGATAAGATTGAGAGTGAAGAAGAAAGAGGGAATTGAACGCTTTTTCGATAAAATCAATTAGTTTGAAGAGGAAAGAAAGCATAATTAAATAATAAAAACATTATTTAAGTAGAAGAGGAAAAGGCGAATTATCAAAGATTATTTAATTAAATAATTATTTAATTAATGGAAGCATTAATGACATAAGGTAATAATTAAATAATTAAGATTATTTAATTATCAAAAATGAAGAAGGGGTTTTAATAAATTGACAAGCCTAGTGGTAATTTCCAGGTGTCTACAGCAAGAACTCAATAAGAAACTACCGTCCCATGGCTCCAATTTATAGAAATTGTGGGAGGTAAAACCACAAATGGTAAACCAAAACAAGAGGCATAAAACACCTGAGAAAACTCACGCCCCTCTTCTTGGACAGCCAAAATACATAATAAAATATTAATTAGATATTCAAGACTCTCAAATTGGTGCCTAACCCATAGCCTATCCAACTCCTTTCTTTCCAAATTCTCAAGTGACCTTTCCACTTCCCAATGGAACACCAACGAACACCTTTTCTTCTCCAATCTTGGATTCCCACTCCAAAACCTTTCATATTCCATTTTGGATGCCTAGGAAAGATGCCTTATCCATATTTGATGTGTAACCTCCACCAAAAATAAATCCTCTCTTTAGAATATAATTACAACATGCCAAAATTTAATATTTTTCTCTCATGTCCCCTAGAACACATTCCAAGGAACGTGCAAACATACAGATGGCATAGGATTACAAGGTTAATGTCACCTTATCCTAACAAGCATATAATGCTCATCAATTCCCTTATTTAAATATAAATTCATACTCAACATGAGAATAAAATTCCTTCTCAAAGAATCCTCACCCAAAACCCCTTATAGTAATTTTTTTATCCATTAGAAATAGAAGGTGAAGGAAAGATAATACCTAGAAAATATTGTAAATTCGCAAATTCTCCTATAATTAAAAACCTTGCAAATCTATAAAAATATATTTATTTATCTATTCATCATATTATTTTAACAAATTTACCACCTCTTTAAAGATGAAAAAACCCTTGAACACGTGGAAGTTTCAAAGGCCAAATACTTTATGAGTTTAATCCAACTGTAGAGATATAATTTTTCAAAGCAACATTAAATTTTTTGATCTTGTAACTCTTCCCAAATAGGTAGGTTCTTCTAAATAATCCCTATCAACATTTCCAATTTGTTGGTTCTCCAACTAATAGAGAGATAATCTCTAATAATTTCACAATAAGTACGCTCAAGACTAACACCAAGTTTTCAAATAAATGAGAGAAAGTTAGATGCTCTCCCCTACACCTCAAATTTACAAAGCCTACGTAGGTAGACCTATAAGATTCATTGGGTAAATATGTAAAAAATAATAGTATGACAATGCTTAGAAATGCAAATATTAATATAAAATGACAAGGATTTATGAGATTACAAGCAACAATGACTTGCTTCCATGTACCTTTAACTTCTCAAGTGTGAATGCAACAATAAAAAAGTTAAATTAAACTTGATGAATTTTCCATGATTGATAAATTATGGATTGGGAGAAGGAATTTAGCCTATGAATTGGTGCTTTATCTAGAGAAAAAAAGTCACTAACTTGGTATATTCACTATATCATAATGATATAATATTTATATCGGCTTATTTCTTTATTTCTACCTTATAATAACTAAACCAATTACATATATCTCTATGATCTAAGATCTACTTAAGAGCCATATTTCAAGAACATAGAGAAATACACCAATTCAATCCCTACACCATTCCCTTGTTTGCATTTAGAACTGTCAAACCTGAGTTTCCACGTCATTTTCTTCTCTATGTTCTTGAAGTATGACTCTTCATTCCAAGTAGGAGAATTTTATGGGGTAGGTTGACAAAGATGATTCGTTGTAATTTTTTCAAGTTCCTTATCTTTAGGTAAGGGATATCCATGTACCTTTTATGTCCCAAGAACAAGTCTAGTGATTTCTACAATTTATTCTAGCTTAGTTTTGGATGAACCCTAATTAGGGATCTCAATAGTCTTTTCAAGAATTATACCATCCTTTGAGGTTAAATTCCTCATTTGTATCCTTTCTTCATATTCTTTAGATTGCACCAATTTAACTCTAGCTATTGTGTCCTTGCAAGAAGGGCAAGAGAATTTAGAATGACTTTGATTATGGATCTTGCACCATCTTGGGAGTAGGAGGGTTGAAGAATCCACATGTTCTCCTAGATTAGTCATATTAACATATATCATGTGGAAGAATTCTTGAAATTCTTGATCCATTGATTCAAAATGTTGTAACTCTTTTATAGGAATGTCTTCTCGTGTATGTTATTTAGTTACAAGGGACATCATCATAATATCATTCATCTTGTATTCCCCTAAATCCATTTCAATGAAGGCTAATTCATTTGGTGTGTTATACTCAGTTATCATATGCTTTAGTTTAGACTTAGCATCTATTTTGATTTGATTATTTAGGCCTCTCCATGACAACCATAGTTGAGTGAAATTTATAGAAAATAAACCCCTTACAAACTTGGTCCATTCTCTTCTTAGTAATATATTCTACATCTCTAGGATTTCAAAAACATGTATATCAATATACTCCTAGATGTGAGGGTTTGAGGCTGATTGTATATTCATATTTTTTAATTCATCGTATTTGACTTTGATCTCAATTTTTTGAGTTGTATCACCACTTTGTTGGTTGGTTTCAAAGGCATTCCTAGTTTCTAAAAAATTGAATATGCCATAACATTGCAAGAAGCTCCATAATCAATCAAATAGTTATGCAAGTTTTTTCCAAATATTTTGACACTCAACAAGAAATTGTGGGATTCCTATTTTTCCTTTGAATAACACACAATACCTTCACCTAAAACCCTTCTTTCTCTTCAAATTTCACTTGATTTTCTCTTTTGATATATTTATGGAGCAATTTGGTTGCTTATACAAGTAGCATGATGGTATGATTAAGATGATGAATGATCAAATGGATAGAATAAGGCTAAGATAATGGAATATTAGATTAAAATGGAAGTAGATAGAAAATTTAGCAGAACAATAGTAAGATGAGAAGATATCGATAAAAATGGTATGGAAGGAATCATTTATTTAATTTCCATGAGACAAATCAAGGATCGAGATGTATTGGTTGATGGATAGCTAGGATTGATTAAGGATTAGGGTTTTGATCAAAGTTATAGTCATGTGACAAGTGTCACATGAGGGATAAGGGCTAGGTCTATGAATGGATTAGGGAAACATCCTTATGTGAATGGATAAGACTAAGAAGTGGGATTGAAATGAATGGATGAGATAGAAAGTTAGTTTTACTTTTGGAAAGTATCTAGGTTCAATGAATTTGGACAAGGTCTTAGTTATTCATGTGAGAGGGACACTTGTTACATGATGGAAAGCTTAGATTGTGAACCATGTGAATGAAATCAATGGTTGTGATTAAATGGATAAGGATTAAGAGATAATGTGAAATTAAATATTAGAGAGAAAGGTAATTGAAATTAATTAGCCTAAATTAATTAATTAAATAAATAATAAATATGTGTTTAATTAATTGGCTACGAGAAGGTGGGATAAAGGTGGTGGGATAAATTAAATAAATAAATAGTATTTAATTAATTAATGGGTTATAATAGTCTAAAATTAGGTGTGGTTGGGTAAGGTCAAATTTTAGACGTCTACATGTATATTTTTATTAAACTAGAAGAACAACATGATCAATTAAAAGATACACAACTAAGTTCTTTTTCCTATAAAATCATCACAACCTTTAGAGATAAGTTACACATGAAAATAAATTCCATAATATGAGTCTAATATTATCATGAAATTTGTAAATGTGTGTTAAAATTTATAATGTAATTAAAATACTCTAATATACACATTAATAGTTCAAGAATTGTGTGAGATGAAGAATCAAAAGATACAAGAACTTTTGCTTAGAAATGTTGTATTTCCTAAACATCTAGATCCTTATTTTCCCATAGTAAAAATATGTACTCATATGATTTTTGACCTAGGTTAAATAATAAATATTATGATTAGTACAAATAGAGAATTTAGATAAGTTTGCATGCACTGAATACCACATAAAGCATGCTACAAATGGTTCATTAAACAAGGATCAATGTATTATCAAAGATATTATTATCTTTATTGAATCTTTGGATTATTCTAATGATCTCATGATTTTGAAATATGAAGTTAAGCTAAGGGGAAATCCTTTGAATTTTGGACATCCTTGGTTGACTAATGCTAAAGCCTTTATCAATTGTTGCTCTAATGCTTTTGATAAAACCATGTCTATGTAATTTGGACCAAATCAAGGTATGAATTATTTTCTAGTTATCATATGTATAAGAATGTCACAAGCATGGATTTGATTCATATAGTCACTACACAAGAATTCATTAAGTAGGTGCAATTGAAATTTGACCAGCAACTACCATCTCACATAAGTGTACAGCATTGGGGTCAACCTTGATTGTGATCACCTCATTATTAGCAAAATCCTTCATGGAATGATGTAAATTAGAAGTAACTCCTCCCAAAGCATGAATCCATGGCCTTCCCAAGAGAATATTATATGGTAATGGTCCCAGCATAACATATACTAGGGTGTGTACAATAACAAGTCCCAACCTTAAGGGCAAGATTGGCGTGCCCAAGGCTTGTCGACCAGCATTATCAAACCCACGAATATACAAAGAAGAAGCAACACGAGAAGTTGAATTAACTTTAATTTTAGGCAATAAATCAATGCTACATACATTAAGTACGAAACTAGTATCAACAAGAGCACTTCTAATACTGATATTATTAAAGTAACTATTGTCATCAAAGGATCTACTTGCTTTTGCACTTACAGATGCGGTAGTTCATGTGGATCTAGAATGTAATATTCGACGAGTCCGCATGAATATGATCCATCAACACATTAACATTTTTCAACCTAGCAAAAGAAGGAAAAAGAATATTTTGTAAAGCTTCCTGAAGCATGTCTTGATAGACTAGATTAGTTTGAACCAAATCCCAAAGTGAGATCTTGGTGAGAGTAACACAAAGTTGCTCGATAAGATCATACTTACCTGATTGCTTAGTTTTAGGTCTATGTGCTTAAGAAAGGCTTGATTGAGAAGGTGGTAATAAGTGGGTTGATTGAGATTTTATTGATTCTTTCTAGTATTATAAGTATGGGCTATCACTCTATAAGAGGGAGCCTTAGATTGCATTAATTTCATGTAAAGATATGGTGTTTCACTTTCAACAAGAACCCCACTAGTAGAATGAGCTCTTATAGGATAAGGACTAGTGGGAGTCACATAAATTACCAGTCTCTTAGGCCTTTGAGGAGTGGTAGAGACTATGATTAAATTTATGAATTCATTATGACTTATAGAGAAATTATTTGAAGAAATATGCTCAACATTGATCTGTGGGGGATCAGATGTAGATGGGATTTCTCATTCACTAACGCATCATCTCTAGAAGAGAGTGTATTAGAATAAAGAGGGGGTAAATTTTTGTTAAAGAAAGTATCAATAATTTCATCCTCTTGCGCCAAAATATCCTTACAAGTAGAAGGAATTTCAGGAGAGGGATCAAAAAAGAATAATAAGAAAGGAGAAAATAACTCCCTTTCACATGCTCGTAAGAGAACTTCTTTAAGTTTCTTAACAAAACAAGAAAGGGATAGATGGGAAATAGAAAAATTATTTTTAAATAGAGATATAGACAAGTCATTCGAAGGCTGGTGTATATCCCTTTTGATGACATGGATTTTTTTTAGAAGGGAAAATATTTGATTTGTCCTTTTATTATCAAGCAATGATCATGTCAAGTTCACCAAAATGTAGAGGAAATTTGACACCCTCAAGAGGACAAGATCTCAAGGGGTGAATGTCCCTCAACTACCTTAGGGATCAAATCTCAAGTGACAAGATAAGTAATGAAGGAGATTTATATTTTATATAAAAATAAAATGGGAGAGTTTCAAATTTTGAAAGAGAAAATTGCAAAGGTCTTATGAAAAAACCAGCAAGCTCTTGGCCAAGGATGATAACACAACATGCAGACATCCCCGTAATGTGTTGTAGTCTCATACGGATGAAAATTGGATTTATCACAGAAACTCACAAAGAACCTATTAAATTTTTGATAACTAAAATCTTTGAAATATATTAAAATAATAGAATAATGATAATGAACATAAACTAAATGAAATGGAAAGGAAATGATAGAAAAGAAAAGAAGAAAGGAGATACTCACAAGAGGTCCATGAATGAAACATCTAGCAAGATAACACCTTCGATACCTACACACATAAGAGTGAGAAAATTGTTGGGGTTGTTTAGGGGCTTGCCTCAGTCAATCCCCCGCTTTAGTGTTTCCACATCCACGAACAACCAGATAGATAGATCAAAAGATAAATGTTGTGTGGTTACACAACACACCCCAAGTTTTCAAAATCTTGGTGACCCAAATTTTAAATTACCTACTTCGAAAAGGTCAGAGGATAATAAAATATCAATTTTTTTGGAAGTGTTGGAAGTTTGATGAAATTGTTGGTTTTCTTGTCATTAATATGGTTGTTGGCAACATAAGCATGATCATATATAGTATTTTCATTGATGCCAACATGGTTTGATGTCAAAATTGAAGTCCACATTGAGGTATAGTTTATTGGTGAAGCATGAGTGTGTATGGTGATAGTAATCCATTGCACTAGTGTAAGAGTTTTGATCTGGTGCAGAATAAATGTGTTGAATATTTGGCTAAGTCATAAAGTTTAGTTTTTAGTGTATAGAGTATCAATTTCTCGCTTTGCATTGCTCCACCTTGAAGAATTTTGGTATGTTGTTTTAAATAATTTTTTGTATATTTTAGAGGAATCTAAATCAAAATTTCCATGTCTTTATGTCCTCTGGTATCAAAGATAATGATGATAGTGTATCAAGTCTACTAGTAATAGTGTTACCAATGCAGAGTACATGTTTGGAATTTTCTACATTCCATCATGAAATAATATTTGGTTATGTGTTTTTTTGGTCTAGTGCTTATAGGTGTCATAAGGATGTGTGGTACAAGTGGCAAGTGTTTTGTGTGGTTTTCATATTGTGTTGTGGATGAACGGATGGTTCATACCACCAGTCTTCACTATCTAGTGCTAACCTAAAAAAATTTTGGGTTGTGTGAATTTAAAGTATGAATTGAGAAAACTTAAGGGATTGATTATAGGTCCCTATCGACCTATTTTGATGTGTTACAAGTTTTGAGGTGTGTGTGGTTGGATTTTAAGCCGACAGGTTAATATATTGCATGTTTCATCTAATTAGGCTGACCTAATTGATGATGTAAATATTTGTGGATGTAATGGGTATTAATGTAAGATCATTTTCAGTTTTTATGAGTGTATGTATGTAATTTAATGAAAAGTGTGTGAATATGGTGTGCATTTTATGCGAATATAACCAGAGATGAGTGTGAAAGTGGTGTAATATGCAGTGTGTTGATTCAGTATTTTGAGCTCCAATGGAACTGTATCTCCTGCATATTGTAGATACATTATAAGCAGTTCAAATATTGCCATTGAGCCACCCCTTTTTTTCTATTTTCTCTTATTCTCTAGATATTGAATCCTCTAGATAGTGATTTCAAAAGGAATTGAGTCATTTTATAATATTTTATGATCGATTATAATATATCATGAGCTAATCCTCAACGTGGTTTTTCCTTTTTTGGGTTTTCCTTGAAAATTTGGTGTTCTTGTGTTATGTGTTATTATGATTACTTTCATGGTTTATTTCCTTACTGTAAATTGAATATAATTTTTCAAATATATTCTTAAGTTTTCATGTGGTTTCAAAGAATACTGATTCACCCCTCCCCCCTCTCAGTATTTTGGGTGTACAACAATTGGTATCAAAGGTTGGTTCCTTGGAAGAAGCTTAACCACTTGAGGAAGATCTTGGATATTGAAAGCATGGCTACTAGGAGATATCATACTCCTCTAGAATACATTCCTATGTTTGGATTCACTAAAGAAGATTTCATGGTTGATATGAATGGAGAACTCATATTAGCCCTTGAAGATTTGGAAAGAACTAAAAGTGAGAACAAAGATCTCAAAAAAAAAATGTCAATGAAGCAAATGAATTCATCAAAAAATTAAGGGAGAAAATCAAAAGTTCAGAGAAATGCATAAGGAGGTTAATGAACAGTTGAAGATCAAATGAAACAATCACCAGTCTAAAAGTGCAAGTTGAAGAAGGAAAATGAGTTGAAGAATGCTTGAATGACAAATTGAAAAGAAAATTTGCAGAATGTTCAAGACTTGAAGAAGAGGTTGTGACTTTGAGATCAGATCTGGGGAAATCAAAGAATCAAGAAGACAAATTCAAGAAGATCTCAAACATACTTTATGAAATGATTGCAAATAAAAAGAATTCTCAAGAAAAAGGAGGATCGTAGTTTGAAAAACGAGAAAGTTCAAAAGTAGATCAAACACCAATTATTGAAAAGAAGAACAATGAACAAAAGAAGATTGAGGGTCCAAGAAGGGAAATGGAAAGAAGGTCTAGAATCAAAGGAAAGACTTCAAAAGACCACCTATCAGAAAACCAAATTCTCAAAGGTACTCATCTTTTAATGGTTATTATTATTCCTGCAATAAGTTTTGACATAAGGTTATAGACTATAGAAGCAGAATAAATCCAAATGTTCAATCATTTCCTGGTTAGTGCTATACATGCAATAGATTTGATCATAAGCCTAGTGAATACACAAATTAGATAATGAATGGTTACAATAATGGCATGAGGTTTCAATATTTCAATGGCTATTTTTATACATGCAATGGATCTGGGCATAAAGCTAATTTATGTAGATCTAGAGTTGGTGGAAGTAAGCTTGTTCAAAATGTTGTCATATGTCACAAATGCAATAAACTTGCACATATAAAATTTAATAGAAGCAAGAATGTGAAGGTTGATCTGGTAAAGAAGAATGATCCAGCAAAAAAGGTTGATCCAATAAAGATGAAGAAAGAGATGAACAAGATCTAGAAAAATAAAGAAGATAATGAGGTTAAGAATGGTACCAGCCTCTGGTGCAGATGTTTCCTCTGGAAACTAAATAAAAAGCTTTGGCTCAAGGGGGTTTTAACAAAAAATCATTAAGCCTTTACCAAAGATATGGTGTAGATGCCTTCATAAAATTGATATAAGGTGTAGGTTGACATGCTTGACCTGTTGATGAAAACACCAGTGGAAAATATTTTGTTATGAAGATCTACGAAGAGTTTGGAGGTGGTTGTGTCATTACAGTTAGGGTTCATCATCTTTTGACCTAACTTCAAATCAATGCAATTAATGTTATTTAGGAAATTCAAAAAGGGTTTATAAGTGATTTCACATATGTTTAAAATATTTTCAATCGATAATTTGAGGAGAGAAGAGAAGAGAAGGAGCGAAGTGAAGTGATTCAGAATTCATGCGCAAAATTATAGCTAGTAGAATTCAAAAGGTATTTATAGACTTCTAATTTGCCCTAGTTTCAGAAGAATTTCAAATTTTTGCAAGATGTATACTCCATAAGTTGTCAAGGTTGTAGATCATCCTCAACCTAAATTTAAGAGGCACCCTGATAAGTCAATGATGACGGATTTGGATGATGCATTTTCAAAGATTCTATATGGTTTGTTGCATACAAAAGATGTGGGATTTACATTGATGCAAAATTATAAGAGTATAACCACTCTAAGATAGGATATATATGGTTTAATGAGCTTATTGGAGATTATTTTGACTTGAAACCAGATTTCCAAATCTTGACAAAGAAGAAGCTTGACGTCTAGAATAATTTTCTCTTTTGCTATGTTGATGAGTGGATTAGATATACATTGAGTAGGATTCATGAAAATTTTCTCTGGTTGGATATACCACATATGATTAATAAGGAAGTGATTAGGGTTGTAATAGGGTTATGTTTTGCAAGACCAATTTTGACACTCAAATCGGTGAAAAATGAAGTGGTGATGAATTTAATAGGTGAAAAATATGATAAGAGGGCTTTGATAGTCAAAGACATTTTGAAACCTACAGTAAAATATGCATCAATTGTAATAGGGTACAATATATTATTCACAACAAAGAGAAATTTATGTCGGAAGCTGTAATCAATACAGCATATGAGATGATGAAGAAAGGAATGAATTATGGCCTATGTGAATTGTTGAGGCTATAATTTTTAGAAAACTTGTAGAAGACCAAGGACCCTTGGTACCCCTTCTAGTTTGGGACATTGGTCATTTGTTTACTAGTTTACTTTCTAAGTGAGGTCCCCATAACCAAGAATGATATATGCTTGAAGGAAATGCCAGTGGCTATTCAAATCAAAGACCACTTGATGAGATTAGGTGATGAAGACTCTCAGAAGAAAGCATTGTTGGGGATTCTTCAAAACTTTCCAAGAGAATATGCAAGTGAGAGAAAGGATTCTGAAGAGTGTGGTAGAGAAATAAAAAATGACATTATCTTCATGGTGACTAAGGATTGCTACATAATGGAGGATGTTGATCCTAGAACAGTATGGATCCCTAAAATGGGTATGAGGATGCAGACGAGGTAATTATTGGTTTGGCAGATCACATGCTTAGTGTTCCAAAAGACCCAAAGGAAGGAAGATAGGGAACTTATGAAGAAAATTCTTATGAAGTACACATGGAGCATAGAGAAAAAGATATCAAGAATATTGTAGAGAAGATGAATACACAAGTTGTGGAGGTGGTGGGCATACCTAAGGAAATTTTGGAGAAATCCGAAAGCACATTTGGTCCTCTGGGAGGTGCTCCCAGCACAAGAAGATTAGGTAGAACAGCTACCCCTTCTCTTGTTGCTACCAAGTCCTTTGGGACCAAAACCTGATGCTAAAGCTAAACCTGTTGTTGGTGCAAAAGGAAAGAGTCAACTAGTGCTCCAAAAAAATAGCAAAATATGCCTATGAAAGAGAAGATTTCTCTGGTAAAGTAGAAAAGTGCTCATCAGAGGAGAAAGAAAGAAAGGGAAATAAAAGAGGATTATATGAGTGTAAATGTAGATGAACAGGAGGAAGAAGAGGAAGGACCACAATTGGTTTGGAAGAGAAAAACAGGTGTCCCTCAAGTAGAGACAAGTATGAAGAAATCAAAATTTGATATTATGGATACATATAGTGAGGTGGAAGTGGAGAAGGAGAGACAAACATTCATGATTCATATGAGGGAAAAGAAGTCTATAAGAAAATAATCCAAAGGCAAAACAAAGAAGAAGGAAAATTCCCCTATGATAAGGAAACATAGTCCTATTAAATTAGATGCACTATTTAATGGAATAGTTGAGCATGAGATTTTGGAACAAACTGTTGCATTATATACCACTACAAATGGCACTGATAAGTTAACAATAGAAGAGGAAATAGTTAGGTATATAGTAACATTTGATGTCAGCATGAAGAATATAGAAAATAAATTGCTTGAAGATCTGAGAAGTGAATTATATGCAAGAAGACAGGAATTAATTGATGAAGATGCTAGAATGAGAATGTTTTCTTTGGAAAAAGTCAGTGCTCCTCTCACAAATGAGGATAGAGTTAAATTAGCTCAATTTTATAAAAAACGGTTCAAGACTAAGCAAAGAGTTACTACCCTGACGAGCAAGGACAAAGAGGACATTGAGAGATTAAGAAATGAAACAATGGAAAAGGTTGCCAATCTGGAAAAGGAGTTAGGAATATCTCTGGATATTGAAGAACAATTGCAACATGATGTATTTGTCCTGGAAGTGAATGAACCAGAAGATGCATAACATGAGCATCCTCTAGAACATATGTAGTAGAAGGAGAAAATGTGCAAGAAAATTCTACTAATGATACTACTCTGGTAGAGGAAAATATTGTTGGAGTAGAACAAGATGATGAAATGCACAAGGAGGAAGTGCAAACAGAGAAAAACTAGCCCCCTTCATATGTCGAGATGATGGTGAACAAAGAAAGGAAGACAAGAAAGATGAATTGTAGAATTAAAAGGCATAGAACACTAAAAATTTGCCTCTCATGGAAGATAAAGAGTATGAAAAATAAGAGAAAAATGCGAAGGAAAACTCTAGCATTGGTGACAAGGAAAAACATGATATGAAATTGGTTGAAGAGAAGGAAACTGAGAAAGAATCTGGCAGTGTAGACAAGGAGTAGAATGTTGATGGAGAATACATTGGTGATGAGGAAAAGGCTAGTGAGAAAAAGGAAGAGGAAAGCATAAAGATAGTTTGTGAATCCTTTGGTGATTCACTCAAGGGTCTATTATACATGTAGTTACAGTTCATGCCTGTTGTATATGCACAACTACTACAACTACCTTTAATATAGGGTCAAGTGGACATGGGAAAACCTCTCCCCTACAAAAGCTTCAAATTGGTGATGTGTTTCATAATTCTGTAAGGAAGGAAATTCTTTCCACTCACCAGAAGAGCACTAAGTTAATTGAAGAAGCATTCAAGGTATTGCAAGGAATTCTTGGTGCTATGATTAAGGAGTCTTTATTCGGTGTTGAAAAAATGAATTTGTTATTGGATTCCTTTAAGTATTACTCCTCCGGTATAGAAGAAAGGTTGGAGAAAGAGGTGACCAAGAAGGTGAATGACAATAAATTGACTGAGATATTAGACAAGTGCAGTGTGGCACACAGCAAATTGCAAGAGAACTTGAAAGATGTGTAGAAGTGTTTGGGTGAAGCACAAGTTTTATTTCAATTTTATTTGAAATGGCATAATTATACAAAGAGCATTAAGAACCAAATGGACTCGATAGAGTCACAAGTTGTTTAGGCCTCTGGTGTCTATGATCTAGCAAGAGATGCAGATGATACAACAAGGATGGCTATTAAAAATCTGCATGAACATTTCTTTCAACTGCAAGAATAGAAAGAGAAAATCATTGTGCAGTATGGTTATCTCAAGGACTTGGTAAGTTAAAAGGCTTACAGCCTTGACTGGTGTGTTAGAAAATTCAGAAGAGTTGGCACAATAGATTCTAGTATCCAGTACCCCAGATGAAGGAGAAGATCCCCTTGTACAGCTTGAAATCCAGTGTAGTTTCCTTTCCTTCACTAAGAAGAACTAAGAATCAGGAAAGGAGTGTGAGGCACACCTTAAAAAATTGCAAGTGTCTTCCTCTAGTTGATTGAATTTTTATTCTATTTATGAAATTTCAAATTTCATTGTATATGTGCAGAAGATAGTGGATAGTATATCAATGCAAATTATGATGATCTTTGATGGATAGCATTGTTAGGGGGAGTTGCCTTGATTTTTGAATAAGTTTATTGAATTATTCTCATGTGTATATACATATATATATATATATATATATCACTCAGGGGGAATACTTGTATGTGTGCCCTTTTCCCTTGATGTCAAAGGGAGGCAAGAATTTTTTGAATGTTTTCATCAATGAAAAAGGGGGATATTGTTGGAAGTTTGGGGAAATTTTTGGTTTGCTTGTCATTGATATGGTTGTTGGAAACATAAGAATGATCATATATAGTATTGGCATTGATGTCAACATGGTTTTATGTCAACATTGAAGTCGACATTGAGGCATAGTTTATTGGTGAATCATGAGTGTGTATGGTAATGGTAATCCAATACACTGGTGCAAGATTTTTGATCCCGTGCAGAACAAATGTTTTAAATATTTGGTTGTCACCAAGTTTAGTTTTTAGTGTACAGAGTATCATTTTTTAGCTGTACATTGCTCCACCTTGAATAATTTTGGTCTATGGCTCTAAATAAATTTTGGTATATGTCAGAGGAATCTAAATCCAAATTTTCATGTCTTTATTTCCTCTGATATCGAAGATGATGATGATAATATATCGGGTATACCAATAACAGTGTTACCAGTGTAGAGTACATGTTTGGAATGCTCTACATTCCACCACGGATGAATATTTGGTTATGTGGTTTTGTGGGAGTGCTTATAGGTGTTTGAAGGGTATGTGGTCCAAGTGGCAAGTTTTTTTATAGTTTTCACATTGTGTTGTGGATGAACAGATGGTTCATGTCACCAGTCTTCACTATTTGGTGATGACCTAAAATTTTTGGGGTTGTGTGAAGTTAAAGTATAAATTGAACGAACCCAAGGGAGTGATTATAGTTCCATGCCGACCTATTTTGATGTGTTACAAGTTTTGAGGCATGTGTGGTTGGATCTTGAGCTGACAAGTTAATATATTATATGTTTCATCTAATTAGGCTGACCTAATTGATGTTGTAAGTGTTTGTAGATGTAATGGGTATAAATGTAAGATCATTTTCAGTGTTCATGAGTGTATGTATGTAATATAATACAAAGTTTGTGAATATAGTTTTAATTTGATGTGAATATAAGTAGAGTAGAGCGTGGAAGTGGTGTAGTCTAAAGTGTGTTGATTCATTATTTTGAGATCCAGAGGAGTTGTATCTCCTACATATTGTAGATTCATTATAAGCAATTCAAATCTTGGAAATGAGTCACCCCTCTTTATGTTTTATCTTATTCTTTGAACAATGATTCCAAAAGGTAGTGAGCCATTTTTTAATATGTTATGACCGGTTATAATAAATTGTGAGCTAATCCTCACAGTGGTTTTTCCCTTTCTGGGTTTTCCACATAAATCCAATGTTCTTGTGTTATGTGCTTTGATGATTACTTTCATGGTTTATTTCCTTATTGAAAATTGAATATAATGTTTCAAATAGATTCTTAAATGTTTAAATTGTTTCAAAGAATACCGATTCACCCCCCTCTCAATATTTAGGGTGTTCAATAGAAAGGAGGTTTCAATTTCACAAGTTATCGCCAAAAGTTGGGTAGCCAGGTTTTCAAGTAAGTTGAGCACGGATGCATGGTTCAAAACAAGCCAACCTTCAACAAGGCTAGGGTAAATTAAAGTGTCACCAAGGGAAATAAAATTCTGTGGGTGCGGAAGATGGGATAAATGGAGTACATCGTTAAAGTTTTACAGTTTAGCAGTGTTGTGATAAAAGTCGGGTAACCGGGTTTTCGGGTAGTCAGATACCCAAATACTCGAGGAAATAGAATGAAATTAAGGCTTAAGTGTCTCACTCAATTTTCATGATAACGTTAAATGATCGAAAACCTGCATAAGTGAAGTATTTGGGAAATTATTACAAAAATGCATGGTTTAAATTGTAGTATTTTAATAAGTTAGAATCGCATGAATTATATTTGATATTAATTTATTTTTTAACACGTGCATTAAAAAATTTCATGCGTAGCCATAGAGATTATATAAGTTATGGAGATTGCAAGACTGATAGGTAGTGTATTTTAGCAAGGATATGGACAGCCAAGAAAATTCATCCCACTGGTAATTCAGACGATGACACAACAAAATGGGTATGTAATACGAAAGTGGGTGTGTGGGAAAGATATTTAATGTGGGGATGCAAGTAACCAGAGAATCAGGAACTTGGGTTTTCTTTGGCAAGCAAATAGTGCACTAAGTTCTTTGGTGTTGCATCAACATGTGTGTTTCCCAAACCCAAGGCATGAGAACAAGAGTATAAAGGTGGAGAATTAAAATTTATATATCCACTTGATTGCTCTAAATATCTAGGTAGTCCCTACATTTTGTTTGACAAAGGGGGGGCTTATATACATTCTTCCTCAAATTCTCAAGTTTTGTATGTGCGGAAAAGGAAGTCAAATTGCCTTTGACTAGTTTTTAGAATAGGGGAAAATATCCTATTGCCAACTATCATATGCTACGTGTTACTTTATGATTGGTTCAGATTCGCTCAACCATGTGCTTTTGAAACTCTTTGATAGCCTTGTGTTCTGAAAAAGGTTGAGAGTTGTTCTTTTTCTTAGTTTCAGAATTTGCAAAATTACGTAGACATAAGATTGGCATATTCACCAGTTTTATTTCTATTTCCTATTTTTTGTTCTATTCCATTTTAAAAACTTGTATGCTCCATTGAAGTTTGCTAATGTCAAAGCTAATTTTGAATGCTATTTCTTGATATGAAATCTTTTTTGTTTCTATCGAAGAAGCCAATGTGTTGCACTAGATTTGGGTGCATATTGACATTGTTCGGTGAAAAATGATCTCTTATTTCTCTAAACTATTGCATCACTTTATGCCTAGATGTGAAGCAATCTAGTGAAGTGTAGAGTGGTTTTTTTTTTATTTCATGGTGTATGCATGGATAATAGCTGGGAGATCTCTTTTAATTTTAGGATTCTATATGTTTTCTTTAGTTAGATTTGAAGTATTTCCTGTAAATTCTTTAAAAAAATTGAATTCATGAAATATTCTTGTAAATTATTCGTATTCATGAAGTTTTGGAGCAATATATGTTAAATCTACTATATCTTTGCAATACTCTATTTGTTATAACTGTCATTAGACTTGAAAACCAAAGACCCCACGTGATTAACAACAAATTTGCACAACAAACCCTAAGTGAACCTAGTGTGTCAATACCTAACATTCTCAAGCCTCGGGATAGCTAAGATCATCTTGAACCAAAAAATATTAGTGATTCTTTCAAGTAAAGATAGGTTCTTTTGTTCATTTGAGCAAATATTTATCTATTTTTTGGTGTGCATAATAACCATGTCAACAATAAATAGACAAGAATATCAATACATAAACAAGGGGTGTGATAAATCCCAAGATTATCAAATACATAAGACAAATATATATTACCTACAAGGCTTGAAGAAGCCAAAGAGAGAGAGAGAGAGGGATGTGAGAGCCAAGAGAATTGTAAAAATAATTGTGAGAGCTTGAGATTGTTGTAGCAAGTTGTAGAGAGTTGTGTAAGCTTGAGAGAAAGAGATTTTGAGAGAAATAAAAGACAGAACATCCAAGAGAGAAAGATAGGAGTGAAAAGATAGATTTAAAGGAGAGAAGAGGAGGGAAAAGGAGTTTGTCGAGCCATTACAAATAGTCTCGAGCCATTTCCACCGACCAAGGTCAGGTGACAAGTGGAAAAATACTCATAAATGATTGTTTGAATGTTAAAATGTCACAAGACACCAGTGTGGCATGTGGAAATTTGTGTGATATGCTAGTGTCTAGATAAATCTAGCTCAAAATTAGTGAGAAACGAGGAACATACATGGTTAACACAAAACTGATGCACAAAGGTGGTTGTTGAAAAGTGTTAGAATCAAACATGCTCTTATACCATTTTAGAATTGGCTATGGATGCCAAGATCTATGGACCAAATGGAAAACACAAAGAAGAGAGAAAATAATGTGACAAGAATAAACTGTATTCAATGTCAATGATATGATGATCAATAATGTGTACAAATGTAGTAGAGACCCCTTGGTTATATAGCCAAGGTGAGAACATAGGAGTGCATAAGATTATGACAAGTGTCGTAATCTTATGACATGAGACAACAATGAAAAGCTATCACTCCACCTAAAGTGGAAAGTGATAATGTGATAACCACCACAAATAGTGGATCACCCACAAAAGGTGGAACCTAATCACATGATATGTCCATGAAAGGTGGAAGTGATAAAGTAATAAGAAGATAAGTCCACCAAAGGTGGAAAATCTCCAACAACTCCTATGTGGTCCCTAAGTAAACTTAACTAAGGTGTAATTATGACCTAGGACAAGGTACAAAATATTTAATTACACCAACAGCCCCCTTAAGTGCAACTTAGGGAGAATGTACACAAAAGAAAACAATGCAAGATGGGTTTCGGCAACTAGGCCATGTTAGGTACCCATGTACAATGCAATGCAATCTCTCTTAAATGGAGAAAAGGAGAAAACCCAGTGGAACAAAACTCCTCCCCAAAAGAGAGATGAAATACAAGATAAACATGCTCTCAATGATGCATGAAAAGGTAAAAACCCCATGTGAGGAAAAAGACCCCCCCAGAAGAGAGAAGTAAAAGAGAGACAAGGTAGCCCCCCCTCAATGAGATTAACCTGTTGCAAGAGAAACACTGAAAATACACTGTAAAGTAACACTGAAATCCTAAATGTAGCAAGCAAGGAAAGATACTTATGTTTGCTACTGAAACCATATGCGAGTCATTGATTGACTCAAGGTGGAATCATGATAAAGCAACTACAAACCCGATGCCAAGGAACACTGGAAAACTCACAAACTGGAACAACCTTGGAATCCATGAAGCAACAATAGATGAATAAATGATGCCCCCCATAAGAGGGAATGATATGATGAAAGAATCTGGAAGCTGTGTATCTCGATGCCGATGTCAAACTGTGACTAAAACTGATCCATAGGAGCAAGCACCATGAAGATTCTGGAACATTAACCATAAAATGAATGGCCCTCAAATTGAGATGTGACCTGATGTGAATCTGATGTGATTCAGGATCATTAACCATAGGCTCTTAATATGAGATGTGAACCGATGCGAACCAACAATGTGCCAAGTTATGAGCAAGATGTGGCCAAAAGAAACAACATAATCCAGATACAACTCATGTGAATTGTCATCAATACAAAGATGAGATCAAAGTGCAACTACACTCTAATTAGATTATTATACAAGAAGCCTCCCAGATGGAACTTTATGTAAGTTCATTTATTACAATACCCCCTTATTGTAAAAGGAGAACATGCAAAACATGCATAAAACAAAGAGAAAATACATATAAAAAAGGAAATAGTGCATGCACTGATGAATGTTCACATCTACCCCCATGATGAAAAATAACCTCAAATTTGTGTAGATGACCAAATCTGAAAAAATGGCCTACACCACTATGAAGTGCTTGAAACTAGCTTTCTGTCAATATCTCGTTTGCCAAAAACGAACACCGTGGCCAAAAGTTATGAATTTTTCAAAAACTGAAATTAGCTTGCAGGAAACGAGTTTTCTAGCAAAAACGTCTATTTCAAATTTGATTTTTGAAAATTCTACTCACTTTTTGTAGACGAAAACAAAAACCCATAAATATTTTGATGTTAGAAACAAAACCCAGAAATCGTTTTTTGATCGAACAAGCAGAAGATTAAAATAAAAATTTTAAAAAAATTGTGACCTTCAGCCAGGAGAAAAATGACGCCCGACGCTTTTTTGGATTACGATTTTCTCCAGATCTGTACAAGGTATGCAAAATCTAAAAAATACCCAGTTCAGGTTTCGACGTTAGCTACAAAACCCAAAAATCATTTTTCCTACAAATGAGCGAAAACTAAATTTTTGAAGCAAAAATGATGACGGTTCCAATAAAAACCGACTTGCAACAAACTCTTGCTTGCCAAAAATGTAAATGGTGGTCAAATTGAGTGAACCAAAAGCCAAATCTGACTTTTCCAAGCCTCTTGGACGCAATGATGAGTTCAAATTTGCACCAACAAGCTCCAATATGAACTTGCAATAAAAAATCCAAAAATGGATCATCTCCAAATCTGGTACCTCTCTTCAGAAAAAGACTCTCCAATGGCACCCAACCCACTCTGATACCATGTTAGAATTGGCTATGGATGCCAAGATCTATGGACCAAATGGAAAACACAAAGAAGAGAGAAAATAATGTGACAAGAATAAACTGTATTCAATGTCAATGATATGATGATCAATAATGTGTACAAATGTAGTAGAGACCCCTTGGTTATATAGCCAAGGTGAGAACATAGGAGTGCATAAGATTATGACAAGTGTCGTAATCTTATGACATGAGACAACAATGAAAAGTTATCACTCCACCTAAAGTGGAAAGTGATAATGTGATAACCACCACAAATAGTGGATCACCCACAAAAGGTGCAAACCTAATCACATGATATGTCCATGAAAGGTGGAAGTGATAAAGTAATAAGAAGATAAGTCCACCAAAGGTGGAAAATCTCCAACAACTCCTATGTGGTTCCTAAGTAAACTTAACTAAGGTGTAATTATGCCCTAGGACAAGGTACAAAATATTTAATTACACCAACAAAAAAGATTATTGAGCATCCTAAGGGGAAAAAGGTTGATGCAAGGGCTAAGATGAGCCTACACAAATAATAAAGGAGTGGACACTAAAGTGGATATAAAAGTGTAGTTGAAATTGCAAGGGTATGCAATTTTCGACACTACAAAATCAAAATCAATGAAGAAATTAATAAATAAAAAGTTAAACTCAAGTAAACATTTTCAAACTTACAATTCTAAAAATGCATGTGAAAACGTGTTAAAGTTAATAATTTTGAAAAGTGAAAATTAAAAAATAGAAACACATAATTAAATCAAATGATGCATGACAATTTGAGGCTCTACAATGGTGGCGTGCTTGGGTGGATGTGTCAAGCATTGGTTTCTTGCAACTTTTCATGTGGGGGAGGTCATGCACTCCCCCACACAAGTTTGATTATCTATGGGTGCCCTTTACCCTTGCATTTATTTTGTTTTAATTACTTCCAAATATGCCCTTGAAGTTTTTGGTGTGCTCTAGTGCATATTTCCCCTTTGCATGTGTGTATTCATTGTTACTACTTCAAACTTTGTGATTTGGGGTTGTAGTGTGATCTTGATTCCTCTAATTATTAATAGAGGGGGGTACGGACTCCCCGACCCCCAAGCAATTGGTGTTGATAATGGTTAAAATTGTGAATCCCAAGGTTATGTGACTAAATCATTTAAAGAGGAATTTGCAGATAAAGGTTTTTGTTCCTACTAGTGTTAGGTTTCTCGTGGAGGTAGGGCTTGGTGATAATGGACATGAGGAAGGTAATTTTTCCTCTATAAACCCTAAGTATTTACACATCTCTCCTAATTTTGGAATAAAATAAGTAATTAATAAGGAAATATCTAGGTTAAAGTATTCTGCAATTTTCTTAGAGGAGGTGGATACAAACAAGGTCCTTTCCAGGAAATTTTTGGATGCTTGGTTCTCAAAAGTCTAGGCTAATAAATCTGGTATCCAATTGAGGCTTTTGTAAAAGGATATAGTGTGGATTGTTTTTCATTTTTTGAGGAACAAATCCATGCAAGAAAAGACCCTGGAAAAAACCCTATTGGAACATAAGGGAATACATTTTTTGTGCCTTAACTTGGTCCCCCGCATCCATTACTTCTTCACCAACCCCCTCCCCCCCGCCCCGCCCACCCAATGTCTTACTAGTGATCCTGTGTTAATTTAGAAATTAAATGCCCAACAGATTGCTATGAAAAAATCAGACAAAGAATTGAAGACAATTTGTTAAATAGGTATGTTGATAATAGTGCCTCGAAGGTTTTTGAATATCGATTTAATAGAAACTCTAACCAATTCGTTTTTAAAAAAACTAAGCAAGTTAAGGACAAGGATGAGGCTGATAATTTGGTTGGGAGCACTGGGGATTCCTCCTTAGAGATGACTAGGGTCTCTACAAAATATAAGGAGCCCATGGAGGTTGTAGCCCTAATGGATTAAACACCCAGTCGAATAGTCTTAAGGCTAACTTGTGCACTAAAGGGGAAAACTCCTCCATGGTCTTGAGGGAGCCTCAAATGGGTGAAGTTTTTCCAGGAGATCCCAAATTAAATTCCTCCATTGAGTTGGGGTCAACCTCACCAGTTGAAGAATCCCTAAATACCCCCAATCAAACTAGCAGCCCCATCCTTGACCATAACTCTGAAACTAAAAAAATTCCCCACCCCTAGGTTTCAAAGAGATTGCTTCCTCCATTGAAGATATCACTATCCAATCAAAACCTAAGGGGGACAATAAAGAAAAATCTCATAGAAAGAAAGGGAATAAAAGGATAAGAACAAATTGAAAGAAAAAGTAGCACAAGTTGAGGTCATAGGGTGTAATGAGAATGAGAATATCATTGATGGGAAGCTTTCCCAAACTATTAAGCCATGGGTCAGGCCAGGAAGGCCAAGGAAATATGGTAACTCCCTGTTTGTGGGAAAGGGTGTGATTTTTTCCAAAAATAAAAGGAAAAAGACAAGCACTATGATCTAGACACCTATTTCAAAGAAGTTAGAGATTGAGGAGAAATTGTCTAAATGTTTTGAATAGTTTAGGTTTGAATAAGAGGTGTGAACCCTTGTTTTATACTTGCACAAATACAACAAACAAACACATTATTAGATCAATATGCAAGATAAAACAAGGATTCCCCATGAAATCCATTTACAAAGTTTAAATAGAAAGAAAATGAAGAACAATGCAAGAAACTAAATCAAATCTATTTAAACAAAGCAAACTCTTGATCCCATGGGGGAATTGGTGTCAATTGGTGTGTCGAAATTGGCCATTTCCCAACTCCTTTGTAAGCTTTATAATGATTTTATGATGATTGAATCTCCTTGATGGGATTTTGGGATAACCTAGAATCATGAAAATGATGAATACTTGAGGAGAAATGGACAAAATTAGCTCTCAATGTGAAGAGAGTAACTTTGCATGAGATTGTGGATGAGGATGAAGTTGAGTATAGTAAGTTTACTCAAATTGTGGATGTTAGAATGAGAGGAAGAGTCTCTCATTTATAGATTTTAAATTGGAAGAATGAGCAAGATTTGAGCAATGTGGGACAAAATACCAACCAATGAGAGAAGGCCACTTGTCCACATGTGATTGGAGGAGGAATGAGCACATTTTGGTCAATGCGCATGATAAATGCTATGAGATTCAAATTTGAAATTTGACTGACATATTTAGAGGGAAGGTAAATGGAGTTAATGTCACTTGGCTCAAGGCCGAGGACATGTAAGAGGCCTTAAATGCCTTGTTGGAAGTACCCATCTCTTTTGGAGGGATTTTTGAATTTGGAAGAATATTCTTTTTTTATGCCATGTGAGGGAAAATAGGAGATTTAATAAATCAAAGTAATTGATTTATTGTGCAAGTTGCATTCTCTAGAGGATGTGACATAGATTCAGATTAAATTAATCAAAGATGAATTAATTTAAAGAGAGATTAGGGGATGTGACAACTTTGACTTGAATTTATGAGTTAATTTAAATCAAGAATTGTGAAGAAAGATTTAATTAACTAAATAATTTGATTTATTTAACTAAAGGGGACAATGTTAGATTAAATTAAATAAGGTTTAATTTATTCAATTTAATAAGAAGACTTTAGGGATTTAATCAAATAAGATGAATTATTTAATTAAAGAGGGATATGAGGGTTAATTAAACAAAATGATTTATTTAATTAATAGAGAATGACTTAATCATATAAATTTGATTTATTTAATTAAAAGAGGGAATATGATGAACTTGATCAAATAAAGATTATTTAATTAAATTGATTAGTAAAGGAGATGATTTAGGACAAATTGATGTTAGCAAGATTAGGATCGGGTGCATGTATATTTTCCATGTCTACAAGAGGATACTCCTATGATGAGTGAAAATGAACCTTAACTACATTTCTTAGAATGTTAGGGGCCTTGATTCACGTGAAAAAAAATATATTATAAGAAGATTTTAAAACCTTGAGAAAAGAAAGGATTTTGTGTTTCTCCAAGAAACAAAAGCCATTGGTTTTACTCTGGAAACAAATCTTAAATTCATTTGGAATGGATCCAAATTTTTAACCACTTTGCATGATAAAGGGAGGGAGGTGTTGTTATTCTAATGTCCAACCAGTGTGCACAACATGTTACTAGTAGTGGCATCTCCCCCTGCCACGGGATGGTGTGGGTCACTCTATAAAAATATGGGGTTGCAATTGGGTCTGCTTTATATATGCCCCCAATGACCATAGGGGTAGGATTATTCTCTGGAAATGGCTAACCAATCTCCAAAACATCCCCTAGGTGTTGAGTAGAGATTTCAACATGGTGGAACATATGGAAGATAAATGGGGTGGGATTGAAATGTCCTTGAAAGATAGCGAGAATAACTTCTGGAAAAGACTAAAGAATAAACTCAAATTGGTTGACCCCATGGAAGGGAACAAAAGGATTACAAATGGATCTGGTGCACTTGGTGTAATGCTCAAAAAGGGGGAAATAGGATATATTATAGATTGGATAGGATTTATGCAAATAGGGACTTCTTTAATTTCAATCCAAATGAGGATGGCATCAAGGTGTGTATACCCTTACACCCTCTCTGACCATCAACCTATCAAGGTAAAACTTATAACCTGCTAGGCCAGACCAAAGGAAAGCATAAAAAGATATGTTTTATCTTTAACACTCATCTACTAGATGATGATGATTATAAAGATGTCATCTCCTCCCTTAGCGATATTAATAAATGGATGTTAAAGGATGCATCTTCCATTGAGAGATAGAACAAAAATGTGAAAAGTTGGACGATACTGTTTCAAAAAATTGGCAAGAAAAAGGCTATGGATAGTAGGAAGGAAGAAAGGGATCTCCAAGAGTCCATGTTTGTGGTAGAATCAAGGCTAAAATAATATCCAAATGATGAGAGGTTGAGTGAAGAGTTGGTTATGGCCAAAAACAGCTTAATAAAAATCCAAGCTCACAAGGTGAAAGGGTTAAAAGTGAGCTAAGTTGAACTGGCTCAACTGTGGAGACAAAGGCTCCAAATTCTTAAAGTACATAAAGGAAAAGAATGTTAAGGAGTAGATCAATCAAATCTGGGATGGGGACAAAATTCTCACTTCCCAAGAAGAAATATTGAAATTGTTTCATTCCTTCTTTAAAAAAACTTGTTCACCTCTAAGGGTTAAACTGAAGAGAGTCATAGTGTTAGAGCCCTCATCAAAAGAC
This sequence comes from Sequoiadendron giganteum, assembly GCA_007115665.2. Classification (NCBI taxonomy): domain Eukaryota; kingdom Viridiplantae; phylum Streptophyta; class Pinopsida; order Cupressales; family Cupressaceae; genus Sequoiadendron; species Sequoiadendron giganteum. The sequence goes on along the minus strand of CM021101.1, from coordinate 470,375,181 downwards.
TCATCCCAAGAAAAATCATTGAGGATGACTCCTCGAAGCTCTCTACAAATATGACCAAGGAAGAAATAATGAATGTCATCCTCTCTATGAATAACGATAAATCCCTTAAGTGTGATGGATTACCTATGGAGTTTTATAAGGTCTTTTCAGATTGGGTATGTGATGATCTTCTGTAAGTATATCAGGAAGCTCTGGATAAAGGCTCCCTGGGTAGAAGCATTAAAAAATAGGTAATTAATCTACTACCAAAAGGGGTTGATATTACCCTATTTAATAATTAGAGGCCAGTAACATTATTGAATGTTCCATATAAGATATTAGCTAAGGTAATTGCATTAAGGTTGGTCAGCATTCTTCCAAGATTTATTAACAGTTCTCAAACGAGCTTCATAAAAGGTAGATATATCTTAGAGAACTTGATAACAAGTTGGGAGGCCATGGAGTGGGAAAAATACTCCAAACAGAATGTAGTGATGCTCCTACTTAACTTTGAAAAAGCCTATGACCGAGTAGAATGGGATTTTTTGAGGACCATCTTGCAAGCCTTTGGTTTTCCTAGTATATTTTGCAAAATGGTGGATACTCTTTTGAAGGATGATTATGCACATGTGGATGTGAATGACTCAATATCTGATCAAGTTAACCTTGAAAGGTCCGTTCGAAAAGGATGCCCCTTAACACCAACCCTTTTTTCCATTGCTTTAGATGCTCTTTTCTACCTTTTGAGAGATCACACTTTCTCACCAAAGATTAAGGGGATCAGGCTCCCTAATCAAAGTGAGCTAATCAATGTACAATTTGTTGATGATACTTCTATTTTCTTATAACTTGATCAGGAAAATATGGAGTCCTTGATAAAAAAATCTTGATCCATATTGTCGAGCATCTGGTGCAAAAATATATAATATTAAATCTATTGTTCTAGGATGGGAGGAATCCCCACCAAATTGGCTAAAAAGGTATGAATTTTTGTGGGGTGGCCCCAAAAAACAAGTGAGATATCTTGGGATACCATTTGTTATTAGCCCCAATCTTAAGGAAATGTGGAACTAGATCAGAACAAAAATTGAAAATAAGTTAGGAGGATGGAATAGGCAGTGCCTTTCCGTAGCAGGTAGGTTACATGTCTTCCAAAAGATCCTTTCCTCCTATAGTATATACTTCACTTAAATGGTTTGGTTTTTTCGCAGTTATCAAGCTAATGAAATTCAGAAAATGATAAGGAGTTTTCTATGGTATGATGGAAAAGATAAGAGTAAGAAGAATTTGTTTAAATGAGAGTGGTGTTGCTTGGAAAAATTACATGGTGGCATGGGTCTAAAGGACCTAAGATTGCAAGGTATTGCCTTAGCTACCAAATGGATTATCAAGGCCTTGGTTGGGAATGAACCTTGGAAGGTCTTGGTAAGAAATAACATAAAAATGGTGATGCCCAAAAAGGCTAAGGCCTAGAAAATATTTCCCTTGAGTGATATTCTCAACAAAAACCACCCTATGACCCCAACTGGTTCCTTGGTTTTCAAAAGCCTATGGAAAGTGTGGGAGTTAATCAAACATAATGCTCAGTTCAAAGTTAATAATATTATATATAACACTTAAGAATAATCTAAAGTGCCAAACCTACAATTCCATCTGGTGGAACTTGAAACATAATAACAAGTCCCTTACTTTGTTACAAGGATGTTCTGATAAAAATTGGAACCAAAAAGGCATTAAAGTCTTTGGTGACATATTGACCAATGGGAAATTAAAATTTTGAAATATCTTATGCTCTAATTTTGACCTCCCTCCTTCCAACATAATAACATACTCTACACTGTTGGAAGCTTGCAAAGAAGTTGGCTTTCCCAAGAATGCAGAGAAAAGGCTAGATTTAACCAATGACATTGTGTGGAAGGATGGGATTGCTCTATCTGAAATCAAAGCCAAGACTATCTATAAGGATCTTGTCTGCAATGTTTCCATTATTGAGCATGTTAATAGCTATTGGGGAACCTCTGTGAATGATAAAGAATGGCATAAAATTTTCTCTTTTGTTTGGCATAATGTTTTGGAGCCTAAAAAGGCTTGCTTTAGATGGATTATTGTATTACATAAAATTCCATTTAAGACTAATCATTTTGATATTAATATCTATAGCATTTTTAGAACTCCTGAATCTGTAAGGCATATCTTATTTGATTATTTTTATGTAAAAGAAGTATGGAAATTATTCTGTTATAATCTAAAAAAATTGGATAAATATAGTTAAATCATTTGAAAGGATGTTTTATTTAGTGATTTAAAAATTAGTAATGATTGTAAGCTATTTTAGAATTGTTTATCCACTGAAATCATGTGGCACATTTGGAAATTGAAAAATGAAGATAAATTCAAGGGTTGCAAGAGGGAACTTACTAAGTCAACAAAAAGACTCACTTTTCTCAATGTTGCTTTGCAGGTATTAGTCCACATAGAGATTTCCATGACCAAATTCATGAGGCTAATCAAGGAGGGCACAATAATGGTCAGCAGGGAGGAGGTGAGGTGTGGGCATGCATGGCACCACAGCCATGAGGAGGATGAAACATTTCTTAGAGATTTAAATGAATTCTAAAGAGTGTTTAACAATGCAGTTGGTGGAGGTCTAGAAAGGCCCAGGGAACCACAACATGTAGGGTCCCAAGGAAATGATGATGCAACCTTAGCCATAGAAGAGGTCAAATCCAATTCTCAACCACCTAAGAGGGAGGGCAATTGGGATGACATTGAAGGCAGTAGCAGAAGCTACAATGACTAATGTTCAAAAGTCTCTCTCAATATGAGTATATACTAAAGCAACATCTGTTGATTTTGTATATTGTGAAACATTACCAACCTTATACATGTAAAATTTTGTATAGCCAAAAATATAAATGTGATATGTTGTATCTCACTAGATTTTGTTACACCCAGTTATAGTAGATATTGAACACTTTGTCATAAAAAATTTGACATATAGTTGTAATCTAGTCACAATGAGTTGAATGTTGTTATAGCAGAACATGTAATGGTTGTTGTACTACTATTAATACAAAAAAAATCAAATGATGCATCAATGCTCACACCAATCCATGTTCTAAGAGAATGTGTATGATCTATCTTCAACATTGCACATAAACCATGATTATTATTCTACTCTCTTGTATGGAAATAAAAATATTATACAATTAATTTACGAAATAGCAATTGAAGATGAATAATAAACACTATTTAAGCTAAATTAGTTAAGATTTTAAGAGAGTAAATATAAATGATAAATTGAAAGAGGTTAGAAGGACTTAGGTCTATGTAATTCATGGTTGTCGACAACAAATATTTTTTGTATGTTGCTATCAACAATCAAATTTGGGAATTTGAGATTGGTTTTACACTATTTAGATGGATTAAGTTGCATTATGAGTCTAGACCTACTCTAGATGAGGTTGGCTTTGCAATTTACTACAAGGACATTGTTTTCTCATATTTTATCCCTCTACTAATGTGTTATTCAAGATCTACTCACCTTCACATGTGCATGCATCTAAAATAAGATTATTTAAAAAGTGTCATGGGGTTATATTATGTGCAAAGAGAATGTTTACAACTTCCTTGATAATGGCTCAAGCCCCTTCTATATAAAAAAATATTAAAGACATGCCAAACGAATAAGTGCAAGTTTTTATGATGTTGACATTAATGAATGCATTGTTGTAATGATGTAAATTTTATTTGAGAGTAATTTATGATTTTTTAAATGCGATTTTATGATTAGTAATAATGAGTACTATCTAAAAATAAGATTATAAATGCTCAACTCAATTATTTTCCCACTCAAATTTATGGGTAACAATTGAATTCTAAAAGATTGTTCTCAAGAGTGGGAAATGTACAATTTTAAATAGGGTACAAGGTCACAAAATGGATTGATCTAGGGGGAAAACACATATTTAGCCTAGTCCAAGGGGGTAGGGATTCTAATGGATTCAAAACTATCTTAACCAAGGTAAGGATAAATCGATTCAAAGTGGTAGGTTTAGGGTCAAGGTTGACTCATGCACCAAACAAGACAACTTGAGAACTTTGACTATACATTTATGGTAGTACCAAAAGTAAGAGAAGCATGGATGAGAAAAAGGTTAGGATATGCATGTGTGTCCCTTACACCTCCAATATGGACACTTGACACAACACAAATCATCTTAACATTAGTAACATAATAATTACATCATATTCAAAGCATAAATGCTATTCTAGTATAACTTTTATTTAAGCTAAGTTTATTTCAAATTATTCTTATTAATACTCATATGAATAGATTAGAACAAAGAGGGAAAGATAAGAAAAGAGGATGTGACATAAATATTCAAGAAGAATATTCATTAGGTTCCTATGGGCTAACCCTAAATCAAAGCAAGGAGATGGAATCATTCTTCCATATTTTATACTCTCAAAGGGTCAAAACCATTTAGCATTTGATTTTCCTTCTTTTGGATTCTTTGTTGAAAACAAGCATTATCGATGATCTTTAAAAGGCCACAAGGAAATGAGCTTTTCAAGTTTTTGGGGTTTGCATTTTTGTATGTACAAGTAAGTTCTATTATGTTTACTCTTTGATTATCTGATTTCTCCAAGCAAGATAAGTGGGTAGCATACTTATTATTTGTGTAGATTCTAAGAAAATTCACCTTTAAAAATGGGATGATGACTTCAAGGGGAAGGACAAACTTAGAGGTACAATATACAAGGGAAATTATTTCCTTCCATAACAATCTAAACAATAGTCTAATAATCCCAAAGAGATTAGAAGTGAGTGAATTTGTTAGTCATATCAAAATTTTCAACAATGTGGAGAATGATCTTTAGATTTTTATAGAATATTTAGCATGATTTTTCCCTAGGGGTAGTACGTAGAGACAAATTGAAAGAAAATGTTATTTTTTCTCAATAACACATCTTGAGGCTTTGGAAATTCGAACCATTATTGACCACATAACACACCATATGTTTCAATTCATGATTCTATATAAAGAGGAAAACAAACTTGACCCTAATGGATATCAAGGTTATCCATCAGGGTTAGGGAGCATCACTAGATCAAAACTTAACAAGGGGCCATTAGATATATGAAAGGTATGAAGAGCCTCAAAATAATCTTAGGAAAGATTCTTCTTTTCAAGCCTCAAGTTCATTAATAATTAGAGCTCTTTGATTCGATAAAAGATGCAATAGATCCCAAGGTAGAGTCTTACAATGAGATTGCAATTTATACACAATTGAGTACTTCATTAAATGCTTAAACAGACTTTGAGGTTAGTTTCCCTTGAGCATTTTCCAAATGACTAAGCTCAATTAGCATCTCTAGGGGGATCAATAATTTAATCCTAATGGGGGTAACAAAATATTTGCACATCATCATTGTTATCATAGTTTATCATATATGTAACATTGGTGAGTTTAACACCTTTGTGGTTGATCTATTATCAAAAGAATTAGAAACAAATATTAAATTTTGGGAGTTGTTATGTCTTCTCCTTTTTGTGCTAGGTTCTTAATATTCTTGTCATTTTTTTCATGATCAATGGCTTATTAAAGATATCTAACCTGCAAGGAGCATGAGGTGAGTCTTAATTGGATTTCCACATTTTGGGTAGCTGTTGAATGCACAAGACAAATGAGAGGGGGGTGAATAGGTAAATCCATATTCATTCATTAAACCCTTAAGTATATTATGGTGAATTAGTATGAAAATCAAAGAACATAAACTAAAACAACTTAACACCATACACAAGAGAACACCAGATTTATGTGGAAAACCCAAGAAGGGACAAACTGCAGTGAGGATTAGCTCACAATATATGTAATATCAATACAAAATACAATAGGGCTCACTGCCCAAAGAAGAAAGGCTCGCTACCATAATAGAAAGAAGAAAGAAGAAAGAGTGTTTCAATGAGAAAAGTATCTCATAGCAACAAGAGAATCCACTACAACACCTCAACATCATTCGTAGCTCTCAAAAAGATCAAGATACCTTCTGCTCATTGCATCCAGCAATCTTGTATTATATCTCACACTACATTTTGCATCTCTACACTCTACTGCTATTAATTTTAGATCACAACTCTCAACACAACACCACACTTCATCTCGCATCAAATTATCTTGCATTTATACCATCCATGACTTGAAAAACATCTTCAAGTCGGCCACACACGCCTCACACTTACAAATTCAAAAATAAGTCACCACTAAACATTCCCACAATGGATAGGAATGAAAGCGGACCACAATGCAACATAGCTCAGACCCAAATTAACTCTCACACACCATAAAACACCTTCATCAATAGTTAAATGCCTTAACATGTAGTGTAAACACCGAGGTTGTTTGTTACCCATGTAAACACCATTGATCAATTAAGTATATGCTTCTCTTTTATCAAGAAGACATGCAGACCACCTAACATGCTTCTAAATGATCTGGAACAATCCATGAACCACCTGAGATCTAACAAATTCTTCACACCAACTCACATCAATAAAACACATTCATCTTGACCACCCAGTTTACCTTCCATGCATACTAACATATGAAACTCACTCTACACTACACCAAATCAAAAATGCTCTTGAATTATGAAATATATAAAAAAATATATGAATAACTTCCCAAATCCACAAGACCAAACATCAACTCACAGAGAAAAGTGGAGCAAATGCATTTCTTCTAGACACCACTACAAACCCAATTCACACACTAGTGAACATATCACTCTCTGCACATCAATCTAGAAGCCCAAATTTTGGATATAGAATCTCTAAACACCTCTTATCAACATATTTGAACCACACAGGCATAGCTTTAAAATAGAAGAAATGCATAGCATATCTCGGAGCACATTCTGAACCTTTAAACAAACCTTCATCACACGGTTTTCTCTTTTCTTCAAATTTTCTCAAAATTACTTGGAAACCAAGCACTAGAGACATCATCTTAGCTTATCTTAACATCTCACATCATCTCCAAACCCTGAATCATAGAGATAGATCCATGTACTCACAACACTTCCTCAATATCTCAACTATACATGCACAACCAGACATCTTCCATCAACATAGTATCTTTTCAACATCTCAACAACCAAAGCTTATCAAAATAACACTAGAGGTTGACACCAAAGATAGAGACTAGTGAAAACATAATGTAACCAGTCAAAGCAACCCTACAACATCATTCATCCAGCACCAACTACTCATACTTGCAACAACTTCTAGACAACTCTATCAACACTTATTCCATGAACCAGTTGACATCAATGAAAACACATGTGGTTGACATCAATGACAACAACAACTGTTCAAAAGTTGCAACAATATCCCCCTTTTTCATTGATGGAAACACATGACATGAAAACCCATCAAATACACAACAAATTTTCTCCATACCAATTTCCTTTTCTCTTTTCTCCCCCTAAATAACTTATCTCTTACGCATTGTTCTTTTCCCCCTTTGACATCACTTCTCAAGAATCTCTCCCTTATTACTCATTCTTTTTCACATGCTTCTTTCTCCCTGATAACTTGTTTTTTTTCACATGACTCTCTCCCTTATTACTCATTCTTTTTCACATGCTTCTTTCTCCCTGATAACTTTTTTTTTTTCACATGACTCTCTCCCCCCTTTGACATCAATGGTAAAGGACATAATGTTTGTATTGTTTTATTCTTTTCCTTTGACATCAAACAACCTACTTACAACTTCTCTACAATAACTTTCCTTTACTACTATGAATGCTCCCCCTTAGGACCACACACCAACCTGCACCACATCAAAAACCACTACACAATGACAACACACTTTTTGACTACAACAATCAATGCCATTACCTACTCCCCCTGAGAGGTAGCCACCAATATTAGTCCAAAACAAATAATGAATCTTGAGATCCAATGGACTAATGCATCTCCTTATACATCTATTTCAAAGAAGGAGGGGCAATAACCCCCAACTTCTCTTAGAGATACTCAAAAGTATCCTTAGGAAGAGCCTTAGTGAATATATCAGCAATCTGATCCTTTGTAGGCACATATTCAATCTTCCCTTCATTCTCCACAACCTTCTCTCTTAGAAAGTGATATCTGATTGAAATGTGTTGTCCTTGAATGCATCACTGGATTCTTTGAAATGTTTATTGCACTTGTGTTTTCATAAAAGATAGAAATAGGCTCATCATACACCACTGATATCCTTCAATGTTTGTCTCATCCACAACACTTGTGTGCAGCAAGATGTTGTTGCAATGTACTCAACCTCTGCAGTAGATAAAGAAACTAAATATTCTTTCTTACTTAGCCATGATAACAATCTACATCCAATAAATAATGCACAACCACTTGTAATTTTTTCATCAACACAAGAGCCCAATCTGCATCTTTGTAAGCACTCAATGTGAAATTAGTATCCTTTGGATACCATGAGCCATGATCTAGAGTGCCCTTTAGGTATTTGAATATCCTCTTCACTACAGCAACATGTGACTCTCTGGGATCTTCTTGAAATCTAGCCACAAGACAAATTGCATGCATGATGTTTGGTAGTTAGAAATAGCAATCCACTAATCATTGATTTGTACTTGCTCTAATCAGCCTTAGGGAATTCATCATTCTTGCTCAACTTGCAACCAGTAACCATAGGAGTACACACCGATTTAGAGTCTTCCATTCCAAACTTCTTCAACATCTGTTTGAAATACTTTGATTGTGAAATGAATATAACTTTGTTTGTTTCTTTGATTTGTAGCTCAAGGAATAAATTCATCTCCCTAAACATAGACATCTCAAATTCTTTCAGAATCTATTCTACAAACCTCTTGCACATAACTTCATTGCCTCCAAAATTTATGTCATCAATATACACAACTACAATCAAGATTTGATCTTTTTCAACCTTAAAATAAAGATTGATATCTTTGGTACCTTTATTCAATCCGTGTTGTATCAAATACTTATCCAACCTTGCATACCAAGCTCTTGGATCTTGCTTCAATCCATACAATGCCTTCTTCAATCTACAAACCATATTAGGTTTATCTGATAATTGAAATCCTTTTGGTTTTTCCATGTATACTTCTTCTTTCAACTCACCATTCAAGAAAGAAGACTTCAAATCCATCTGATAAACTTTGAAATCATTATGTGTTGCAAAAGCTAAAAACCATCCTAATAGCTTCCATTCTTTCCACCAGAGCAAATGCCTTTTCAAAATCTATTCCTTCAACTTGTGAGTAGCCCTTAGACACAAGCCTTGCTTTGTTCGTTACCACTTCTCCATCCTCATTCAATTTGTTTATGAACATCCACTTAGATCCAATTATGTTTTTGTTTGCAAGCCTTGGGACAAGCTCCCAAGTTTGATTTTTCTCATTCTGCAATAGTTCTTCTTCCGTAGCTTTCATCCAATACTCATCTTTGCATACCTCAATCACTATTTTAGGTTCAACTTCAGAAAGTAAACACAAATTTACCTCTTCTTCAGCAACTTTCCTTCTTGTTAATACACCTTTTCTTTTGTCTCCAATGATCTGTTCTTCAAAATTATTTCTCTGCACATACTTAGGGGTTCTAGGGATCTTTTCCAGAGCTTCTTCCTCTTCTTAAAATTGTACTTTCTTTTCCTTAGCCTTTTCTTTTTCTCTGCAATCAGGCTCATCTAATCCATATTCATCTATCACCACTAAGTTCCTAAAATCTTCATCAACCTTGACACTTGTACTCTCAATAATCTTTTTCAATCTTTTATTATAACACCGGTAGGCCTTGCTTTTAGTAGAATATCCAAGGAAGATTCCTTCATCAAACCTTGCATCAAAATTTACCAAAAAAAATTCATCTCTTCTAATATAACATTTGCTTCCAAACACTAAAATATTTAACAATAGGTATCCTTCCAAACCACAACTCGAGTTTTTGTGTTGTTTTCTTTTGCTTGAACTCTGTTAAGTATGTAAACAGAATTATGAATTGCTTTTCTCTAGTAGACTTCTGGTAGGTTTGCTTCTTTCATCGTAGTTCTTACAGCTTCTTGAATAGTTTTGTTTTTCCTTTCAACCACTCTATTTTTTTGAGGAGTCCTAGGAGCAGACAAGTGTCTCTTTATTCCATGATTCTCACAAAACATGTTAAATTCATTGGAGGTGAACTCTCCACCTCTGTCAAACCTCAAAAATTTGATCTTCAACTATAACTTTAAATGCTTTGAATCTATCTAGGGCTTCAGATTTTTCTCTAAGAAAAGTAACCCATGTCATTCTTGAATAATCATCAATAAAGAGCATGAAATGCCTGTCACCTTGAAGACTTCTTGTTCTTGTAGGACCACAAAAGTATGTATGCACCAATTCTAGTAATCCAATAGAAGATTGTTCTTTTCCTTTGAAACTTCTTGTTTGCTTTCCAATCTGACACTCCTTGCAAACAGCATTGATAGGCTTTGTAATCTTTGGCAGATCTCTCACTGCTTGAATTGAACTGATTCTTACTAAGTTATCAAAATTAATGTGACACATCCTCCTCTGCCATAACCAACTTTCATTAATTTGAGTCATAAAATAATAAGCGTCAGCACCCTTAAGCTAAGAAACATTTCCATCTATCCTTCCAACAACAATCATAGTTTTGGACCCTTTTCTAATCTCACATCCATCATCCTTAAACATAAGATTGTATCATTTGCTATACATTTTTCCAACACTCAAGAGATTATTTCTTAAACATTTAACATAGTAAACATCTTCAGTATTATGCTTGCCATCAAAACTGATTGAACCTATTCCACATTTCTTAGCACCTAAATCATCTCCAAATCTAACGATTCCTCCATCATACTTTTCAAGTTTAACAAACTTACTCTTATCTTTCGTCATATGATTAGAGCAACCACTGTCAATGATCTGATAGTTCTTATCTTGTCTAGCATGAAAAGTAGATACCAAAGTACCTTTAGTCTTATCCCTGTTCTTCGAAGGGCATTCCTTCACACATCTTTCATAGTTAGCAGAGACAGATTCATCTTTTAAAGCCATGAACAAGCATTCATCATCATCATCTCCATAATCAGATTCATCATCAGAAAGACTTGCATCTTCTCTAACATAATAGCTTTTCTTAATCATCTTACCTTTGTTCTCCTTGTTTTTGTCATTCACAACTTTGTTTGGACATCTTGAAGCACAGTGACCTATCTTTCCACAATTGAAACATTTGAAAGGTAATTTACCTCTGTACTTACCAGTACCTCTTCTCATTCTTCTCACAAAGTTAGCCTCCACATCATCAATATCTTTTTGATCTAGTTCTTCAGTCTTCTCTATTTTTGTAGCCTTAAAAGCAATCTCAACTTTTGCACCATTGTTAGTACTAAACTCTCTCATTTCAAATGTAGTTAAAGAGCAATACAATTGATCTCTACAATACTGATCTAGATTTTGAGATTCCTTAATAGCAGCAACTTTATAACTGTAAGCTTTAGTAAGGGTTCTAAGAATTTTCTTTACCACTTTTGGTTCTTTGACTTTTCCTCCAAGACCTCTCATGGAGCTCACCACTTCATCTACCCTCTGCATATAACTTGTAATGTTTTCATCTTCAGGCATCTACAAGTTCTCAAATGTGGTCTTTAAATTTTGCATCTTATCTTGTTTGACCATATCATTTCCTTTATAAATACTTTCCAACTTATCCCAAATTTCTTTAGCAGTTTTCAAATCCATAACTTTCACTAATTTATAATTTGTAAGACTACTCAAGAGAGCATACTTAGATTTAATATTTCTTTCATGGGCCTTAAGTTCAACTTTAGTGCTCGAACCATTTGTAAGCAAAATGTATCTAGTCTAAACTGATTTCCAGACATCATATCCCAAATTCTCCAGAAAGCCTTCCATCCTTGTCTTCCAGAATGCATAGTCATTTCCATCAAATATAGGGATCTCCTTCTTATGCACCATCTCTGATCTACCTCAAGCAGTTAAGAATTTCTCCAATGAACCTTTCTCTAATACCAATTGTTGAATGCACAAGACAAATGAGAGGGGGGTGAATCAGTTGTGCTTTAAAACTTCAAAACCCCTCATTAATATTTAGATCCATATTCATTCATTAAACCCTTAAGTTTGTTATGATGAATCAGCATGAAAAAAAAATAATAAAAACTAAAACAACTTAACACCATACACAAAAGAACACCAGATTTATGTGGAAAACCCAAGAAGGGAAAAACCACAGTGAGGATTAGCTCACAATATATGTAATATCAATATCGAATACAATAGGGCTCATTACCGAAGGGCTCACTGCCAAAATAAGAAAAGTTTGTTGCCATAATAGAAAGAAGAAAGAAGAAATAATGTTGCAATGAAAAAAGTATCTCATAGCAACAAGAGAATCAACCACAACACCTCAACATCATTCGTAGCTCTCAAAAAGATCAATACACCTTTTGCTCACTACATCCAGCAATCTTGTATTATAGCTCGCATTGCATTTCGCATCTCTACACTCTATTGCTTTGAATTTTGCATCACAACTCTCAACACAACACCACACTTTATCTCACATCAAATCATCTTGCATTTATACCATCCACAACTTGGAAAACTTCTTCAAGTCGGCCACATACATCTCACACATTACAAACTCAAAAATAGGTCACCACTAAACATTCTCGCGGTGGATAGGAATGAAAGTGGACCACAATACAACATAGCTCAAACCCAAATTAACTCACACACCACGCAGCACCATCAATACTTAAACGCCTTCACATGTAGTGTAACATCAAGGACGGTCATTACCCATGTAAACACCATTGATCAATTAAGTGTGTGCTTCTCTTTTAATCAAGACGACATGTGGACCACCTAACATGCTTCTAGATGATCTAGAACAATCCATGAACCACGTGAGATCCAACAAATTCTTCGCACCAACTCGCACCAATAAAACACATTCATCCTGAACACTCAACTTACCTTCCATGCATACTATAACATATGAAACTCGCTCTGCACTACACCAAATCACGAACACTCTTGAATTATGAAAGATGTAAACAATATGAACAACTTCCCAGATCTGCAAGACCAAACATCAACCCGCAGAGAAATGCAGAGCAAATACATTTCTCCCAGACACCACTGCAAACCCAGTTCACACACTGGTGAACATATCTCTCTCTGCACATCAATCCAAAAGCCTAAATTCTAGATATAGAATCTTTGAACACCTTTGATCAACATATCTAAACCACACAAGCATAGCTTTAAAACAGAAGAAACGCGGAGCACATCCCAAAGCACATTTTGAACCTCTGAACACACCTTCATCACATTGTTTTCTCTTTTCTTCAAATTCTCTCAAAAGTACTTGGAAACCAAGCACCATAGACTTCATCTCAACTTATCTCAACATCTCACACCATCTCCAAACCCTGCATCATAGAGATAGTTCCATGCACTCACAACACTTCCTCAATATCTCAACTATACATGCACAACCGGGCATCTTCCATCACCATAGTATCTTTTCAACAACTCAACAACCAAAGCTTATCAAAGTAGCACTAGAGGTTGACACCAGAAACAGAGACCAGTGACAACATAATGTAACCAATCAAAGCAACCCTACAACATCATTCATCCAACACCAACTGCTCATACTTGCAACAACTTCCAAACAACTTTATCAACACTTCTTCTATTAACCAGTTGACATCAATGACAACACCAACTGCTCCAAACTTTCAATAGTAGCATGGTGTTTTTTGGTCTAATACAACTTAGTGTAGTGCCCCTTTGGAGAATTAAATATGTTATCACCAATTGCATTCTAGTTGCAATTGTAATAAAAAGAATAGCCATTTTGGAGGAGAAAAGTTTGAATACTGATACTAATTTAAAAAATTTTAAGTTTAAAACATTTGTTCAAATATTCCTCATAAGGTAGGCACATTTGACAACCTCAAGGTGGACTTCAAATCTCAAGACATGATTGAAAATATCAAAGCACCAAGCCTTATTAAATATAGTCCTTCAAGAATGGAAATCATGCACCCTCAAAATAATTGATCAAAGTTAGACTCACTTCCCCTTTATTTCATGGTAGTTAAAACCCAAATGCCAAGGTTAAATGGTCTAGCAACATTGAAAAGGGATATAAAATTTTCAATAAAATATAGAATCATTAGATTAAATCAAGAGAAAGGTTTCTAAGTGATACAAGAGATCCTAACACAAGATTTGGTTGAAAATTAACCAAAGTTCATCATGCTCCCTATCCATATATACCACCATAAAACTCAATAGGGCTTTAAGAGTAATAGTGAACTTTGGGATTTTAGAAAGATGATTAAGCAAAGCAACAACTCTCACTTGGGAAGCTAAAGGATTCTTATGGATCTTTCCCCGAGGTTTGTTGACAATCAAGCAACATCAACCATTTGCATGAGCACCATAGTGAACACTCTTGGAATAAGATGTCTAAAGGGCCACAATAATGGGGAGCCATATGATGATTATTCATCCTCAAAATAAGATAACCAATTATATGGAGGATTGTTAGAACAAATGTCCATGTACTTAAAGTTGTGAGGAGATACATCCCTATACTCTCTATGAGGGGGCTCTTCTCTAACACATTGTATTAACTAGGGAAAGCCTCCTATAATTGCTACATTTTAGTACATATTTCTCAATGATAAGGGTCCTTATGATTCCTATGTTCATATTGATAATCAACTTCTATCAAGTTGGGCCACTCAAAGAAAGAAATGAAGGCATTGATCAAGGAGTTGTTCTTATCGAGCGTAGTAGAGAAGGCTAACACTTGATGAGTTGCTTCACTTGAAAGCCAAAGACCCAAGTGCCTAAACCCTCTAAAGCAATCAACAATCAATTGCCCCATCAAGTAGAGGGTGATGCATTTTGAATTCTCTACGCTCCTAAGCTCTTAACATTATCTCTCTATGGAGAGGGATTTCTTTGGTCCTTATGAGGGGATTGTTCTTGAAATCCATGTGGAGAAAAATGACCTCTAACTAGGTGTGAAACATTTTGTTTTGATGGGTGTTATTTCTATCACTGGCAAGGGGACCTACACTCTTTCCTATCACACTTAACAGAGGGTGTTGAAGTAAAATTATGCTCTCATTTATTGGGGCCATGACCTCTTGACACTTCCATAATCAAACGTTTGCCTCTCCATCCTCTGTGGTCTAGGTGAATGCGAGTCTGGCTCAAATGTAATAGGAGCCACCCACTCACAACATCGAGAGGAAGGAAGGAAATGCTACAAGAATGGTTGTTGTGGTGAGAGTAGTTGGTAAGTTACGTTCTGCCATCCGACACAATTTAAGCCCAGTAGGGTGATCCCACAATACTGGTTTACAATTTTTGGCAAAACTGGACATTAAAAAAAAAATAATTAATTAAATCTTCACTTTCGAACACCTATAGCGGCTAAACTGTGAGGAATTTGAAAATGATGCAAACTAATGATTTGTGACATTTTGTCTATAAATTCTAAATATATTTTTTTCAAAAAAATTGAAATCAGATTGCATTTATTTTTCCATCTCCTTCAAAAACTAGCTTTTTTCAATAAACAACATTTTTAAGTAGTGACATTCACCGTATACAACATAAAAAAATTTCCATGAAAAATAAAATTTTAATTTTTTCGAACTTAAATTTGTAACTATGATATTTAGTGCTTCCAATTGGTCTCATAGTGCTTTATTGAACATTTTTTCCTTAATCAAGTTTCAAAGTCAAACCAATTACAATTCAAACATAGGCAGATAGCATACAATGTAACTTTTTTTGTATGTATCGAAAAAAAAAATTATTGTTGAATCAAAGACTTCAATATCTTATGCACTCATATTTTTCAAAAAAAAAATTGATAATCTGCTATTTTTCCACGTGTGTAGAACAAAGAGCTTGATTTTTGGTGAAAAATCTATGTTTAATAAAACTAAAAAAACAAATACATAATAAAACCAAAATATATTAAAATTATTTCATTGGATAGCTCATTCTAAAAACTACTATCATCCAACTGGGTCTATGAAATCTCCATTTTCATCCTCAACCCGAACTTCAAAACGCAAAATTCTGGACTTTTTTGATGCCTGAGGGGGAAAAAAGGGGGAAAAAGGGGTTTGAACGAACTCCTACTCCTAGGGGTTTGCTCGAACCAGGGTTCCTTTCCACAAGCCTTCACTTTTGCTTTTTTGTCGAAAATGGTGGGCTCCATCATTAAATAAGTTCACTCAAACTCGAGTTCTAACAAACCCTCTTTTGGTTTGCTCGAACCAAATAGTTCATTCGAACCCTTAAAAAAAAAAAAATTTCCATGGGATCATTTTTTCCAACTTTCCCTTCCTCACTTGAATTGTAAACCACTTTTGTGGGTTTACCCAATAGTATGCATTAATTTTTAAAATCTCTGAACAACATTTTCATAACCCTACCATTGAAGCAATTGCCCTATAGAAACTAATTGTATAATAAATTCAAAATCATTAATGATTAAACATCCAAAAATTATGCATGGAATTCAACTTCTCAATTTTTTACAAGTTTAAAAAATGCCACTGCCTAGTCAAATGTTTTGCATATCCTAGGCATAACTTACAAATAATATGCAAAATTAACATATTCTAAACATACTTACATTTTGATAACATTCTCATAATTGATGCCAATTCAAGTGACTGTACTATAGATTAAACTGAATAATAACATTGGTCCTGAATTGTACAAGGTTCTAGGCCCTTTTAAAATCCCTTGTTACCTTAATCAAAATATTAGTCCTATATTTAGAATCCACAACCATTATTCAGAATATTGTAATAGAGAACATTTGCTTCACTTTTGCACTTTTGCCTTTTTGTCGAGAATGGTGAGCCCCATTCATTAAATGGGTTCACTCAAGTTCTAACGAACCCTCTTTTGGTTTTCGTTCAAACCAAATAGTTCATTCGAACCCCTAAAAGAAAAGTTTTTTGTATGGGGCCATTTTTTCCAACTTTTCTTTCCTCACTCGAATTGTAAACCACTTTTGTAGGTTTACCCAATAGTATGCATTAATTGTTAAAATCTCTAAGCAACATTTTCATAACCTTACCATTGAAGCACCTGCCCTATAGAAACTAATTGTATAATAAATTCAAAATTATTAATGATTAAACATCCAGAAATAATGCATGGAATTCAACTTCTCCATTTTTTACAAGTTAAAAAAATACCACTGCCCTGGTCAAATGTTTTGCATATCCTAAGCATAACTTACAAATAATATGCAAAATTAACATATTCTAAACAGACTTACATTTTGATAACATTCTCATAACTGATGCCAATTCAGGTGACTGTACTATTGACATAAACTGAATAATAACACTGGTCCTGAATTGTACAAGGTTCTGGGCCCTTTTAAAATCCTTTGTTACCTAAATCAAAATACTGGTCCTATATTTGGAATCCACAACCACTATCATAATATTATTGTAATAGAGAACATTTGCTTCCAGGAGTTAATGATTCAGTCTGTTTCCAGAAAACTTGGAACAGAAGTTCAAAGAATTGATATCAAAAGCAGACAAAAAATTGATTTGTCACTAAATTTAAAATAGGACGGCAATTATTTTAATAATCAAAAAACAAATTGTAACAAGTACAGTATAAATTTCTATACGCAACATTTGCAAAAGTAATCTTACTTTCATTCTAGTTCATACTCAAATTCTGAGTTCCATAACTTCTACTCTATTTTCTACAAGTTAACAAAATGGCACTGCCCTGGCCAAATGTTTTGCATATCCTAACATAACTTACAAATAATATGCTGCTTAACATTCTAAACAGACTTACATTTCCATCACATTCTCATCACTGATGCCAATTCAGCAGGTGGCTCTGCACTATTGGCATACACTGAATAATAACACTGGTCCTAAATTTGCAATCCACAACCACTATCATAATCTTATTGTTGTAATAGAGAACATTTGCTTCCAGGGGTTAGTGATTCAGTCTGTTACCAGAAAACTTGGAACAAATGTTCAAAGAATTAATATCAAAAGCAGATAAAACATTGATTTATCACTAAATTTAAAATAGAACAGCGATGATTTTATTAATAAAAAACAAATTGCAACAAGTACAGTATAAATGTCTATAAGCAACATTTGCAAAAGTAATCTTACTTTCAAACTAGTTCATACTCAAATTCTGAGTTCAATAACCATCTTCAAAGCAGATTGTCGTAATCCACCTCAGTCCCTTGTTACCACGTTGCACTCAACCATTTAGCCTGCAATGTTAGTAGTACAAATAGATGATTTACTGAGCACAATGTTTGCCCAGTAAAGAACCTTGCCTATCCTTGCAGCCCAGCCCCATTCAGTGAGACAAGAGGTCTCCCTGTATGGATCAATACAAATTCTTAAAGGACACCTCCTGATACCAATGAAGAAAGAATTTTGAGTTTTCTGTCTATTTAACGAATCTTTAAAGGTGAGGTTGTCTGGGAAATATCTGCATTATTGGACCCTCCATATGAGTCCCTTCGCTGCCTAGGGGAAAGACTAGGCTTCACAGCATCTTCCAGCTCTGGTGCCCCAGCAGGTTTACGTTTGTTGATCTCTCGCCTTGCCTTGTTCTCATCATTTTCATCAGATGGATTAAGTGATTTATATATCAATGCTTGGGCCTCAGCAATTACCGCTGGGCTATCATCAGCTGCATAGAGAATCCTCTGTATTGCTGCAACAACCTGCTCAAATTGCATGCACCGAGTCAAATTCTTCTATTCAGTTTAACTTGTATAAACAGAAGTACAGACAGAACAATCTTTACATACAGCAAATTGTTCCACATCTGGATTTTGGCAGAGTATTTCAATGTCTCTTAGCTTTGCAAAGTAGAAATCTCTTTCCTTCTCCAAACTGTCTACTGAGAGCTTCAACTCTGTGATCTGAACACCAGAAATTAAACAAGGAGATGAAGGAAAAGCATTTAATGACTTCAAACTAGATTTCTAAAAACAAATGTTATTTGTTTTAATTCCCTAAGGTCACGATAGCTCCTAGCAAAGAGCTTTAAAATGGTTAGACAATGGCAATAGCATTTCTTATTATAAATAACAAGATAGAAAATCAATCTGATCAAAAAAGCAAGAGTAGAATTAAAGAACTTAAATACTCTTCAGACAGGACAGATATTGACCTGCTCATTTAGAACCTGAAACTGTGATGGGGTCACAGATGCAACATTTGAAGATGTAAAAGCACCAGATGCAGGCAATGGATTCTGGAAAGGAACAGACCCGCCTCCTGTACTGGGAGCAACTGGCACTGCTTTGAAAGGTTTAGCCCCTCCTGTGCTGGGAACAACAGTTGCTGAATGGTCAATTCGCCTAGAACTAGCAACTGGGGCATTTTTTGACGCAGCTGAAGCACCTTTCATTGCAGTGTTTGCTGGAGCTGCTTTCTTATTGACTTCTTTTCCTCCTTTGCAAGCATCTCTTCGTTCAAGGGCATTGTAACTGAAGAATCCCCATACAAACACACTAATTAAGCACTACTATAGTTCACAAAGTACAATGCTACAACAAAGAAAAAAGAAAAAAAAAGAAAAAACAAATGGGAAAAAGAATAAATAAGGAGAAGCTGCCTGCTGATAATTCCTCCAGTTGCTGAGTCACAATATCGCTTCAACCATTGCATAAACTCCAAATTGTCCAGTGGGCGTCCCTTAACAAGCTTATTCACATCAATGTACTGCAATAAACCCACATTATATATATTTATAATCATTTACTGAAAATCCTCAATACTTATTAATCAAAAACATTGCTTAATCTTCCTCATTTTGCAAAGTGCATTGCAAGTCCTTATGAAAGATGTAAAAGTAGATCTGCCTTGTAAAAATATGTCAACTATTTAAATAAGCTAAACTGAACATAAAATAATCAGAGAACCTGACATCAGATGCCAGGTCAAAAATCTGGAAGAGAATCAAAGGCTGGTGAGGACATAAATCTTCGAAGATAAAAGATGAATCAAGTACAGATGAGAATGTAAACTTTAAAAGATGAAATCGTTGGCTGTAAAAAATAAAAACCAAAAGATGAACTACAGATAAAGAAAAGATAAAACTGATCGCTATTGCATACAAACACACAAAAAGATGAACTACAGGTCAAGAAAGGGTAATAAAAACAAACATATGGAAGACAATTCATAAAATTGGCAATAAACAAAGCAAAAAAAAAATCACGGAGAAAACTATATCCCTCAAGAAACTTAATGACTTACAATCAAGGATGAGAGATAGCACGTTCCAATATTCAAATCAAAGCTAGTTAGGTTTAGTTATTGCAAACATAATGACAAGGGATACAGAGGAGTGAAAGTGCAGAACAGATGTGTGAAAAAATACAAATACAGATGTCTTAAATGCATGCAAATTCAGTTACTAAAGTAGCACACAAACCATATTGTTATTTCTTCTTTATTCATATCCAGTAAAAGTGGCCCGACATACCAAATTCTAGAGGGAATAACAGGATTCAGAATGTGCATGTGGCATCAACCATACATAATAAAAGCTAAAGAACCTTATAAATGATTTAGGAAGCACCCAAACATAATACAAACTGAAATAAGTTAACTTGTGCGTACATTTTCAGTTCTGAACAAAAAAAGACCAAATGCTTGTAGAGATTAAAAACTCTGCCTTTTGATATTAACAGATTATACATGAGACTAATTTTGGCATCAAATAGATATAACCATACCTACCTATCTAAAACAGAACTCTCTTCGAAAGAAAAACTATGTGAGCCTTTCCATATAGTTACACCTTGTTCACATTCCAAATTCTGATATCATAATAATGAAATGCGGGGGAAAAAAAATAAGAACCAGACACAATTGCTCAATCCAAACTATTCCGGGGCTCCAACTATTTTTCCCTGCTCCTTCTTTGGGGATTATCCTTATTTACAGAAACATTAAATCTAGTCACAATCGAGGCAGGATCAAGATCTCCCGAGGCCTTCAAGAGTACAAAAGTTACATTTAAGGCCTTGACATCAAAAACACATCCACCAAGGCATGCTAAAGCTAAGGGCGTTAATCTGAGTTCTAAATCCTAGACTCAAAAACCAATGACCATCTTTTCCCTTAAAAAAAAACGCTCAGAGACCTTGTGACGGAATCAAACCTTGCTGATCTTAAGCTTGTTGAAAACATCTTGAAGCACCTTGTAGTTCTGGATCATATCATACTCTGTCTTTGCATCAAAATTTACCTGCAACGATAACAAAAAAGCCCCCAGATCATAAGAACCCTAGTAATCCCATGGCATGAACCTTAAAAAATGCTCAGGTTTAGGAGAGGAACCTTATGCATTGGAACCACACCGGGATGTACAGCATCCATTAGCTGACAGTGAACAGCCCCAGAAGCAGCCTGAAAAGTGCAACCAATTAAGGGCTTCTGTATTTTCAAAGCAAATGCCCTAAAAGAAGAAAAAAAGCATTGGATTTATGGGGTTTTCCCTTAGAACAACCGATATAATTTTACATTTTTATTCTCTCAAAAGAAGCGAGACCCTAATCTATTTCAAAATATTTGAACTGCCTTTGTAAAGCCCTAAACCCGAACCCTAAGTGAAGAAACACATTCGTAAATTAAAATCTAGCATCAGTTGCTGATCTATCTTCGCTTTCCACAGATCAAAGAGACTCTAAGAATAGATCAAATGGGTATCTAGATCACCCTCGCTAAGGACTAGAAAATGTTGCATGGGTAGAATGTACAAGAAGAAAGTGGGTGTCTGCATTTTTTTGGGCATAGCTTTTTCTTCCCCATATCTCCATACCCAGGTAAACAAAAAGGAAAACATTTCGGCATAGCCAACCTAAAAAGAAAAACTGAATCACCTCTTCAACTTTGTTTAGAGAGAGTTGGAGAGTGGTATTGATCCATGTAAGAAGCTCGTTCCTTCCAACGAAGTAAGCAGCGTCCATCATCCCTATGTTGGTGGCCATGGTGCAAATCCTCCCTCAATCGAACCGGATGGTATGCAGAGATGGGCAGATTAATGGGCTGAATACCAGACCAGAGCAGAGCAGAGCAGAGCAGAGCAGAAAGAGGGGGACCGAAAATGTAGCCGATTATATTTGTATAGGAATTTGAATGAACAGAAGGCGGACTATCCAGAGCCGTTTAAATACTAGTCATTCGGGTTTTTCAAAATCCTATTTCACGGGCCTGTAATAAAATTAAAATACGTAATATTTTTTTAATTTTCGTTTTGTTTCTCTGTAAAATTTAATTATTCGTCCTTTTCACGTTTTTATTTTGAATGTTCAAAGTGGTGGTCCGTTGGAACTTGGGAGGCTTTGAAAATATTTTTTTATTTTTATTCACTTGTAGTACGGTCAGAAAGTAGACGTTTATTTTGAATAATATAACTTTTGGGGACATAACTAAAGAAGGTTGGAAAAGACAAATATCACATATGAGCTCTACTTCAATTTTTTAGGTTTTTTAATCACCTTTCAGTCAAAACAAAATGTTTTTTTAATGTGTATATAGGTGTGAGGGATAAAAGTGTTTATTTTGCATTAGTATTTTATAAATGTGTATATAGTTGTAATATTCAATTTGATTTATTTAGTGAATTAATTGTTACATATAATTTTAAAAGTTATTTGTCAGTTTACGATTAGGTTCATAATATAGCATATTTCACTTTCTTTAAATTTTAAATCTTGTATCTTATCAAGCAACATATCAAGAATTTTGAATTGTGTGACTATGGACATGTATTTAAGGACATTGTACTAGTTTATCAAGTCAGCAGGATAATAGGCTTTATAAATGCATCACTTGTTTGGTGTAACTGTGACAACTTGTTTTTTTTTAATGGGTATGATTAGGGGAGAGGGGCCCATAGTGGAGCACCCTAACTTCGTGTTTCTCAAAATCCTATGTGAACATTTCAAATCATTCCTAATTTTGTACAACAGTTTATTTGGCAACTCACGTGTTTCTATATTTCATTTTAAGGCCACATCATCAAATACGATGCCACATCAGCATGCTTTTTGTTGAGGTATCTAAAAAGGCCCAAAAAAAAGTGAGATCGATAGTGGTGCACTAAGTCATGTTTTATTGGTGCGTTGATGTGGCATCACATGATTTGTTAGTTTGTGTATTTTATGGATAAAAAGTATTTTGCAATTGGATATTAAGGTGCTCCACTATGGGGCCCACTGAGGACTACTTTTATCCCCACTATTGGACCTCGCTCCACTATAGGCCCCTCTCCCCTACTATCAAGACAAACCAAGGATTCCTCCTCTCATCTTGTAGGTTTCCCCGAAGTGCTTCTAAGCACAACCATAATAAAAAACAAAGTCAAAATTGAAGGCAAGTAGATTTGAAAGGCCACATAAAAAAAGGACCATGTTACATTGCAGAGACTAATATATATGATGTGACCTAGTCCAAGACTACAATGTATAGTATGGCCCTATTTCTAGTAGTATAGATCTCAATAGCTCTTGATATAGGTGTGTTGCACATTTCTAATCATTGATCTATATCCTAGCTCCCAATTTTGATCATTTCTTAACACATCAACCAATCAATGACAAAGTCACACTACCACTACGTCATAAACATGTAAGCACCTAATCACTTTTTAATTACATTAGTTGATCAGTCATATATCTAGATTTAATTCAATATTAACTAGATTTTGATCATTTTCAATTAGATCTAAATTTGTGTAGGGGCCAGTGGGCCTAGATCAATTGGCTAAAGCATCATGTTGTAGGCAAGAGGTCACAAGGTCTAGTCTCCCCATCATCTCTGTGGTACCGGAGGGCGTGTTGCACCAACATCACCGATAAGGTGAAAAAATTTTACCAAGCGCACTGCAGTTTATAAGGGGATGAATACCCGACTAATTCTTGCAATCTTAAAAAAATGTGTAGGGACATAGATAGCATTAAGAATAAGAGATGATACTAATGAATGTATTGAAGCATATGCACAAAATTTAAATAAATAAATAAGGGAACTTAGCTCTTAGTTTGATGTTGATTAAACCCTACAAGATGTTCCCAATTGTTTTTACCTTACATTAAAAATTGGGAGATGTCAGATAACTAGAAATGAATTGGTGAATTTATGTTTGATTATGTGAGTAACTTTCATGATTTTTAAAATTACCCTACACAATCATAAAATTAATTATGCAAATTAGGATTTGAACTAGCACTACAAATATGAACAACTCTAAATCTCAAACCTAAAATCTACTTGGCTTGATTCATGTAGCCTATATAAAATCTCTGGTATGGGCAAAGGAGTTTGCAAATGACCACGAATATTTCTTACTTTTGTCAAACTCTTGGATACTAATCTAATGGATTGGTACAATGATAAAAGATAATGATCTATCATGCAATATGCCTAGGATGTTATACAAATATCAATTCTTTAAATATAATACAATTGACAATAAAGTTTTCTTACTAAGTGTTATATGTGTGTTAAATATTCATTAGATGTTCCAAAAAAATTAGGTTTTACCCTTAAATACAACACCCTAGCATGTTATTTAAATATTTTGTGCTTCAATTCAATTCATAATAGCTAAATGGAGGGGACAACTAGGCCCAAATTTAAAATTTTAGATTTAAAAAAAACTTTGTTTATTTCCACAAATCATGAAATTGACCAAGGTCAACTCCACAATCTATGAATCTAAACCAAGATGATGAAAGGATAAATGAAGGATTGGGTTCAAAGCTTGGTAGTGAATACAAATGAAATCAAAATTAGATCAAATTATTTTATGACATTCATGTGAAATATATTTTTCCATACACTAGTCATTGTATTAGGGACAAATGGGCCATAATGAGTCCAAAACAAAGTAGGAAACTAAAGGGTATATCATTTCAGTTACAGTACATTTAACCCCTAATTTGACTTACATTTGAAACACCATGAAGATGCATGTCAAAATAAATTAAGTGGCCAACATGAAAGCAAATAATTATCACCCATATAAAGATACAAAAAGATTATCAATTTTGGCACAATTCTTTTCAAGGAGTGTTCCATCTAGAAACCCATAGGCACGAGAAAAATATATGATGGGTAGAATTTGTCAAAATATTCTAAAATAAGCATGAACATTATTGTTAAACTATCTATGAATCAAAATATAAAAATAAATCTAACTAGTACATAGATAAGGTATTTCCATGGGGTAACTAGTAGATAGGTTACTACTATGGGGCAGAAAATTCAATAGAATTATGTTGCAACTAGCATAGGATATACTATCATAAGGTAACTAATGAGGTACTTCTTGGAGCACTTGTGATCATCATGCCCATGAGATAATCACTACAAGCATAGTGAAAGGAAGTCAAGTACATGAAAATAGCTCCCTACACCAATCTAACATAGGAGAGGGTTGCAAAAATTCTTCAAACCCTTTAACTATTGCAATAAAAAAAGCATTGCACATGCAAATTTAATTAGGCAATTAAACAATGAAACCACAACACAAAATTTGCATGGGATAACTATTTTGAAAAAAAACCCACACTCCAAACCCCTAGCTCAATTGTATTATTTAGTAGAATATAGATTACAATACAATATCAAAGCTTATTCTCTTCAAGAGTTGTCAACACTATATTTAGAATTTGGAATAATTTTGGTAGCATAATGGTAGCTCAAGAAATTATTAACCTGACATACAAAATAATCTAACACAACAAGTATATATAGATAAGCAAGGTAGGCACCCAAAAAACCATCCCCTATCTTCTACAAATCTAATATCTACAAAAGATCAAAAAGCACGAGCTTTAAAAACAACCTACTAAAGAAAAACAACCTTACCCTCATCTTGGGTGTCCATATCTATGAAAAGCATCTTATCCATATCTTATCAATATTGTAGCCGCCTAAAGCAGATAAATCCAAAAAATTACTTTATTCCTCTTTAGTTTTGATATAGTAATTGCTAACCGAGACTCTCAAATCAATATAAGAACATATCAAAATAGTTTTTTACAAATATGGAAACATGTGACATCGTCCTCTTATAAAATAGGACCTCCTAAAGTGGGTGTCAACTTCCTAAAAAATAGGCATCTTTCCATGTCATCACCTATCATGTAGGATGTTATCTCAACAATAGGATCCACAAAGTGAATAACAACTTAGGAAGTTTAATACATTAGGATAAATTAGTATGCACCTAATAATCAATTAATTAATGTTAGGACTCAAGTTGAGACACCTTAATCCCAATATTCTCCCACTTGTTGAAGACTTGTCAAGAGTCTATTGCAATCAACTGCTTAAGGCCCCAAGGCCCATGGAACTAGAAAACCATCTGAATTTCTTTGTGCTCACTGGCTTTTTTAGTGCATCTGCAACATTCACCAAAGTGTCAACTTTCTCTAACTTCACCTTTCCATCTTCTACCATATCACGAACAAAATGAAATTGAACATCAATGTTATTTATTTTGGCATGGAAAGTAGGATTCTTTGCTAAGAAAATGTTACTCTAACTATCACAACAAATAGTAATGTATCTTACATCAAAACCAATATCAGAACACAACCTTTTTATCCAAATGACTTCCTTATGAACAAGCATGAGTAGCTTCCATGTACTATATTTTTGTAGTGGAAAAAATGACTATAGCCTACCAGTTACTCATCCAACTTATAGCACCACCAAACATCATGAAAACATATCCACTAGTGGATCTTCTACTGTCAATGTCACCTACCCAATCTGAATCCATATATCCACGAATACTGACCAAATTTCAGGGTCCAATAGAATAACCATGAAAATATAAGGAATACTCGAAAGTACCCTATAAATACTTGAACACTCTCTTCACTGAATCCCAATGTACCTATCCAAGATTAACCATATATCAACTAAGGACTCCTATTGCTTGGGCAATGTCTAGCCTTGTATAGACCATAGCATACATAATATTTCCAAATTCACTTGCATATGGTACTTTGGTCATCTCCTCCATCTCTGTAGGATATTTTGAGCAACCCTCTTCAGAAAGCTTTGTCCCCAACATCATAGGAACAACTAATTATTTTACAAGTTGCCATGTTGAATCTCTCAAACATTGAGTTCACATACTTGCTCTAGCTTATGTTGGGATTAAGGTGTCTCAACCTTTGATTCCTAGCATTAATTAATTAATTATTAGGTGCATATTAATTTATCATAATGTGTTAAATTTCCTAAGTTGTCATTCACTTTGTGGGTCCTATTATTGAGATAGCATTCTACATGGTAGGTTATGGCATATGGCAAGATCCCTATTTTTTAGGAAGTTGATGCCCACTTTAGCAGGTCCTATTTTATAGGAAGAGGATGTCACATTTTCCATATTGGTGAAAAATTGTTTTGGCAAGTTCCTATATTGACTTGGGAGTCTCGCTTAGTAGTTACTATATCAAAACTTGAAAAGGAATAAAACAATTTTTTGGCTTTATTTGTTTTAGGCACCCAGGATATGGATAAGATATAGTCTAGATATGGGTAAGATTCTTTTCTTGGATATAGGTTCCCAAGATGAGGATAAGGCTATTTTTCTTTAGTAGGTTGATTTTAAAGCTCATGCTTTTTAAGCTTTTGTAGATATTGGATTTGTAGAAGATTGAGGATGATTTTTTAGGGCCTTGTCTTGGTACTTTATAAATGTGAATTTTCTTGAGTTGAGAGGAGAATTTTTCATTGTAGGGTTATGCTATCAAATTTACTCCAAAGAAGAGTAAGATGTAAATCTCCATGTTAAGGCTTAAAGCCTAGAAGTGTATTGTAACAATTGTTGTTGCAAATTTAATACACTGGTTCAATGCTTTCGAGTGGGGTTTTTTACCTGAAAGGGTTTTCCCTATGTATATTGGTGTTTCTTCTCTTTTGTCTTTTATTATTTTATTCTTCTTCTTTCATGTTCTTAAAGTGTTCATTTGCATACCATTATGCTACCAACATTTACTTAGATCTACAAACTATATTATCTTTTCGTGAACCCCTAATCCTGCACTTGCACAAAAACAACAAACAATCACGATATTAGATCATATTCAAGCAAGAATGAAGAATTCCCCATGAAATCCATTTACTAAAACTTAAACTAGGAAAATGAAGAACAAAATAAGTAAATCATAATTAAGTGAGCAAACTAGTGATCCCATGGGGGAATTGGTGCCAATTGGTGTGTCGAAATCAGCCCTTTCCCAACTCCTTTTGTAAATGTTGATGATGTGTGGATTGATCAAATCTCTTTGATGAGACTTTGGCATAACCTGGCTATTTAATTGTGAAAATTATGAACATGTGGAATGAAATGCACAAAATTGGCTCTCAATGTCAAGAGAGTAACTTTGCATGAGATTGTGGATGAAGAATGAAAAGAGAAGCCTCCCATTTATAGATTTTAATTTGGAAGAGAAAGCAAGATTTAGGCAATGTGGGACTAACTTTCACCCAATGGCTAAATGCCACTTGTCACCATATGAATGGTTGATGGTTGTGCACATTTTGGCCAAAGTGCCAATAAATGCAATTAGGTGGAATTTGAAATTGAGGAAATAACATGTGAGAAGGGAAAAGGAATGAAATAAATGCCACTTGGCTCAATGCACAAGGACATGTAAGAGGAGTGAATGCTTTGTTGGAAGTACCCATCCACTTGGACTTTTTGAATTCAAACTTGAGGGAATATTCCCTTTTTATGCCATGTGAAGGAAAATAGAGATTTAATAAATGAATTAAATCTATTTTCATGTGCAAGTTGCATTCTCTAGAGGATTTTAGTGATAGGAATTAACTTAATCAAGATTTGATTAAATTAATGGGAGGTTAGGTGATTTGACCATTTTGACTTAGATTTTAGGATTGATTTAAATCAAAATGAGAGGAAAGATTAATTAAATAAATGTTTTTTTATTTATTTAACTAAAAGGGGAAATGTTAGATTAAATTAAATAAGGTTTAATCTATTCAATTTAATAAGAAGACTTTAGAGACTTTAATCAAATAAAATGATTTATTTAATTAAACAGAGACATAAGGTTAATTAAATTAAATTGATTAATTTAATCAACAGAGGAGAAAGACTTAATCAAATAAATAATGATTTATTTAATTAAGAGACAGAAGATGATGATAAGCTGAGAGTGTGATTCAAGAAGAAATGTTGTTAGTAATCAGGATCAAGTGTGCTTAACCGAATTGTACATTTTCCATGTCTACACTTTCCTCTAAGGATTAATGATGGGAATTCAATTATCTATTTTTGCTTTAATGGCATAGTAGTTGAAACGAAGAAAAATATGGAATGGTGGATCAAAATGGGATTAAACCATTTAGGGACCTATTCTTCCTCGATTTCATTAGGAAATGAGATCCCCACCTCAAATTGACTAACAACCCTTAGGTGAATCAAATTAAGGTGAGAATCTACAAATTTCCTTTTTTTGCAAGGATGAGAGTCCTAGTCAAACAACACTTTGGGAAGAAAAACTAAAAAATAGTAAACTAACTCCAAAATGAAATCTACAACTTGGAATAGCTAGATGAAACTCAAAATAATTAGAACCAAAATTCAGATCACATATCAAAGAAGGGTAAGATGATGTGTACTAATCACCAAAAGTCAGTTGTTGAAGTTGATTTGGGACTCATTCACCTAGGGCGAATGGGTCCTAAGTTAGGGTTTGTCTACAACTTTTGGGAGCCTCTGTTATAGATCTGAATCCTTCAATTTGCCCAAGTTTCAGGTTTGAAAAGCTAGAAATAAATTTTGCAAGTGAGTTTCCATGAGATGACGACTTTTGCAACTTTGACAAGTTCTTCAATTTTGCTCTTCTAGAGATCTCCAAGATTTCTTCCACCTAAATTTGCAAACACAAATCGAGAGGGAAAAATGTTTTTTTTTGGTGAATGGGGGTTTGCCTTGGTGAAACCCTGTTTTGGTAATTAAACCTTAAAATAAAATAAAATGGCATGAAAGAGAGAATGAATAATGAATAATACAATGTTGCAATTCAACAAACCCTTGAATAACCTTGGAATGTAAATCTACAACTTGCATTAAATGGCTTCAATGGATGTGGATCTTGACACTTGAATATTGACTTGAAATAATGCTTTGAATACTTGAATGGATCATGAAACCTACATCATCATATTAGCTCCAATAGCATGCATGATGCAATAAGACTTTGATATGACAATTGGACCTTGATTGTTGCAATAAATCTTCTCTTGAATGCCTTAAATTTCTCTTGAAATGCTCTTGAAAGTGCTCTTGATCTCATAAAAATTCTCTAGGTGAAACATAGTGAAATAACCTTATATAAATATAGATATGTAACCTTAATTTCTCGAAATTCAAATATCACAAGCTGACATTTGAATATGTTAAAATACCGCCAAAAACATAATTTAAATTTAGGTCCTAGGTCTAAGGGAGTACCCATTCGCCCATGGGCGAATGGGTCCTAGGTCCCTAACCCTTGGACACACATTGCTCAATGAGAAGTGTTATGTTAAGGCATTAATGAATGTCAGGTTTCTTCTTCGAAAAATGCAATTAAATAGGCTTGGATTTGAAATAAAGGGGCCAATTAAGCTCAATTAATTAAAGGAGCTTTAAATAAGTGTGGAAGTGTAAAGGGGTACACTTTACAACACCAAAAATAAGGCACAATTAAGTCCATTTTAATATTAATTCCAAATTAAGTGTGAAAATGTAAAAGGGATGCATTTTTCTACACTACAGTAGCATGCACTTATATCAACTATTTACAATCTAGTTTAAAAGAAATATAAGATACCTGAAGGTGCATATTGGTTCTTGGAGGTCTTCCTGGTTTAATATTTCTCTTTTAATTGGTATCAAAGCTTAGATCCATAGTTTGCATGTGCTTGTGTGTGAATGTATGTGAGTTGCATGTACTTGCATGTTTCTTGCAAGTGTGCATATTATTGCATGTGTTGGATTCATGGTGGTTAAGGTTCTGATTATTATTTTGTTGTGATTTCTTAGCCTGACAAGCTTAAGGGAATCTATTTTGAAGGAATTGGTTGATTATTAATCCTTTTTTCAATGTAAGTTTTGTAGTTGATCATGTTTTCAGGAGACAACAAGCATTTTGAAGGATTGAGAAGATGTATTTTTATGGAGCTTATCATGTGCTTACATTTGATATGATATTGATCTAGATCTCCTATTTGACGGTATATTATAACCCTCATGCATGGTGGTGTTCTTACATTTTATGGTCATGTGCAATAGAGTATTCATATTGGGTGTCTATTCTTCGATCTATTTTTATATGGAGAAACTTGGGTTGTCATGATTATGGTTTGATGTACTTATGTTGTGTGCTTAGCTTTAGTCCCTGGAATTGGAAGACACTATTTCATTAGCCCTGAATGCGTGTAGGTTATGGAGCTGATTATTAGATGATTTGAAAGATTCTAGAATAGCCTAGACTAGCTCCTTCATATGCTTGTACATGATGGTTATTGTGGAGTTGACCTATAAATAAGCCTAGAGTTCTTGGACCTCTTCTTCCTTTAGTTGGTTGTATTCGCGTGTTTCAATTTCATGTTGGTTGGATTTGAGGGTTTTGTAAAAAATTGTTCAAAAACTATGGTTATGCTTATCTATACTATTCCATTGTTTTGGTTTAACTATTCTAGTATTTTCAAACATGTGTGTCTTCCAGATGATAAGTGGATATGGATTTGCATGTGTCTGTGAACATGGTAATTTTGAAGGTTTTACATGTTAATAAAAATTTGTTGTTTTTACATTTGTGGAGAGATTATGTTCAAACTCTTAGAATCTTTTGGATGAAAACAATTTCAGATTTGCAAGAATACTTGATTAGTTCCTTGACTATGGTACTTAGTTATGGATTTGTTTTGCAAATCGGGTTTTCTGGTGATTTGGTGTTTGAGACTTGAAATCTACATGTTATCTTCTTTGGTATCTCAATTTTGCATGTTACTAATGTGATGATAATTCTTGGTGAAGAGAGAGAAAAGCATAGATGAAGGAAGAATGGAAGAAAGGGGCTTGGATAAGGAGATGCTTCCACATTTTGGGTAGTAAATATCTTGGTAAGGTCTACCCCTTTTTTTTAGATCTTAGTTTAAGGTGTAAAGGAATGATTTGAAATGTTATTTTTTGGTTTGAAGTCTATGTGAAATTCAATTTTGGTTCCTATTGTGATATTTGTTGTAATTGTGTGTTTGGGTTGTCTTGGGTATGAGTTCCACCTTGTTTAAGTTGAACATAAATAACCATTTATAAGTTTAAGGTGAAGAAATGAAAATGTGTAACTACAAATTGTTGTAATATGAAAGGTTTAGAAATGTGAATGCTATGTGGTGTTTGTGCATTGGGAAACCTATGTGAAAAGTATTTGTGTTTTTCTATGTGACCCTATCTTGGGGGTGTATTGAATTTAAATCCTATGGTTGGGTGGAGAGCTATTATCCATATTGTTTTTTTGTTGATTTATCATTTTAGGTTCACATATTGAATTTTGAAACCAATGGAGAGTTCATCAAATTTAAGTTTCGAGAAAATAAATATAAGCCTTGTGAAATAGGGAAAGTGCATGGGAGTCTTGTGAAAATAGAAAAGTTTCTAAGTACCCTAGAAAGTTTCGAGTCTAAAGCATTCAATTTTATATTTGAAAGTGTTATACTTAACTTGTTAAAAAGGGTTGGTCAAAGAGGTCATAAGTTGTTTATTTAATGTTAAGACTTGTAATAAAATAGTTAATAGTGAACACACAAAAAAAAAACTTAATTTGTTAGTTGGGTTAAATATAGTTCCTTATTGTTATTTCAGTTTGGGAATGAAATATTTAAGTGTAATAAGATCTAAATTATGATTGCTATGTAACATTGAAATAAAATTGGTTGAAGGCTAGTGAGTAAGCCTTTCAACATTTTACTCTTCTAAGCAAAAATTAGTTACTACTTGAGGGATCATTATTGCTCTTGAATGGTTAGTTAAACTTGAAAAGAAAATGAAATATTTGACAAATATTCTAAGGTATTTTGTAAACAAGATAATCATGCTCATAATCTTGTAGAACATTAGATATTTTCATTTAATATACTCATATGTTATGTATATATGAATATAATTAATTTGCAATTTTGATATATGTTAATATTGGTGTACATCTATAAATAAAACTTTGATATTTATACATATGATTAAAAATAGATAAATAAGTATCTAAATAAATATTAATTATTAAATTTTAAATAAGTAACAAATATGTATTTCATATACACATACAAATAGAATTATGTAATAAATAGTAATAAGATTATATGATTATAAAATATTTAATAAATAATAATATAAATTTAAATATTTGAAATAAATGATTAAAAAAATATAAATATGTAAATCTATTGGTCAACCCAGCCAACCTTAGGTTGGCTTGTGCAAATGCACAGATCGCCCAAGCAGGGGAAAGCACCAACCCTTGGGGGAAGCCTCACCCCATTCGGTGGGGGGGTGACATAATATACAACCCAATAATATACATGCAACCAATAAAAAAATATAATTTATTATTTAAGATCTATCTCTCCAATGTCTCTGTAATCATCTGAAAAGCATACAAACAAATGAATGTTTCAAATAAAATTTATTGTGTAAATTATCTTTGTAATACACACACACACACACGCATATATATAATCTTAATCGATTATACAATATAGAAATTATATCAATTTAACCTATAAATAAAATATGTGCAAACCCTCTTTAGAGGAAAGAAAATTTTAGTTCTTAGATCTACAATAGAAAAATGAGGACATTCAAATAACAAATAAAAAATTGAAGTAACATATGAAACTTGATGCAAAAATCATTTAGGCAAAAGAGGGATTCAATATTTAAAGAGAAATCAAGTAGTTGAAAGTTAGTTGTAGTTAGGAAGAAGTTCTCACTTGGTTTAAATTAAATAAATTTTAGTTTTCAAATAAGTTCAAAATTGAATTTTAATTACTAATCTTTTTTAGTAACGATTAAGTTATGAATTTGGAGAAAAGAGATAAATCTAACATTAGTAATTTATGAATTAATAAAAGTTAATTTAAGATGTTCCATTTTTTTTTCTAAAAAGGGGTAAAAACTTTATTGAAATCGAAAGATTAACAATACATAAGGAAGAGGGAGCTTATTAGCTCCCACAAGGGAAAATCCAAAACATCAAGCATGAACAAAACCACCAACTGACCAACCATCAGCAACTTATCCCTCCATATCATCAACAATGACCCTCTCCAATTCAAGAACATACTCAAGAGATAACTGTCTCCACCCCTCAATCCTCCAATCATCCTCATGCTCAGAATCCCACTTGGCCAAACAGTCAGCCGCCCTATTCCACTCTCGCGGAATGTGGACAAAAGAAACCACTTCCAAAGTAGACCACCTTTGCAAAATCTGTCTAACCACCAACACAATTTGCCAATTAACACCAACCACCCTTTTCTCGAGCAACAAATTAACAATAATCTGAGAATCTGATTCACAGATAACCTTACGCCAACCCAAGGCACAAGCACGCTCAATAGCCCAAAGAATTGCCAGCCCTTCCATAAGGTTGTTAGAATTACACCCCTTATGGATGGAGAAAAGAAAAATGACCGAACCAGTATAGTCTCTACCAATTCCACCAATACCAGCAAGCCCTAGGTTGCCTCTAGAGGAACCATCAGTATTAATCTTCAGAAACTCCGTCGGAGGAGGCATCCATCTTCCAACCCTTTGAACCTTCTTTTTCACTCTCCTACCTCTTCTAACATAGGCAGAGACTAGAGTCAACCCCTACACCCCCAATCTATTCACAATCTCATCATCACTTCTTTCCAACGGAAGGGTCACTTCACATTTAGCTTCCACTATCTCCTGGATCATATTAATAATTTTGTGCCAAACCTGATGAGCCATCATCTTTTCACCACAAAAAATCCTACGATTCCTTTCCAACCAAATTTTCCAAAGGATGAAAGTAGGACCAATGCTCCACAAAATCTGGAGAAAAGAGACCTGGGAGGGGGGCCTACCCAGATTACTCTAGAACTCCTCAAGAGAAGATGCATCAACACAAGGATGTTTCCAAACACCCCACCACCAATTCCAAAGCTGCATAGAATAAGAACATCAAAAAAATAAATGGGGAGAATACTCCTCACTGCATCCACACAACATACACATAGAGGGGCCCTAGAATCCCCGCTTATGAAGATTCTCCCAAGTCAAACATCTATTCCAAGCAAGATTCCAAACAAAACAATTACACTTGGGCCATGAAAACTTGTTCCACACATGTTTCCACCAAGGGACCTCCACCCCCCCATACTTACGAGAAAGCAACGCTTGATAGCCACTAGCCACAGTAAAAATGCCCTTAGGGTTCGGGCTCCAAGCTAGAATATCCTTAACCCTAAGGGAGTTGCATTGTCTTCCAGCCAAGATATTTTGAAGCACAATA
The DNA here is from genome assembly GCA_007115665.2 of Sequoiadendron giganteum. NCBI lineage: Eukaryota > Viridiplantae > Streptophyta > Pinopsida > Cupressales > Cupressaceae > Sequoiadendron > Sequoiadendron giganteum. Next base: position 470,339,482 of record CM021101.1, on the reverse strand, counting down.
CCATCCTTCTCCAACCCAAGAATAGGCCATTCACCAGGGTCCTTCCATCTAGCCACCTCCACCTGTCCACTAAGGTCAAATTTCTTAAAATACTCATTCTAGACCAACCAGCCTCTAAAAAGTGTTGAGACAGAGTCACCAAATTAGGGTATTGACGTAGAATAGGTGTGTGACCATCCCAAGAAGTAGACCAAAACATAGCCTCAACCCCCTTATTATAAATCTAGAACAGGCCCTCCTTGATTAGCGCAGCCCCTTTCTTAAGTGTTCCCCAAATCACCAAGCCTTTCCCAGCCAGAGGAAACCTAGGAAGCTCCTCCTTACAAATCCTCAGAAGATACTTGTGGGATAAGATCCTAGCCCAACTATGATCCTATTCCACACACCACCTCCAATAAAGCTTTGCAGCCAACGCCAACCCGGACCAAGTCACCTTCCGCAAACCAAGTCCCCCCACCTGCCTTGGGCTACAAACAACATCCCACTTAATCAGGCTCCATTTAGATGAGGACAAGCTATCTGCCCATAAGAATTGTCTAGCCAGTGATTCCATATCCTTCACAAACCCAGCTGGAGCAACCTGTAACATGCACCTATAAATAGGAAGAGCCTGCACCACAGACTTAAGCAACAAAACACGCCCAACAAAAGACAACCATTAATGAGTCCAATGACTAACCTTTGCACGAAACTTGTCCAAGATATTCTGCCAAGAATCTCTAGGGAGTCTACCGACAAAAATAGGAATACCTAGATAGGTTAATGGGAGAGAACCAATTTGGAACCTCAAGATATGAAAAATCCTTTGTTGAATAGGCCGCAGAGTATTAAAGAAGAAAATGGAGGATTTATCTTCATTAATCCTTTGACCAGCAGCAACAAGATAGATATCCAAGGCCTTGCACAAATTTGAAGCTTTTCTGATCCTGGCCAGACCCATTAGAGTCGTATCATCCACAAATTGCAGGTGAGACTAAGGAGGCAAGTCGTTTCCCCATTTCCATCCCTGAATCAAACCCAACTCCACATTATGTTTCACAAGTCTACCCAAACCTTCTACCATAAGTATAAATAAGTAAGGAGAGATAGGATCCCCTTGTCGAAGACCCTTGGAAGCATTAAAAAGAGCGGTAGGCTCCCCATTAATCAACACCAAGAATAAAGTGGAGGTAACACGACTCATCACCCACTAGATCCATTCCTCAGCAAATCCAAAAGAAAAAATAATTTTTCGCAAAAAGGACCACCTCACTCTATCATAAGCCTTCACCATGTCAATCTTGATGAACATAGCCTTTTCTTTTGAGGAAGCCATCGAATGAATGGTCTCCGTAGCAATGACCACCCTATCCAAAATTTGGTGGTCCTCCAGAAAACCACTTTGTTCCTCAGAGATAAGCCCAATGAGCCACCGCTTTAGCCTTTCAGCTATCAGCTTGGAAATAATTTTATAGCATCTGCTCATTTTTCTGAGACTCCTACACCACCTCCAACAGGTCCAACTTAATAATGTCCCAAAATTCTTGATAAAATTCAACTGGAAACCCATCAGGACCAGCGGCTTTCCCTTTCTTCATCTGAAAAACAATACCCTCTAATTCCTCCAGCGAGATATCTCGCAAGAGATACTCATTCATCCCCTTAGTGACTAAAGAGGGAATACAATACAACACTTGGTTTTCTTCCTCTGTAACATCTTGAGAGTCCTCACGAAATAAAGAAGCATAGAACTTTGAAGCTTCTCTAGAAATATCCTGCAAGGAAGATAGATGCTCACCCCTGTCATTTACCAAAATAGGCATAGAATTACCATGTCTCCTAGCCTTAATTGAGTTGAAGAAAAAGACAGTGTTTCTATCACCCTCCTGTAACCACTCAACCCTAGCCTTTGCTTCCAAAAAAATTTCCCACGCAGCTCACACTCCTCCAAATCTCTCTGGGCCCAGGCTTCCTCCCTGAGTAAATCCTCAGAAAGACCACACTCCCTTATCTCCCTAGTGATGACATCCAAGACAACTTGAGCATCAACCTTAGCATGAAAAATATTGCCAAAATACTGCCTATTCCACCTTTTAAGTTGATATTTTATAAATTGCAGCAGTTTAGAAAAGGAATACATGGCAGTGCCAAAAGTAGGTCTTCCCCTTCTCCACCAATCAGCCATATGGACCTGCAAAGAAGGATCTCTTAACCACATAAGTTGGAACTTGAAAGAAGGGGACCGAGTCACCCGAGCAGAAGAAGCAGAAAACTTGATAGGCCAGTGATCCGAGCCCCTCCAGTCCAGAATCTCAGAGCTAGAAGATAACCCTCCACCAACCTAGAAATAGGACACCAAAAAATGATCAAGTATCTCAGCAATACAAATCTCCCCCAATCTCCTATTGTTCCAAGTAAACTTCCCATTTTGAGGTTTAATGTCAACCAGGTTCAAAGCAGAGATACTTTCATGAAAAAGGAAATCTAAGGGTTCCAATCTTGCAACACCACCCATCTTCTCATCTACATCAATAATAGCATTGAAATCCCCTGCAACAATCCAAGGGAACAAAGAATCTAGGCTCTAAACATAACTAATATGAGACCACAATAACTTCTTACCAAGAAAATCGGTAGGTGCGTAGATGTTTGAGAGAAGAATAGTTTCCCCCAACTCCAAACTTGTAACAACCATAGAGATGGAAGACTTGGAGGGCACCCACCAAAGAGGACGAATCTTCAATGGATTCCATAGGCAAGCCAGCCCACCTGCATTCCCATGAGCCCCAATACACTGAAAATTTCCCCGCACCCACAGCTTAGGCATCATACCCATCATACCTTCAACTAATAATGTATTTTCCTGAAGAAAAAGGACATCAGGAGAATGAGAACGCAACAAATCACAAAAAAAAAATTGTCGAGGGCCACTGTTCAAGCCCCTTACATTCCAGGAGAGGACATTCATTTTGGAGGGTTAGAGAAATGTGAATCCAGAGTCTTTACAGACTGAACCTCCACCAGAGACTCCCCCATCAACTTTAATTTCTCCAAATCCTTCTTTCTCCCCGCTTTAGAAGATTTCTCCACCACCCCTTTCTTTAGGTCCTTTTGAAGAATTCCTAAAGAGGGAGAAGCCTTATTACCTTTTACCAAACCCACACCCGCTTTCTCCACTAGGCTGGAGGGCCCCTTTTCCCCCAACTTCATCACCACTGAAGGCTTATCCCTCCCATGAACCACCATACTCAGGTTAGATTCCAGCTGAGAAACCTTAATTTCCTGAGAAGATTAAATATACTCTAGGAAAATTTCTTCCTAGACCCCTTTTGAAACACCCTGATTCAAAAGCAACAATCTCGGATTTACCTATTGATGACCAAGATCATCAAGCACCTCAAATCTGTTACAAGAATCTTCATCCTAGCGATCCTTAATTGTCATCTTTTGGCCCCGGTTCCTATTACGAGGCTTGGCTGAAAAAAAACCCTCAGCATCCATAGCCTCACCCGACACAGGCTCCTTACCCTTGTCAACCTTCGAGGGATTGCGAGGAGGTTGATCTGTCGAATTCCCTGGAGATTTAAACTTCAAACATCTTCTTTGCAAATTCCCATATTCATGACAAAGATGGCAACAAAAAGGCAAAGTCTCATAGTCAAGTTGTTGCACCCAAGAACATGAACCCGCACGTATTTCCAAAGAGTCTAGGATAGGGTTATTTAAATCCATTTCAACACAAATATGAGCAAAATTTATTACCTTTATGTCTTGAGTTTGTTGAGAAGGACCCACCGGTTTAGCCAGCAATGAAGCTACTCGATGCAAAATGTCATTGCACCAAAATTCCATTGGAAATCTAGGGAGGCGAACCCAAACCAACACCCAATTTGAAAGCTCCTCTGAAGGATCAAAACCCACATGCCATGGCTTAATGAATAGGCCAACCTGGTTGTGGAAATAAGGCCCACCTTCAAAAACTCTATTGTGATCCAGCATGCAATTAAATGTCACCATGAAGTAGTTGTTTGCTAACAACATTATTTCCATCTCACCCTTCGGGGACCAAGAACGATGAGCCCATGCTTCTAGAAATTGGAGTGAAACCCTCATTCCCAAAAATTTGTAGAGCAAAGCATGTTTTGAGAAATACTCGATGTCCTCCGTAATTGATTCAGGTTGAATAACTAGCACCGGCCTTTCCTTGGAACGTTTAAGGCATCCATTTGTCTTCAAAATATGAGAACCACCAGGGTGAACAAATCCATCATTACTTGGGTCATTTGAAAACAAACTATTATTAAAAACCTTCAGAGAATGATTTGGAGATGAAACACCAACCGCAACACAAAAATCCATTGAGGGCTTAACCCCCGAAGCCTCCCCTTGAGCCATGCAAAACTGATCCTCAAATTTTTGCAAAAGTGGACTGAGATCGACACCCACTGAGCTTGTACAAGGCTTAGGATTGGCTCAAAGAAAGGCAAGCCCCACCCAACAACGACGGCTAGTAAAAATACTACCTACAACAACAAAAAGCAGGCCCAAGTAATTGCCTCCACCCAAGACACAACCCCTGTGCCTAGAGAGGAAACACCCAACAAAGGAAATTGACCCCCACAGCCAAAATAGATCTCCCCACTAGGATAATGCAGCACTAACAAAGGAAGCCGATTAGGCATGCAGAGAGGGTGAAGCCCTCATGCAGGTCGCGTCCTCACGCAACAGACCAGTGTGAGCAGTGCCATCTTTTTTCATCCTGCATGCATCTCAATCTACTTTAAGATGTTCCATTAATGCTTAATGTAGGAGAAAATTTATAATTATGGAATCAAAACCCTACTTCAATGAAGATGCAATAACAAAACATTACAAGGAATTAAACACACATATTAAATGCAAAACCTCCCTTATAATATTTGAATTGTTCCACTTCATTGGCCTTCTTTCTTCTCTAATATGATTTGAAATTTTGGCTCAATCCATTGTGCAAATGCCTATGAAGCAAGGATAAAGCATGACATGCGAGAATACTAGAAGAAAATGAAAAAAACAAACTTATGATTGCATGATTCGAAACGATAATGCAGACGAAAACTCATGAGATGATCCAAATGAGGAGATGAGAACCCAATTTATAGACTTTCAAAAATGAGCGAACAAACAAGATCAAAAATCAATCCAACGGACGAGATCGAATGAGAAGATGAGTTAGAAGGGAAAATTGCATTTAAAAGTGAGTGAGGAAAACAAAGTTAATTAAAAAATTAAATGGAAGCTTTCATTTACACTCAACCATTCCATTCGAAACACAAATGAGCGTCATAGAAGACTATGACAAAAACTATGAGAAACTAGAGAAAAAATGGGAAAGGGAGAAATGAGGTGGAATTAATAATTCAAAATTATTAACTCCACTCATTTCCTAATTAGCCAATTTATAAAATAATAAATTGTGAGAAGAAAGGAATAAATAAATATTCATTTATCTATTCAAAAAAGGGGGACATGTTAGTGAAAGGGGATTCAATAATTATTTAATTATTCATCCTAGGGAAGAATGATCAAAATGATTCAAAACTCCAACCCTAATGTTGAATTAGGTCCCAACAATGATTGATAAAGATAATTAATCGACAAACATGACAAAATTAATGACAACTAACCAAAGTTGATTGAAATTGAATGAAAATGATAAGGAGATCAAAAAGACCTAGGATTTGATGATGATTTGATAAGAATAAGAATTTCGAAACGACAAGAGATGGCAATGATGATTAAAATTGATTGAAAATGATTGACATGGAGATTAATTGAATTGATTGAATTGATTGAAAATGATTGATAAAGAGGTTGATAATTAATGACTAATTAATTATCAACAAAGGTTGATTTAGGATAGATTGATCAAATAATAAAATTGTCGATCATGATGATTCAAGACCAAATGTGATTGAACAAGTTCATTAGGGTTGGAAAGGAGTCAAAAGGAATGAAATGAAAGAAGAAGAATGACACAATGTTACAAATGATAAACATCAAATGTGACATAGAAGAAATGTTAAAATTAGGTTTTGCGGCAAAGGCATAAACTAATTTTGAGTGTCTACACTTAATAGTTGTAATCTTTTACAATCCATAGAGTAATATAGATTAGAATTCAAACAGAATTAATGAAGATATATATATATATATATTTATATATATATCTATATTTATATATATTTATATTTATATATATATCTATATTTATATATATTTATATATATATCTATATTTATATATATTTATATTTATATATATATTTATATTTATATATATTGCAAGTATATATAGTTAGTGTTATCATTGATGTCTATTGTTGAATGAGATTGTTGCAAGAGTATGAGCAATTGATGTTATCCATGCTTTGATTAGCATTATATTGTCATTAGTAAAGCTATTGGTGTCAACCTCTAGTGTCGATTTGATAAGCTTTTATTTATGGTTGAGGAAGTATTAAAGATGATGAGGATGTGTCTCTGGTGCTTGGTTTCCAATGTATTTTGAGAAAAATTGATAAAAAGAGGAAACAATGTGTTGTAGTGGTGTTTTGGGTTGCAAAATTGTGTTCTTATGTTGTTCTGCATTTCTTATAGGTTGAATATATGCCTGTTTGATTTAGATATATTGATCAAATATGTTTACAGGTGTTGTATTTAATATTTGGTTTGTTGGATCATTGTACAAAAGAACTTGTGTTCACCAGTGTGTTAACTATGCATTGCAGACGTGTCTAGAAGAAATGTCTTTGCTTTGCATTTCTACGCATAGTGGTTTTAGGTCTTGTGAATCTGAAGGAGTGTTGATAGTGTTGGTATCTTTGTTCAATCAAGATGGTTTAAGGTTTGGTGCTTCAGAAGTCAATTTATTTAGTAACAATGTATGGTACAGTTGTTTGAGTGTATTCGGTGTGTACATTCTTTAGGTGGAAGTTGTTGTGAAGGATTTTGTTGGATTTTAGCATGTTTAAGGAATATTCTAGATCTTGTTCAAGTATGGTGTGTGGTTCGCAAGTTATCTTTGGGTTTGAGGAAGCGTGTACTTAAAATTTTAATGGTGTTTGCATGGGTAACGACCAACTTGGTGTTTACACTACTTGTGATGGATAATTATTATTTATAGAAGCATATGGTTGCATGGTGTTGTTGATTTGGGTCCCAACTAAGATGTGATGTGGTCCGCTTTCACTTCTATCAACCACAAAAGTGTTTTGGCATGCATGGTTGATGTGTTAGAATCCAAGATCACCTGCATGCAATCACCTATCACATGCAAAAGACATGCAAAACCAACAAGATGTTATGTAAACCTCAAAGTGTAAAATGCATTATGAGAATCTCAAATATTACAAAGAGATCAATCCTTATGAAGGAGATCAAGAAACCCTAAAAGGGAAACCCTAAATGAAACCCTAGTGTGCACACTTAATAATTAATCAATTATTAATGTGCCTAAGTTTAGCTTAAGCAACTAGAGGAATAAGTGACTTAATTAATTAACCAGTATGATATAATTAATTAAGCATATAACTTATTACTCTAACACCCCCCCTTAAGATGAACTTAGGAAGAAGCTAAAACACTAGAAGAAGATGCATGCAAGCAAAGATGGGTCCCGACAACTAGGCCTGATCAGGTACCCATTTACAAATGCAAGAAAGAGGTAGAGGAGGAAAACCCAGTGGGACAAAACCCCCCTACAATGATATGACATGCTGCAAAGAAGCACTGGAAGAACACTGTAGAGTAACATTGGAACCGCAATCTGGCAAGCAAGGAAAGATTCTTCTATCTACAAGAAACCATATTGGAATCATCATAATGTGACAGCAGACCCGATGCCACGGAACACTTGAAAACTCCAAACGGTAACAATGCTGGAATCTATGAAGCAACGGTCAATTATTGAATGATGTATCATTGAAAATGAAGTGCAAAGATGCAAGTTGCACTCTCCCAACTGTCAAAATATCCAAGTAATATCCAAATGACCCATCGGGCCAAATCTGGAATAACAAAAAACCTGGGATAGATACAGAAAAAAGTGCATGGATAGAAACATAGAGCTCCTCAATACCTTTCCAACGCTGCAAAGATAGCGAAAATCGGAGATCGTGGCAAAAAGTTATGAGCTCGAAAGCTTAAAATAAATATCTGACTTCAACCAGCAATAAATACAATAAAATAGGAAAATATTGTAAAATAAACTACACCAAATGAAAGTACTTGGAACCAGCTTTCTGGTGATACATCGTTTGCCCAATTTTGATACCGTATGCCCAAGTTATGCCAAAAACAAAAAAACTGCTCTTTTAAGGCAATAAGGGTTAGGGGGACAAATTGCCGTATGGCTGATGACGTCATGTTGACGTCAGCACTTTACTGCAAAAAATTTGATGGCCATCTGGCCATCGGCGCAAAAATTTGGCCCCCCTGCAAAAAAAAATTCGGCCCTTGGTCTTCCATGCGACCGTGGGCGTAGGGCAGGGAGCTGGGCGGAGCCTTTGGTTCTCCATGCGACCGTGCGCTGTGGACAAGGAGCCCTTAGGGGCTGGCGAGTAACCCCCGGTCGTCCATATGACCGGGGCTATGTGCGAAGGGGCCCGTGGGGGCTGGGCTGACCTACGGAGCTGGGTGGGGGAGCCACCGGCGACGGTGGCTGCTGGGTGGCCGCCCGGTGGTGGAATCCTCTCTGCACTACAAGTGCCGACGTGGATCCCAAGAACCACTTTTTTAATATATTTTTTTTTTTTTTCAAAATTTGTGCTTCAGAACGCGTGCTGGGGAGGCCGTACAACCTCCCTGGCCAAAATTTTTTGCCTCCTAGATCAAGATCACCAAAATCAACCAAATGACAGGCATTCCTAGGGTTTTGAGGTGCTGTGAACGCAATGGCGACATTTGTTTGAGCCCATAGTGTGCCGAAAAATTGGCTACCCCCAAATCTTGCAGAAAAGATGCCTGTGGAAACCCTTGCATTTGAAACTCACTGAAAAGCCATATCTTCAGATCACGAACAGGCAGCGGCAGGTCTGGAGCTCTAATACCATGTTAGAATCCAAGATCACTTGCATGCAATCACCTGTCACATGCAAAAGACATGCAAAACCAACAAGATGTTCTGTAAACCTCAAAGTGTAAAATGCATTATGAGAATCTCAAATATTACAAAGAGATCAATCCTTATGAAGGAGATCAAGAAACCCTAAAAGGGAAACCCTAGTGTGTGCACACTTAATAATTAATCAATTATTAATGTGCCTAAGTTTAGCTTAAGCAACTAGAGGAATAAGTGACTTAATTAATTAACCAGTATGATATAATTAATTAAGCATATAACTTATTACTCTAACATGATGTGCATATCCGACCTTGGAGAAGGGTTTAAAGGTTGAAGATGGTATAAGTATGAGTTGAGTTGTTGAAGGATGTTAAGATAGATGCGAGAGAGGAAAATGATGTGAAGTGCAGTGTATTAGAGTGTGAAATTGAGCAATACAATGTGAGCTCTCATGTGTTAGTCTACTAGATGCAGTGAGAAAAAGGTGGCTACAATTATTCAATCAGACTGCAAAGGTGTTGGTGAAATTGTGACCAATGGATTATTCGTTGCATTGAGATACTTTTATTTGTGTAACATTCCTTCTCTATCTTCTTTTCTATTCTGGTAGTGAGCCCTATTGTGTTCAGTGTTGATATTACCTATATTGTTAGCTAATCCTCACTGTGTTTTTTCCCTTCTCGGATTTTCCACATAAATCTAGTGTTCTCTTATGTATGGTGTTAAGCTACTTCAGTTTCTATTATTTTCTTTTCATGCTAAATCATCATAATAGATTTAAGGGTTTAATGAATGAATGTGGATCTGAATGTGTATGAGGGTTTTGAATATTTAAGGTACAACTGATTCAACCCCCTCTCAATTATCTTGTGCATTCAACAATTGGTATTAGAGCAAGGTTCCTTGGAGAAATCTTAACCACTTAAGGTAGATCTAGGATGGCACACAAGAAGGATATCCCTATATTTGATGGAACAAACTATGCATTATGGAAAACAAGGATGGAAGGCTTTCTAGATTATTTGGGATATGATGTCTGAAAATTAGTTTAGAATGGATATATTATGCCTACAAATGGTTTGAGCATTGAAGCTGAACTCAAAGCCTATGAAAGCAATATTAAAGCAAGGTATGCTCTCTTAAGTAGTCTTACAAATTCAGAATTAGTGAAAGTTATGAATTTGAAAAACTGGTACAAAAATTTGGGAAAAGTTGGAAAGTATTTATGAAGGAGATGATATGGTCAAGCAAGCTAAGATGCATAATTTAAAGATCACATTTGAGAACTTGTGGATGTCATAAGATGAAAACATTACAGGCTATATGCAAAGGGTAGATGAAATGGTCAGCTCGATCAGAGGTCTTGGAGGAAAAGTCAAAGAACCAAAAATAGTAAAGAAATTCTTAGAACCCTTCCTAAAGCTTATAGTCATAAAGTTTTTGCTATTGAGGAATCTCAACATCTAGAGAATTATATTAGAAATCAATTGTATGGCTCTTTAACTACATTTGAAATGAGAGAATTTGGTACTAACAATGGTACAAAAATTGAGACTGCTTTTTAAGCTGGAAAATCAGAGAAGACTGAAGAATCAGATCAGGAGGATCTTGATGATGTGGAAGCAAACTTTGTGACAAGGATGAAAAAGGGTACTAGTAAGTACAAAGGTAAGTTGCCTTTCAAAATTTTCAGTTGTGGAAAGATAGGTCACTATGCTTCAAGATGTCCAAACAGAGTTGTGAATGACAAAAATAGGGAGAACAAAGGTAAAATGATTAAGAAAAGATATTATGTTAGAGAAGATGCAAGTATTTATGATAATGAATTTGATTACGGAGATGATGATGATGAATTATTTTTCATGGCTTTAAAAGATGATTTGTTTTTGCTAACTCTGAAAGATGTGTGAAGGAATTCCCTCCAGAGAGAAAGGAATAGACTGAAGGTACTTTGGTATCTACTTTTCATGCTAGACAAGATAATAACTATTAGATCATTGATAGTGGTTGCTCTAACCATATGACCAAAGACAAGAGTAAGCTTGTTAAAATTGAAAAGTATGATGGATGACTTGTTGGATTTGGTGATGATTCAGGTGCTAAGATATGTGGAATAGGTTCAGTTCAGTTTTGATGGCAAGCATAATATTGATGATGTTTACTATGTTAAGGGTTTAAAGAATAACCTCTTGAGTGTTGGACAAATGTGTAGCAAATGATACAATCTTATGTTTTAGGATGATGGATGTGAGATCATAAAAGAGTCTAAAACTATGATTGCTATTGGAAGAAGGACATATGGAAATTTCATCAGCTTAAAGGTGCTTATGGTCATTGTTTTATGACTCAGATCAATGAAAGTTGGCTATAACACAGTCTAGGATGTGCCACATTAATTTTGATAATCTGGTAAGAATCAGTTCAGTTCAAGCAGTAAGAGATCTACCAAATATTACAAAGCCTATCAATGTTGCCTACAAGGATTATTAGATTGGAAAGCAAACAAGGAGTTTCAAAGGAAAGGAACAATCTATTATTGGATTGTTGGAATTGGTTCATACAGATCTTTGTGGTCATACAAGAATAAGAAGTCTTCAAGGTGATAGGTATTTCATGCTCTTTATTGATGATTATTCTAGAATGACATGGGTTACTTTTCTTAAAGAAAAATCTAAATCCCTAGATAAGTTCAAAGCATTCAAAGCTATGGTTGAGAATGAAATGGATATGAAAATCAAATGTTTGAGGTCTGATAGAGGTGGAGAGTTCACCTCCAATAAATTAACCTGTTTTGTGAGAATCATGGCATAAAGAGGCACTTGTCTACCCCTAGGACTCCTCATCAAAATGGAGTGGTTGAAAGGAAAAAAGGTTTGTTCAAGAAGTTGCAAGGATTATGATGAAAGAAGATAATCTACTGGAATTCTACTGGAGAGAAGCAATTTATACTATTTTTTACATACTTAACATGGTTCAAGCAAAAGAAAGTAGAAAAAAGACTCCCTATGAGTTGTGGTATGGAAGGATCCCTACTGTCAAATACTTTAGAGTGTTTGGAAGAAAGTGTTATATCATAAGAGATGAAGAAAAATTGGGAAAGTTTGATGCAAGGCCTGATGAAGGAATCTTCCTTGGATTCGACTAAAAGCAAAGCCCACCAATGCTACAACAAGAGACTAAGAAAGATTGTTGAGAGTGAAAGTGTCAAGGTTGATGAATATTTTCAGAATTCAGTGGTGATAGATGGATATGAATTAGATGAGCTTGATTGTAGAGAAAAATAAAAAGCTAAGGAAAAGGAAATGCAGTTTGAAGAAGAAGAAGAAGCTCTGGAAAATACCCCTAGAACCACTAAGTATGTGCAAAGAACTCATTTTGAAGAAAAAATCATTGGAGACAAAAGCAAAGGTTTATTAACAAGAAGGAAAGTTGATGAAGAAGAGGTAAATTTGTGTTTACTTTATGAAGTTTAACCTAAAATAATGATTCAAGCATGCAAAAATGAACATTGGATGAAGGCTATGGTAGAGGAACTACTGCAGGTTGAAAAGAATCAGACTTGGGAACTTGTCCCAAGACCTTCAAACAAAAACATAATTGGAATAAAGTGGGTATTCAGAAATAAATTTAATGAGAATGGAGAAGTGGTAAGAAATAAAGCAAGGCTTGTGTGTAAGGGCTACTCAAAATTTGAAGGAATAGATTTTGAGGAGACATTTGCTCTAGTGGCAAGAATGGAAGCTATCATAATTTTTTATCTTTTGCAGCATATAAGGACTTTAAAGCTTATCAAATGGATATGAAATCTGATTTCTTGAATGGAGAATTGGAAGAAGTATACATGGAACAACCAGAAGGATTTTAGTTATCAAACAAATCAAATATGGTCTGCAAATTGAAGAAGGCATTATATGAATTGAAGCAAGCTCCCAAAGCTTGGTATGCAAAGTTGGATAAGTATCTGGTATAACTAGGATTCAATAAAGTTACCAAAAATAGTAATCTATACTTCAAAGTTTAAAAAGATCAAATCTTGATTGTGGTTGTGTATGTTGATGACATAATTTTTTGAGGCAATGAAGCTACGTGTAAGAAGTTTGTAGAAGAGATGCAAAATGATTTTGAGATGTCTATGTTTGGGGAGATGAATTTCCTTGGGCTACAAATCAATCAAACAAACAAAGGCATATTCATTTCAAAATTAAAGTATGTCAAGGAAATGTTGAAGACTTTTGGAATGGGAGACTCTAAACCGGTATGTACTCCTATGGTTACTAGTTGCAAGTTGAGAAAGAATGATGAATCTCTTAAGGATGATCAGAGAAAGTTAAAATCAATGATTGGTGGACTACTACACCTAACTACTACTAGACCAGATATCATACATGTAGTTTATCTTATGGATAGATTTCAAGAAGATCTGAGAATCACGTGTCATAGCAATGAAGAGGATATTTAGATATTTAAAGGGCACTTTGGATAATGGTTTGTGGTATCCAAAGGATACTAACTTAATTTTGAGTGCTTACATAGATGCAGATTGGGTTGGTTGTGTTGATGACAAGAAAAGTACAAGTGATGGTGCATTCTTCTTAGATGTCGATTGGTATCATGGCTAAGCAAAAAACAAGATTCAATTTCTTTATCTATTGCAAAGGTTGAGTACATTGCAGCAGTATCTTGTTGCACATAGGTCTTATGGATGATATAAGCATTCGAGGATATCAAAGTGGTGTTAATGAGCCTATTTCTATCTTCTATGATAATAGAAGTGTAATCAATACTTCAAAGAGCCTTATAATGCATTCAAGGAAAAAACATATTTCAATTAGATATCACTTTCTAAGAGAGAAGGTAGTGGAGGATGAAGTGAAGCTTGAATATGTGCCTGCAAAGGATTAGATTGTTGATATATTCACTAAGTCTCTTCCTAAGGATACTTCTGAGTACCTCCAAGAGAAGTTGGGGGTTATTTCCCCTCCTTTCTTCATCTAGATGCATAAGGAGATGCATCATTCCAATGGATCTCAAGATTCATTCTTTATTATGGACTAATGTTGGTGGCTACCTCTCAAGGGGAGTAGGTAGTGGCATTATTGATTGTTGCAGTCATAAGAGTGTGTGTTTTCATTATGTAGTGGTTGTTGATTTGGTACAATTTGGTGTGCGCTCCCAAGGGGGAGTATTTAGAGTAGTAAAGGAAAGAAATTGTAGAACATTAGTAAGCAAGTTGATCAATGTCAAAAGGAGAGAATAAACAATGCAAATATTTTGGTCATTTGCCATTAATGTCAAAGGGGGAGAGAAATTCACGTGAAAAAAATAAGTTGTAAGGGAGAGAGAGAGAGTCATGTGAAAAATAACAAGTCTTCAAGGGGAGAGAAAGAGTCTAATGAGTATGTTGTCAAAGGGGGAGAAAAGAGAAAAGGAAATAGGTATGGAGCAGAGTTGTTGTGTCTTTAATGGTTTTCACATCATGTGTTGCCATCAATGACAAAGGGGGAGATTGTTGCAAGTATGAGAAGTTAGTGTTGTGATTGATGTCAACAAGCCTATGTTGTCATTGATGTCTATTGTTGAATGAGATTGTTGCAAGAGTATGAGTAGTTAATGTTATGCATGCTTTGATTAGTTGCATTATGTTGTCATTAGTAGAGCTACTTGTGTCAACCTCTAGTGTTGCTTTGATAATATTCTATCTATGGTTGAGGAAGTACTGAAGATGATGAGGATGTGTCTCTGCTGCTTGGTTTTCAAGTTCTTTTGATAAAATTTGATAAAAAGAGGAAATAGTGTGTTGTAGTGAAGTTCTGGGTTGCAGAATTGTGTTCTTGTGTTGCTTTGCATTTCTTCTAGGTTGAATATCTACCTGTGCGATTCAAATATGCTGATCAAAGGTGTTTGTAGGTGTTGTATTCAATATTTGGTGCATTGGATCGTTGTACAGAAGAAGTTGTGTTCACCAATGTGTGAAATGTGCATTGTAAAGGTGTCTAGGAGAAATGTCTTTACTCCGCATTTCTTCGTAGAGTGGTTTCAGGTCTTGTGAATCTAAAGGAGTGTTGATAGTGTTGGTATCTTTGTTCAGTCAAGATGGTTTGAGGTTCGGTACTTCAAAATTCAGTTTCTTTAGTAACAGTGTATGGTAGAGTTGTTTGAGTGTATTGGGTGTGTACATTCTTCAAGTGGAAGTTGTTATGAAGGATTTTGTTGGATTTAAGGGTGTTTAAGGAATATTCTAGATCTTGTTCAAGTGTGGTGTGTGGTTCACAAGTCATCCTTGGGTTTGAGGAAGCATGTACTTAAAATTTTACTGGTGTTTGCACGGGTAATGATCAACTTGGTGTTTACACTACTTGTGATGGATAATTATTATTTGTAGAAGCATGTGGCTGGATGGTGTTGTTGATTTAAGTCTGAGATAAGATGCAATGTGGTTTTATTTCACTTCTATTTTTCATGAAAGTGTTTTGGTGCTGACCTATTTGAATTTGCATGGTTGATGTGCATAGCCGACCTTGGAGAAGGGTTTGAAGGTTGAAGACGGTATAAGTATGAGTTTATTTGTTGAAGTATGTTAAGATAGATGCGAGAGAGGTAAATGATGTGAAGTGCAGTGTATTAGAGTGTGAAATTGAGTAATGTTGTGCGAGATTTCATGTGTTAGTTTGTTGGATGCAGTGAGTAGAAGGTGGCTACAATTCTTTAATCATACTACAAAGGTGTTGGTGATATTATGGTGGATTCTCTGTTGCATTGAGATGCTTTTCTTTGTGTAACATACCTTCTCTCTCTTCTTTTCTATTATGGTAGTGAGCCTTTCTTATTTGGGAAATGAGCCCTCCGGTAGTGAGCCCTATTATATTCTTTGTATGTTATGGTTTATCATTGGTTAGGTATTTCTTTGTATGTTGTTCATATGCTTTGGATAAACAATGATTTGATTTTTAGCAACTTAATGCACAACACTAGTCAACTATGCATATAATAAAGTTCATAAAATTGTCATTTAATTTAACATGCTTATTTATCAATATTCATCTCAATTAGTTTAAAGTATTACAATTAAAATGAACCTAGTAATTACCTATAAAATAAATAAATAAATGAAACTATTAATCATTCTCATCAAAATATTATCATTTCTTTTGTCTTAACAAGTGTTCAAATCATCTTTAGCAACCATTTTTTCTCAATGACTATCATTAATCATAAGTGTTTCCTATCGATATAACCTTGGTTATTATCATTAGATAGATTATTATTATTGAAGGAATTAAGTTATCCTTCTTGAATTATATCAAAAACCAATGTATCATTTGACATTGAAGTTCGAGAATGCTTGGGTAATTAAGTATTGTTGGAAAGTTTGAGGTTAGAAATTTGGTAAGTTTGAATAATTTAGATAATATTAATAAATAAGTGAGATTTATTATTAATTTTATTAAGGGCATGAAGACGAATATTTGACTTAGCGAATGGCGAAGAAATGTAGTAATATCCTCAATGAGTAAGAGTCATATGCGATTTCTTCGGTGTGTTTGTAAAGTGGTATCTCTTAACAAGGGTTATAGGAAATAAGAAAATGCTAGTTGGTGTAGCATATTTAGGATAGAAATTTAATGTAATGACATTGATGTATTTAGCCAATTTAGGAAGTGTTCTTAGTTTCTCGTTGTCTTGGTAAAACAAGTTTGGAGGTTACATTTTTGTTGAGTAAAAACCTTGGTGGATGTGTATGGGTTTAGACAGGTAAATAGTGGGCATGACACAATTTTTAGGTTCCTTCCAAAATCTAGGACCTATATGACACCTCTATGGTTTCTATTTCCAAGTTCCACATGACTCCTGATACCCATTAAATATAGGTTAAAAGAGAAAGTTTTTAAAATGAGTTTCAAAGCTGAATATAGTAACTTAGAGTTACTCCTAAATACCCGTCATCAATGTAAAAGAATTCCCAACTACTAGAAATTGATTCCCATGCCACCTTTCAATCTGAGATGCCTATTTTGGGTAGGATTATCCTAGGTTGTGGATTGTATTGCCTTTACAATGCCACAAGATAGGGTTTCAGCTTGTTGGGTACTTTGAGGTATTTTTGACTTCATTTTGATCATTGGATAATACATGGGTGTAGATAGAGAAAAATAATAATTTAGAGATAATTTTTCTTAGTGGAGCTATAGGAAGGCAAAGATAGTGTCAGAGAATTATAGAGGTTATTGTATACTTGCTCAATTTTATGTCTCTTTTTAATGCATGGGCATATTAAAAAATATGTCTATTATGTAATATTTTCTTCAACACATTTTTATTGTGAATGCAAACATTACTCAATGAATGCGAAAAAATTATAAACTTATTACAACTTCCTTTAATAGATCATTTTGTGTTTACATATGAAATTGTTCAACTCATTGATGGATAGCTAAATATCTAGAACCAAGAATAATGTATTGTGATTATATTTAGATGCTAGATCAAATTTGTGTTTGTCATTATCTCTTTCCATTTGGTTGTGACTTTGTGCCTACTTGGATTGGTTTCGGTTTAGTTTGTACTTGTTCCAGTCACACCAAAATTAAGAAAACTAAAGAATTAATTATTATTTTCAAAAAAAAAAAAAATAGTTTAGTGTAGCTCATTTTCCATAGAAAAAAGGATAGGAATTCATATTAATATTCATTAGTATTTTACACTATGGATTATGTTCCTTGCCTTCTATCATGCATTCATTACATTGATGTTCAAATTAACTATATAGAGGTCTTTAAGGTAGCTATTTTTTCTTGGTCTAGTGATAGTATTTGGGATCATTCCAATAGATTGGTTTTATTTGTCACCATCTTGTTCATTCAATTATTTATTTAAACCTCTAGGAAAACCCTTTTGATTCCAAGCTGAGCTCGAAGTGCAAGAGATAAAACCCCTTCTCATCAAGTTGGCCTTCAACCCTTCATATTATGTGGATGAGAAACTTTCATTGTCATGATGACAATCATGCCCTATATAATGAAGAATTTGTTCTAGGAAGTGGAGCTATAGTTTGAGGACCCAACAGGGGAGAATCACCTTGACTAGGTCCCTTCCTCATGGTCTTACATCTATTGCTATTATGAAGGAGAGTATGGTGAAAAAAGTGGGGCAAGCCCTATGATAGAATTCCTAGAGTGGAGAAAGTTCATGAAAGAAATTATTTCCTTTATAAAATACAATCTAAGGTCTCTCCCCCCTTCAAAGGGAGGAAAGCAGTTTGATGGACTAATTTCTCCTTAATTTATTTATACTTAATTCCTTCCACTACACTTTTTAAATTGTATGCTTCCCTACACCCTACTACATTTGGGACAACAATGATATAACTACTAGGATGACATGAGAGTGGAATGACATCCCTTGATTAGCTACCTAATCCCTTTCATGACACTAATTGGGTCTATCAAAAAAGGTGGTTCTAAACCACTAAGCACATATTACACAAAGAATGTTAAATCTTGTTGATTGGGCATGGAATATTTCTATTTTAGACGAGGAATATAATGCATTCCTTTTATTTTTACTAATTAATATAGTTGGGCAAGAATATGACATGTGTGGTCTACCTATTTAATTTTTGGGTGGAAATCACAAATTATTGAAGTTTTAGGGATAGTTTTATATAGAGGACTAGAACAACTAGGCATATAGTGTAAGACATACTACTCTAATAGATAGTTTATGGTTTAGTTTGAATTGAATTCCTACCAATCCAACATAGTGCTCTTCACTCAAGTGTTACACAAATATAAAATTGGTGGGATAGTGAGAGGTACCAAAATGTTGATTTTCAATACATAAAATCTAGGTAACTATATGCACTTCATAATAGTATTGTAGACACCTAAAAATGTCCTAGCTTATGAACTAGCATTTTGGCACTCATATTCGTCTATTGATTGAGTGATTTAACATCGTTTAATTAATTCATCATCAAACAATATCCTAGAACGTCTCGAAATCATCTCATAGCATCTCAAAATCATCACGTAATGTCTCACAAAGCTTTAGAATCATCCTGCAACATCTCATAATCATCCTGAAATATATCATAATCATCCCGCAACATCTCAGAATCATCTTGAAACATATCAAAACCATCTCACAACATCTCAGAATCATCCCGCAACATCTCATAATCATCCTGAAACATATCAGAATCATCCTGCAACATCTTAGAATCATCTCAAAACATCTCAAAATCATCTCACAACATCCCAGAACATCTCAAAATCATCTCGCAACATCCCAAAACATCTCAAAATCATCCCAAAACATCTCAGAATCATCTCGCAACATCCCAAAACATCTTAGAATCATCCTCCAACATCTCAAAATCATCCTACAATGTGTTAGAATCATCCTGCAACGTCCCAAAACACACAACATCAAACAACATCCAAAACCCTAATTTTGTTGTTAATTGAATAATACAACGTTATTTAATTAATTCACCTTTTCATCATTTCTAACAAATTAAATAATTTCATTTATTTAGTAAAGTCCTAAAACCCTAATTCTGTTATTAATTAAATAAAACAACATTATTTGATTAATTCACGTTTCATCATTTCAACCAATTAAATAAATCACATTTATTTAATGAAGTCCTAATCTCATTTTATTTCATCCTAATTAATTAAATAACGCCAATTATTTAATTAAGTCGCTAAACCACCTTAATCCTCTAAGTTAATTGAATTATTAAATCATAATAATTTAATTACGACAGTTTCCCTCCAAATTTGAATAAATTCAATAAAACTATTCAAAATATCATCAAAAATCAAATCAAACTAATGCAACTTTGTTTGCAAAAGTCGAACTTGATTTGCATGTTCAACTCCAAAAAGGAATTAATTAATTAAACCAATTTTAATTCATATTCCTCACCCACTTTCTGATTGAGCAAATTACGATTGATGATTGAGCAATCTAATTTGCTGACTAATCAATCTAATTTGCTAACTAAGCCATCAATTTCCTAACTAGGCCATCTAAATCCTGACTGATCAATCTAAGATTCTAACTGATCAATCTAATCCCTGACTAGCCAATCTATTTCTCAATCACATAAATTGTGCAATCAGCTTTGCACAATCTTCTCATGTCTAAATCCTCTCAACACATTTCAACCATTGATCTGGATATTCTCCAACATGATCCTGATCATCCATTTCAAATCTCATTTTCTGTATAACAAACCTCTTTCCTCATAAAAAAGGATCAGAGGATCAAAATCATTTGCACAACGAAGTACTACTGACATTCACAACCACCATTGTTAGAGATTCAACCTTGTTTCTTTGATCAACCAACTAAGGCATCATTCTTCAAGCTTTTGCACATGAACTTTGGAGGCTTCATGGTGATAAGAACAACCCAATATTAGGAAAATACACTCCACTACGAGATGGTAACACTGTGATATTTGTTTACATTCAATTCAATAATCATAAATTTCTTAATGCATGTTCAAATAGCTTAGTTTCATTTCATATGTGTAGGATTAGATCTTAGATTAATATGTTTGATCTTAGCTTATATTCTCATTTCAAGCATGTTTGATCTTGTTTTCATCTAATGGTTTTCCCCCTCACACATCTGGCACGTCCTGTGGGACCCTTGTCCCTTCCACTAAAGTTCGTATGAGTTGTTTTTGAAGTTGCAAGTCCCGAAAGCACACTTGAAGTTTTCACACACTGCCCGAAAGAATTGTGCACTTGACTAACAAGAAAACTATGCACTTGCTATAAGAACTACGCAGCTTCCATGGGAACTATGCACTTGCAACAAGATCAACACACCTGCTTCAAAACCCTTGCATTTTCTCTTGACAGTGGCAACATCTGCTCTCAGATTTAAGCATTTATTTTTGATAGGGGCGCTTCTGCATTTATTTCTGAGCATTTTCTCTAAGAACTGAGTAGTTTCTTTGATAGACAAGTGCACATATCCTGCACTATTGTAATGAATTTATTTGCTAACGTTTGCTTGTTTTTGAATTTGTAATAGGTATTAACATATTTGAATGCAAGATTCAAGTGACTTTAACTCATTTTTTGTAGGGAAGACAATCGGTCAAAGATTTCTATATCCACAAACATTTTTAATTAATTTAGGAACTTTTGATTTTGGTGCTCTAAAAAGAACAAACACAAAATCACATTTGATTTTGGTGTTGTTAAAATTGAAACATTTTTGAGCTTTCTTAACTTACAAAAAATTTGATTTCAGTGCTTTAAAAAGAACAACACAAAACTCACATTTGGTTTTGGTGTTATTAAAATTGAACCAATTTTAAACCTTCTTACATTAGGAATTCTTATTTTGGTGCTCATAAAAATAATAAAAAAACACTTCAATTTTGGAGCTCTAAAAATGAACACATTTCATGTTTTCATAATTAGGAACTTTAATTTTAATGCATAAAAAAATAACGCAAACGATTTCCATTTTGTTGACGCACACTTGATTTACTTTTGTTGACCAAGTTAGAACCAGGGCTGATTTCTTAGAAACACTCAATTTGGGGGCTTAAAAATGAACAAGTTATTTTTTTTGTCTTGCACCATTGCTATCTTAAATGACTGATATCTTGAAAACTTCATATTGGTGCAAGTAAAAAGAATAATTTGTTTATGTTATTCACATGTTTTTGGGGATAACATCACTCGAGGTGTTTAAAAATAATCAATTTTCTATGAAGTGTTCATTGTGCATTCAATGATTGGCAAGATAAAATGTTTTATCTTCTCCCCTCGCACCTTTTGTCAATCTTGGGTGAGCGAAAAAACATTTTTGAGCTTTGCACTATATTTTTAAGTTTTACCTTAAAGAGGGGGCTTGCTTTGAGACACATCCTGCACTGGAGAACTCATTGCAAGGTCTTGAAGCACATTTACTAGCGGGCTATATCAAAGGTTGTGAAATCATAAGAAAGTAGCTTCAAGTTGTGCTGACAACAGACTGCACCTAATCCCACATCTTAAGTGGAATGGGAACGGTTAAAGAGCCTTAAGTGGCCAACAAGTGAGTGTCATATTTTTTCATTCACAATTATGACTAAGAACCAAATTGTTTAGAAGCCACCCTATTATCCAAAAAAATTCTTTAAAAGTGGTGCATCAAGATTTACTTTCAGGAAGTTACTTGCCATGTCTGACTACAGGCCTGTGTTGTAAGTTGCATGTAAAATTGTCTCTTCAAAGCATGAGGCAAGCCTACCTAAAAGAATGGTTTCTATCCCCTAGGGTTGTAATTGCTTGTTATGTTAAACTCGCAGAATACATTCAAAACAATGACATCAAATTATGTGATTGATTTAAAGAAAAAGAACACATTCAAAAAAAATTGAACGAGATGATTTAATCACAAACCCTTTGATTTGGTTCATACTTGTGAAAGAAGCCTTATGTTTTCACTCCTTGAAAGGATTTTTTCCTTAAAGCTTTTTAAATATTCTGGCTTTTATTTTGGGTTACATTAATCAAAGTAAACATTTGGGAACTATGGCTTGGGTGTTGTGATTTCACAACTTAAGCTATAGACATGAAGGTCACATAAGTCCATGCTTGTTGAGTCAATCCAAGTGTTGTTTTATCATTTGCCATATTCCAAACATGGAGAAAATTGAGAGAGTTATTTATAGGATCATTGTTTGAACTAAACAATTAGAAAACTAGATAGGTTGCATAGTCCCTCATCCATTATTTCCATCCCGCTTATTAGAAATCAAAATATAACAAACCTTTGGGATCATTCCTTCACTTAGACGTCTATGATATAAAAAATTACTTGGAACTTGCAGATAGTTCAAGTAAGCTTTCTTGCAACATATCCTCTAGATAAAGAAGTGAAATATCAACCCTGGTTCTTCAACATTTTGATTTTCAAAAAGTAGTATCATTCCAAAACAACACTCAAACCTTAGGGTCTTGAGCTTCACAACTACCATCTCAAAACACCATTGCACTTTATGACCATCTAGCGACCAACTGCTCTAGTTC
Source organism: Sequoiadendron giganteum (assembly GCA_007115665.2). Classification (NCBI taxonomy): domain Eukaryota; kingdom Viridiplantae; phylum Streptophyta; class Pinopsida; order Cupressales; family Cupressaceae; genus Sequoiadendron; species Sequoiadendron giganteum. The sequence goes on along the minus strand of CM021101.1, from coordinate 470,316,353 downwards.
AACAACCGAACCTTATAGCAACGATCCTTCAACCTAGTCTCACATACATTGAAGGTGAAAAAACTGACATCATGAGCAGTTTGAGAACCTTCATATTTGAGAAGAATGAAACAACCCACTAGTTTCTCACTGCATCAATCATCTTAGATGAAGAGGAAGAGAAAGCAGACATAGCAACTAAAAGACTTGTGTTACCACCTCCCGCATGGCAATAGGTATGATCCTCTTAGAAATATAAACCAAGTGACCTTACGATAGGGTATTGAGTATAAAAACATCCCCAAAACATGTCGATCTATTACCCAAATCAATCTTATCAAGGGTCACAACATCAAGTAGGGCAACAACATCAAGAGTTTTGAAACCCCCATCAAGGAACAAGTCTAGAACATCAAATTTCCCTAAATAAAATTAAGAGAGATCTTGAGGAAATTAAACGGAATTGAAAGCCGATGTATCGCCAATGACATGTGCAAAGTCAGAACATTACATATCCATAACTAACCATCAATCCTCAAACACCTCAATATCCACATTAACAACAATTCCAATATCAACAGTATCAAGAAGTTCCACAACACCAAGGTGTCACTCAAGTGCAATATCAAGATGTACCTCGATCACAGTATCAAATAGTTCTACAACATCGAGATGTACCTCAAATGCATTATCAAGAAGTTCCGCAACATCAAGGCACACCTCAAACTAAATATCAAAGGATCCCTCAAGTTTCATATCAAGGTGCATCCCACCCTCAAGGTACTTAAAACACACAAAAGGGACTTAACCCTTCTTATACACAACATGGTTATCAAGGCTCCACGCCTTCACCACAACCAACCTTACAATCAAACCATACTGCTAAACATGAGTACACTCCTTTAAGGGAGCCAATTGAGGGTGTGTTAAACCAATTAGTCAATTCCAAACTTATCACACTTCTAAAACTTCCATGAAGAGGTGAAACTAGCATCAAATTCCCATGGTACAATGACAAGATCTATTATAAATACCATGGAGTAGAAGGTCATGATACATCAAAATGTGTTATACTCAAAAATCTCATCCAGGACCTTATTGATCAAGCATAAATAGCTATTGAAGATGAAATTCAAGGTCCATCTACTGATGACAACATGGACAATATCTCAAAATAAAAGGTTGAAAACAACGATCAAGAGTTATCTATCACTGATCACATTGATAATGTCTCTACATCATCTAGTGAGCAAGAGGACATAAATCAATAAATTATTCCCAATCATGATCAAAATCAACCACCAAAGTCTAGAAATGACCCATTCCAAGATATATTGACATCATCCAACCTCATGGAGGTACATATTGAGGATCAAGAGACTCTTAATCCAACACTTATACCCATTGCAAAAAATCTAAGCCAAGAGCTATCACCCATATGTCCACATTTTGAGGAAATCCAAGGATCATTTACAAGCAACCCCTTATTTGAAATTGATCTATGTCAAGAGAGTGATCTAAATCATATGAAATATGATACCACACAAAGTCAAGATCAAGAATCCCTATCATCAAAATACTATAATGACTCAACAACTATCTTCCAAGACATCCCATGTTTTCGAAAAGAAGAAAAAATTCATATACCAAGCACACATACATCTACCCATGAGATGCTTACTCCTAATGGACATGTAGATGATCTTCATCCAAGACAAGAGTCCCATACTCTTGATATCATTACAAAGGAACACGAGTCTCCTACTCTTAACATCTCTACAAAGGGTCAAGACACATCAGAATCCAAAGACATATCGGAAGGGGATCAACAAGAAGACTTATATATAAGTTGTGTATTAGAAACATCCTTTATAGACATATCAGAAGGGGATCAATAATAGGACTTATACATAAGTTGTGAATTAGAAACATCCTATGAATGCATATCAAAAATGAATCATGAGGAAAACTTTTACATGGACATTAAATCAAAAAAACCTCTTGATGAAGCATTAAAATTTGATATTTCACAAGATTAGGCAGAAGATATCAATCAGAAAGTTATCCCAAATATGGAAAATCCTATCACTTATAAACTTGGATCACTTACCTTTGTCAGAGAAAGCTATAGTAACAATGAAGAAGCTATCACCTTTGAAAACCCACAACAGAGCAGAGAAGGATTAGCACCATGTTTCCAAGACAAAAAAAATCCTATTGCAAATAAGATCTTTCAACAGATGCATTATCAAGGCAGAGGATTAGGCCTACATGAGCAAGGTATCCTAGAACCAATGCAGATTATTGGCAATCCTAAGTATCAAGTTATGGGTTATTCAAAGGAATCTAAGAATATCAGTGATACCTCCATAATACTGGGGACAACTTTATCTAATGCAAGCATCAACATAGAGAGCATGAAGGATCCTTATGATGAAATTGCTACCAACACTACAACTAGCAATATCGAGAATTATCATCCACACATATTTACACCCTCTCATTGGGGCCAACGATAATAGAAAAAGTTATACCCAAGAACAAAACAAGTCATTAAAGCAAAATAATCAGCAAGACAAAATGGACAAGAAATATTCCAATGGATACAAAATAAAAAGCACAAAAATCATCCCTATCAAACTCCATTAGTCAAAGAAATTATGGGGCAAAATAAAAAAAGGGAAGTTCATCCATCAAAAAATTCTAGTAATGCAAAAGAAAGCTTCAAGAGCGACTTACAAGGTATACCAAGACGTTGTTCCCAATCAAATATCCATATCCACCCATCATTTCTCATCATCCCAAGTTTGGAAAATAAAAGGTTCCAAAGTTTCAACCAATCCATCTGAATATCATATCCTGCAATAACCATCCAAGATATCTAAATCTTGCATTAACCATGTGTTGGCAGCAACGCTTTATCATAAGGAGTCTAAGGGCACCCTATCACAATGTACACATCAAGGTAAGGTTAACTATGGTATCAACAAGGAAGACAAGAATTATCAGGGGTTACATTCAAGCACCTGTACCCTAGCAAAACAACTCCTTCAAGTAGGATATATCATTGGTACGTCATGACAACAACAACACCCATATTAGCACCAACAATATCTACATAAAAAACCACTAGGTGGTTCAACATGAGAAAAAGGATCATCACCATGAGGAAAACCTAGTAAACAGGCATCTTGTGTGATATCTGAACAATCAAGAAAAAAGGTTAAAAATCAAGAAAAAAGTCAAGAGAAAAATTGTCCTCTAGTGAAAACCACTATGGTGGTGCTTTGGACAAGTACCATGATGAAAACCTAGAAAATAGGCATCATGTGTAAGAATCGAGTATCTACGTGTGCCATTTCAAGTGGAAGCATCTCAGCCTATCCATAATGAATCCAATCCATTTTTATCCAAATCCAACTTATCTTAATCTTGACAAATGTTTGGTATACACTTTACACTTTCTTATGGAAAAAATATTGACATGGGTCCCTATCACTTATCCTATCCTATCCAACATTATTTGAGCCATGAGGCATTTTCCAAAGGGAATACTTTATCCAAACATGTTATCCTATCACAAGATATTCCATCACCCACCTTGCTAGACACTAGGGGAAATTGTTTGCATCTTTCTTCAGAATAAATATTGATCTATGTCTTCTAGATCACATTGTGATCTAGGCATTTATCCCAACAACAAGGTATACCACCAACACACTATCAGGGTAACCTTTGAACTAGTTCATCCCATCAACAAGGTATACCGCCAACGCACTATCAGGGTAACCTTTGAAACAATTTGTCCCATCAACATGGTATACCACCAATGCACTACCAAGGTAACCTTCAAAGATGATGACAATATGGATTATTCCTTCGCTCGAAAATTCTAAGATATCAATAGTTGCTTGAACCCCACAACTAGTTCAAGCAAGATTTTCCACAACATATCCTCTAGAAAAACAAAGTGAAGTATCAATCCAAGTTTTCAACATCTTAAACCCTAGGCAAAATGGTAAAAATCCAAAAACATCTAAAAAATATCAAAAACAAAACAACATCATTGGATTATTCCTTCACTCAAAACAGTCTAAGATATCAAAATTTGCTTGAACCCCACAACTAGTTCAATTAGGTTTCCCATAACATATCCTCTAGACACAGAAGTGGAATATCAATCCAAGAATTGTTTATCCCAAAAACAAGTTTATGCTTTGAGTCAAACAGTCGAACTGCGTGGTATATGTGTGTACAACATAGGTAAGGCTTATCAGCCCCCAAGGCCTTAGGTCGGTCCCATTAGGTTTTTATCAGGATTTCTTCCAACTTAGTCAAAAATACAAAATCCAAAAAATTCCAAAATCCAAAAACATTCACAAAATAGAAAAACCCACGAAACCGGTAATTAGATCAAATAGATCTCGAAGTCATTTATCCCTTCGCTACAGTAGTTTAAGGACCACTTGCAATGTTAGGGTTTCACTCAAAACACATAAAACAACATGAAATGGCACAAATCACGATGACACGCAACATTTAAGATGACAACAAGCAAATGCTAACACAGTTTAAATGAAACAAAGGAAAATGCAAGCTCACGACACCAATGGAAAATTTAACTATACAAAAATTGAAAAACCAACTACACCATTACAAAGATCATGAAATTCTACCCCATTTAAAAAACAACACTAAAAAATACTTCCGTATGACCAAGATATGGTCGTTTGAAGATAGGGTAAAAAAAGTCTTGATTATCAATCACAGAGCAAACAAAAGTGAGGTTTCAGGAGCAAGGGTGAGCTTTTAGGAGAAAGTGTGAGGTTTTCAAATGCAATACTTTAGGAAAGTGCGAGCTTCTTAAGCAAGGGCAAGGAAACAACTCCAGAGCAAGAAAAAGCGAGGTTTTCAGTCAAGTGTGAGATTTTAGAGCGAGTGCATGAATCAAAAACGAGGTTTTATGTCAAGAGAAAAGTTTTAAGTCAAGGGTAAGGTTTTAAAGGTCAAGTGTGAGGTTCTGACCTACAAAATGCAAGGAAAATGATGTAGATGCTCAAAAATCACCATAACTTCGCTATTGACTCAAGAAATTATGTACACGCATAACAAGAATGTAACGAAATGAAAACAAGAAGCGACAAGGTGCATTCTAGGACATTGATACCTACAAGACATCCAAACTCTTGAAACACATCCGTGTGATATCAGGCTTCCCGAATCCTCGTCATAGCTCCTCGACAATCGACAAAACAAAAACATTTAGATATCTTGAAAACACAACAAAGACAACATCAAATAAACATCAAAAAGCACAAAAACATTTGAAAATGCTCAAAAATCCTATTTCCATCATCACCTATTGACAATAAAGGTTCATCCATAATAAACAGATCATCACACTCACCATTTGACAAAATAGACAAACAAACAAAGCAACACCAAAAGCTAGAACTTTCAAGCAAACAATCACAAAGATTTTAACACAAAGAGACAAAAAAAAAAGCCAAGTATAACTTCCTATATATTAAAAATTCCCAACAACATCCTGAGATATGTCTTAATGGATCCATTCCTACGATAGACATGATCAACACCGAATAATAGTCCCATAATAGATAGAGCAACTGATACAACAACTTTGTCTTTTATCTTTTTGTAGTCTTATCTTTTCAATTTACATTATTGACTCATTCCCAGGATCTCTCAAGGATGTCCATAAGGATTTATAGAGGAAGGAATGAGGGCAATTGAACATCATTTTGGTTTGTTGTTTGTTGGATATTTTTGTTATACTACCACGATGAATACTTTCTTTGTTTTGTGTGTGGAAGTCGTTTTGAAGAATTTCGTATAACAGTGGCATGTTAGGTTCTTAATACCTCTTGTGTTACTAGTCCAACATGTTTTAAAGCTTCTCACCCATACACTCTACAGATTTTTCATATCTGGTATGAGCAAGAGTACTCCTTGTTTGTAGAGTCAAAGTCCACACAATGGATACAAAGTCACCTTGGTCATTAATACCCTGGTGCATCGTATCTATTTGCTACATCAAACAAGATTGTTCAAACTGTGAAGCCTCCAAGCAAAGCAAAAGCAACTCACCAATGACTAAAAACATCAACTATTCTTCACTTCTTATTAACATTTCTTCTATCAGTCCTTGCACATAACGCATCACATCCTTATCAGAAAATTTGGTTCATTATCCAAAATTTTCACCAAATTTCTCGAGGGGGCACCATCCATGCTATCTTTTTTTGGGCATATTGGGGCAACTTTTGCACCTGGGGCATACCGGGGCAATGTTCTTTGAAACAAAGCAACCAGTACTTTGTATCAAAGAGGGGCAAAATGTAGACACCTAAAAAACATCCTAGCTTGTGAAGTAGCATTTTGGCACTCATATTCATCTATTAATTAAGTGATTTAACATCGTTTAATTAATTCATCATCGAACAACATCCTAGAATGTCTCAAAATCATCTCGCAACATCTCGAAATCATCTCGTAATGTCCCGCAACATTTTAGAATCATCTCGGAACATCTCAGAATCATCTCGGAACATCTCAGAATCATCCCACAACATCTTAGAATCATCCCGAAACATCTTAGAATCATCCCGCAACATCTCAAAATCATCCCAAAACATCTCAAAATCATCCCGCAACATCCCAGAACATCTCATAATCATCCTGCAACATCCTGGAACATCTCATAATCATCCCGCAACGTCTCAAAATCATCCTGCAACGTCCCAAAACACACAACATCAAACAACATCCAAAATCCTAATTTTGTTGTTAATTGAATAATACAACATTATTTAATTAATTCACTTTTTCATCATTTTAGACAAATTAAATAATTTCATTTATTTAATAAAGTCCTAAAAACCTTAATTCTACTATTAATTAAATAAAACAACATTATTTGATTAATTCACATTTCATCATTTCAACCAATTAAATAAATCACATTATTTTAATGAAGTCCTAATCTCACTTTATTTTGTCTTGATTAATTAAATAATGCCAATTATTTAATTACATCGATAAATCACCTTAATGCTCTAAGTTAATTGAATTATTAAATCATAATAATTTAATTATGACACTTTCCCTCCAAATTTGAATAAATTGAATAAAACTATTCAAAATATCATCAAAAATCAAATCAAACTAATGCAACTTTGTTTGCAAAACTCAAGCTTGATTTGCACATTCAACTCCAAAAAGGAATTAATTAATTAAATCAATTAATTCATATCCCTCACCCACTTTTTGATTGAGCAAATTACAATTGTTGATCGAGCAATCTAATTTGCTAACTAATCGATCTAATTTGCTAACTAAGCCATCAATTTCCTAACTAAGCCATCTAAATCCTGACTGACCAATCTAAAATCTTGACTGATCAGTCTAATCCCTGACTAGCCAATCTATTTCTCAATCACATAATTTGTGCAACCAACTTTGCAAAATCTTCTCATGTCTAAATCCTCTCTCAACACATTTCGACCGTTGATTTGGATATTCTCCAACACAATCCTGATCGTCCATTTCAAATCTCATTTTCTATATAACAAATCTCTTTCCTCACAAAAAAAGATTGAAGAATCAACATCATTTGCACAACAAAGTACTGCTAACATTCACAACCACCATTGTTAGAGCTTCAACCTCATTTCTTCAATCAACCGACCAAGGCATCATTATTCAAGCTTTTGCACATGAACTTTGGAGGCTTCACGGTGATAAGAACAACCCAACATTAGGTGAATACACTCCACTACAAGATGGTGACACTGTGCTTTTTGTTTACATTTAATTTAGTAATCATAGATTTCTTAATGTATGTTCAAATAGCTTAGTTTCATTTTGTATGTTTAGGATTAGATCTTAGATTAATATGTTTGATCTTAGCTTAGATTCTCATTTCAAGCATGTTTGATCTTGTTTTCATCTAATGGTTTTCCCCCTCACACAAGTATCATGACATGTTTTTAATTCATAATAATGAGTGCCTTACACAATTGCAATTATATTATAAGACAATCACAAAAGGTAATTTACCTATCTAAATGGCATCACATACCACATGTTAATTTTATCCAACAAATTTATAATTTATATTGTGATAGGAAGTGGCTATTTTCATATAGGATATACTTATGGTTATCCATCTCATCACTTAGTAAATACTTAGAATATTTTATTGTTACATAAATAAATTGTGATTTGGATATGTGACCTATATTTTATTTGTGTAAGCATCAACCAAATTCATTTTTTTAAAGATTAAAAATAGGAATTGAAAGTGCTATGTTGGGATTAAGGTGTCTCAACCTTAGAGTCCTAATATTGATGTAATTAATGTATTTATTTGTATTATTTAATTGTCTATGGTGTCATGTCATTAATTGGGACCCATCGGCAGGGTGGCGTCCCAGTTAGAGATGACTGGATGACACATCATCATCCCAAGTGGACATAGGCATCCCAGTTTGGAATCTTTGATATATGATAGATTTTATGACACGTCATTAGGCATCTTTTGAATGCATGGGTGAAAGTTGGTGTCCAAGTTGGGTAATGACAAGATGTAAGAGAATCGACTATTTTTAGCCAATTATGACAAATTATCTTACACCTATAAGTGCTCGCAGCTATGATAGATTCTAGGACAACTGTAAGATGTGTAAGGCATCTATCATAAGTTGTTTTTAGCGTATTCTAGGCGCCCAAGCTTGGAAGAAGAATATTTGCATGTTAGACACTTGTCAGGGCCGGTGTAAGGGAATGTTGTACATGTGTCCAAGTACATGTCTAGGGCATTGGAAATTATGTCATGTGGATTTGAATGCCCCTCACCTTCTAGATGCTTCTTGAAGCTTGTAACACTTTATAAAAATGTATGCCTTGCATTGTAGAATGCATAGTTTGTTTGTAGGTAACAAAGTGCTGCCAGTATTACTCCAGAACAAGTGTTCATGTTGAAGCACTTGTTAAAAAAGCTTTGTACTTGGTGATATGTTGTAACTCCTATTTGATATAATAGAGAAGTATTGTGTTTTTGGAGGGTGGGGTTTTTTTATCCGAAAGGGTTTTCCCCATAGTATATTTGGTGTCACTATTTTTATGCATTGTTACTGTTCTATTTCCATTATTCTCTATGTGCTTCTCTAGTTGCAACTATTAAAGGTGTTAAAAATATTTTTTTTGTAACTCTCTCTTAATTAGATTAGCGCAGGAAGGTGTTTTTGCTCACCCGACTTCCTTTCATGCTCAAACCCTTTTATAAAGTAGTAAAAAAGTAAATAGATTGAGTACCATGAGATATGATACTGACATAAACAAACAATAAAATAAAAGAATGAATCCCACACAATAGATGAAGCACCTAATTTTGATCTCCTAGCTTTTGAAGCCTACTAATCACCTCCCATTCTTTGGTGAGAAATTTAGCCCGATCCATCGATGAAAACCCTAAGGGCTCCTCTTCTCAAGCATTGGTATCACCTCTATGGGTTGTAGACTTGGCTTTGGTTCTCTTGGGCGGGTACTCTCAAATGGTCACCCTTTGTACTTTTTGTAGAACATTTTTTAACACATAAAAGCTAGTTGTAGAGTTTTTTATGGCCCGCTTATTGAAGTTGACAATTTGGGCCAAGTTTTCATTCATGTCCTCCTAGTTATTTTGTAGTGTGTCGAACACTAACTCTATTTTTTTTCTCAAATTTTGAAGGTGGTAGAAAAATTATTGTCAAATGTCTTCATCTACATGGGTTTTTGGTTGTTCCTCCGATTGTTTAAATATTTTCATCTCTAAATCTTGCACTCATAGCCTTGTGTTTTGGAATTTGGCAAGGAACCATTTCATAACATTGTTGTGGAGATCAATTTTTTTATTGAAGTTCAACTACACAATCTTTCAACTTTTTGTAATCGAAGTAATCTATATTTTTTTGGGAAAAAGGTTGGCAAAGAGACACCCTAAAGTCTTCTAGCTTAATCACATCATTTGCTAGCTTACTAGGCTAAGGGATAGGGCAAGCCTCTTTGGCTTGTATCTCAGGTGCCTGGTTACAATATTTATAATATGGGGCTCAAGAAAGGAGGGGGATTGGCAAAGGGGCCTTCCTCTGAGATTCCCTTTTCCTTATTAATCGTGAAGGGTTTATGGCCATGGTTTATGAGAGTAGTAGAACTGGGGTTGGAAGAAAATTAGCAAGGGGCACAAGGATTTTGACCACTAGATTAGGGTTGGGTTTGTTAATGACCATAGCCATAGGGTGTTATAGTGGGTAGGAAGCCACAACATCACCATTAGGAGTAGGGGACACAGGTGATCCACAATTATTCTTTTCTTTAAGCTGGACAAGGGCTGGTTGATGTATCAACCAACTTTGTTGCTTGAAAACAATGTTACTCAATGTAACAACTCACATTATTAAAAATGATATTTTAACTTTTTATAACCAACCATGATATAGATACATGCATGATGAACATACACATATATTTGATAACCATAAGTACATTTTACAAAGATAACAACTTTGACTCCTATAATTCATTGATCACACTCTAAAATACCTACTACATTTATTATCATTCTTATTTATTAACAAATCAAATTATATTTTCCATTTAAATTTATACTAACAATTAGTTTCAAAACCTTACTATAATTATTATATTATTTTCAGCCATGCACAGCGAAAATTTCAGCAGGCCCGTGAAAAAGCCAAGATGGAAAGAAAGATCTTTGACCTAGAGAAAAAGCCAAGATGGAAAGGAAGATCTTCGACCTGGAGAAAAGCCAAGATGGAAAGGAGCTCTTCCTTTCTCACGGCTATGTAATGGAAATCTGTTCCCCCCAAAAGAGTTTTGAAATACCCAAATCAGCATAGGGGCAAATTCGATCCATTGAATCATCCTCGACAGTTGGAATTCATCTTGGAAAATGTTGATATTGAGGGAAGTATCTTAGATCTTCATAAAAAACTGGGCTAATGCGATCTAATTTTTTACTTAATATCATGATTTTGCTATTTAGGCTAGATCCCATAGACTTCCCAAAGATCTTCCTCCACCAAAAGATGGCCCTTATTCAACTCTTGTGGTCATTCAAGAAGTTCAAGATCTAAAGGTGATATAGCCTATCCTTTTCTCTAAGAAGTTCAAGGAGGGTGAAAACTACTTCAAGCACAATACTACATAATTGTTGGACATGGACTCTATCCCCCTACTATTGGAGTCGGAGGAAGGTGATATTTCAAATGGAGATGAGCATGCTCTGGCTATTACAAAATACTTACCCATTTTACAATAAAAAACTACTTTGCTCAAGCTAAATTGTGGAACCAAGGGTAAGAGAGGATGATAGTTGGGAAAAATTAAGTTAAAAGAGGAAATCAATATGGGGAAGTAGTTGGTTACGAGGAAATACTATGGCACTCAACATAGGGGGTGAAAGTCCCTTTGCAACGAGAATTAAAATCATATCATGGAAGGTTAGGGGCTTCAATGCCCCTAACAAAAGACGCTTTCTCAAAGTTCAACTTGAACTTCAAAAAGAAAATGTATTTCTAATTCAAGAAACAAAGCTATCTAAAAAAGAAGGAATAATAAATAGATAAAAAGGATGACAATGCTTGTTTAGATGTATGATGGGTGCCTTTGGGGGCGTGGAGGTTTTGTGAAGGTTGGGATCAATTAAAATCAAAATAATCTCATAGGATGCCAATTGACAACTATGCTAGATTAGAAACTTACGAAACAAATCTCCTTTATCATTTTCAATGTCTACTTGACCCAATTGGCCACATACTAAAGAAGCAACATTGGGCTCGACTACTTTTATCATACTCTCCTTTTAGAGATTTTTATTTCATTGGGGGATATTTCAATGTCATTCTTTATAACAAAGACAAAAGGGGGTATTCAAACAATCCACCAAATCATAGGGGGATTTCTTTGACTTTGTTAATAGTTAGAATTTTGGTGCATTGAGCCCATAGGGGTCTCCTGCACATGGATGAGTTGTAGAATTGGTTTTAGTCACATTGTGGAAAGGTTGGATATATTTTTAGTTGCTCATGCTCGGCTCAACAAATATTGGCAAGTGGTGAGTAAGATTCTTCTTGTTTCTAGATTTAATCATTTCCTAATCTCGCCTTAGATATTATGGGGGGCCTATCATGATATGGCTTTTATAGACTACATGGAATAATGACATAAAAATGTTTCAAAAATGGTCAACACTAAGATACATATTCTAGAGGGAAAACTCAAACGTGGAAAAATGTATTAAGGAAAGGAATTCCAACCAATTCAATAATATTTTCATTAAAAACTTCAAGTAGAAGTGGTAATTGAAGCAGTTAATAAAAATATGCTTTAAATAGGAATGGATCAAGCAACTTTCCTCCAGGAAAAATACTATTGATGGATTTAACTAACATCTAAAAATGGGAGGAAATTTTTGGAGATAAAAGTTAAGGAAAGTGTGGTTATAGTAGGGTGACAAAACATCCTTCAATTCCACCAGAGTCAATATAAATATTAACACAATCTCTCAAATTAATGCATAGTGTTGGCCTAATTTTTGTATTTTAAATTCGTGCATTTGGACTTTGAATGTGTTGGCTATTCCTATAAATATAATATTTGTCCACTCTTGTTCCCAATTTCCATGGATGAGTCATTGATATATTTATTTTAATCATGTCATATATGACATCTCTAATGCTTTCACCTTAGTGTGTGGAGTAAATTAATTTTACTAGGGTCTTGTTATAAAATTGGTTTCAAGAAAAACTAAATGCATTGTGGGTTGTGAGAAAACAATTAGGATAAATTAAGTTTACTTACTATATTTTATTTACATATATTTATTTATTTTTATTTTCTTTTATGAAATGACAATAAACCTGTAAACGGTAAGTGGAAAAGTTTAAATCTATACAGAAGCTTGATTTATCAAAATAAGGTAAATGCGGTACCTACTATAAATATAGATTATGCATTGGAAGATCAACTATTATCATTTCACACTTCTACAACAAAGCTCATTTACTAGTAGATAATGAAGCCTCAAAGCATGAACAAACCAAATGAACATGGTGTATTTTTACATCATAGTAGCTAAATGGAGACTAAAGGAAATCAAAGTGCTCCCTAGTTTAAATTATTTGTTGCAACTTTCAGCCATTGATTTGTTTTGCCTCCCCTACAATAATCTCAATCATTATTTTTGTGTAAATTTAATTACAAGTGAGGTCACTTTGTGGTGGCCATAGTTGGAGCTTGGGTAAGGATTTATTTTATAGAAAATACAAGGTCTCTATGATAAATCTAAATGGGTATTGATTAGTGACTAACAATATTGTTTATATTTTTGTAAAAGTGATATTTTATTATGTGTGTTAGTGATCATTAAAGTTGGAAACTTACATAGACTACTAGAGTATTTTGTTCATCTTAAAGAAAAACTTATCGCATAGGTTTCTAACCTACAAATATTGAATATATGTAGGATGTTTAATTGTTTTAGAGCCAAATATTTTATGAGGGGAGCTTTATGTTTATATGAAAAACGAGAGTTTCATTTTGAGTAAATATTTACATCTAGAAGTGTCAAAGGTGTTTTTGCATATTGGAGTTTTGTGCTATGATATGATGGCTTTGTGCAAGAAATGAAGCAAGTGGCTATTGGTGATAATTTGAGGTTTATTCTTTTTGAAGCCTAAAATTAAACATTTTGTTATGGAATGATAAGTATAATGGAAGTAATAAAAGTAGCTAGTAGAATTTTATTAATTATTTATGTTATAGAGCAAAGCAATAGTGTGGATGGAAAAAGGTGTTAGTAGTGTGTGCAATCTTGGACATAGTTATTTACTATAAATAAAAATTTCTCTTTGAAGAAAAGGGTTATCTATGAGCCAAACACAAGTCTCTTGGTTGAATTGTACAATGTCCTCTATTCTTAGTTTGTTATAGGGTAACAATTTTTAAGTTTAAATCTTTTGTATTGTGCTTTTCATTATTTTGTAAATTTGGAGAAGGTGCTTGCAAGTAAACTTCCCTTTCATGTCTAAATGTCTAAGGACATTCAACATATCTTTTGGGCTACATTGTTAGTTCAATGATGTCTCTAAACAATCTATTATCAAAATAATTGCAAATGATTTCCATTAATATCATATGGTGTTATCTATTCATTTTTAGATTGGACATAATGTTTGGTCATGTGATGTTCTTGAATCTTTGAATTGTATTCGAGTAAAAGTCCAACAAGACTAGTAGGATCTCATATGTATTTTTAGTTCTCTATTTTAGATTTACATACATGTTTTCTCACTACTTTATGGTTTGATTTTAGTGCCCATGGAGTAAGAAAAAAAAAAATTTCTAAGCCATTTGACCAAGTTTTTAAATGATAAACAATCTATCTAAAGTTTTAATAAATGATTCATAATTAATGTTTTACTAGTTTACATAAATTTGGTAATATATTTTTTTGTTGCATCCTTTGAGAGCCTACACTTGTGAGTCATTTTTAGAGAGTTATGCATGCTTATGTGTTGTAGGTTATAGGTGAAGCAAGATATCATAATAGTTTTACATATGGAGTTATTATCAAATTCTTTACATTTGAGTTTCAGTATAATTTGCTAATTAATTTTCTTTGTTGAAAGATCTATGGTTTAAAATACTAATAAGTCAAATATGAAAGAAATTTATTGACATCCTTTTGGAATATACTTATGCTTATGGTTTGGCTTAACTATGTGACCCATCTAGCTTATTCATCTTACAAAGATCTCTAGGAACACTACCATTTTCTCTAATAAACCAAAAAAAGTAGAAGAGTTATCCCCAACTCTTATCAATTGGCCAAAACCACTTTTACTTTGATCACAAATCTTACATGATCCTAGTTCAAATTTATTTTTCTAGGGGTAATGATCAAAGTTTATCTTCTAGAATTGTAGGACGTGGTTTTGAGCACCAATAGAATGCCACCATTCTTGGGGACCTTTATCCATTGTTAAGTTTCAATAAATTATAAGGTGATGTGTGTTGAGACTCTACTAGTGGTTAGAATCTTGATTAATCTTTTCCTTTGAGGAGTAGTTAGTTTGCTCAAGGTTTCATCTTCTTTACAAGGCAATGACTTTACTCATTTTATTGAAGATAACCTCCTCTGGTATAAAATCTTTATATACATTTACAATTTTTCTAGGTATGTAACATGTTTTATAATTCTAGTGATAATATAAGAGAATATACATGAATGGTGATATGTGAATTTTAATACATATGAATATATACAAAAACTCTAATTTATTAGAAATCACAATAAATAATGGAAGAGAGTTTATATATACTAAAAAAATTGAATAAATATATTTTATACATAAAACATTTAAAAAAGAAATATATATATCAACATAAATATCCATGATTTTAAAAAATGAAAAAATTTAGAAGAAGATATATGAATAGTTATAAATGAGTTTTTTTTTTTTTTTTTTATGAATATGCAGCTATCTATATTAATTTAAATAAATGAGTATTTTAATTTTTAGAAGAAAAGAAAGTTATAATTAAGAGCGATTTTTTACAAACTTTAAAATCCTTTTCCTCTTCACATATGATTATCCTAAGAGTAGCATGGTTGAAAATTGCATAAGGAATATATATGGCCACTTAGGTATGCATTTTGAAGTAGAGAGGAATTTAGTCTTTCCTTTATTTTTCTTTGCTTAGTGTTGTACAATTAGGGGAATATATTTGTTTAAATGAATATGAGAAATATTTTAGATTTGTGGGTATTCTAAGTTTTTTTCAAAGAAAAGGAAACGTACAGGTGATAAGAAGTGTAAGGAGTTCTAAATTTCCTTTCTTTATTCATAGAGATCTCATGAGAAATATATATATATATATATATATATATATATATATATATATATATATATATATATATATATATTTCTTTTATCTCTTATTTTTTAAATATTTTTTGAAAATTGAGATGTATTATGAATTTTCTTTTGTATTCACATGGTAAGTAGAAACATAGATATTGTTTTGTTGCAATCTAGAATATCATGGTGCATATTTATAACCATTTTTTTAAAATTAAATATATTTTTTAATATTATTTCAGAAGAATGCTTTTCATTGTTGAAAGGTTCATTCTATTGATTTTTTTTGGTATTTTCAAATTTTTAAATTCCACACCCATCAAATCGAATGGTCATTTTTCTAAATTTTATGGAAATAAATTAGCATCAAGCTACATACATTTTTAATCTTTGATTAAGTTGATGGATTTTGAAGTTAAGAAAAAAGATGTAAATTTAAAAATATCTATTTAGTCGTTAGGAGACATAAGAAATTGACATGCAAATTTATTAGATCTTTCCATTTCTATATAGGAAGAATTCCAAATAGCATTCATTGATTAGTTTGGTGATAAAATAAATCTCAATTCAATGATCAACGAGTTCAATAATATTCAAAAAAATAAAGATGAATCCATTTACTTGAGGATTACTCCAAAGCATTTGAGACTAAATGAATTAAGTTTGGTCCTATATTATGATGCTTTTTATTTTGATTTAAGTCTATTTGAAGGATAAAATTTCTATAATGCTAAAATCGATACACTAGTTATTCAAATTGATGAAAATATCAAGATATCAAGAATAAAATATGTTTTCTCCAAGCATACTTGTGTTGCTAAAGAATCTCCTTTGAATACATATTCTATTAGAAAGTGCAAACAAAAGTGCATGTTGATTCATCAATTTGGAATAAAGAATATCAATTACCTTAGGAAAAATATATGCAGAACCAATTTCAAGAGAAATCGATGAGTTCAAAAGTTGAGGCTGAGGTAAAAAAATAAATTAATTCATTTAATAATGAATCTAGTATGCCATCTCTAATGTTTTCATCTTGGTATGTGGGATAAATTTATTTTACTAATCCCTTGTTATAAAAATAGGTTCTAAGAACGTAACAGGTTCATCGACATGAGTGTGTTGTATCAGTGGGACTTCATTCTTTATCCCAACGATGGGGCGATATCGGCGTGATTGGAATGTTTCAACGTGACTTTGGAGGAAGTCCCTCCAACAGGCCGACAAACGATGATCGGCGAGACATGGTCAATCGGTAGGAGATGTATTGAGGTCCCAGAGATATGACGATGATGGAGGGATGAAAAGGCCAATGGAAGGAGTGTAAGTCGGGAGATCGGGGAGTTAGGGAACTTCACAACCCCACGACTTGGTTACAAAATTCTTGGAACCCACGACAGGCTGATGGAGGTGTGATGGTTGACTTGAAAGCTAGTCCCCCTGATGTGTTGATGGTAAAGTTGATCGTCGGGACGTGACTCCATCGCCACGACGTGAAAGTTGGTCCTACCAATTGACCAATGCATTGTGAACTGTTTGAATGGTAATATGTTCATCAGTAGGATACTTTCATATCGGTGGAATGTTTGAAGTTGTTCCAGTGACAACCTGATAAGAAAACTGTTGATTGACAGTTTGTCTGCTGGAAGAAAATGAGGTGCTAGTGGATCAAATGGAAGAATAATGTTTTCTTGAAGTCTGATTTTGCTAACAATATGGATTTTTAGAGCTAGTATTTTGGGTTCTTGAAGTTTATTTTGTTGATAATATGGGGTTTTATAGTGAGTATTCTGGGAGAAACATTTTGCAATATGTTGGATTTTTTAGGTTAATGGCTTCAATTTAGATGGAATTTTTATTTTAGTCAAAACAGGTGGTGACGAGGGATGAATCTGAATGATAAGAGTCATTATATATCAAGCACCTTTGTAAATTTCTTATGAATATATATAAATATATACAGGCATATTGCCTTTTTCCAAAAAAAAATGGTTCTAAGAAATATTAAATGCCTTGTGAGCCATAAGAAATCAACTAGTGGGATAAATTAAATTTATTATAGTTACTATGAAATGGTGGTGGGCCTGTAAAAATATGTACAATTTTTTTAATGTATATGTAGGTTTTGATTTATCAAAATAGGGTAAATGTGGTGTTGGGCCCATTGGTGGGTTGTAGGCCATTATTTTGGTCCTCTATTCTCAATTACCTATTATCCTTAAATCTATTGTGGTTACTTTATAAATTCCAAGTGCTATTTTTCTATCCACATTTCAGTTTATGAGCAAAGACACAAAATAGATAAATTTTATCCAAAGGTGGTTAAGAAAAAAAATATTATCTATATGGGAGAGCTTGTCACCTCATTATAATTTTCAAATGCATATTATTATTATTTTTGAGTTATAGGTTGGAAAATACTAGCACAAGAAGATGGATCCACCAAAAACAAGACCAACCAAACCTTCATATACCTAAAGTTTTTCAACTTTATGGATATAGAGAGTGAAGAAGAAATTGAGAAAGAGAAAGATGCATTCAAGATTCAGATGAGAGAAAAGGAGAGGGAAGCCAAGAAGGCTTCTCTGAAGAAGAAGGAGAAAGAGACAATTCTGAAGGAGAAGTCTCCGATGAAAGTCAAGAAGTAGAAAAAAAAGGAAAGACCTCATTCCCCAATGAAGTTAGAGGCATTGTTTAACATTATTGTGCAAAATGACATGTTGAAGGAAACTGCAGAGGTGTACAATGAATCAAATGAGGTGGACAAGGCCACCATTCTTGAGGCTATTGTCAAGTACATTGTGGTACTTGAAGTAGATTTGAAGAATATCAAGAAGGATATTCTTGATGATGTATGGAACATCCTGCTAAAAAGAAGGGAAGAAGCCATAATGGAACATGAAAGGCTAAAAGATGAAGCCTTGGAAAGAGTTGGTGTTGCACTTTCAGAAGATGAAAAGGCCACATTGGTCATTGTATACAATAAGGAGATGAGAACTAAGGAAAGAATCAGAGTCCTCATGGGAAAAGATCAAAGTGACTTGGAAAGAATCCAAAAAGAAATTAGTGATAAAGCTGAGGAAATTGTTCAAAGGCTAGGACTACTTCTGATGACTGAAGAAGAAGTGAACGATGAACCCAATGAAGAAGAAGTACACATTGATGATGCTCAACATGAGCAGGATATGAATGAAGAATCTATAGCATATAACACCCCTCTGAAAGTGGAGGATATGCCAAAAAATAAAGAATAGGCAATGATTGGAGAAGACTTTGCAAAATAAAATATCACAATCAGTCCTCTAATAAACACAGGTAAGAGGTAGGAAAAATAGAGGAAGTGAATGCAGATAAAGGTGATGATGGGGAAAAGGTTGTTGATGAGGAAGGTGAAGAGCATGGTGAGGAAGAAAAAGATCATGAAGAGAAGAAAGAAGAGAATAAAGACTTGAAGAAGAAAACAAAGACAAGGATGCATCTAGAGATGATGAAAAGGATGCAACAACTGACTCCAGAAAGACTACAAAAGAAAAGGATAAGGATGTGGAGACTACAAAGTCTCTTGGTGAATCTTTCAGCTCCTTCGAATATTCTCTGAGAAATTTATTAAATGTTCAGCCTAGTTTCCAACCTATTGTGTCCTCTCAGTTTTTGCAACTACCGACGAGTCAAGGTAATGTTGAAGTGAACAAGATTTCTCCTATTCACAAGCTATTGCTAGGAGACTTGTTCCATACATCCACAAGAAAGGAGATAAATGAAAGCCATAAAAGAGTAGAGAGCTAATGGATGAGGCACTCAAAGTGTTTCAAGAGATCATACCAGGATCACATGTGGATACCACACTCTTCGATATTGAAAATTTTAAGCTTTTAATTGATTCATTCAAATATTATGCATCCAAACTTAAGGAAGAAGAAAAAAAGGAAGTGGAAAAGAGATTGAGTGATAAGAAAATGATGGAGATGATAGAGAAATGTGTTGCTGCACACAAGAGATTTTTAGAGTTATTGAAGGATGTTGAAGGCTATGTAGATGAGGCTAAGGCACTACTCTAGTATGGCATGAAGTGGCTTGGAGCCACACAATTCATAAAGAAAGAGATGGACTCTATTGAGTCACAAATTGATGTCGCCTCTGGAGCATATGACTCGACTGTTGACCTCACTGTTGTCACAAGAAGTAAAATTGAAGATCTTCATAAGAAAATTTTCCAACTTCAAGCACAAAAAGAATACATCATATTACAGTTTGGAGAGGCTAGAGATTTGGTAAATCCCAAATTATTACTGGTTTTTAAGGATCTTCTTAGTTCAGGCAAGATAAAAGAGATGAATTTGGTACCTGCTTCACTGGAACAAGTAGAAGAACTGTTGTTGGAGTTTGAAACTCAAATTAGGATGCTTGTAGAGGCCAAATAAGAATGGAAAGATGGTAGGCCAATTTGGGAAGATCAGGTGAAGAATTTGCAAGCATCAACCACCTCCAGTTGACTCATCTTTCATGTTTTTATGCATTTTTTTGATTACTTGTATATCTATGCAGACACATAGAGTTGTATTTCAATATATTTTTGCTTTGGTACATGGCTCAGGGGGAGTCAATTCTTTTCACAACTATGTATATATGGCTACATCATTTAGGGAGAGTTCTGGTAATGGATCAAAACAATGTATATAGGCGCCCTTTGCTCTCGATGTTAAAGGGAGAGAGTTTTGGAGATAATTTTTTGGCATGTTGCCATAAATGACAAAGGGGGAGATTGTTAGAAGCTTGAGGAGATTGTCATTGATGATGCTTGTTGACAACATGAGCATGGATAATGTACATAGAAACATAATATAGTGTTGTCATTGATGTCAACATTGTTGTGGAATAATTTGATTAATCTTGACATGTTTCTGAGGTGTTGAAGAAGTCATTTATGCAAAGATATTTGGTTTGAAAAGTTTAGTAGTGTGAAAATTTGACTAAGTGTCAGAATTGCTAGTTTAGGGTTACAATGTCAATTTTTGGTCCGCACCACTCCACAAAGGGAGATTTTTATCTGTGCTTCTAACCTAATATTTTTGGTTGTTAGAAAAATCTAAAGCCAAGATTTCATCTTGTTTGGTGAAGTATTTTGGGAGATATGAATGACAAAGTCTGATCTGAAATTTCATAGTCATTTCCTGTACAGTGTGTCGATGTGGGAGATTCCACACTTCTCCATGAATGAGTATTTAATGTTGTAGTGTTGAAGTTAAGTTTCCAGATGTCATATGAGTGTGAATTCCAGATGGTATCATTTTTTGAGGTCCACATGTTGCGAATTGAATAAATAGTTGAAGGATTTTTTGATTTAGGTCCTATGATGTGCTGACCTAACACGTTTGATGTGTATGTGAAGGATTAATGCGTGTTTCACTTTTGTATGGGATTTATTTTAGGTCCATCCCAACCTATATTAAGGAGTTTTTAATTTTGAATTGTGGTATGAAGTTTGATTGAAATGTCTTGAGGCCGACTAGTTGAATTTTGTGTGTTACATCCAATTAGGCCAACCTAATTGATGTTGCACTTGATGCTGATATATATGCTAGATTGTTTTTGGTGTTTTGAATGTAGAGAGATGATGTATGCGAGATGTGTGATGCAAATTTGATCAAATCAGAGATAAGTTATGAATATTGAGATCAAAATTATGCAAATACAAATCAAAGCAAAGAATTGATCCAGATCAATGCAAAGTTTGTTATTATGATTCATTGGAACTGTATTCCTGCATATTGTAGATGCAATTTGTAACAATTTAAAATAGGTTGTGAGCCACCTCTCTTTTTTATACTCTTTTTCTTCGTGGACAACGAGTCCACCTGTAGTGAGCATTTTTATAATATACTATAATCGATTATAATATATTGTGAGCTAACCCTTATCGTGGTTTTTCCCATTTTGGGTTTTCCATGTAAAAATATTGGTGCTCATGTGTTATGTGATGTTTTAGATGTTTTCATGCTTTCTTTCCTTATAACAGTTGAATATTCTTTGGTAATTGGATGGCTAATGTTTGAATGGTTTAATAGAATACTAATTCGCCCCCCCCTCTCAGTATTTCAGGTGTTCAACACTTTGTTCATCTATTTTGGTCTTTTCTTTTGATTTATCTTATTGTCTTATTCCGATGACCTCACGAGGATGTCTACAAAATATTTAGAGAGGAAGGAATTGCATGGTCATTGATTTTGTATGTCATTTTTGCTGGATATTATTGTAATATGACCATGGTGAATACTTGCCTTGTGTGTGTGGAAGTCATTTTAGGAAACTTGAAGTGGCCTTGCATGTTTGGTTATTCATACCTCTCAGTACACTGGTCTAATATTGTTTAAACTTCTAACCCATACAATCATAACAAGGTTTTTGTATGTCTGATAGGAACAAGAATACTCCTTGTTTGTAGAGTCAAAGTCCATGTAATAGATACAAAGCCACCTTGGTCCTTCATACCTTGGTGCATCGTGTCTATTTGCTACATTAATAAGGATTTCATGATGAAAATTATGTAGTTTTCTCTAAAATAAAAAGCATACTCAACACATTTTTCATACATCATCTCTCATTCATTTATCATTCATATCCATAATCATAAAAAATGGTTTTTCAATAATTTGATCAACATCGCCTATTTCTTCTATCATATATTCTCTCCCTAACCATTCTTCTGACTGACATCTCCATCCTGCATCATAACATCATTAGTATCACATGAATCCTACATCCATAAAATCATTATCTATGCATACATATATCATATATCATGTCATATCACATCCATACATCAGGCATATCATCAAATATCAAAAAAGAAAAAAAAATCATATTTGCATATCATATCATAACATCATCCATATCACATCACAAATCATGCATCACATATCATGAATATTAGTGCATCCATAATCAAATAATAATCATAAACATCATATAGAATCAAGAAAACCATGCATAACATAAATAATCTCATCATAACACATCGATAGCCACATCAAAATCATGTCATCTCATATATCATCAAAAATAAAAATGTTGAGATACATCATAAACTATCACATGTGTGATACATCATAAAGATATATATATACGAGGCTCAAAATATTGATGAATGTATATACATCACAAAGAGTCATATCTACATCATATAAAGGTACATCAAAAATCAATATCTATACAAATGTCTATCCCTCCCTCAACTCCTCCCTATTAGGAGGAGGCTAGTTGGAAGGTGGCCTCCTTCTCTGCTCATCATCTCCATATCCTGTAGATCCATGTGTGTGCTAACTGTGCTTAGGTGACCTATGTAGCCATAGAATATACTCATGGGGCTACCAAGAGGACCTATTAATCAAACCACCGCTAGGCCAATTGGACTTTGCTCCTGTCATTGCACTTCGAGTTGCAAACTTTGATAGCCTTTTCTCACGCTAGACTATCGCCTCATAGAGAGTCTGATAATATGTAACCTCTTGTATAAGCATCTCTCTCATGTGGTCATTCATAATCATCGTATATGTTTGTGCTATCTCTAATTGGATGTGCTTGTTCCACTCAGTATCTCTCTATGCAATGGCTAAGTCTCGCTCACTTTGGGCCTGGTCCCTCTCCACTACAATCTATATAACTTGCCCTTCTACTTCTTACTGATGGGAAATCTCAACATCCCTCTTAATGGCTCGATCATCCCTATCTATGAGAGTCTTTTCTCTCTCTTCCCTTAATGAATCACACTCCTATTGAGCCCGATCCCTCTCAATTATAACTGCAACCAATCTCATTGCAACGTCTCCATCTCTATCCCCATCCCTCCTATCCTCAAGCTACTGATCCTACTTATGTTGATCGAGTTGAGGAGGTGCATCATGTTGCTGTCTCTGTTGATCATCCTGCTTGGGAGTGGTCCCTTTTGATCAACTCGTACTAGTTGTTGATGCTCAATAGTTGCTCTCTATCTCTATCAGATCTCCTTACTAGGGAAAACCCCGTCTCTCCTTCATTGAGCCCCAACGACTCTTGGTGGAATTTCTCCTAGAAGAAGTGTGAATCTTAGTGGATGTTGTGGAGCCCACCATGCATCATAATCTTGGGTCATCTCGGGATCATCCGTACCACCCGCCCATCCACATGCCAAGGGAGCCATGTGATCAAACTCTGCCAAGGCTATCGTCGATGAAGTTGTTGGATCCCATACATGAACCTCTTTGGCTGTGCAAGCATATCTAGCATGATAGGCCACATCAAAATAGTCTTCCTCTTCATAAAGTGTTGTTCTAATCTAGAAAGCTTTTGGAAAGTTCATTTTTAAGGCACCAAATCAATTTTTTTCCCCAAACTAGAAAGCTTTTAAAAAGTTTTTTAAGGCACCAAATCGAAATATTTTCCCTAGACTAGAAAGCTTTTGAAAAGTTCTTTTTAAAGCACCAAAATCGGAAGCATGCAAGTTGAGGGGTTCATTTTTATAGCACAAAATTGAAAATTTTCCCTAAATTAGAAAGATTTTGAAAATTTCTTCTTAAAGCACCAAATCAAAAACGTGCAAGTTGTGGAGTTCATTTTTGTAGCACCAAATCAAAAAAATTCCCTAAACTAGAAAGCTTTTGAAAAGTTGGACTTGGATCATTCACCTTCTCTGCAATAAAAGTGTTAGTTGTTTATTGATGTAAAGTGTACCATATCCCTGCAAGAGATGCACAAACAAAGTTAGCAAACACAAAACATTCAAAACAACTACCTATTAGCGTTAGAAATCAAAAAATTACTTTGAAAATTTTGAATAAAAAATACACAGAGTAGAAGCGTAAATTTTAATCAAAAGCGGCCCTATTATTTTTAGAAAATATGATCGTTACTGAAAAAAGTGGCCTTGTCATGTGCAAATGTGGTTAGAAAAGTCAAAGGTAGCCCTGTCTCTGAAGCAAAAGCGGTTAGAAAATCAAAAGTAGCCCTGTTTCTCAAGCAGAAGTGGTTAGAAAATCAAAAGCGGCCCTATTTCTCAAACAAAAGTGGTTAAAAAAATCAAAAGCGAAAGAGTGACCGTGTGAAACTCTTGTAGCTTTTGTGTGAAATTTTTTCAAGTGCGTTTTTGGAAAATGCATCAACGTTATGAAACCTGCATCTGCTCAATTAAAACTCATAAAACGGTTAGTGTCAAGGATCGGGGTCC
Organism: Sequoiadendron giganteum; assembly: GCA_007115665.2. Lineage (NCBI taxonomy): Eukaryota > Viridiplantae > Streptophyta > Pinopsida > Cupressales > Cupressaceae > Sequoiadendron > Sequoiadendron giganteum. The sequence goes on along the minus strand of CM021101.1, from coordinate 470,291,231 downwards.
CATCGGGCGTGCCAGAATGTGTAAGGGGGAAATCGAGAAGCATGAAGAAATCAAATATGAATGAATTAAACTAATCTAATTCAAACAAAGATTAAGATTCATACCCATTACTCACAAAATGATACTATGAAGAAACGAAATCAAACAATGTAATCAAAGAAGAGAACATAAATTGAATTCATAAAACATAGCGTTACCATCCTATGTCGAAGTGTATTTGCAATGATGTTGGATTGTTGTATCAATGCAAAGCATGTTGCAAAATCCCCAAATGCATGAGTGGTGATCGAAGATGTGTGTAAAAGCTCTCAAGAAATTGATGATTAATTTGACATTACTTCGTTGTGCAAAAGATGTCATTCTCTGATGGTTTTTAAGGATGAAGAGGATTGTTATATAGATTTTACGTTTCGAGATGAACGATCGAGATTTCGTAGTAGAATATCCTGATCAATAGTTGAAAGATGTTGAGAGGAATTAGATTGCTCAGTTAGCTTTTGTGATCGAATCAATTAAAGATGTTAATTGATCAACCAGAGGAAATAGATTACCTAATCTATGGAATTGAGGAAATCATGTTGAGCCTTCAGTGAGATTGAGGAATAGATGTATTAGTTAGGAAATGGATGAATCATTTAGGAAATAGATGAATCAGTCAACCAATTAGAGTGAGCAATCGGTGGATCGTAATTTTCTTAATCATAAAAGTGGGCGAGGGTAATTAATTAATTAATATTTTTGAGTTGAACGTGCAAGTCATGTTTGACTTTTACAAACAAAGTTGTATTTGTTTGTTATGACCTTTTTGAATGATGTTTGAATAATTTATTTAATTATTCAAGTTTAGGGGAAAGTGATCTAATTAAACTATTAAGTGGTAATAATTTAATTGATTTAGGGGAATAGGGTAAATTAGCAACATAATTAAATAATTGATATTTAATTAATCAAGAGGAATAACGTTAGATTAGGACTTTATTACATAAATAAAATTTATTTAATTAGTCAAAAATGATGAAAAAGTGAATTAATTAAATAATTTAATATTATTCAATTAATAAGGGAACTTATGGTTTTTGATGTAAATGATGATTGAGAATGAATTAATTAAATAATGTTAAATCACTTAATTAATAGATGAATATAAAATTTGATAATAATTAATTAAATAATAATGTATTATTTAATCATTTAGGGAAGAAGGGTGAAAGTTAGTGTTGTTCGCCAGTCAAGACAATTTAGAGTATCTAAAAGGTGTTTTACCTATCTAGGTCCTATTTACATGTTAATTCCACTTAGGTCCTAGGAGGGAATATTTCTAGATGTGTTAGTTGTCACTAGATCTTATCTTATCTTTTTGCATTTAACGCTTTTTTTTAAGTCATTTAATATTTTTTGAGGTAGTTGTCTCATTTATAAGATTAAGACACATGTCAAGATCTTGTCTAATCATATCTCACAACTTGACTTTATGAGAAAGGCATCATCTATACATTGTAATATTCAATCTGGTAATCTTGCATCCATAATCTTAGCATGATATTTTTGCCATTTCTCTCTTGTGGAAGTTATTTTTGTCTTGTAGGTGATCTTGGGTTGTTGAGGAGTTCACCATTAACTCCTAAAATGCAAACATGATAATTGGATATATATAATACAAATATAGAGGGATGGGAATTAGGGTCCCACATAGTTGGGTGGTGTTTATCACCATTGGGGCTAGATTAATCAACAAATACTTTAATGGGGAACATGTGGAGCTCTTATAGTTATTGTGACATGTAAAATTTTATTGTTTGATTGTTGAGAAATGTATAATTGAGAACCTTTGTAACTCTATGTTTCATGTTGTTTTAAATCCATGAAATAGCTTTGTAAACTTATGTAAAATAACCACATTTGGGATGGTAGTGCCATATTATATTGTTTCATTAATTTTTAGTTGGATTTACATGGTATTGATATTTGAAGTGGAATTGTATGTTGTTCTATGTCTTGATTCTTAAATGGAAAGATCTAGTTATTTTCAAGTTGGAATGAACTTGAGATATACACACACATACACACTATTGATGGTGTTATGATTGAGATTAGAATCATTAGTAGATGTTACACATTTGACTCTATTGGTAGGAGTTAATATAATCCATGTATGATCATGTCATATAGGAAGGGAATTTGCATAATTGTACTCCCTAAGTTGTACTTAAGTTTATCACCATCGGTGCTTTACCTATCTAGGTCCTATTTATATGTTAAGTCCACTTAGGTCCTAGGAGGGAATATTTCTAGATAAGTGTTAATTGTCACTAGATCTTATCCCATCTTTTTGCACTTAATGCTTGTTTCCTAAGTCATTTAATATTTGTTGAGGTAGTTGTCTCATTATATAAGATTAAGACACATGTCAAGATCTTGTCTAATCCTATCTCACAAATTTCCTTTATGAGAAAGGCATCGTATGTACATTGTAATATTCAATCTGGTAATCTTGCATCCATAATCATAGCATGATATTTCAGTCATTTATCTCTTGTGGAAGTTATTGTTGTCTTGCAGGTGATCTTGGGGTGTTGAAAAGTTCACCATTAACTCCTAAAATACAAACATGCTAATTGGATATATAATACAAATATAGAGGGATGGGCCTTAGGGTCCCACATAGTTGGGTAGTGTTTATCACCATTGGGGCTAGATTAATCAACAAATACTTTGGGGAACATGTGGAGCTCTTATAGTTATTGTGACATGTAAAATTTTATTGTTTGATTGTTGAGAAATGTATAATTGAGAACCTTTGTAACTCTATGGTTTATGTTGCTTTAAATCCTTGAACTAACTTTGTAAACTTATGTAAAATAACCACATTTGGGATGGTAGTACCATATTATATTATTTCATTAATTTTTAGTTGGATTAACATGGCATTGATATTTGAAGTGGATTTGTATGTTGTGCTAAGTCTTGATTCTTAAATGGAAAGATCTAGTTATTTTCAAGTTGGAATGAACTTGTGATACACACACACACACACACACACACACACACACACACACACACACACACACACTATTGATAGTGTTATGATTGAGATTAGAATCATTAGTAGATGTTACACATTTGACTCTATTGGTAGGAGTTAATATAATCCATGTATGATCATGTCATATAGGAAGGGAAAAAATGTGTTTTCTATTTGACCAATACTTAGTGGTTTTTAGTCAGAATGAATTATGATTATGTGGCTTTTAAACATAGGAAATTAAATCTTAAACACTTAGAATTTTTTTGGTTCACACCATTTTCTAACACTCAAATTAAGGATATTCTGCATGGTTTAGTGTTAGGTGGCTAAAGCTTTCTTAGTCTTAGTCCTTCTCTTGACATATTGTGACTCTTGTTTGGCCTTTAAGGGTTGGATCTTAGTCTCAAATGCCTTTTTTCATTTTAGATGCCTTTAGGAACTTCTAGTAACCTTTGGAATCAATTTTTTGAACCTATAGGAATCTCATAAATTATATTTTAAACCTATACATTGTCTAGAATTGCCCATTTATCAAAGAGGTAATTTTTACTAGCAATAAGGGTGATCCTAGGATAGATTGGATGATTTACATTGGTAATAGGGTTGTTTTGGTCCAAAAGGGGCAATTTCCACTAGTTATAGGGGAAATCCTTAAACAAAGAGCGCCTCCCAAACTTTTTAGAATTTTTTATATATGAAATTTATTTCCTTTAGTCTACCTTAAATGGCTTCATATTTGTTTGATGTTATTTAACGCCTTGTTTAATTATTCACCCTTTTTTTAAGTTTGTTCTTTTGAGTGAGAACAACTAGTCAACTAGATTTCTTGGATCTCCTAGTTGTCCTACCCATGATTTAGTGAACCTTAAGTTTGGATGTTTTTTCCACATATTATTAGAGTTGTGAGTGTATTTCGGTCTATATATTAGGATGACACAATGGTCAAGCTTCCTTATATTAGGAAATAATGGTCATTCCATCCTTGCTTTATTCATTTGTGAGAGATAAATATCATGGTCTGATATTTTATCATTGTAATTAGGGGCAACTCTATCTTCTCATATAGTCATCATGTTGAGTTTATCACATTACAATGTTTAAGTTTTTTGGTTGTGTATTCATGCTTGTGCATTAACATCACGCTTAGTGAGTTTCATTGTGTTGTGTCATGGAATATTTCATGTGTAAATGTGCATTGTGGCACATCTATGTCACAATTGCATTGCAAAAAAATATTTATTTATTTGTTAATATCTTCAATAAAAGTCTAGGGTATTGCACATTCACTCTAAATTTTGATCTTCAATATGAAAAAGTTTCCCAAGATGTTATGCTTCCTTGTAGTGGATTAACTAAGGTTTCTAAATAATTTTCAAGAGGTCTTTTCTTAAAATATACCCTCCTACTTATTCATGTGTATTTCATCCCCATTCACACTAATTCCTAGATGTTCATTTCCCACCTCAAAATCTATACTTTGTCCCTTAAGATCATTTTTGAGGGACATGGGATTGATCTAGTTCAATCCTAAAGAGTATATAAATGACCTCCAAGTTCCCATATTCAAAATTCAAACTTAAACTGTCTTGCTCCTTTTACTAATCATTATGAGCTGATCTATCACACATTTCATGCAACATGTTTTTATGTCATGCTATTTAAATAAATTCATTGTGGTCTTATTTTTAGAATGTGAATGCAAAGAGAATAAGAAAATAAGAGAATAATTAGATCATTCTTCAATTCTAATGGGAAATAAAAATATATATTTTGCATCATATATAGGTCATTTGTGTGTCTGTGAATGTTTTCTTCGATCTTTCTCATTACCATTATTTCAATCCAGAAAGAGGTTTGACCTAGGAGAACCCATTCAACTATTAAGTTGTCAAGCTCCTCAATTGTGTCTCTAGACATCACCTTGATAGATTTAGACATCTAAAAGGGAAAGGAAAACATAATCCTTAGATGCATTTTCTATAAGATCATTCTTGTACATCTTAAATCAATATCATGAAAGTTGAGATTGATCATATAGGATGTAGTATCAATCTTGAAAGTTTTCCATGTCAATTTAGACTTTGAGACATTTTTAAAAATTTGAGGCAGTTAATTTTCTAATAGCGCCAAATCATTCTTAAACAACATCAACATAATTTATTCCTTATTGATCCTAAAACTAAATGCACCCATCCTTCTATTTGATTATCACATTTATTTGAATTCTTCTATCACCCTCAACTCTATTATCTAAATTAATTATATATTAATTAATTGTATTTATTTAATTAACCTAAATATTTATGCAAGTATTATATTCAAACAATTATTTCCATTAAATAGTAAACCTTAATCCGAATATTTATGACAATTATGAGTATATCTTCTAAAATGTGAAGCTCTTACCAAAGCATTGTAGTTTAATTGATTGAACATAATTGATAAGAGTGATAGTATATTCCTCAATTACGTCATCCACCAAAATTCGAACTCCAAATAAATGATTTAAGAAATGAGATTAAGATCATACCCATGTCTTCAACACAGTAAATATCCCTTAACAAAACTAAAATTATAGATAATATAAAACCTAAAAACAAAAAAACAAAGAGATATGAGGTTATGAATAAACCAATTCATATAGAGATGGATTGAACAGGTAGATTGATGCCGTGCAAAAGGACTTTTAACATATCTTGTTGGACTGGCATATGATTTCAAATTGTTTTATTCCCTCAAAGCATAGTTGAAGACTTGAGATTTTAAATAGTGCATAGGTACCTTGAAGAAAGAGCCTCCCAAAAAACAATGAAATGGAATGGAAAAGAATAGAACACATAATTGATCAAGCATTCATACTAATAGGACACACCAACCTAACCTTATTAGGTGGTTAGACCAAAGAAAGACCCTCGACCAAGGTCTCACTTCATGAGCTAGCTGTCCTGTCTTTTTATGTTACAGAATAGTTCTGTGGGTCTCTTGTGAATCCTCCGGCCTTACACTTTTGTCTGTAGCCAACTCATGGTACTTACCAACCAAGAAGCTACTACCCTTTTTTCTTGTTCTTACCCTCCCATATGATGCATATTAATTGTGGCATCGTCACAAACTTTATGTCTGTCTTGTCAAAGTCGGTTGATCACATGCATAGTTATGGTGCATTCCTGTGAGGCAACTTAAGGAGTACAGTTCCTTTCTTCCCCATTGCAGTTAGTTTTTAGTGCAAGATCTTTCCTTCTGTTTTGTTAGAAAGTTAATGTTCATGAAGGAGAAAACCTGACCTTTCAACTGCAAAATCATGGCATCTAGAAAAAAGGGTTTTGGTTTACCCTTTCCTATCAATACCCAGCTACTTTTCACTTTGTGTTAGGTTCAGAGTGATCTCTGCCTTTGGGTTTCTCATGATCATTAGACAATCAGAGGCTCTCAGTTATAGCATCTTTGAATGAGATAGATGATCAGAGGATGTGGTGCCATGTAAATTGTTTAGGTATCAATGCAAGGAAAATGAACATAAGGGGTCTGGCCATTGTGGTAATCATATGCAACACAATACAATGGTACAGCTATGCAGAGCATTACAGCCCCAGAACGAACAGATATGTACTGCCCACACACTCCAACTTCCTGAAATCTCAGTATTTCAGGCCTAGCAGGATGCAATATGTTTGGTGTGCAAACAACAGCAGTATTTGCAATGACAGGGAGAAGAATCCTCAGGGAGGGACAACCTGCTGCTGGAACAAGTATTGCAAGGACACCACATATGATAACAGTCACTGTGGGAGCTGTGGCTACACCTGTGGATATGGTCTGAGCTGCTGTGGAGGAAGGTGTGTAGATCTCAACAATAATAAAAACCACTGTGGAAGCTGTGAAAAACAGTGCCCAAGTGATGAAAGGTGTTCATTTGGGCTCTGTGATTACAGTGGGGGATATAGGAACTCCCATCACTGAGCTGGAATGAATACAATGTAGTACAAGGTAATAATAAATATTAATGGGTATTTGCTGTAATTTGCTGTTATGGGTCAATTCAATTGTAGGATCTATTGTTTCTGCTCATGCAAATTCTCTGCTAAAAAGTAGTTGAACACCATCATCTCCAGAGAATGTTGCACTGAAATAGCAGCTTGGAAAAGCATATCAATAGTAGATAAACTGTATGATAAATCATGGCAAATAGCAGCCTGGAAAAGCATCACAATAGTAAATAAACCGTGTCTGATAAATCATGGCAGTACCATGACAAGGCTTATCAGTAACTGTTGTGTAACTTGTTTTTCCTTTATTTTGTTCAATCAAATAATATGTCAATTCAAAATTATTCTATAACTTTCTTATCAACTTCAATAATTCTGCAATTTTCAATGCAAGATGATCTGTTAATTGAGTTTTGGGAGATTCCCATGTAGGGGCCACCACCTTATGGAATCTTGTTCACTTAGTTATAATACTGCAGAGAAACACTAGACAACATGGAAAGTCTTTTAAGAATGTGCATAAATAAAGGGTTGATGTATTTAATGTTTCTTGGTCATATGAATGGATAATTAATGTAAAATATATGGTGTTGGGACTATTTTATTTTGGTTGAAATCTAGGCACTGTGTAACAGATGTTATCAAAGCTTGCCCTGGCTCTGAAGTCTATAAAAAATATAAATGAATTCTGAATGAGTTACAGACATGTCACATGGTTGGTTGTAGTTGGTGACTTGGTATATGGTGTCACACCTGTCTTTCAGTGATTCTCTCATGCATTCACGTGTCTAGCTTGTTTTGTCTTCCCAATAAGCTATACCTGATTGAAGAACAAGAATTTATGTATAAACAATGTCCCTGATTTGTTCAAATGCACAGATAAAAAAGTGTTAATCGGATGGCACTGCAGTGTCTGATTTTTATAGGGATTTGAATACAGATCTTTTGCACCTTACATGTTGGTACGGTACTGTAATGGTGAAAATCCATACACATGCCCTTCATGTTTTTGGGTTTGTTTTGGATAGGGTTTTTTAAATATAATAGTTAATTTATAAGGATATTTTTGTGTGAATTTGATTTATGATATTATATCATGATTTGTTTTTGAGTCAAATTTATTGATCTATATTTCATGAGTAGATATTCCTACGAATCTATTTCTCATGATTCAAAAATTACACAGTTGAATCCTAGTATAAATATCATAATATGTCACAATGCAAAAAATACCTCATACTTGTCAATGGATGAGTTAAAGTGGTTTTATAATGAATTATTCATAAAGCACAATGTTTGTTGAAAGTTTTGTAAATGGGGTAGCAAGCTAAGTGGACTTAATCTTGGGGGAATTTCATAGTTAAGTGCACTTGAGTCTAAGTAGTACTAGGTGGTTGACCTCCCGAGGAGTCTCGATGTTTCTCTTGTGGGAGCATCACTTCGATTGAGTGAGTGTTAAATGGACCATTCATTCTTATGCGAGATGGCTTCATTTAAACCATTACTTATAAAATATGGGTCAATGAGTTTGACTCAAAAAGTATGTAGTTGAATCTTGATATATAAATATCATAATTTGACACACTACGAATAATATCTCCTACTTATCAATGGATGAGCTAAAGGGGCTCTATAATGAATGGTTCATAAGGAAAAACACTTGTTGAAGGTTTTGTAAATGGGGTGGCAATCTAAATGGGCTTAATCTTGGGGGAAACTCCATGGTTAAGTGTGTTTGAGTTGTAGTATTAGGATGGGTGACCAAGAAAGTCAACTTCCAACAATCAATAATTTACCATATCATTTTTTGCATTATTGTATGTTGAGTTGCACACATCAAGTTTAATTTTGCACTAGCAAAGAGTAGGTCCACACTTGCATAGATGAAGTAAAGAAAAATATAGCCAATTACTAGATTTTAAGGTAGATTTTTGAGATACATTTCACATCTGTCCTAAAAATCTAATACTATGTGGAAATAATTCCTCACATCTTCAACTTCAGTTTCCCATCCTTAGAATCCAACTAAATATTTATTGTATTTGAATTCAATTTAATTATTTATTAGTTATAGCATTTATTTCAATTATCAATCAAAATTCATTACCCTAGGTCAAATTTATTCATTGTAATTTAATTAATATCTTAGGATAATATATGTAAGTGGGTGTATTTCCCCATTACATTTTGGTGAACTCCTACACCCTTGAGGGCTTTGGACCTTAAGTTTTATTCCTTCTACTTTAGGTTTGTAAATCTAATATTTAGTATTGCTACATCTTTCTTATGGGTCTAATTAGGATTTGGATCATCCTTATTTGTCATGGTATGTATTAGGGTTTGGGCTTATTTTGTTTACTTTAGGCTCTTTACTCCTTACCCAACTACACTTATTTGGGCACCATTGATACACTTTTTTTTATCATGGATTCTCATTGTTCATTGTCCTTAGCCTCTACGCATGCATGTATTATAGATTTGAATATGTTTCTATAGTTTTTTGCATCTAATTCTTCCATCCTTCATGTTTTCATGTCTTTTTATCCTATAGATGGAGATTTATTTTCAATGGAGGTTTTAAGTATGTGGTTTTTCCTCATTCATAGAGTTGATTAATACTTTTCCTTTCTTTTTCCATGCACTTGCTTCACTTTTCTAGAAGCTTCATGTTGCTTCTACATTTCCTATGGCTAGTGTTAGTGATGTGCATCAACATAAGATATGTTACCTTTGTGCACCCTCCCTTCCCATGCTTTCGTTCATTTTGAAGGTACTTTAACCCTAACCTCCCATTATATGTATGGGGATGTTCTTTCATTTGATCATTTTATATCTGATGAGCATGTCCTTTATACATCTTATGATAGTTCTCCTCTATGTGTCTTTCTTGTTTCATCCTTCCTTGAAGAACCTAGTGTTATGCATTTGATATATGCACTTGCGCGCACACACACACACACATTTCACCTTCACTCACAAATGATGATGATACACTTCTCCCATACCTAGTAATATGGTTTTTTACTTGATATTACATTTCTATATGATGATTATCCTAGCAATGCTTGCTCTATGGTGATTTTACTTATTCTATCACCAATGATGTTTATCTAAATGATACAATCTAATTATGTTTACCTTCACAAGAGATTTTCACCCCTATGTGAAAGGAAGAGTAGGGTATACAAAAACACTTCCTACACTAATATTCTTAGGAGAGTGTTGTTCAAATTTTAATCTTTTAACAATTACATAAAGTTAAAAATAAATTAAATAAAAACTAAACAATATATACTATAACACATGTGTATGTATGAGAAACCCTTTCAACAGAAAAATCCCACACTCCAAAGTAGCTCAATATATTATTCAATAAACCATCATCACAATACACTTGTAGAGAAAGCTTTCACAAGAGTATCATCAACCACTGGAGGAATTATAGCTTAATAATATCTATTAAACACTACACAACCTCCATCTCAAACACCTAATATATAGGAGATAAAAAAAAAACCTAAAACCATCAAATGATAATTAAAGGCCCATGAGCTAAAACCACCCAAAAGTAGTACCCAAATTATGCCCCAATAAAAGATGTCTTGTGATGTTCCTATAAGGGGTAAAAGTGGAAGAGGATAACAACAATGAATTCATGCAATAAACTCAAAAGAAAAGGATAAAACCCATTTACTAATGAGATCAAGGATGAGAAGCCATGAACCCAAAACAAGGGTTAGATCAAACAATCAAAACAAATAAATTTAAAACATAAACAACCTTACCAATCCCATTGTTGGGTAAATTTGGTTGAAAGATATGTTGAATTGCTTCAAGCCAAAGCCTCCATGATAGCTTGCAAAAGAAAGATGATGACCTAGAATGCAATGATGTATGCTCAATTTTCTCAAGAATCACTTGGACATGATCTCTCTGTTACAAGAATGAAGGTGTTATCATTGATGTCAACTGGTCAATTGGTTATCAACTGGTTTCTATTGTCATTGATGTCATGGATGTAGGTTATTGGTTGTATATGTCAAGGATATTATGAAAATTGTAATGAAGAAAGGTTGCAAGTGTTCAGTGGTTGCTCTGGGTTTTGCTCTGAGACTTGCTCCTATGTTTGTGTGGTTCAAATATGTTGATCATGGTTGTTGAAAGCTACTATATCCATATTCATGGCTTTTGATTCATTATACAGTGTGAGTTATGCTCACCAATTGTGAACTATGGTTTTTGGTGTATCTAGATGAGGTCCAGGAGAAATGTTGTTGATCTGGATTTACATTTGGCTCTTATGATTTCCAATTCTAGAGTTAAGTTGTTATGATCGTGTTGAAGATAATTTTTGTGTCTAGAAGGATTTGATCACAGTAAGGGTTGTGTGTGCTTAATTTTTCTATGTATTTTACACTGGTTTAGTAGACCTTGTGTTGAACACTACCTTTGAAGTTCATGAAGCATGTTGGGACCTACTTGGGTACTCATCAATTTAAAATGCAATTTCAAATAATAAATTAATTTCCAAAGTTGCAACTAATTTCCCAAATAAACATTTAATTACAATTTCTAATTTAATTCTCACACGTTGAAATTAAATTCCAAATTTAATTTTAATTCTTTTATTTCCTTTCATTTTCTTGCATCACGTTTAATTAATTAATTTAATTAATTAATAACTAAATTCAACCCCTTGGATCAAATTTAATTAATTAAATAAACTAAATATAATTAATTAATTTAAATATAAACTTTTATCCACATTGCATTATTTAAATTAAATAACCATCAACATGATTTAAATGCAATTATTCTAAATATCTATTTCCAAATCAAGGATATTTCAGAATTAAATAACATTAAAGCAAGACAAACATTGACTCGACACACACAACTGACGACACACTAAGGCTAGGGTGTAAAATTGACACATGTTACCTAGCTACTATCTCCTGTTCAACTTAACCGTTGGATCGACACGTTCAAACCCGTGACACCAGGTGGAGTTGATGTCATGTACCTGCAATCCTACAACCAAGTAAACAACATCATACAATATATCCGACATATAATACACATCGTGAAGAAGGAATTACGGATTCGCAGGGCGCTCACAAGCGAGTGATGTGAACTCATCCTCTTCACCCATACATTCATCAAAACTAACACTTCCATCATAATTCCAATAATCTCATAATAATATCTCATGTTAACTCTACAACATCATTAATCCATAATGCAAGTTAAAAAATAATCAGATAACCACATCCCACAATAATAGTTGTCGCTCAATAGTAACGATCAAAACATCATAACAAAATGCATCTAGTATCCAAATAACTGCAACCAAACATAGCATAAAGCAACTTGAACAAGAAACAAAATGGAGGGGTATTACATATGTGAAATCGGGAAAGGATCCAGAACACTGATTCTTGTAGGAAAGAAATCTAAAGGAAATATCTATCAACTTAAGGGTTCTGATGGATGATGCTTTATGACTCAGATTAATGATAGTTGGTTGTGGCATTGGAGAATGTGTCATATGAATTTTGATAACCTAGTGAGGATTAGTGCAGTTCGGGTTATGAGATATTTACCAAGGATTACAAAGTTTGTTAACGCTATTTGTAGTAATTGTTAGTTTGGAAAGCAAGCAAGAAGCCATTACAAATTAAAGGAACAATCTACTACTAGACTATTGGATTTAATTCATATAGATCTTTGTGGTCCCACAAGAGTGAGAATTTTACAAAGTGAAAGGTACTTTATGCTTTTGATTGATGATTATTCTATATATACATGGGTTACATTTCTTAGAGAGAAATCTGATGCATTAGATAGACTCAATACATTCAAATCTATGGTTGAGAATGAAGTAAATTTGAGGATAAAATGCTTAAGGTCTGATAGAGGTGGTGAATTCACCTCCCATGAGTTTAATGTGTTTTATGAAGTGCATGGAATAAATAGACAGTTATATGCTCTGAGAACTCTTTGGTAGAATGGAGTTGTTGAGAGAAAGAACAAAACAATACAAGAGGCCGCTAGATCAATGATTACTAAGGTTGGTCTACCGGAAGTTTACTGGAGAGAAGCTATTCACACTATTGTTTATGTATTCAATCGAGTTCAAGCAAGAGAAAACAATACAAAGACCCCCTTGAGCTATGGTGTGGAAGAATTCCTATTGTTAAGTATTTCAAGGTATTTGGAAGCAAATGTTATATCAGAAGAGATGAAAGGAACTTTAAGAAAGTTTGATGCAAGAAGTGATGAAGGTATTTTACTTGGATATTCTACTAAAATAAAAGCTTACAAATGTTTCAATTAAAGATTGGGAAAGATTGTAGAAAGCAAAAATGTCAAGGTGATGAAGTAATGAAGAATTCAATTGATGTTGATGGATATGTATCTGATGAACCTAATTGTGTAAAGATTGAAGAATTTGTGGAAGAAAATAAAAAGGATGAACAAGAGAAGCAAAATGAAGAAAAAGAAGAAGAAGCTCTGGTGGTGTCCCGTAAGACACCTAGATATGTGTAGAAGAATCATTCAAAAAGTCAGATCATTGGAGACAAAACAAAAGGAGTATTGACAAGAAGCAGAGCTACTGCTGGTAAGGTAAATCCGTGTTTACTTTATGAAATTGAACCAAAAATTGTAAGAGAAGCATGTAAAGATGAGCATTGGATGGAAGCAAAGAAAGAAGAACTTATGCAGATTAAGAAGAATCAAACTTGGGAGTTGGTCCCAGAATCGACATAAAAAAACATTATTGGATCAAAGTGGATATTTAGAAATAAGTTGAATGAGAATGGAGAAGTGGTAAAAAACAAAGCAAGGCTTGTGTGTGAGGGTTACTCACAAGTAGAAGGCATATGTTTTTAGGAGACTTTTGCTCTAGTAGAAAGAATGGAAGTTATCAAGATGTTCTTAGCATTTGCTTCACATAAAGATTTAAAGGTCTATCAGATGGATGTCAAGTCTGTATTTTTGAATGGTGAACTAGAAGAAGAGGTCTACATGGAACAACTAGAAGGATTTAAGTTGTTAGATCAACCGGATATGGTTTGCAGATTGAAGAAAGCTTTATATGGATTGAAGCAAGCTCCTAGAGCTTGGTATGCAAGGTTAGATAGGTACTTGATTCAACAAAGGTAAAATAGATAGTAGTTTGTATTTTAAAATTGAAAATGATAAAATCTTGATTGTGGTTGTATATGTTGATGACATTATTTTAGGAGGAAATGAAACTGTGTAAGACATTTTCGGAAGAAATGCAAAAAGAATTTGAGATGTCCATGTTTGGAGAGATGAATTTATTTCTTGGGCTACAAATTAATCAAAGAGAATTAGGAATTTTTATCACAGTCTAAGTATGTGAAAGAAATGTTGAAGAATTTTGGAATGGATGGTTCCAAACCGGTATGCACTCCTATGGTGGCTAGTTGCAAATTAGTTAAAGATAATGATTCACCTAAGGATGATTAGAGAAAATATAGATCTATGATTGGTGGACTGTTATATTTGACTGCTACTAGACCAGATATTATGCATGTTGTTTGTGTTGTGGCTAGATTTCAAGAAGATCCTAAGCAAACACATGTTGCTACTGTAAAATAATATTTAGATATTTGAATGGAACTCCAAATTATGGCTTATGGTATCCTAGGGATGCTGAATTTACACTAAGAACTTATACAAATGTAGATTGGGCTGGATGTTTAGATGATAGAAAAAAATACAAGTGGTGGTGCATTCTTTCTTGGTTGCAGATTGGTGGCATGCTTGAGTAAAAAGCAAGATTCAGTTTCCTTGTCTATTGTTGAAGTTGAGTATATTTTTGTTGCATCTTTTTGTACATAAGTTCTATGAATGAAACATACATTAAAAGATATCACAGTTGTGTATGACGATCCTATTTCTATCTTTTGTGATAACACAAGTGAAATTAACATTTCAAAGAATCCAGTGATGTACTCGAGGACAATGCATATATCTATCAGGTATCATTTCTTGAGAGAGAAGGTTGTGCAGAATGGAGTAAAGCTTGAGTATGTCCCTTTGAAGGATCATATTGTTGATATATTTACAAAGGATATTCCTAAAGTTACTTTTGAGTATCTCGAAGAGAAGTTAGGGGTTATTGCCCCTCCTTTCTTGAACTAGATGCATATGAAATGCATCAGTCTAGTGGTTCTATGGATCTATCTTTCTTTTGAACTGATGTTTTGGTGGCTACCTCTCAGGGGGAGCAGGTAGTGTCATGTGTTGTCATTGTATGAGTATTTTGTTTTTAATGTCAAAGGGGAAATCAATGTAAAATATTTTTTTCCTTTTCCATTGATGTCAAAGGGGGAGAGGAAGAATGTGAAAAAGAGAAGAGTATCATGTGAAAAATATTATCTACTAAGGGGGAAAAACATAAAGAAAAATCATGTGAAGTGTGTTTAGAGCTACTATGTTGTCTTTGATGGTTTTTCACATCATGTGTTGCCATCAATGACAAAGGGGGAGATTGTTGCAAGAATAAATGTGTTGTCATTGATGTCAACTGGTCAATTTTTTATCAACTAGTTCTTATTGTCATTGATGTCATGGATGTAGGCTATTGGTTGTATATGTCAAGGATATTGAAAAAATTGTAATGAAGAAAGGTTGTAGGTGTTCAGTGGTTGCTTCGAGTTTTGCTCTGAGATTTTCTCATGTGTTTGTGTGGTTAAGATATATTGATCATGTTTGTTGGAAGCTACTATATCTAGATTCTTGGCTTCTGATTCATTATACATTGCGAGTTATGTTCACTGGTTGTGAACTATGGTTTTTTGTGTATCTGGCTGAGGTTCGAGAGAAATGTTGTTGGTCCGGATTTCCTTTTGGCTAAGTATTGTCCCTTGTGGTTCTAGAGTTAAGTTTTTATGATCATGTTGAAGATAATTTTGGTTTCTGAAAGGATTTGATCGTGGTAAGGGTTGTGTGTGCTTAATTGTTCTATGTGTTTTACACTAGTTTGGTCGACCTTGTGTTGAACACTACCTTCAAAGTTGATGAAGCATGTTGGGACCTACTTGGGTCCTCATCAAGCATGTGTTTGGGTCACCCTCATTCTAATTCCATCCTAGGATGTTTTCGTTCTGACCTAATTTGAATTTAATGATGAATGGCTGACATTAATATGTTTCAAAGTTGAGGATGGTATAAATATAGGATGAATTAGTAGTGAAAGATGAACAAAGAGATAAGTGTAAAGAAATAGAGAAAATATATATGAAATAGATGTGAATCAGTGGGTGTGTGTGATGCGAGTGTGGTAGATCAGTGCGAAGTCTAAATGTTGAGTTACCAAATACAATGAGTTGAAGGTGTACTCTATCTTTAATGCATGTCTGCAAGTGGTTGAGTAAATTATGGTGGAAATCTCTGTTGCATTGAGATTTTATTCTCTTTGTAACATATCTATTCTATATTCTTTGTATCTCTGTGGCAATGAGCCCTCTGGGTGGTTAACCCTATTGGACAATGAGTCCTGATTTGGACAGTGAGTCATTGTTTTGGCAGTGAGCCTTTTCTCTAGTAGTGAGCCTTTGTAATCAGTTTTTAATATTCTCTATAGTGTGATTTAACCCTCATCATGGTTTTTCCCTCATTGGTTTTTCCACATAAATCTTGTGTTGTGTTTGTGTGATGGTTTTCAATTTCTGCACTTGCACTTAATGTTTAATCATTTTAGCAGTGTTAAGGATTTGTGATTGATCTAAGTTCTGGTGAATGATTTAAAAGTTTAAATTTGTTACAACCGATTCACCCCCCTCTCAGTTGTCTTGTTCAACACTCTCCACAAATTCTCTAGATGAATTATGAGAGGGATAAGGGTTATTTTATAGATTTGGAGAAATTAGATCAAATGATAGGATTGAGTTTGAATGCCCAAAAAGATGGGTTGAGATTGATCCTCAACACCCACAAAGGAGAGTGAATCAAGGAAGATGGATGAAGGAGATAAGTTAGAACTCAATATTTCTCCGCCATTTTAGGAAAATGGTTAGAATATTTCAAGATCAAGGGATGAGAATTGATTTCAAGATCAAGGGCTAGAAATGGTTGAGACAAGTTGGTTGAGATATTTTGAAACTGAATATTCCTCAAGAATATGCTTTGTTGAGGGAAAATAGGATAATTAAATAATTAGGAATACTATTTAATTATGTGACAAGAAGATTAAAATGTAGGATAATTAAATAATCAAGATTATTTAATCATGTGGGATTAGAGAGATATTAGATTATACTAATTAAATAATTAAGAATTATTCAATTAGGATGATAAATGGGAATTAGTGATGAAATGGATGAATTAATTAAACAATTTAGGATCATTTAATTAATAAAGGGAAATAGGGTTAATTGGTGAAAATGATATTAAAAAGGGATTAATGATGCAAATAAATTTAAATGCAAGGATGAGGATGAAAATGATGTCGATGATGGAAAAAAGCAATTCAAGATGTGTGATATTCATTAAGGAATTTTAATATGTCTATATTTTCCCCCTCTTTGACACAATGTACTTGCTATGTTGTTTCAAAGAATTTGATGCTCAGATCAAGATTGAAAAAAAATCAATGATGCCCCATTGTGCCCCGACAATCAGCGAAAGGATGATAAGATGTTGGGTTGCCCCTTTGAGAGGTCGGCCAAAAAACTTACTTTTTCAGGTCAGGCTTGCGACAAGGTTCAAGAGTAGTTTAGATGCGTATAGGAGAAAAAATAAGGCCCTATGGGTCGCGTTTAAAGTTTAGGATGATCCCAGGTGCTCAAAATTAAACCTAGGAGGGTTTCCAAGGGTAAAAATTAGGGTTTGGGGGGGGGGGGGTTAAATAGGAAATTAGGGTTCATTTACCCCTCATTTGCACACTCAGCCTTAGGTGATTTTAACTCTCTAAGGATTTCTAGTTACAAACATACATTGATGATGGTGAGAGTTTTGAGTGCACCACACTGAAAAGACATGGTTCGTCAGTACTAGTGGCCAACCGATACAGGGGTTATGGTACATATGCTTTCAATTTATATTTTTGACTTTTCTTGCTTTCATAATTAATGCTCAAATTTAGAATAGGCAATATCGATTAATATCCTATTTTTCCTGCTATTGACATGATATGACTGCTAACGTAGCATTTAGGAATGTCACTTTTGTAAAACTTTGCCGCTAGTGTAGAACTAGGCCACAATTGTAAAAAATGGCTACTATTGTAAGGTCATTATCATTAAAAATGACCATGTGATAGAAAAATTTAGGAAAAGGTTGCTATAGTCAAACTCGATTGCTATCACAACTTTAACAAGCTCGCTATCGTTAAATAGAACCGCTATAGTCTTGAAACAGGGCTTCTATCATTCCAAAAGAAGCTTGTTATTGTTAAAAACACTGATTTAGCTAGTTTAATTGCAAATTTAGGTTTATGACTTGATTTTCTATTAAAATTTTGATGTTGTGGGTTGAATTTTTGTAGGTTCTATGTCCTTTATATTCAAGAGAGTGGAGGCTTTGGATTTTGGATGGCATAGCCAATTTTCAAGGGTTGGAGTGATATTTCTTGGATGCCATCGTATTGAGATATATCACCTACATGCTTGAGATTTAGGCACACAAAGCTCTATGATGACCACATAAGTAGAGTGCTGGAGATTTGAGATCGCTACATTCCACCTTCCTACAAGGGAGTGTACTGTCACATTAGAGGATGTATGGAGGATCGTATGCATCCCAATCCATAGAGAGCTAGTCACATATAACATCTAGAAAGGGAATTTAGCGATACAAAGACTATTGGGTGTACAACAATTGACAGTGATAAACTCTGAGAATGGTTTGAATCCTTTCTTAGATGATGCAGAACCTATGGTTATCATCCTAGCATGATTGATCATTAGGCCATTGATGTCTGAAAAGAAATCCAGGGGATTCCTAGTTGGATGGGGTATTTGCATTGAGATGATGATGGAGCACTGGACTGTGTATGATTGGGAACCCTACGTACTAGCTCATTTATATAGAGATATGAATGAGGTAGTGTACTATGGAGGTAGTAGTATTTTAGCTAGTGCTACTCTTCTTCACATGTGGGCATGGGAGAGGATAGCCATCACTAGGCATGAGAGTATTGATCATAGGGATCCTGATGATCCTTATTCATACAGATATTGAAATTATCTTCACTACACATAGCTTGGGTGACTGAAATTCTAGAGAGCCATTTTCAATGATATGACAGATTTCATATGGCAACCATATCTGGGTTGCAAGTCTTGGGTGAACAACCATGAGCATTTGGTATACTATCATCAGACCAGATATTTCATTGACAAAGTGGATATTATTCTTGAGAGGTATCTCCTTAATAGGGCTCTTTCTTAATTTGGCAAGAGACTGACTTGACTAGGTGATGATTACCATGAATGTTATGCACACGTGACTAGAGAGGTTAATGCATGGGGGTCATGAGAAAATTCGGGTAGAGCAGTAGCAGAGTTAAAAGCACTTGCTCCTTTTGGTTGGGGATGGGAAATTGGTCCACATGATCTAAACATGACTGAAGATCATGAGACATGGTGGGCCTGTAGATGGCCATTGAGATTTACTATTCTCATGGGAGGCGTTGTAGTAGAAAGAGGAGGGCTAGTGATAGGCCAGAGGAGGAGGGGTGGAGTAGTTGGGCATTGAGTAGATCGGTAGAGACTTTGGATCGCCCATGAGCAACATCAAAGGGCTTAGGATGGATAGGATGATGATGGATAGAAACATGATGGTCAGGTGCCCTTGGATGAGGGGGAGTAGTAGCAACAACAATAGCAACAGGTTATTAGACAGGCTCCACAAGCACCTCCCCCTTAGGGAGACATGACTATGAGGATAACTCAACTTACAATAGAGAGGAATTAGGCTTGCATAGAGCGAGATAAGGCTACTCAAGACAGGGATGCCAGAATAGGAGAGAAGGATGTTGAGATTGCTCAATGGAAGGTGACTGATGTGTAGATTGTGATACCCCTGTAGAGAGAGATACTACTAGGGCTGAGAGAGATTCTCTTCAATAGGAGAGGGACACCCTAAGATAGGACAAAGATACTGAGAGGTAGCAGAGGATCTCATTAGATATTGCACAAGCTTCATCTATCCCTTGAGCACAATATTAGGCCAAGAGAGATCATTTCATAGCTGAGGTGAAATATTATAGGACCTTATATGAGTCTCAAGTTTTGAGAGCTCATAGACGACCTCGATCCGGGGTTCCTAGCTTAGCGACAAGAGAAGAGTCCTCAGGGGGTCAATTAATTATTAAGCCTTTGATATAGCCTTCATGTCTGATCCTTCAGCCTCACCAGTCTCCTACCCATAGCCAAAGATTAGAGCATGATAGGGAGCAACGAAGGTCACCACCACGGGATGGACAACAAGAATGATGATATGATCTTTATGTTGCTTTATCATAGAATTGATGTAGACATTATTTTTGTATATAAATTCATTGGCGAGTTTTGAGGCCTCGTGAATATTTTTATCTCATTTTATATTGTATCACACATGAATTTGATGACACTGATGTACTTGATATTTCCATTTTGATGATATATGAGATACCATTTTTTGATGTGGCATATGATGTATTATGTAATGGTTATGAGATGCTTATATGTTTATGATATGTTGATGGATGTATGATGATATGATCATGTTTTTGTACTTTTTGATGTTTTGATATGATATGGATAATTTATGATGCATATATGCAATGGATGATGTATGATTTTGTGATGCAAGATGGAGATGTTAGTCAGAAGAAATGTTAGTAGGATTAGATGATAGAAGAAAATAGATGATTTGATCTAATTTTTGAAAATCGATAGATTATGATTGATGATGATATGCATTGAATGAGTGATTGATAATGATGTGAAAAATGATGAGTTTTCTTTTGCTTCATGGAGACTAAGTAATGTTTAGCAATCCTTATTAATGTAGCAAATACACACGATGCACCAGGGTATTAATGACCAAGGTGGATTTGTATCTATTGCGTGGACTTTGATTCGGTAAACAAGGATTATTCTTGCTCATACCAGACATACCTAAACCATATTAGAGTGTATGGGTGAGAAGTTCAAAACATTTCAGACCAGTTGCATAGAGAGGTATGAAGAACCTAGAATGCCACCACTACATGAAATTCCCAAAATGACTTCTACACAAACAAAAAAGCAAGTATTCGCCATGATAGTATTGCAAAAATATTCAACAAAAAAAAAAATGAAATAAACAATCAATTCCCCCATTCCTTCCTCTCTAAATCCTTATGGACATCCTCAAGAGATCCTGGGAATGAGACAATAAGATAAATCAAAAGATAAGATCACAAAAAGATAAAAATAATGTTGTTGTATCACTTCCCATAGATGTTTCGATGTTTTAGGGATGTTATCCATCGATGATGTATATTGTAGGAACAATTTATGCATTAAGACACATGTTAGGATGTTGATGATGATTCAAATGGGAAGGTAGTTTAATACTTGGGCATTGTTTTAGTCTAATCGTGATCAAGTCTTTGTGATTTTTTCTTGAAGGTTTTTAGATTCTGATGTTTGCTTTGCTTGTTAATTGCTTTGTCAAAGGGTGAGGATGATGATTTTTTTTACTATGGATGGATTGTTTATTGTAGATAGGCAATAATAGAGATATGATTTTTGAGGTTTTCTAATTTTTTTTTGTGCTTTTCAGGTTATTTGATGTTTTGGGATATTAATATGTTTTTGGTGTTTTTGAGATATTTAGAGACCAAGACGGACCTAAGGGGACTGACCTAGTGCCTCGAGGGCTCATCAATGATGGCATTTCCTACATAAATATAGAGACAACGTAGTTCGACTAACCATGGTTGACACTTTTTTTGGATTTTTCTGATTCTTTATGAATGTTTTGGAGTTTTCAAGGATATTTGAGTGTTTTTGGATTTTTTGATTGATATAGAGACCTAAAGGGACTGACCTAACACCTCGGTGGCTCATCAATGACGGTCTTACCTACATTATACATGTAGATACAATGTAGTTTGATTATTTGATTCAAAGCAGCTAGTGCGAAGATGACCTATGATGTTTTTGGGATTTTCATGTTTTGTAAATGTTTTTGGATTTTGATGGCTTTTCTGGATTTTATGGCGAATGATGGGATGAAAAAGGATCCGATCCATCTACCAGGTTTGGGAAGTTTCCCCCAATTTGGAACAATATTACATTTATTATGGATAGGTGGATAAAACAGATGATGGATAGAGATAGTGCAAAAAAATTCAACACTTGATCAGTTATCGAGCCATGGTTCAATACACCTTTTATTATGCGATGGATTGAGTGAAACATATGTGATAGTAGGATGGATATAAGAAGATGGAGTGAATGTGATAGAAGGATGTAAAGTTCAGATAGATGGGGATGTCAAACTTATTCAAACGTAGCACTTGTTTACTGAGTTTTCACTACGCTACCTATCCTAGAAGTGCCACAAGGTGGTTTTCACTTAAAGTATGATTTATTTCTCTTTTATTTTTTCTTGGTTTTCTTGGTTTTTTTTATTTTTTGCCTTTTTTCTTGGAATATTATGATCTGTTAGGTGTAGAATTTCTTGAGATGGGTGCTATTAAGTACTTTCTCTAGGGTTTCTCCTTCTGGGGGTAGCCAACTCAGAGGCACCAGAATTGTAGCTTGTTGTGATGATATAAGGACCTAGCCAGTTTGGCTCAAATTTACCTTTCCCATCTTGATTAAGCTAGATCTTTTGATTTTCCTTCAAGATTAAGTCACCAACCTAAAAGTTCTTGGTTTTGATTTTCTTATTATAGCTTCGCTTGAGACTATTTTGATAAGCCTGGAGATGGTTTAGAGCACTCAAACATCTTTCATCTAGTAGTTCAAGCTCGTTGATTCTAGATACTTGATATTCTTTGTTGCTAACAAGATCCTTCATTGATACTCTCAAGGATGGAATCTCTACCTCTATAGGAAATATAGCTTCGAATCCATATACCGAAGAAAAGGAAGTCGCACCTATAGGTGTGTGGATGCTTGTTGTATAAGCCCATAAGGTTGGATTCGACTATAGGTGCCGGTCACAGTTGACGTCATTAATAGTATTCTTTAGGATTTTAAGGATTATTTTATTAGATACTTCTGCCTGACCGTTTCCCTAGGGGTAGTACAAGGTAGATAAACGATGTTGGATGGAGAATCTAGAGAAAACCTCATGGAAATATTGGTTTTTGAATAGAGTTTTGTTGTCTATTATGATAGTCTGAGGGATACCAAATCAAGAGATCAAATAGTTAAGAATAAACTTTACTATTTTTTTGCCTATGATATAAGTTAGAGGTGTAGATTCTATCCACTTTCTAAAATACTTTGTGGTAGTTATGATGAATTTGTGTGTTGGATGAAGTAGGGGATATCTTTCCTATCAAATCAAGACCCCATTGAGATAAGGTTGATGGTGTAATGATCGGACATAAATCTTATGCAGGTGCATGAACAAGATCACCATGTTGCTGGCATTGAAAACACTTCTTTGAATAGTGTATAGCTTCTTGCTCCATTGATAGTCAGTAGTACCCAGTCCTTAGCAACTTCTTGACTAAGTTAGGCCCACTAGAATGAGACCCACAAACACCTTCATGCACCTCTTGCAAGATAGTTTGTGCTTCTTCCACATTGAGAGATCAGAGTAAAGTACAATCTAGACTTCAGTGGTATAGAGTATCTCCAAGGATAGTAATGCATGCAGTTCGATGGATAATTTTTTTCTTTTGGTTGCTTGTTAGGTGAGGTGATATGCTTACGTGTTGGATATAAGTGTATGTGTCTTTGTACCAAAGTGAATCAGGACCAACAACATCACACACAAGTTTAGATTTTAGGATATCAAATATTGGTATAAGCAATTGTTCTATGAGGAATCCATACCTAGGAATGTTCTAGAGTATATCAAGAAGTGAACCAATAGTGGCCATAGCATCGACAACTTTATTGTTGATTTTGGGGATCTGTTCAAAGAGGATGACTAAGAAGTATTGATTGAAACTATCTACCATTCTCTTATATGACATTAGCGTATCATCTTTAATCTGATACTCATCGTTCACTTATCTTATGACTAGATAGGAGCCGCCATAGACTTACAGTTCTTTGATCTTCCATTCCACTACCATTTTAGCCCTATGATTAGTGCTTCATACTCGCCTGTATTGTTTGTATAAGGGAAGGAAATTCTATATGCTTTGGGTATATTGTCTCCTTTAGGTGTGAGAAATAGGATAACAACCCCTGATCCATGTTGGGTATGAGATCCATCAAAGTATACAGTCCAACTGGTTGGTAGAGTTATAACAAGGATGCTTTCATCAAGAAATTTTGATATTAGTGGTTGATGATCCTCTATAGGTGCTTCAACTAGTTGGTCTGCTATCACTTGCCCTTTGATTTCTTTCCTATCAACATAGTCTATGTCAAACTCACTAAGTATCATGATCCACTTTTTCATTCTTCGTGTAAGAGATGCTTTTGCCAAGAGATATTGGAGGGGATCCACTTTGGATATCAGTGAGATTTTTAAGTTTAGCATATAATGTCTAAGCTTTTGGACCAAAAAGACAACTGCTAAACATGATTTCAGTAGGTGTGTAATTAAGCTTGTAACCAACTATGTTACAACTAATGTAGTACACTACTCTTTCTTTGTTTTTCTCATCAAGTTGTGCCAATAGAGATCCTAAAGTTATTGAGGTTGATGATACGTACAAGATCATGGATTTATCTCGATGGTATCAATGCAGGAGGATTTTCCAAATAGAATTTAACCTATTGAAAATCCTATTGACACCTTCCATCCCATTTGAATATTACATCTTTATGGTGCACTTATGTGTATAAGGATGAGATTTATTCGCTAATTGCATTATAAATCTTTGAATCGATTGAAGTTTTTATTGCAAGTTGTGCAATTGTTTCAATGTCTTCAGGGGAGGAATTTCTAGGATAGATTTGATCTTATCAAGGTCTACCTCGATACCTGTTATAGATACAATATAGACCAATAGTTTCCCTGATGTTATGAAAAATACACACTTCTTTGGATGTAGATGCAAGTTGTACTCTTCTATCCTATCAAATATCTTAGCCAAGTCACCCAGATGTCCTTGACTTGTGATAGATTTTGCTAAAAGATCATCCACATAATCCTCTATGGTAATGTGAAGCATATCATAGAATATAGTAGTCATTGCTCTTTGATATGTAGCTCGTGTGTTCTTTAGGTTAAATGGCATGAAATTCTAGCAAAAAGTTCCCCAAGGGAAAGTAAATGTTATTTTATGTTGATCCTTAGGTGTTATTTTAATCCGATTATATCCGAAGAAACCATCCATACAAAAAATCATTTCATGACCAGCTGTTAAGTCTACTATCATGTCAATGTTAGGCAGGGGAAGTCATCCTTAGGGCATGCCTTGTTAAGATCTTTGAAATATAAACAGATCTATATGCCCCAAGTGGGTTTTGACACTGGTATTAGGTTGGATACCCACTCAAAATAATCTATAGATCTTATGAATCTCGCGTCAAGTAGTTTCTGGAGCTCCACCTTGACTAGAAGTGCTATCTATGGGTGCATCTTGCAAATATTTTTTTTGACCGATTTTGTTCTTGGGACAACTATAAGATGATGGACTAATAGAGCTAGATCCAATCCTGGAATATCCACATAAGTCCAACCAAAGTTGACCTTTCACTCATTTTGAATGTTGAGAAGTTGATTCTTTCATTAGGATCTAACGTGGTTACATGATATGTTATCTTCGATGCATTCGTCATTCCCACATTGATGGGTTAAAAAACTTCGACCAAAACTGCTAATTTTTCTTGATACTTTATGATTGGGAGATTGAATCCTCCATCTTTGGGAACCTTAGAGAGGTTTTCACCATCATATGCATCCTTTGTTTTACCTTTTTAATGATTTGATAGTGTCACATTGTGGTTTTCACCATTGGATCTTATTTTGATGTTTAGATTTTCAATTTCATTTTTATGACTGGAGGGTGCAATCTCCCCTCCAAAGTATGCTCTTTGCTCAAGTTCAATTTCAAAGGCAGCCTTGTGATCCCCAAATGGTATACCATTATGAAGTCCCAAAAACTTAGTTATAGCTTTATCATTCTAGAATATGTCCACAATAGGTGTGTGATGTTGTTGATCCCAATCAATTAACTATAGGTAAATGAGTTGTAGTTATTTTGTTTGGGATGTAGGTTTAAAGGAATGGGTAGTGATGGTATTTATGCCAATGTCATCAAATAGGTCTGTTAGGTATAGATTGTTGTCAGTAAGATCGTACTCATTCGATGTCTCAATCACGATAGAAGGATCCTTTTCCTTGCAAGAGGTATTTTCAGTGCTTGGAGTCACAATGTCTAATAAACCATAGCCTAGTCCTAGATTCTTCTTTTACTTCTCCATGATGATAGGCTCTCTTATACCTTCTTCATTTAGACCAAGTCCACTTTTTCCAATGTATCCCATATCTTTTGCTAGCTGATACCCTTTGCTGTTAGGATCAACAAGGATGGGAGGTAGTTGTTTTTCTTCCTCTTGTTCCTCTTTATAAATCCATGTAGAGATATATTCTTCACACAACACTTCATCCTTCATGTCTCCCCACTTGGTGAATATTGTAGGTTTGACTTCCATTGTGACAACTTGAATGTGATTGATTTCCTTTGGTCTCCCATAGGATCTTGTTGATGGGGGTAGCTTTCCAATGTAGAAAGATTGATTAAAGTGGTATTCTTTGTAGCCATTGTCAAGTACCTAGATCTTAAGGTCGGATTTAGGTGGATTGGATAATGAGGATGGAATGGAGGATGAGGCAAGTGATGATGGATCAATGTAGGAGAATGAATGGAATGATATGTCATTATTGGGTATTTGAAAAAATTTCTTCTATTTTTCCTCTAAGCTCTTGCAGTAATGAAAGGGTTTTGGATCGATGTATATTGTAACCTCCTTATCATTATAAGGAAATTTTAAGCAATTATGAAAGGTTGAAGGGACTACTTGCATTGCATGGATCCAAGGGAATCCAAAGAGTAGGTTACAGGGTAGCTCAATATCCAGTACCTAACAAGTCTTTTCGGTTATAGTCGTTCCCACTTGAACTAGAAGTCTGATTGTGCCTTCAAATTTTCTTTCATTATCATCATAAGCCCTTACTATGAGGATTTTGTTCTGGTCAATAATATCATCAAAATATCCCAACTGCTTTACTAATTTCAAGGTACATATGTTTAATCCTACACCTCCATCTATTAGGACCATCTTGATCTTCTATTTATGGATGCAAACTTCAAGATATAGAGCTTGATTATGAAATGATCTTTGAGGAAGGTCTTTTTTGAAAAATACCAAGTGATGGGTAGAAGTAATGGTCCCAACCATAGCTTGAAACTAACCTATGTTGATATCATTAGGTACAAAATATTCAAGGAGAGCTTTCTCCAAAATATTTTATGTGAGGGGGATAGCTTGAGAAGCTCAAGGATAGAGATTAGGGTTGGAGTTTTCTTTAACTGGTCAACAATACTATAGTCACTTGAAATTTTAACAGTAACTCTTGCTTGAGGTGGGACTCCTTGGATGGTCACTTTTCCTCTTCGTGTAGTGACATTACACTCGGGGTTTTTACCAAGTATTGTTACTACATTGATATTGTTGTTGACTTGAACAGATGGTTCCTACAACATTATCAGAGCTGTAAGTAGATTTTCGGTAATCATGTCCCTTACCTTTATTATTTCCCTTAGAATGATTAGGGATTAGATCCTTGTAGATACCCATGTCGCTATTCTCGGAGGGTCCAAGACAGTGTTCAATATCAACCTATCCTTTGTCTATAAAGTCTTGGAGGATATTCTTTAACCTCATGCAATCATTTTTCTTATGACCCGTGATTCAGTGAAACTCGCATTGATCATTTTCATTATACCACGGGGCTTTAAATTTTGGCTCCTCATAGTTCATTTGATCAGGTAGTTTGACGAGGTTCATTTGGATTAGCTTACACATGACAACCTCCATGGGTTCCCCCAATGGTGTGTACTTCCTGTTTCTTATAAAAAAATTCCTTGGTGGCCATCTTCGATTATTCTAACTTTGGTTCATCTATTAGTTGTTTTGAGGGTTAGTGAGTTGAGTGTTTTGCACATTGTTTTTGGGGTAGTTAATTTGATTCATTTGGACATTATTTTGGGGATTTTTAGGAGGTGGTGGATAAGGTTAATGTATGTTTCAAATAGACTTGGCATCTACCACTCCATCATTTGTAACATTCTTGTTCTTTGCCCAAATTTGAGGTTTGTCATTGGATCCCAATGCTTGGTCTTTGTTGTTATTGTTATAAACTTTTATGGTACCTTTTTCTATAAGATCTATTTCAATGAATAGACCCTTTTCAATGATTTCTTCAAAATTATTAGGACATAACATGGTTAATTGATAGCTAATGTTTGTTTGAAGGTTAAATATGACGATTTCAACTAGTTTATTTTTTGGAACGAGCCATTTAGTTTTACTAGCTTTATGCCTCCATATTTACAAGTAAGAAGCAAAGGACTCACCTTGGTTTTGTTTGATTTTATATAGATCAGGAACCATTATTTCTTGTTCGATATTGTACGATAAGTGGTTTATGAATTTGTCTAATAACTCATCAAAGGTTTTAGTGTCAGGTGGTAAATGAGAGAACCATTCAATAGCCACACCCCTAAGACTTCTTGAAAAGAGTCTAATTAAGTAGGAGTCATTGTTTGCAATGTCCATGTAATCCATTGAAAATTCTCATACATGTTCGATTGGGTCCCCTCTTCCTTTGTATTTATCGAATTTAGGGATTTCCAATTTCTTGGGAAAGGGGATCATTGATATGGTGCAATCAAATGGATATGGATATATATATTGTAGTGTGTAAGTCTTCTTGGGTTTTCCAAGCTAGATATCTGATATCCTTTGGTTAAGACTTTGAATCTATAATGTTAGGTCATCACTAGGTATGTTTGTTTGAGGATCAAGGACACCATAACCTTGTTGTCGTGTAATGAATTATGAGTTATATTGTGGGGTTTGTTTGTATGAAGGCCCTTGGGCCATGTTATGTATGTATGATGAGGGATGGGGTCCTTGTGGAACAGTGTGTGTGTATTACGGATTGATTGTTTGATGTTGTGGATTAGGATTTTGGTATTGTGGATTAGGATTATTTTGTTGTGATGTGAAATTTTGGTATTTTTGGGTGAAGGTTTGATGTTGTCGAGGTATGTTTTGTTGAGGAGGTACATTTTGTTGTGGTGTTTGTTGATGGGTATATGTTTTTTGTTGTGGATTAGGAGTTTGTTGTGTACAAATGTTTTGTGATGGGGGATTAGGTGTTTGATGTTGAGTATGGGTGTTGTGTGATGGTGGAGCGAAATTTTGATGTTGAGGGTTTTAAATAGATGAAGATCCATATTGATATTGTTGGTTTGAAGGATCATAGTATAGTATGGGGGTTGTTTTTGCATGTATTATGTTTGTTGTTGTCCTTGGGTATTCACTTGGTACATGCTTTGGCCTTGAGGTACATTGGTTTTTTGTTGTTGGTATACGTGTGGTTGTTGTGTTTGAAGAGGTGTATTATTTAGTTATGTTATGTAAATGGGTGATGCCATGTGGTGTTCTTGTGGTGGAATGTTAGCATACAATTGTTGTTTTGGGGGGTGTTGGTTTGTTGATTTGCTACATATTATGTTTTTGTAGGTGGTAGGCTACCCATATTTTGCATGTTGACAGTAGGGTCTTATTGTCATGGATTGAAATATGTGTCATATAGAGTTCTTGATACATTAGGTCTCCATGTATTAGTTGCCACATTTTCTGTTGCAAGTGGTGTGGAAAAGGGGTTCGTTGATTGTGGAGGTAGATTTTGAGCTGCGATGGTGTTTAGATTACCTTGACTTTGTTGAGTGACCAATGATTGTTCTACTTGTGATGGAGGTCTATATAACATATTATCCACTTGATGTTCATAAGGTTGATAATTGATGGGTGATTTTTGTTTAGAAAAGATAGGTGGTATCCTTGGATCCATTGCTTGTTTTGGGACTTGTCTAACAATTGGTTGATCATCCATATAGATGAGGGATGGTTCTCTAAGAGAATCGACGTTAAAGTTTATGGGAAACTTGTCATCATGTTGTGCAAGTTTCAAAAAGTATGTGTTAGGATATAATATGAGTAATTTGTCCATTAGCTTTTGCATTTTAAGATCTTAAGAGTACTCTAAGAGTTGTTCATCATTGATTTCTTCGTCACTAGCCTTGTCCTCAATGATCACATCACAGAGACTAGGAGGTTGATTTTAATGTCTAGCAAGCATTTCTTGATGTTGAAGTTGTAGATCTTGTTAACTTGGTGGTGGATTTGGATTAAGTTGTGGTTGAGCTTTGAACATTGGTTGGGGGGTTGAAAAAGTTGTAGCTGCATTAGGATCATAACCCTATGGTTGAGGAGTTGAAGTTTCCACATTGGTGGTACTAGGTCCACTTTGTTAGCTTCCATTTGCTTTCTATGTTGTCACCTTGTTGTTGTCATAAACGTGGACAATAAACCTTGGTGAATGGGAGATTGAAATTTATGAAGGTGTGATGATGTTGTGATTTAAATATTTAGTTGGTGAAATGACGTACAAAGGGAAATTTTGTAAACTGTTTGGACAAAGGATTTTGGTTGATTGTTATGGATTGGTGTGGATGTTGGGATTGTTTGATGATCAAATTTTATGTGGGATTCTTGGATGTTTAGGAATGATGAGATTTTGGTGCCCAACCCTATAATAAGGAGATGAGTGGATTTTGGATGATTTTTGAAAAATGACATTATGTTTATGGATGCTCAACCCTATGATGAGAGTGAGTGGATTTTGGATGATTTTGATATTATGGTAGTCTAGGAACACAAGGATGAACAAGATTCATTTGATGTTTTCGATGTCTCATGGATGGTGATGGAGGATATGTTGATTTCTTCACTTGAACTAGGATTGCAAGTTGCAAGTAAAGGTGGATTATAATAGTCTAGAAACTTAGGGAGAGGGTGATTTCCACTAAATTTTGACAAGACTACTAGATGATATGGTGTGTTGATGGAAACGCTAGCAAGATGATGGGTGTTTGATATATTATTTTCAAGGTGAGTCCAAAGGCTAGGTAAATGTATGATCAATGATGTTGATGAAAAAGGATGTCCAAGATTGTTGATAAGGTGTGATGTAAGTCTAATTTTGTTTTTTTTGTCCAAAAGGTGATAGTTACAAGCCCTAGGTAAACCCAGTTTGAAATGTAAGATGGTGATGATGTTTGATGGTGTGAAGGTAATGGTGTGAAAGTGCAGGTCTATGGTGATAGTTTTCTTTGATAAATATGTAAGCTATTATTCCAAATGTTTGAAACTATATTTTGATAAATTTTGAGAGAAGCAAGAAACTAAGACAATAGAAGTTGTTATCTAGGATGACTACGACATAAAATGTGACAATAGTGAGCTTGTCTTAGGAACATTTGCAATAGTTTATGACAATAGCGAGCTCTATTGAAATGAATGACTGGTGCAAGTAGGGATGACAATAGCAAATGGATGCATAGTAGCAGTCAAATGATAGTGCAATAGCGGTAAGATGTTAGGACAAAAGTGGTGAAATGCACAGTAGTGACCTAGTTTTGGTAGTTTTCAATTTGATGATCATTTTCAATAAGTTTCCCACTTTGAATATTTTTGATATGATATTTTAGGGTATGTGTTTGAGAAAAAGTGATCACATAGTAGATAAAAGTATACAAATAAATGACTAAATTGGAAAGGGGGATATTTCGTGAACCTTCTTCCATAAGATCCGCTGGTATAGCTCGAACAAGATCAATCAATTACAACCTAAGGTGTAAAGGTATGTTTCTTCGTAGTAGGCTTACCTCACCCCCAAAAGAGTGATGTAATATGAATCTATGGAGGGGTCGAATAGGACATACCAAGGTCATGTACCACCTTGATACTCTTGGCTTTGTAAAAGAGAATTAATTCTTAAGCCTTATGCCTCAACCATAGAATGGACATGGTAAGTAACTTCTGGGAATGATGTTATTCCCATGCACTACTTTGAAGAATCATTTTGGAAAGCATGGATTGGCCTCTATATACAAAGGTATGTAATGATAGCATGAACACCAGAGGTATACTTCAGACGAGAGACACTAGGCTCTAGCTTCTCCTAAGAAACCCATTTGTTTGCATGAGAGTAGGCCTACAAGGTACAACATCCCTAGATTTATGATACTTTATATAGCCCACAAGTAAATGTGCTTTAGGGTCACCTTGATTTCTCCATTGCGGGATTTATGTTGAAGCAGGCCCCTCTAATAAAAAAGAAAGGCTTAGTGTTTTGATATCTCTCGTCACCCAAGATCGTTAAATGATGTAATGGGAGAGGATACGTATCAAAATGCATTTGGTGATGAAAAGTGAAAATCCCAAGATATTTCTCATCACCCAAGATCATCAAATGACTTGAGGGGAGAGGATACACATATAGCTTGCCAATCATGGAAACACAATGGAAAATTCATCACAATTTGATTTTAAGCCCAAATGAAGTGTTTGAGATAGCAATTGATGTTTTAAGCACCAAACTTAAATGTTAAAGACATCAAACACACACAAAATGCTTGAAAAGAAAATAATCCTTGAAGAAGGGGTTGCAAGCAAATTGTTAGTATTTTGAGCTTGGATGTCTTTGACCATTCACCAGCCCTACAAACAATGGATTAGTAGTTTATGAAAGATTGTCTTCACCCTACAAAAGCTACACCAACCAAAGTTGGATAAAATTAAACCATAATAGACAAAAATTAAGTTAGGGTTAGGGTTAGGTAAATTACAATCCAAAAAATATTTAAAGTGATTAATAAAATTAGAAAGAGGTACAGTCGTTGCCCTATTACTTGCAATAGCAGATCTATTTCTGCAACAACAACAACCTTGTTTGACAGTAGCATGTAGTTTTTAGGTTGATAGTGGTTATGTTATGATAGTCAAGAAAAACATAGTCAGAAAACCAAAACACAAAGAGATGATAGCGATTAGCAGTGATGATAGCAGCTCTGACATAGGATGATAGCGGCCCAAAAATGAGATGATAGCAGCCTGGTTGAGCAATAACATACTTCTTCCTGAGACGTCCGCGGACCTGTTCCTACAAATTTTTAAAAATATCTATTTAAGTTTGAAAATTATAGGATGACCACGACCAGATTCATGTAATAGCAAGCCAGAAATACAACTATGCTTAGATTTTAGAATGACCGCGACCCAGTTTATGATAGCGGCCCCTGTGAAAAAATGATTGCATCTAGAAACCTGCAACTTATAAAAAAATCTTGATGAATTCTTAGATTTAGAGACGTGAGTCCCACTGGGCGTACCAATTAATGTAAGGGATAAAAGTGGAAGAGGATAACAATAATGAATTCATGCAATAAACTCAAAAACAAAGGATAAAACCTACTTACCAATAAGATCAAGTATGAGAAGCCATCATATCCAAAACAAGGGTTAGATCAAACAATCAAAACACAAATGAATTCAAAGCATAAACAACCTTACCAATCCCATTGTTCGGTAACTTTGGTTGAAAGATATGTTGGATTATTTCAAGCCAAAGCCTCCATGAAAGCTTGTAAAAGAAAATATGATGACCTAGAATGCAATGATGTATGCTCAATTTTCTCAAGAATCACTTGGATATTATCTCTCCACAAATTCTCTAGATGAATTATGAGAGGGATGAGGGTTATTTTATAGATTTGGAGAAATTAGATCAAAGGGATAGGATTGAGTTTGAATGCCCACAAAGAAGGGTTGAGATTGTGTTAGAAATCAAGATCAGACATGCAAACTAGAAAAAAACCTTCCACAAGAGAAAAACATAAAAAGAAAAGCAATTTGCATTAAGATGTGAAAATGAATTGTATTCAGGAACTAAGAAATTACAAGAGATGAATTGCTTTATAAAAGAAATGTATGCATAACCCTAAAGGTAAAACCTAATTTTGAACTAAAATTAGCTCAACTAAATAAAGCTTACTTATTAATTAAGTAAATTAATTATTACCTAAGTAAACTTAATAAAGTGTAATTAAATAATGAATTACACCAACACCCCCCCTTAAGTGCAACTTAGGGAGACTAAAAAACATGCACCTAATGCTAGGATGAATGCATGAATGGGTCTCGGCTACAAGGCCATGTTAGGTACCCACGTACAAATGCAATGAATGGGAAAGAGGAGAAAACCTAGTGGGACAAACCCCCACTCAATGAGATGACCTACTACAAAGAAGCATTGGAAGAACACTGGTGGAGTAACACTGGAATCCTGAATCTGGAAAGCAAGGATAGATACTTCTGTTTACAAAAAACCATATGAGAGTCACTGAAGGACTCAAGAGGAATCATGATAAAGCAACAACAGACCTGATGCCAAGGAACATTGGAAAAATCACAAACTGGAAAAACCCTGGAATTTGTGAAGCAACAAAAGAAATTAGGTCAAAATTAGGTTTTACCTTTAGGGTTATGCATACATTGCTTTTATAAAGCAATTCATCTTTTGTAATTTCTTAATTCCTTAATACAATTTATTTGCACATCTTCATGCAAATTGTTCTTTCTTTTTCTATTTTTCTCTTGTGGAAGGTATTTTCTAGTTTGCATGTCTGATCTTGGTTTCTAAAATGGTATCAAAGCCTTGAGTTGCAACCCCTTCTTAGCTTTTGGAGAAATTCAGTACAAATCAAGTTCGAGGATCCTCAAGGGTTTCATACCTTGAGCTTATTTCTGGAGTGTTTTGGATCAAATCGGGCATCTCTATTGGATTCAGAGTGTTGGAAAAAGTCAGGATTGGCTTTTGTTTCATTGATTTTCATCACAGTTTGCCAGATCAACAAGGGTTTCAAGTCTGGTGATTTTTTTGCAAGATCTAGGGGTAGAAGTTTTTTTGGGGCACTTTGGGCACAAACGAAGGTCACCATTGCATTCACAGTAGCCAAAAATTGTAGAAATGCCTGTTGTTTGGTTGATTTCTAAGCAGTTGATTTGGGAGGCAAAAAATGTTTGCCAAGGAAGCCATACGGCCTCCCCAACATGCTTTACAAGGAAGAAAAAAAAATGCTTAAAAAAAAAGCATCACCAATTTAAATGGAAGGCGCCACCTGCCCATTGCTCGGTGGCCACCCGCACCCCACCCATCCACCGCCGGTTGACCCTAGCCCCCACGGGCCCTTTCTGCGCTACCGTCGGTCCTATTAAGGACCAATCGCTAAGCGCCCAACTCCCAGGAGAAAGCTTCAACACCCATAAGTCACGTGGGTGACTAGGGGCTCCACCTGAGCCCCCACCCACCAGCCCTCTGGTCTACCTAGGTGACTAGGGGCTTATTCTTTTAGCCCCTAGGGCTGCCTATAGGCCTTATTGGCCAATTTAGAGCACTTTTACTAAATCGGGTGTAAAATGGGCATACGAACTCCATTTTTTGCAAACAAGATATCGTTGGAAAGTTGATTCTGAGCCCAATCTGGTGGTATAATTAATTTTTCCAGATTTTTCTCCAGTTCTATTTGGCAGGCATTTGAATTCAGAAGTAGTTGTTTTCAATTCAGGAGGCATAACTTTTGACTCGAGTGTCGGTTTTTCGCGAATCTTGTAGGATCAGAAAGCCGACTCAGTCCCCTTCATAGATCTCAAACCTAATTTTTCCAGAATTTTTACCAGATATCTTTTTTTTTTCAAATCTCAACTTTTTCTTTCTTGGTTATTTTCTTAGGAAATGTGCAATTCGGGCTATTTCTTTGAGTTCCAAGATATTTTTTTTTGCATTGAGAGTATTTACTGTTTTTTCTTTTTTATCATGGATTCACATAATAGTGCATCCCTTACTCCATTCAACTAATTTAGTTGGAAAAAATAAATGGAGATTCATTTGATGCATATAGGGTTGTACAAAGTGACCATGGGTACAAAAGTTGAACCTACAGGTACTGCTGAAAAGAGAAAATGGTTTAATAGGTGTGATGAAGCTTTTGGTACATTATGTTTGTTTATTTCTCCTGATCTTCTTTTTCATGTTGAGTCTTGCACTACACCCCATCAAATTTGGATTACTTTAGGGTCTTTGTTTGGGAAGCAGGATACAATGAGAGGATTCTAGTTGGAGAATGAGCTTATTAGCTTAAATCCTAGGGATTTTGACAACATCCAGGAGTTCTTCACAAAACTCAAGTCTCTTAGATTGTAGTTGACACAGTGTGCTATTCAGAAGCAGGACTCTCAATTAATATTTTCCATTTTTTCTAAGCTTGGACCCGATTATTCAGTTTTTGTATCTACATCATAGGCACTTATTGCATCTTAGGGGCACACAAATCAGAAGGCTTCTAGTGGAAAGGGAAAGAAAAAAAAAAGAAAAAGGATTCCAAATCTCATGAGAAACAAAAGGAGTCCTCAGATTCATCCTCCTCTTCAAAGGGGAAATCATTTAAGAAGGAGAAGGTTACATGTGCATATTGCAAGAGAGAAGGAAATGCAGAACATAGTTGCTATAAGAAGGACATTGATGAGCTGAAGCATCTTCTTCAGAAACATCATATTGATTTTCCTTCTAGGATGTTTGCCTCATCTCCTTCCCCTCATTCTTCTTCTGCACAACAGTTTGACAGGGGCACAATTGGTTTGCATACTTCATCAGATATGCAGGGACATGCTCTTTATGCTTATTCAGGTCATGGATCAGGGAGATGGCTTCTAGATTCAAGAGCATCTCATCATATGGCATCTTCACAGTCTATGTTCACTTCCTTTGAGCCTTGCACTATGTCTCCTATTTTGATGGGAAACAATACATACATGAGTTTTACAGGGAAGGGGTCTATTAGTTTTGGGGACAACACTTTTCAGGATGTCTTGTGTGCTCCTCATTTCATGAACAACCTTCTTTCCATATATCAAATCACACATGGAGGCAATGGGAGATTTGTGGAGTTCACACCTGATTCATTTATCATCTGAGACTTCGAGAGTAGAGCGGTTATTGATACTGGGGTGGTGGATCACTTATCTTGGTTGTATTCCTTTATAGATTTTTCTTCTGATGGTGCTTTTGTTCTTGCAACTATTCCTCACACTTCTAGTGTGAATCATCATTCAGAGGAGACATTTGGCTTCTTGAACATTGGTGTTCTCACTTCAGATCCAATTCTTGAGCCATCCATTCCATCTCCTCCACCTACTGTTGCAATTGTTGATACTTCTATGGCTACATATGTAGTTTCTTCTATTTCAGTGCAACAGGACCTAGTTGATCATTCATCTTTGAAGGTTTCTCTTGAGTCTTCACCTACTTTGACTTCTTTATTGGTTGAGGTCACACCTACTTTTGTGGAGACATCTTGGGCTTCACCTGATTCACCTTTAGAGATTGAATTCGTGAGGCTTCTTCCCTCTCACTTCTTTCCAGAGATGTGGTTTCTTCAACCTTTTTGGAGCTACTTCATTATGGGGGGCTATTTGGTCTCTTCATTCCTCTCTTCTAGGGGGTTCTTTCATGTATCTTTGTGATGGATGGTGTCCTTGGGGGGTCTTATGGAGTCCTCCATCTTTCATCACTTAGTTGTTTTGCATCCTATTTTTGAGGGAGGTGTTTTATCCCATGTGGTTTTCTCCTTTACCCTGGTTTGGTTTAGTTTGCATTGCATTTGTACATGGGTACCTAACATGGACTAGATTCTGGGACCCATTCATGCTTTCATCCTAGCATTAGATGCATGTTTTTTAGTCTCCCTAAGTTGCACTTAAGGGGGGGTGTTGGTGTAATTTATCTTGTGGAAGGTATTGGCTCAACTAAATAAACCGATTTTATTTTTTATTTTTCTACCTCATAAAGCGTGTTGGGGGAGGCTATATGGCTTCCCTGGCAAAAATTTTTTGCCTCCCAAATCAACTGCTCAAAAATCAACCAAATG
This sequence comes from Sequoiadendron giganteum, assembly GCA_007115665.2. Lineage (NCBI taxonomy): Eukaryota > Viridiplantae > Streptophyta > Pinopsida > Cupressales > Cupressaceae > Sequoiadendron > Sequoiadendron giganteum. Next base: position 470,253,013 of record CM021101.1, on the reverse strand, counting down.
ATAGGCATTCCTAGGGTTTTTGGTCACTGTGAATGTGATGGTGACCTTTGTTTGTGCCCAAAGTGCCCCGAAAAAATTGCTACCTCCAAATCTTGCAAAAAAATCACCAGACTTGAAACCCTTGTTGATTTGGAAAACTGTGATGAAAATCAATGAAACAAAAGACAATCTTGACTTTTTCCAGTGCTCTGAATCCAATGGAGATGCCTGATTTGATCCAAAACACTCTAGAAATAAGCTCAAGGTATGAAACCCTTGAGGATCCCTAAACTTGCTCTGTATTGAATTTCACCAAAAGTTGAGAAGGGGATGCAAATCAAGGCTTTGACACCATGTTAGAAACCAAGATCAGACATGCAAACCTAAAAAAAACCTTCCAGAAGAGAAAAACATAAAAAGTAAAGCAATTTTCATTAAGATGTGCAAATGAATTATATTCAGGAATTAAGAAATTACAAGAGATGAATTGCTTTATAAAAGCAATGTATGCATAACCCTAAAGGTAAAACCTAATTTTGAACTAAAATTAGCTCAACTAAATAAAGCTTACTTATTAATTAAGTAAACTAATTATTACCTAAGTAAACTTAATAAAGTGTATTTAAATAATCAATTATACCAACAGATTTATCCTGAACACCCACAAAGGAGAGTGAATCAAGGAAGATGGATGAAGGAGATCAGTTAGAACTCAAGCTTGCTCCACCATTTTAGGAAAATGATTAGGATAGTTCAAGATCAAGGGATAGAATTGCTTGAGACAAGTTGGTTGAAATATTTTAAAATTGAATATTCCTCAAGAATATGCTTTGTGGAGGGAAATAGGATAATTAAATAATTAGGAATTATTTAATCATGTGATGTAAAAATATTTAAAGGTAGGATAATTAAATAATCAATATTATTTAATCATGTGGGATTAGAGGAATATTAGATGATACTAATTGAATAATTAAGAATTATTCAATTAGGATGATAAAGGGTAATTAGTGACAAAATAGATGAATTAATTAAACAATTTAGGATAATTTAATTAATAGAGGGAAATAGGGTTAATTGGTGAAAATGATGTTAAAAAGGGATTAATGATGAAAATGAAGCTAAATGCAAGGATGAGGATGAAAATGATGTCAATGATGGAAAAATGGAATTCAGGATGCATGATATGTGTTAAGGCATTTTGACATGTCTACAATTCCATAACATGCATGACAAGTTGGTTAACAAGTGTAACTCCTCTTTATAGTTATATAATGCATCCAACAACTTTTTTATATTTCTAATGCAAACTTCTAGAGGCCAAAACTTTTGATCTAGTGGACCAATTAGACACCTGTTTTAAAAATTTGAATTACTTGAAGAGATATACACAATAGGTTCCCACATAGGTTGTGTCAAGTAACTTAGAATATTTATTTTGGCCAGAAATCAACTCTGTATCCCAAAAATTGATATTTTATTTTATATGCAAAAATCATACTTTTTATAATCTTATCATTAGGAGCAAGGTTGAAACACCTTTTTCAAAATTATCCCACTTATCAAACACCTTGCAAGAGAAAAGTTAGTACTAGAACCATTATCTAATTGCTAGGGGTTGAGAGGCTCATAAACTCATAGCACCACCTTTTCTTTTTTTTTGTTTTCACTATCTTTATAAGTGCATCTATAAAATTCTTCAAAATTTCAATTTTATCTACCATCAACTTCCCATTCTCTACCAAATCTTGAAAAAAATGGTATCAAACATCAATATGCTACATCCTCACATGAAAGGTTGGGTTCTTTAAGAAACATATGGCACTCTAACTATCACAATTAACCGCAATGACTCCCACCTCTAGTCCAACATCTGAACACAATATCTTAATCTAAATGACTTCCCTAAAAACATGAGTTGTTTTTGTTGTGCTTTGCACACACGCCCCATCCTGATGGGGACCCCCTTTCACCCTTTCCACTTTTTAGGCTCTCTACCTTTTCTCCTTAAGAGAAAGGGTCCTCAAAGTTTTGATTTTTGATTGTCTCCCCGATACTCACCAGGTCCTTATCAAAATAGGGATATTTGAAGGCATCTTGCAACAATTGGTCAAGTGAGGGTCATTTTAAGTGCTTAAGGTAGCTTTGGGATTGAGTTCTTGCATGTCTCAGATTTTTTTAAACTTCAAGGAATTCTCATCCTGTGAAATCAACAAAGCTCAGGCTTTCACAAAATTCTCCATCATCGAAAATGCCCAAAATTTAAGAGTTGCTCAAAATCCCTAAACTTCAAGGGAACTCGGGATCTCTGAAGTTCTCAGTTCCCTCGTATCTTCAAAAATTCTCTATGGTGTGATTCACACCTATGTTGTCAGTGCAATAATTCTTGCATACTATGGAGGTTTAAGGGTGAATTTATCATGTTATTCCATACCATAACCCCATTTACAAATTTGAGTTGTGAAGTGAGAGTGACTAAGGCATTTAGGTGACCAAATAGGGAGCGATTTATAGAGTTTGGAGTGAGATTTAAAGGTGATTTGAGGTCATTTTCCTTCAAACATCAGTTGAAATGTGAGTTAAAACCACTTTGGCACTTTGTTCTGATAGTTTCCTTCCAATCTTGTGCGGATTAAGTTGAAATCACATAGGGTTTGACATTGTATGATTCATATAAGTTTTCTAATGCACAATGCATGTTGTTATGATCTTGGCCTTAAGGTTTTAATTGGGTCAACACAAAACATGAGGGTTATTTCTAGAGCAATTCCAATGATTCAAACACATGAAATTAAATGACAAAAATCCAAAATTTGAAATTGAATCTCAAAATTTTATAAAGTTCTTTGACAAGCAAAAATCATAGTTTTAGTGATTTCTCGATCCTCAAAAATCTTCGAGGTTTTCAAAAAATTGAAAAAAAATGGTTAAGGGATGAATGAAATGCTTGTCCTCGCAAAATTTTCTATCTCATGGAAGTTTGTACCCAATGAAATAATTCAAACCCTCCCAAATTCCATGAATCACCCAAGAGTCTAAAAGCCTTAGAAGTTGATTTTCAAAGATTTCTCAATCTCCCAAAATCCCTGAGATTTTTTCAATCTTCAAAATTTGATTCAGGGTTGTCTAGAATATTTTCCCTCACTAAGCTTGTTACTTCGTGAAAATTGGCTCCTTGTGAAGAAATCCAAAATTGCTGAAAAATATGTGAATTGTCTAAAAGTCTAAGGCTAGATGAAATAGAAAGTTTGTTTTGAGGTAAAGTTAAGTCATCTTCAAAGATTTCTTAATCTTTAGAAATTTGTGAGAGGTTGCCTCCTTTTGAAGATTTCTCAATCTCTCAAAAATTCTAAAGCCTGCTCAAGTATTCCACCTAGAATCCATGAAGATCCTTCAAAATCATTGCAGTATGCGCAAGAAGCCATCCCACTTTTGAAGATTTCTTATTCCCAAGAAATCCTCGAGGATCAGTTTCAAAGGGAAGAAGGTTTGGTAAAACTCAAAAGTTTTGCTAAAATCCATGGGTCTTCAAAACCATCCCAAATCTTTGAAATCCATGGGTGTCCATAATCTTCAAGATGCATTTAAAATTTGAATTTTATGTTTTTAAAGGTGGGATTTCTTGCATATGGGTCAAATATATATGATGGTTTCTAATGAATGTGAAGGAATGTGGTTATTTTCCTTATATTTTTTCAATGAATTAGAAATATTTAAGCTTCTAAGGGAATTTTTTTTCATTCTTTCCACACTTTTCCCTCAAAGTAATTTGGATTATTTTTGGCTAATAGATGTAGGCTGAGAAAAATGATTAGGAAAAGTAAGGATCAAGGAGAAGAAATTAAAAGACAAGAAGATCAAGATTTACAAGGCAATCAGGAGCAAGTGGAAAATCCAAATATTGAACAATCTACTACCCCTAATTGTTTAAAGGAGAAACTACAAGTAAAGCCAATCATATAGGTTGTTGCTCATAGCCTTGATGAATTCTTATCTTAGATTAATAATCCCAAGGAAAATAAAAGGGAAAAAGTTTACTCAAAGATTATAAGGGATAATCCAATAATAGGGATGTGCACATTGCCACCCCTATTGTTGATAAAGCAAAAGGAGACATTGATTCTAAAGAATGCAACATTTATTCTATTAATTTGGGACCCACATCAAAGAGACAAGAGGTCCATGAGCTCCAGGAGTTTGTAGAAATAATTCTACAAAAACTAGAGAAAAAAGTAAAAGAAAAAGAACAATTAAAAGAACAAGTAGATGAACTGCATAGTTACAACAAACACTTGGTCGACCTAGTGCAACAAGATGAAGGGACATCAACTCCTCCCAGAGTTTTATCTAAAGAATCCATTGATGAGATTAAGAAGATGAATTTTGCAGCCAAGGTCACCCACATATGGATAGGTGGATTTTTTGATAAGGGTATTCCAATTTTGAAGGAGTTAGTGCAACTCTACACCCGAGCTCAAAATTGCTCCTAGAAGGTGCAAAAAATAACTTTTGATTGCAAGAGTTAAAATGATAAATTTGTGCTTAGATTTACTATGTTAATGGATATACCTCTTTAGGCATTAATGACGAAGAAAGTTGTATCTAAGGACAAAGCCCATGAACTTGTGTCATGGTTGCATTCATTCAAATTTAGGAAGACAATAATGGATAAGATCCTAGTTGATTGTGAAAGGATAGGTAAGGCTTTGAATGAAATTTATGATGGATGCATTGCATTTTTGGAAGCTATGACAGGTAAAACAATTTCCAGGGATAATGTGCATATTGATATCTTGAATAAATGGTGGAAAAGTAATTTTTCACACTCAGCTCAGGATGTTACACTCATAGAAGATCACTTAGAAGATGCATCTATGTTCTTAAGCATAATGCATAGATTCTAGGAATCTCAGAATGATTGGCTGAAAATGATTAAAGGATTTGATGTTGAGTTGGGAGCCTTGTCACACAAGGTAAGGATTGTCGCCATGCCTCCCAATGAGGAATTAAATGGATTCCTTTCCATATTAATGGAGTATACAAAGAAATAATAGGTTGGATGAGTTGTATTTGAGGAGGATATCCATTGAAATCCATGTCAATATTCTTATATGTAAAATGAAAGCCACACCCTAGTTGTTTCACCTAGGGCAGCATGATAGAAAATTTATTTCAAATTTTCATTTAATGTAAAAGTGGTGCACCCAAACTGAACTGCCCAAGTTTAAACCACCCTAGAATGAGTAAATCGAAGCCATTGATTAATGATGAATCTCAACCCTTGGCTTGTATTTGAAGATTCTATAAAAGGTTGTGCCTTTTTCAGTTGTAAAGGGATAGAACTTGTAATTGTTGCCAAGATACTCCCAAAACTAATACATAAATTCAGTTTATGAATTTATCTTGTGTTATATTTTGAATGCTAGCATGGTTTCATGTGTTTGATCAAAATTTATACTTTAAAACCAGTTAGTGTAACTATGGGTAAAATTCCAAGTTAGTATTATATCAAAAGAGAAATAAAATCCTAGTATTACTATGAAGCACAAAGGAGGAAAAGATGCAAAATAAGGAACAATATTACCAAAACTCCTCAAAACCTCCACGATTCACCTCCATAGTCCATCTCCATTTGCTTCAAAATGATGATTGCCCTCAAATTTTGTGTGAGCAAGTATACTTATGACATGACCTAGCAAATATTGAAGGATTCTTATGATAATGCAAAAGAAATAAAATTCTATATGCAATATGAAGAATCTGCAAAAGACAATGTTAGCAAGAAGTATGCAAGCCTAGATGTGCAAGATGCAAGATGTAAAGATCATGAGAGGTCGCAAAATGAGGTTAAAAATGTCATTTTATAGAGATGAAAAATTTGAATGGAGGGACAAGATTGAAAGCTGGAAGATGCCCTAAAATCAATGGCCATAAAAGCACGTGACAACCCATAATTAGGGTTAGGGCAACATTACGGTGAAATTTGAAATAAAGGGTTGAGATTTGATTTTAGAAAAATCAAATCAATGGTGGAGAATGCATGTGACAAGAAGATGTTGCACAAAAAAAGAGGAAAGTGGGGAATTAAAATAGAAATTTAAAATTAATTCCCATAAGAGGTTGAGTTGACCTTTTAAATTAAAAATTAATTTAATTCAAAAGTGGTGGGGCCATGTGATAGTAAATAATAATTTAAAATTATTTACTTGAGAAGAGGGAAATTTAAATAAATGATTTTATTTAAATTTGGAGGAAAAATAGATAAGACAATTAAATAGTTAATTTTAATTATTTAATTGTGGAGGAAAGTGGACCAATAATTAAATAAATTAAGGGGGATTTATTTAATTATGAGAAGACATTAGTATTAGAGACGTATTTAAATAAATAAATAAAGTTTTATTTATTTAAATAATCAGGAGGAAATAATGGATTAAATAAATTAAATAATTTTTTTAACTAAAGAGGACATAAGGGATTAGTGGCGTATTTAAATAAAATAAATATGATTTATTTATTTAAATAGTCAGGAAGAATAAAAGATGTGAATTAATTAAATAATTGAGAATTATTTAATTAATAGTTGAGTTTGGATAGAAGGACATGATCAAATATTTTAATTATGTTTAGAAGAATTATGGAGAAAATCGAGTTCGCATGCCTAGGTCAATTTTATGTGTCTATAGCTAGTTATCTGAAGATTTATTGAAGTCAATATTTGGAGTTCTAGGTTCATACCATTTGATTCTTGTTGATTGTAAGTCTTAGTGTATGGTTAATCTGAGCCATGTTTATGCATAAGTTTAGTTATATATTGTTTATTAAATTGCATTAATATTTATGGGTTTCATGAAAGGTTTATAATTTGAAAAATTGAAGTATATCATTGAATATTGCATCTATTCTATGTATTTATGTTAACCTGACAAAGAAAAATTAGGTTTTGAGGAGCTTGTCTATTCTATGTTGGTGAAGTGTAAATCTCCTCATCAATAATTTCCATGAATATGCTTCTATAGTGGAAAAAGCAACCATATCTTATCGCTTATTCATTCAACTAATTGCACCACCAAATATAGTGAAAATATATCCATTGGTGGATCTTCGGTTGGAAATATCTCCAACCCAAATTGAATCTACAAATCTATGAATACAAATAGAATGTATGTCCCAGTTAGGATAACCATGATAACATTAGGAATACTTAGAGGTACCTCACAAAGATCCTCTTCATTGCAACCCATTGTACTTTTCTAGGATTATCCATAAATTGACTAAGTACTCCCACTACTAGGGAAATGTTTGGTCTTATATAGATTGTAACATGCATCAAACTCCCAACTATGATATCATAAGGTACTCATCATATTCACCATCACACTAGGATAAGTTGGACATAACTCAACATATAAATTCTCCCTCATCGTAATACGAACACATAATGGATTGTAATATGTCATGTTAAAATTGTCCACCATTAAGTTCACATACGTACTTGGGCCAAAAAAAATGTATTCACTCTTATCGCTTTTGATCTTCATCCCCAAGGTGTATGTGGTTGCCCTTAAATCCATCTCAAATTATGTTGAAAGTTGAGACTTCAAATGACAAATCAAACATTTCATATTACTAAAAATAGCATATAATCAACATATAATGCAATAATAAAATGGTGATCATCATTCATCTTATAATATATGTAACAAATTTATTTGGACCTCATAAATCCAAAACTTAGCACAAAAGAATCAAAATTTTGGTACCACATCCGAAGAGATTAATTAAAATCATACAAATACTTTTTTAACTTACAAACCAAATGTTATTTATCTTTCTTGATTTAGTAATCCATTGTGTCATATAATTCTTTTCCTCCAAATCACCATGAAGGAGTGTTGTCTTGACATCCATTTTCTCAACCCCAAGATCATACACTATAGTAAGATACAATAAAAATCAAATTGATTTTGGCTTTGCTATTAAGAATAAAAACTCACCATAATCTATTCCCTCAACCTATAAATAACCCTTCACAACCATCTTTCCTCTTACTTCTCAAAACTACCATCATACCCAAGTTTTATTTTGAACATACATTTGTATCTGACAAGATTTCTTCCATCATGCAAAGGAATAAGTCCCATATGTGATTTTTCTTTAAAGAAACCATCTCATCATCCATGGCCACCTTCCATGACTCCACATCATCCAAACCTATATCCTTATTTATAGTTCTAGGCTCATCAATATTAGTAATCAAAACAAAAATACATCTCCAATTAGAGCGATTATACCTTTTTGATTGTTGTCTTTTATAAGTGGATATCCTCAATGACTAAAATAGCATTTTTATCTCTTCTTTAGAACTATTTGATCTCTCTTCATCTTCAGGTCCTTCATGGACTTCTAGTTCAACCCTCTTGATATTTGGGGTTAGTTAAACCACATCTTTCTTTCCATCTTTCTAAAGTTACAATACCATGAAATAAGACTTAACTTCTCTAAAGATAACACTTCTATTATATAAAAAATTGTATCCACAATGTCCCCATATTGTACCCTTTCACACCAAAACCATATACAATGAAGATACATTTAACAACCTTTTTCTCCAACTTTGACCACTTCTCCTTAAACACGTGTGCATATGCCTTGTAACAAAAGACTCAAAAATGTTTGAATGAGGGATTTTTTCCCAACCACATCTCCATAAGTGTTATCAACAAGAGTTGATGTAGGAGACCTATTAACCAAGTAACAAGCTATTACAAATAATTATACCCAAAAAATTTGTTCCAAGCCAAATCCACTCAACATACTCATAGCCCTCTCCATCAGCATTTTATTCATTCTTTTTGCAACTCAATTTTATTGAGGGGTGTGTGGAGTTGTCTTATATTTTTCTATCATATGGTCTTTACATAATCTATAAAATTCTACTAAACAAACCTCGCCACGATTACTAGTCCTCAAAATTTTAATTTACCTACTAGTTTAATTCTTTGCAAGATTCTTAAACTCTTTAAATTGACCAAAGACTTCATATTTACTTCTAAATTAACATACCTATGTCATTATACTATAATCATCAATGAAATAAAAATTACATATAAAATAAAAATAAAAAAACATCAACAAGACTAAATATATTAGAATGGATTAAATCCAACACCCCAAAATATTTATGAGAACTAGAGAAAAATTATATGTGATTTTGTTTTCCATATACATAATTTTTGAGAAAATCAAAATCAAGATTACAATCATTTGACCCCTCAATATTTTTTATTTTAGAGTCCTTGAGCTCTTCTCACCTATCTGACCCATACTTTGGTGTCATGACATTGTTTTCTCTATTAGAAGCTTAGTCTCCAAAGCATAAGCACCCTTAGGTACCTATAAAGTGCATGACCATAAAAAGTAGACATAATGCACCTCTTTTTTTCTAGTTCCAATGGTGAAGGTGAAGATTATATAGATATCTTCACTATAATAATAGAAGAAATATTATTGTACATTTAAAATTGACTTAACACCAAACAAGATTGAACAACACCGAATAACATCGAACAACATCAAACAACATCAAACAACATTGAACATCATCCCACAACATCTCGTAATGTCTCAGAGCAACTCAAAATCATCTCAGAACATCTCGTAACATCTAGGAATGACTCAAAACATCTTGTAACATCTCAGAACCATCCCAAAATGTCTCAGAACATCTCAGAATCATCTCGAAACATCTCAAAACCATCCTGGAACATCTCAGAATCATCCTATAATGTCTCGAAATATCTCGTAACATCTTAGAACCATCCCATAATGTCTCATAACATCTCAGAATCATCCTGTAACATCTCAAAATCACCTTGAAACATCTTGAAATCATCTCGTAATGTCTTGGAACATCTCAGAATCATCCTGTAACATCTTGGAATCATCCTGTAATATCTCAGGACATCTTGGAATCACCTCGAAACATCTCAAAATCATTATGTAATGTCTCGAAACATCTCAGAATCATCCCACAACATTTTGAAACATCACACCACATCAAACGACATCCAAAACCCTAATTCCTCTATTAATTAAATAAAACAACATTACTTAATTAATTCACTATTCATCATTTCTGACAAATTAAATAAATTTCATTTATTTAATAAAGTCTTAAAAATCCTAATTCTGGTATTAATCAAATAAAACAACATTATTTGATTAATTCACGTTTCATCATTTCAACCAATTAAATAAATCACATTTATTTAATGAAGTCCTAATCTCACTTTATTTCATCCTGATTAATTAAATAATGTCAATTATTTAATCCTTATTCCCCTAAGTTGATTAAATTATTAAATCATAATAATTTAATTACAACACTTTCCCTCCAAAATTTGAATAATTATATCAAACTATTGAAATCAATTATCAAAAATCAAATCAAACTAATGCAATTTTGTTTGCAAAACTCAAACTTGATTTGCACGTTTAACTCCAAAAAGGAATTAATTCATATTCCTCACCCACTTTCTGATTGAGTAAATTATGATTGTTGACTGATCAATCTAATTTGTTAACTAATCAATCTAAGTTGTTAACTAATCAATCTAAATTGCTAACTGAGCAATCTAAGTTGTTAACTAATCAATCAAATTCCTATCTAAGCCATCAATTTCCTAACTAAGTCATCTAAATCCTGACTGATCAATCTAATCCATGACTATCCAATCTATTTATCGATCACCCAAATTGTGCAATCAACTTTGCACAATATTCTCATGTCTAAATCCTCTCAAGACACTTTGACTATTGATTTGGATATTCTTCAACACAATCCTAATCGTCCATTTCAAATCTCATTTTCTATATAACAAACCTCTTTCCTCACAAATAAGGATCGGAGAATCCACATCATTTGCACAATGAAGTACTGTTGACATTTACAACCACCATTGTTAGTGCTTCAACCTCATTTCTTCGAATAACCAACCAAAGCAGTCACTCATCAAGCTTTTGCACACAAAATTTGGAGGCTTCGTGGTGATAATAACAACCCAACATCAGGCGAATACACTCCACTACGAGATGGTAACACTATGCTTCTTTTGTACATTCAATTTTATAATCGTAGATTCTTTAATGTATGTTCAAATAGCTTAGTGATTTCGTATGTGTAGGATTAGATCTTAGATTAATATGTTTGATCTTAGTTTAGATTCTTGATTCAAGCATGTTTGATCTTGTTTTCAGTCTAACGTTCTCCCCCTCACACATTTTGGCTCCAACCAATGGGACCCTTGTCCCCTCCTCTAACATTTGTTTGAGCTATTTTTGAAGTTACAGGTCTCGTAAGCGCACTTGACAAAGTTTTCACCCACTTCCCAGAAGACCTGCGCACTTGACTGATAAGAAAACCACGCACTTGCCATGTGAACTATGCACTTGCAATAGGAACAATGCTTTTTCATCAAAACCTCTGCATCTGCTTTTGACAATGGTAGCATTTTCTCATAGATTTGAGCATTTGTTTTTGACAAGGGACTTTTGCATTTTTTTTCTGATAATTTTCTCTAAGAACTGAGCAGTTGCTCTAACAGAGAAGTGCATGGATCTTGCACTATTATAATAAATTTTTCCACTAACGTTTTCTTGTTTTTGAGTGTGTAAATATGTATTAACGAATTTGATGCAGGATTCAAGTTACATTAACTCATTTTTTGTAGGGAAGGTGATCAATCCAAGATTTTTTGATCCACAAATGGTTTTATTTTAGGAATTCTTGATTTTGGTGCTTTAAAAAGAACAAATCAAAATCACTTTTTTTTTTGGTGTCAAAATTGAACCAAGTTCATGCTTTCTTAATTTAGGAACTCTTGGTTTTGGTGCTCTAAAAATAACAAACACAAACTCACATTTGATTTTGGTGTTATTAAAATTGAACCAATTTCATGTTTTCTTAACTTAGGAACTCTCATTTTGGTGCTCATAAAAAGAACAAAAAAACACTTCAATTTTGGGATCTAAAAATGAACACATTTCATGTTTTCATAATTAGGAACTTTAATTTTGGTGCATAAATAGAGAGCAAACGATTTCCATTTTGTTAACGCACACTCAATTTACATTTTTTGACCAATTAAAGACCAAGAATAATCTCTTAGAAACACTCAAGTTTGGAGCTTAAAATGAACAAGTTATTTCTTTTGTATTGCACCATTCCTATCTTAAATGACCGATGTCTTGAAAAACTTCATATTGGTGCAAATAAAAAGAACAATTTGTTTATGTTATTCAAATATTTTTGGGGATAACACTACTCGAGGTGTTTAAAAGGAATCAATTTGCTATGGGATTTTCATCGTGCATTCAGTGATTGGAAAGTTGAAGTTTTTTATCTTCTCCCCTCACACCTTTTGGCGATATTGGGTGAGAAAAAGAACATTTTTTAAGCTTTGCAATTTATTTTCAAGTTTACCTTAAAGAGGGGGCTTGCTTTGAGATACATCCCGCACTAGAGAACTCATTGCAAGGTCTCAAAGCACGTTTACTGGTGGGCTATATCAAAGGTTGCAAAATCATAAGAGAGTAGCTTCAAGTCGTGCTGACAACATACTGCACCTAATCCCATGCCTTAAGTGAAATGGGAATGGTTAAAGTGCCTTAAGTGGTAAGTGGGTGAGTGTTAGATTTCTACGTTCACAGTTATCACTAAAAATCAAATTGTTTAGAGGTCACCCTATTATCCAAAAACATTCTTTGAAAGTGGTGCATCAAAATTTAATTTCGAGAAGTTACTTGCCATGTCTGAGTACAAGACCACACCATAAGTTGCATGTAAAATCATCTCTTCAAAGCATGAGGCAAGCCTATCTAAGAGAATGGTTTCTATCCCCTAGGGTTGTAATTGGTTGTTTATGTTAAACTTTCCCATTACATTAAAAACAATTTGACATCAAATATTGTGATTGATTTAAAGAAAAAAAACACATTCAAACAAACACTAAATGAGATGGTTGAATCACAAACCCTTTGGTTTAGTGCATACTGTAGACACCTAAAAATGACTTAGGCTTGTGACCACTATTTTATCATCTTTTGTCCTAACATAATTATGACATTTTAATTATGTTTCTAACCCACCTTCAACTATTAATTAAATAATTCATAATTATTTAATTAATTCATAATCTTTCGTTCTTCATGATTATTAAATAAATAAATCTTATTTATTTATTTTAATATGTCACTGACTGTCAAAGTCTTCTAATAATAAAATAAAGTCATCAATTTATTTAATTAATCCTGATCATTAATGTCCTCCTGATTATTAAATTAATATATTTTAATATATCTATTTAATATGTCACTAATTCCTAAATCCTCTCTTAATTAAATAAATTCATTAATTTATTTAATTAATTAACTACTTCTTCTAAATTAAATAATTATTTTAATTATTTAATTGTTGCATGTGACACTTCTATATTTTTAAATAAAAACAAATCATTTAAAAATATCTCACATGGTTAATTGATTCTTCATTTAGTAATTAATTTCAAAAATCAATTACTGCTTATCTCACAAAATCCCTATTTTGAATTAATTTAATTCAAAATGGAATTATCCCTCCACAAATCAAGTAATTTCTAAAAATACGGATTTTCTAAAAATCCCACCTTCTTATCTTCTGATTTTTACTAATTTCATCCCAACTGTCACATTTATTCTTGATTTAATTTATTGAATTAAATCTTATTCACACATGTGGGTATTTTACCCTAACCCTAATTGAGAGTTGCCATTTTGAATCTTAACCATTGATTCTAGGGCATTTTCTCAATCTCTCATCTCATCCATCCGTACGAAATTGCATTTTCTATAAAATGACAATTTCGCTCTCATTTCAAGGATCTTGATCTTAATCTGGATTTTCTTAAAATCATTTAGACTTCTTGCATTCTAGAAAAATAGAGTTGAATACTTGCATTTAGGGTTTTATTCTATTTTGCATAGTTCATTTAAAATAAATCCTTCAAATCTTGTTTAGGTCTAGACATTCATATTTTGCTCATACATACAATCTGAGGGCATCCATTTATCACAAACAAGTTAGGAGGTACAATGGAAATGAGCCATGGAAGAGAGAAAGGGGTGAGACTGTTCTAGTCTCATTTCCTTTTCTCACTATTTCTCCTTTGCATTCCATTGGTTGTTGGATAATATTTATATATGCATTTATTAAGACTAACAATCTTGTTTTGCAGGAAACTATCTATCATTACATTGGTGAACCTGACATTTGACCTTTTATTTGTAGGTTTTCGTACATTTTTTAATGATATTTTACAGGAACATCTGTATGGAATGACACATTTTCCATTTTTTGCCACGCAAGTGCTCCATTGAGCCGCATCTGCATTCAAAAATGACGCAAGTGCTCTGTCGAGCCGTAATTGCCTGATCCCGAGACGCAATCGCCATATTGCACCGCAATCGCTAGATCCTAAGCCACAATCGCCATATCGCATCACAATCGCCATATCGCGCTACAATCGCTAGATCCTGAGCCGCAATCACCATATCACGCCATAAATGACTGGTAAACTTCAATCTGGATCCGACGCATCCGCAACCAGTAATTGATTAATTTATGGGGTTGAAAATGAACCAATCCTAGGATAGACATTTAATTTAATTTGGAATTTACCAATCCTAGGGTAGTCACCAAATCTTATTTCAAGTTGGTTAAAATGAATCCCATGCTTGTTGTGAAGCAACATCTTCACTTAGTGTAGAAAATATTTTTTTTGGGATTTAAAATTGGACAACTTGTTTTCTGTGCTCGGTTGGGTAATAGGTATATGCTCTCCCCTTTACTAGGTGACCAAAAAACTAGACTAACCCATTTTCTTTATGCATTTTACTTCTTTTATTAAAACTTTTAGAAGGCCTGCCTTAGTGGGAAAAAGTACTCACCCTACGGGAACGACCTAAGTGGGAACAACCAAAGCCAGGTTTTCCAACCCACTATAATCAAAAGTGAGTTTTGGGGAAACCCATATTCAATGGCAGTAGGCAAGATAACCATCCCCAAAGTCTTTGTTCTAAAGATTGGGAGGTCTCCTGAGGGAGTTTATCTATTGCCACGCCGAATGGAAACCCTTACTAAGAACCATAGTGTAGAAGCCAGCCGTGTCAGAATCCAGACATTGTTTCAATCATGGTGCAAGGGGAGGGAAGAATCTCCACCCAAGAAACTCACCATATAATCACCACGGACTATTTGCTCAGGGGATTTGGTATCCACTTTCGTCACCTTGAGTACGCACCTGGAAAAGACAAAAACACAGGCGCCCTCTAGGGGGTGACATGGCTGTGTGAGTTGACGAGATTTTAAGATGTGGGCTGTGATTGCGATGATGACCTTTTGAATTTTAAGAGTGAGTCTGTTTGAAGGAATTTAGTTTCTATGTGTTTGCCAATTGTTTTCAAACAAACTTCAATAAGTTGAAACATCAACAATTTGGATCTAAAACTTGTCAAATCGGCCAAACTGCTTTCTGTTTTCCAAAATTTGCTTCATGCGACATAATCGCTCTATCAAACCACAACCGCAATATTTTGAGCCGCAATCGCTCTGCTGGGTCGCATTTGCAACATATTGAGCTGCAATCGCTCTGTTGGCTCGCATTTGCAACATCCTAAGTCGCATTCCCTAAATTAAGTCGCATTTGCCAGTCCTAAAACTGCAATCGACTGTCATTCGACACATTTTCCTGATACAACACCACATTTGCAACTTTGAACCACAATTGCTTATGATTGAGCCACATTTTCTCTCCCAAACCACAATAGACCTATCAAACCGCATTTGCAATCCCAAACGCTGCATTTGCCAATTTGCAGAGCACATGTCAAAATTCTACAATGCATCTGATTTAGTGCAACGCATTTGCTGCTTATAACGACACATTTGATAGTGCACCGTATCTGAAACATTAAACGATGCATTTTCCTGTCATTCAAAAAAATAGATTTCCTATCAAAAACTAGAGGCCAAACTTTTGCAACCAAACTTTCCTGGCATCTTTTTTCAAGCACCCTTTGTCCAAGTCATCCGTCTTTGCATTTTGGTTTTCATCTAGCTTGCAATCCATCAACATAGGAAAAGTCTTAGGTCCTCAATTGTACACCTCTGGGATAGGCAAGCTTTCCTTACTTTGTCAAACCTTTGTCTCAAAAATACATTGTCATTGGACTAAGTCAAAACAAATCAATCCTAAGTCATTGTCCTTTGGTGAGCTATTTCCAACTCATAAGTCTAGTGTGGAAATCTCACCTTGTCATTTTATCATCTTTTCCTTCAAATCAGTCCTTTGACAATCCAAATCGAGACATTGGCTAGACTCTGAGTGGTTAGAAAACCTTTCCTAAAAATCATTTGACATAAGGCATCCCCTTTTATCACTTTGCATAGTCTTAGTTTCATTCCATCCACCATCACGTCTTCAAGTCACTATGACATGCTTGCTAGTCAAATTGAATGCCAATTCAATAGTAATGGTCAAGCACGACTTGCTAGGGACTTCAAAATGCTATACCTCCAATGCAAGTCCAAATTCACCTCAACCTCTAGTCCTCCATCCATCTATCCATCTTACCGACAATCCACAAGTCCTAGTCTTCTATCCATCTACTATCAAGAGTCCCATAACACCATCCATGGCACTGAGTCACAACAAACTTTCATTAGTCATACCCACCCTAATGTTGACAAGGAAAACCAACCCTCCTTTAGTTCATTCCAAGCATCCACATCATATCTTAGTTCTCCATCCATGTCATATCCTAGTCCTCCATCCATGTCATATCCTAGTCTTCCATTCATGTCATATCCTAGTCCTTCATCATATCCTTGTCAGGTGGTCATGTCCTATTCTATCCCATCATCCCTCAACCAAGTCCAAACCTCCATGCCATATCCTAGTCTTTCATGCACCAATCCATTCCAAGACAATCCATTTTTTTCGTGAAAACATATCTAGTCATGGTCTCCAAAGTCCCATCTTCTTACATACACTTGAGGATACATGTCAAGAGGCAAGTCGAAAGCACAACATTTTAACATCACCATCATGTCAAGATCAAAGTAGTCCATTCCATGACTCCATCTTTACGTCCATTCAAGAAGTCCTCCCGGACAATCATGGCATACCAAAGACACCTATCCTTGGTCAAGAGTCCATCAAAAACTATGTCATTCAAGATGACCCTATCCTTGGTCAAGATCTTATTTCCAATCATGACATTCAAAATGCACCCATATTTGATCAAGAAATCCAAAATGATCCACTCCTTGACCTCTATGCCATTCATGATGAAACACTTGAAGATGATCCCATCCAAAATTCAAGTATTGACACTCCCAAAAGTGAGACACTTACCTCCATGGGACACACAGATGATCTACCACTAGAACAAGAGTCTTCTAGCATGGACATATTTTTAAATGATCAAGCTATAGCTGAATTCAGTGGGCTCTATGACAATAACCATGAAGACGGTTTTGACATAGACTTGGAAGCACCAACGAAATTGCAGGAGTCTGACATGTCACCAAATCATACTGAAGATATTAATCACAAATCTATCCACCATGTGAGTGAAACTAAAACATCCTATCAATTAGGATCATCCATCTTTTTCAAAGTAGGCTTTCTTATGGATGAGAAGATTTCAAGCATTAATTTCCATAATAAGGATGGGCTAGCATCTTGCTTCCAAAGTAACAAGTATCCCATCGCAAACAAAATTTGTCAAAAAATGCATTATCAGGGAAAAGGATTAGGCCTACACGAGCAAGGAATCTCGGAACCCATACAAACTCAGGCACATTACAAACATCAAGGTCTTGGCTACTCCTCAATCAGAAAATCTAACGATGTTAGTGGTCCCTCTTCGATATTGGGGGCAACTTTATCTAATACAAACATCAAAATAGGTGTCATGAGTAATCCTTGTCATAAGATTGTTGCCAATACCCCTTCCCTCCACACCCCAAACCATCATTCCATCATGACTAAACCTTCCATTTGGAACCAAAAAAATAATTAGAAAATCAAAGCTCAAAACCACATGTCAAAGGCCATAGAATCAATCAACAATACAAGTGGACAAATGAAGCTAAAATGGATCCCAAAACAAAATGGGTCAAGTCAAGAAAAAAATGAATCAGGTAAAGAAAATATGCCAAAGTCAAAAGTCAATCAAAATGTGGAGCCACAACACAAGAGGACTCCCACATATAATACATGTCCACCTCCTTCAAAATGGCCATCAAGCAAGACATATAAAAGTGTTAGTTCCAAACGCTTTCAAAAATCCAACCTCCATCATCTATTACCCCAAGTTTGGAGAATAAAAATGGCTACATCCAAACATCCAACCAACCCGTCCACGTCCACCATCATCCTTCATAATCCTACATCCTCCTTAAAGTCCAAACATCCCATGTCACAAATCCATCGCATCATGGCAGCTACTCTCTATCATAAGGACTCTCATGGCACTTTATCACAATGGGCATATTCAGAGAAAGCCAACTCTGGTATCAACAAGGATCACAATGACATTAGTCAGTTTTATGCAAGCACTACCATCCTGACAAGGCAACTGCTTCAGAAAGGTCACTATTGGCATGTCATGGCACAAGTCTCTACATCGGCACCGTCAAAGGCTTCAACACAGTTAGTGGTCATCTAAAGAATCAAGGCTACTCGACAAAACTGCAAAAAATACAAAAAAATGAAAAACCAAAAAAACTATCACCTTGATGAAAACCTGGCAAACAGGCGTCATGGTGACACCAAAAAGAACATAAAATATCAAAAATAGTAAAGAGAAAAAAATTCATTCAACAATGAAAACCTGGCAAACAAGTGCTTTGGATAAGTACCATGATGAAAACCTGGAAAATAGGTGTCATGTGTAGAATAAATCATCTATGTGGACCATTACACTTGGGAGCAAGTTGTCTCATTTCCCATGCCCTTCACATGACATTTACATCTATCCATCTAAACCTTATCACTTTCTGTCCATTTTCCCACCAACTTTGATCTTGATAAGGACTAAAATACAAACATAAGTCATGCTTTGGGAAAACTCTTGACATGTCTATCTTTTGGTCATACCTTATTCCTTGAGTATCATGTCATTACCTTCATAGCCTCCTTTTCACTATGCGACATCATCTTTGGAGACCATACTTTATCTTTATGACATAAGCCATCCATGTCTCCTATCTCTTACCAAAGACGTCCATTGCCCTTTTTTACCTATCACCCATCTTGGTTTCCCTTGGCAATGGTTTACAGATCCCTCATCATTCTATCCAGTCCTCATCAAGTTATTCCAAATGCAACAATATGGCACCCTAGCACATTATCCAAAACATTCCTTGGCTTTATCCCTGGCACTGCTGCAAACTTTTATCCTCTTGTCATGTCATTGTCATCTTCACATTGTTTTGGGATGTGTCCTTCCCACATCAAACAATGTTGTCATCATCATCGTCACCTGTCTGTTGGTATTTAGCTTGACTAGCAGCAAAATCATGGTTTTCCTTGGATTCATGTGTGTCGGCATCATTCACATGCACTTGTCACAATTCTCATAAAATACCAAAAAATCATAAAAATTGTAAAAAGTCCTAAAAAAGTCATAAACATTTGAAAAAGTCCTGAAAAAGACATAAAAATTGAAAAATGTCTTGAATAAAACACAAAAACATTCAAAAAGTGTGAAAAATCTCAAAACAGAGTCAAATTCAATCATATATGGTCAGCCCAGTTAGTCACGTCAATCAATATTTGTCCTAGTCTGAACTACGTTGTCTCTATGCATTTTCTATGTAGGAAAGATTCATCTTTGAATCCCCGAGACATTAGGTCAGTCCTTCTAGGTTTGTCGCAAAATAAATCATGATTCAAGCTTCTGTCCTTCGGACAATGTCATTGGTCATGTCGAACTACGAGGTCTCAAGTGCACGACATAGGCAAGGCCATCAATCGATGGACCCCCGAGGCCACACTAGGTCAGTCCATTAGGGTTCGTGGCACAACATTTTCACACACATCAAGCTATCTTCAAATCAAGTGAATCTTATGTCAATCTCGATCTGTCAGTCTATCAGCAATCCGTTTCATCAAAACTTTCAGTCAATTCAGCATGTCAGCAATGACATGTAGTCAAAATCCTATCCAGACAATTTATCATGGCAAAAGTTTAGGTTTTTGTTCAAGATGTGTCCTTCTGAAGAGCAACCCTTGTCGCTTCTTTATGCTTTTGGACGTGTCCTTCCTAAGCATCGTCATCATCATCTGGCATTTTGATGGATTCTCCTAACTTCGAGAATCGATCTCCTAGATATCAACGTCATTTAGGATGTGTCCTTCCTGAATTTGATATCACTCAACATTTGACAATACCTGACATTAAAACACTTGGCAAACTTTTTCTGTCTTTTGATAATTATCATGATATTAGTTCCTTATGTCTTAGGAACCATGACATATCATGATGACTATCCTTGTCTTCTTATCACTCTACTATTAGTTTCTCTAGGATGTCCTGACTTCAGGATTTAGAGAAGCAACGACGTAGTATGATGATTTTACTATCATGTGGCTAGTTTCTCAAGGATGTCCTATCATCAGGATTTAGAGAAGCATCGACGTCTCATGACTAGTTTGGTTTTTCTGGCGGTTGGTAATGATAAAGTGACTAGGGGCAATTGTGTTCCTTGCATGAGTCATGATCATCCTTTGTCTACAACTGTTGATCTACATGATGGTTCGACCTTGCACACTATTGATCTATGTCATATCATAGTGTTTGTTGACCATCATGACATTTTCGCCCAATGATGATTCGAGCAACACCTATTAGTACCTTGGCAAATATTGAAGGATTCTAACATGCATTTCATCTTTCGCATTAACTTGCATCTCCTTCCCCATATCGGCATCCATGTCTTCTATCTTAACATTCATCTTTTTCTCTCTAACATTTCTTCTAATCTACATCATTATCTATCTTTCCTATATACTTTTGTCTTTCATCATCTAGTCCTTTCACCTATTTCGAGAGCCCACTCGTATTCTTGAAACCCAATTGTCCTCTCGAGGGGGCATACCGCTACCCCCTCGTCATTCCTCCTCATCCTACCTTCATTGGGGCATATTCTGGACTTGTTTTCTTTGCCACAATGCGACAAGCTGCATTATGACAAAGAGGGGCAAATTTAGACACCTAAAAATGACTTAGGCCCAAGACCACTATTTTATCATCTTTCATCCTAACATAATTATGACATTTTAATTATGTTTCTAACCCACCTTCAACTATTAATTAAATAATTCATAATTATTTAATTAATTCATAATCTTTCATTCTTCATGATTATTAAATAAATAAATCTTATTTATTTATTTTAATATGTCACTGACTGTCAAAGTCTTCTAATAATTAAATAAAGTCATCAATTTATTTAATTAATCCTGATCATTAATGTCCTCCTGATTATTAAATTAATATATTTTAATATATCTATTTAATATGTCACTAATTCCTAAATCCTCTCTTAATTAAATAAATTCATTAATTTATTTAATTAATTAACTACTTCTTCTAAATTAAATAATTATTTTAATTATTTAATTGTTGCATGTGACACTTCTATATTTTTAAATAAAAAACAAATCATTTAAAAATATCTCACATGGTTAACTGATTCTTCATTTAGTAATTAATTTCAAAAATCAATTACTGTTTATCTCACAAAATCCCTATTTTGAATTAATTTAATTCAAAATGGAATTATCCCTCCACAAATCAAGTAATTTCTAAAAATACGGATTTTCTAAAAATCCCACCTTCTTATCTTCTGATTTTTACTAATTTCATCTCAACTATCACATTTAGTCTTGATTTAATTTATTTAATTAAATCTTATTCACACATGTAGGCATTTTTCCCTAACCCTAATTGAGAGTTGCCATTTTGAATCTTAACCATTGATTCTAGGGAATTTTCTCAATCTCTCATCTCATCCGTCTGTGCGAAATTGCATTTTCTATAAAATGACAATTTCACTCTCATTTCAAGGATCTTGATCTTAATCTGGATTTTCTTAAAATCATTTAGACTTCTTGCATTCTAGGCAAATAGAGTTGAATACTTGCATTTAGGGTCTTATTCTATTTTGCATAGTTCATTTAAAATAAATCCTTCAAATCTTGTTTAGGTCTAGACATTCATAGTTTGCTCATACATACAATCTGAGGGCATCCATTTATCACAAACAAGTTAGGAGGTACAATGGAAATAAGCCATGGAAGAGAGAAAGGGGTGAGACTGTTCTAGTCTCATTTCCCTTTCTCACTATTTCTCCTTTGCATTCCATTGGTTGTTGGATAATATTTATATATGCATTTATTAAGACTAACAATCTTGTTTTGCAGGAAACTATCTCTCATTACACGTACTTGTGAAAGAAGCCTTATGTTTGCACTCCTTGAAAGGATCTTTCCTTAAAGGGTTCTGAACATTCTAGTTTTTATTTCAATTTACATTAATCAAGGTAAACATTTGGGAACTATAGCTTGGGTGTTGTGATTTCACAACTCAAGTTATAGACATCAAGGTCATAGAAGTCCATGCTTGTTGAGTCAATCCAAGTGTTGTTTTATCACTTGCCATACACCAAACACGAAGAAAGTTGAGAGAGAATTGTGTATAGGATCATTGTTCGAACCAAACAATTGGAAAGCCAAAAGGTCACATAGTCCCACATCCATTATTTACATCCTACCTATTTGAAATCAAAATCAAACAAACCATTGGGGTCATTCCTCCACTCAGACATCTATGATATCAATACTTACTTGGGACTCACAGATAGTACAATAAGCTTTCCCGCAACATATCCTCTAGAAAAAGAAGTAGAATATCGACCCTAGTTCTTCAACATTTTGATTTCCAAGTAGTACCATTCTAAAAGAGAACTCAAACCCTAGTGTCTTAAGCTTCACAACAACCATCCCATAACACCATCAAACTTTATGACCATCTGGTGACCAACTGCCCCAATTCAACATTTAGACCTTGTAGCACCGATCCTTCAACCTAGTCTCACATACATTGAAGGTGAGAAAACTGACATCATAAATAGCTTGAGAACCTTCATTTTTTAGAAGAACGAAACACCTTGCTTGTTTCTCACCGTATCAATTATCCTGGATGAAGAGAGAGAAAGTTGACATAGCAACAAGAATACCTATATTACCACCACCCGCATGGCAATAAATATCCTCTTCCTGATCTCACGCAAATTCAAGATCCCTAAGGTAAATTCTACAAGTCGTCATTTCAAACTTAGGCATCATAGTCCAAAAGATCTCAAGAAACACCTTTGGGCACTCCATGAGACCAAAACTAGGTTGGTATATAACTTTTACAAACATGCTTCAAGGAATAATCCAAACTTGTATTCCTTCTACTATTGTCAGAATCTTGGTATGTTCCAACAGTTCCAATATCTCACATAACTCGTATCTTATCATTTCAGACATCGGGTCTCTAGTATTTGAGTCACCTAGAGAGTTCAAATGTTACACCACTCTCCCACAAGGGACCCAAGTTATTTATAACAACCACAAGATCACAACATAGGAATAAAATGGAAGCAAGCAAGAACACCACTAGTATCCCACCAAAAAATTCCATGAATGATGAGAGTAGCCCATGGGGCTATAGGTCAAGTGACCTTGAAACTCCCCAGAAAAGATCGGTGTACAGGGACACCTTCAGTATGGAAGAACTGAACCACAAACAGAAGAAGGTGATAGAGCAAAACAACCAAGATCCAAATAGAGTGGTTGTAGAGGAGGTAGATAGTGAGGAAGAGATAAATGAGGAGGAACTATTTGAAAATTCTAACAACCCTAAGGTTCTCAAACTAATGGATAGGTTGTTGAGAAAGGACCCAAACTCCTATCTCTTCAAGTTAGCACAAAGCGGTGCTAAATTACCAGTGGAATTCAACGTAGAGGCTCTCAAATACCCCAATCTAATTCCCTTAGGGGATAACTCGGTTGTGAGATAAATAACCCAACCTCTAGAGATGTTGAACATGCCACCCGTGTTTTCACAAAATAGTGATCAACTCAAAGAGAACCCCTTGTTCAGAAAACCAACTAAGATTGAACAAGCAATAGTGGCACAAAGGTATCAAGGAGGGTCGTCTCAGTATGAACCTAAAAACAACAATCCACCTCCTAGACAATATATCCCTCAGAATACTTCAAGCATCAACCCTTCCCAGAACAATCAATACCATCAACAGGGTGGAACATAGGGTCCCCCTCTAAACAATCAATACCATCAACAAGGTGGAACACATGGTCCCCCTCCGAAAAATTAGTACCATAAATATGGTGGAACACAAGACCCCCTCAACTAGCAATACTATCAACAAGGTATCCCACCAACGCATCACCAGGGTAACCTTTAGTTTAGTCCTACCCAACAAGGTGTACCACAGAGCACCCTTCTTTAGTCATCCCATCAACAAGGTATCCTGCCAATGCATCACCAGGGTAACCTTCAATTTATTCCTATCCAAAAAAAATGTGCCACAAAGCATCCTTCTTTAGTCATCCCATCAACAAGGTATCTAGCCAACGCATCATCAAGGTAACCTTTAGTTTAGTCCTTCCCAACAAGGTGTGCCACATAGCACCCTTCTTCAGTCATCCCATCAACAAGGTATCCTATGTATTCATCACCAAGGTAACCTTTCGTCTAGTTCTTCACAACAAGGTGTTCCATAGAGTGCCCTTCTTTAGTCATCCCATCAACAAGGTCACCCGTCAACGCATCATCAGGGAAGCCTTCAGTATATTCCACCCCAACAACAAGGAGCTAACCCTCCTTACACACAACAAGGAGTTAACCCTCCTTACATCCCATATAGCTATCAAGGTCTTGTACCTTCACAATACCCGACATATGACCAAAACTTGGTAGGGCAACAAGGTTATTACACGCAGAGTTTACAAACACACGTACCAAAAATGAAGATGAAACTAAAACTAGAGGTTGTCACCCAACAAATAGTGGAAATGCAAGTAGGAAAACAAAAGAAGACCTACACTCTTCAAGAAATTTTCTCATTCCCTTTCTATCATTCCATCATGGCACTGCTCTTTCCAAAAAACTTTGAAATACCCAAGTTTGATAAAAAATATAAAGGAATAGGAGATCCAGTAGAGCATGTATGAGACTTTTCGGTATCATGTATGGAGGTACAAAACAATGATTCCTATCTCATGAGACTCTTTCCACACAACCTTACAAGTCATGCTATGGAGTGGTTCACCCATCTACAACTAGGAATCAAAACTTTTGATGAGCTATCTAGCGAATTGATAAGCCACTTCTTGTTTAACATATAGCAAGATTTCACCATCACAAATTTTTCCACAATCAAATAGAACCAAAGAGAGTCCTTCACCTCCTGCCTATAGAGATGGAGACATAAAGTGAGTCAGTGCAAATGGCCCATTCCAGACAAGGAGTTGGTGTATATTTTCATCATGAATGTCCTACCTAAAATAAAATACCAGCTCACTAAGCTAGGTCATGTAGAATTTGAGGAAACAATTGAAAAGGGGTTACATATTGAGAGAGCCCTCATAGCAAGAGGAACCTCAAGAATAAACAGCTCAAAAGACAATCCCTCTAGCTCCAATGAGAAACCTAAAGTCTAGGCCAAAAACAAGAACATCACAAATAATGGAGTGGTAGACGCTAGAGTAGTATGGAGTACACAGGACAAACCTCAAAACAAACCACAGGTGGCACAAACAAGCTATGGACCTAAAAAAACACAAAGCAACCAAATTACTATCCCAAGAACAATTAGGTTGTAAACCAATAGACAAATCATGGAGGGCAACAAAGGCAATATGATCAGTCCAAGAGGTAGTTCACAGTACTATGTGAGTCACTTGAACTAGTCATGTGCAAACTAGTACAAAAAAACCTCATCAAAATGTATGATCACCCAAACTATGAGGAACCTTGCTTTAAGACACCATGGTACAATGAGAAAGACTTATGTGAATTTCATAAGATCAAAGGACATACAACCAAAAATTTCATGTGCCTCAAACACATCCTCTAGGACTTGATAGACCAAGGGGAAGTGGACATTGAGCATCAACCTTGAAATAAGGACATGCAAATATACTCAAACCTAATCCCAAACCATGCTAAGAAAGGAAAGGAACAAGAGTACCACAATGCTAATTACACGTACGATGACATAGTTTTAGGAATCCTCTCCCAAGTTGATGACAATAGGGCAAACGTAGTAACAATATGAGGAGGATACAACAACTCCAACATAACTATCCATCGAGGAAGAGTTACAATACAAGGATCCCCTCCCAAACCCACAATCAAGTAATCTCAATCCTAGAATTGATAAAACTATCACCCGCACTTAGGGAAATATGGGAAAAAGCATTCGAAACATTAGTCCCTAATGGCCTTGATCCTACTCAATTCCAAGCCATGGTTGGAAAAATCACAAAAAGTAATCGTTTAGTCTTTTCAGAGAAAGATCTACCACAAAGAACATTTCACAATCAAGCTCTATACATAGAGGTGGGTGTCCACAAGACCATGGTCAAATGAGTATTGATAGATAATGGTGTAGGTTTAAACATTTGTACCTTAAAATTCATCAAACAGCCAGGGTATTCTGATGACGTGATTGACAAAGGCAACAGTATCACCATAAGGGCCTATGATGACTTGGAAATAAATTCTAAAGGAACAGTCAGGTTGATAGTGCAGATAGGACCAACCATCAGAGAAACTACTTTTCAAGTACTAGACCTTGAGTTGTAATACAACCTCCTCCTAGGAAACCCTTGGATCCATGCATTACAAGTAGTCCCTTCCACCTTTCATCAATGCCTAAATTTTCTCCATGAAGGAAAGGAAGTAACACTATTTGTTGATCCTGAGCCCCTCCAACTTTTGTGCAAAGTTGGAGGATAAGTACAATAAATTCCAATGTGTGCCTAGCAATGATATATCCTTCCATTCCTTTTCTTATGTTGACCCGTCCATGCTTCCATCAACCTCTACCAAGAACACATCAAGTGAGCAACTGAAAATGGAATCCAAGATTCAAGTACTTGACAAGGGTAATGGGAATTACCATTTTAACCAAGCATTCTACATTGTCATGCTTCCATAAACACCCAAATAATATGGAGGTCCAAAAGAGATCATGATAGTGAAAATTATAGCCACGCCCACAATATTTACTATATGGGGAGACATGAAAGATGAAGAAATATTTGAGGACCTTTCATCCATGATCTACAAGGAGGACTAAGAAGAATCAGAAAAGACACAACCCATTTTAATTGATCCTAACACTAGAGGTTATCAATTAGTTAAACAAATGGGATAAAATGGAACAAGTGGCCTTGGGCTACATAAACAAGGCTGATCAAAGCCTATCATAGTGGAACAGAGGAAGAAAAAAATGGGGCTAGGTTATAAACCAAAAGATGTGGTCATTCCAAAAACTGGACAAACCTCTTGGAAGAAATAAGAAACTTCTGCTAGCGTTAAGGCACTAGATATCTATCATATCATGGACAATGAGTTACCTATCAAAGACTTATTTGAAAACTTTAGAATTGATAGGTTCCCTCTCTAGTACATGGAAACCATTCCCAACATGTATTACCATTCTGAAGCAGACTCTAATGAATACAAATGGGATTCTCCTTCCTTCGTCATTGGATATGATTCCCCTACTTCTAGTAATGACAACCTGGATACCCAGTGGAAAAAAGACACCAGAGCCATACTGACCCTTTCACCTACTTTTGTAAGCTTTGTAGACCAAGATGATAACCTCCCACTTTTTTACCCGCAACTCATAGATTGGGATCAACAACAACATACACCTATTATGGATCAATTCCTTAATGATGAGGCACTCATGGAGTTCATGGGACTTCAAACAGATTTAGTAGATAGAGATCACAAAGAAGGGTTCATCATTGAGCTTGAATAGGAGGCATACTTTGGTGGAGATATTGAATCTTCCAATCACAAAAATGAGAGAAAAAACATAAAAATATGATCCCCTAGGGAAAACCACACAGTGGCTCTATCAGATCTGGAAAAGAGAAAAGTAAAGGATGCATCTAAAGGTGAAAACCTCCCAAATGCACTCGAGGATGGAGGATTCAATCTCCCCATATTAGAAGATCAAGAAAGATAAACACTCTTTGTAGAAGAAGCAGATTCCATAAATGTTGGCACAATAGATTACCCAAAGATAACATACCATGCAATGTCATTTTATCCCGAGGAGAAGGAAAATTTCACAACGTTCATCAACCAAAGAAAGGTAAACTTTACTTAGACCTATGTTGAAATGCTTGGACTAGATACAACATTAGTGGTACATCATCTAGTTGTCATCCCTAGAGCTAAGCCTGTCAAGCAAAAACTCAGAAAAATGTATCCTCAAATAGCATTACTGGTAAAGGTAGAACTAAAGAAACTACTAGATGTAGGATTTATCAGACCCATTGACTATCCACAAAGGATATCAAATCTAGTACCGGTGTCCAAACCTACTAGGGGCATAAGGATATGTACAAACTTCAGAGACTTGAACAAGGCCTATCCAAAGGATGACTTTCCATTGCCAAGCATCAACATGATTGTAGATCTAACAACAGGGCATGAGATGCTATCCTTAATGGATGGATTTTAGAGATACAACCAGATAAATATCTCTCCAGATGACCAACACAAAACAACATTCACTTGTGCTTGGGGTACTTTCTATTGGAATGTAATTCCTTTTGGTCTAAATAATGCATGAGCAACCTATCAAAGATCGATGACAACCTTATTCCATGATATGCTATACACAATCATGGAGGACTATGTGGATGAAATTCTAGTAAATTCAGTCAAAAGGGAAGATCACTTGACAAATCTAGCAAGGGTGTTTGATAGACTGGAACAGTACAATCTAAGACTCAACCCTAAGAAATGTGTGTTCAGAGTAACATATGGAAATTTGTTGGGTTACATAGTGTCAAGAAGAGGGATAGAAGTGGATCCTGCAAAGGTAAAAGCTATAATAGAGATGCCTCCTCCAAAGACACTAAAATAGTTAAGGAGCCTACAAGGGAAGCTGCAATCCATCAGGCAATTTATTTCATAATTGGAAGATAACTGCCACCCCTTCACTCATCTCCTACACAATGAAATCACCTTCAAGTGGGATGGGAGATGCGACCAAGCATTCCAACAAGTCGAGTACCTACTTACTCTTGTGTTCATGCCACCTATTCCAGAAAAGGAGATGATACTTTATGTGTCTACCACACAAGCAACATTGGGAGCTCTCTTGGTCCAACTAGATGATAACAACAAAGAAAGGGTAGTCCACTATTTCAGGAGAACACTGGTGGGCTATGAACTAAACTACTCACCCATTGAAAGGGCATGTTTCTCAGTCATGTTTTCAACACAAAATTTGAGACATTATATCCTAAACAGAAAGTTTAAGCTGATTTCAAAAGTGGATCCACTCAAATACTTACTAGCAAAGGAAACCCTAACAGGTCAAATAGCCAAATGGGTGATGATCTTGAGTGAGTTTGATATATATTATGTGGACAGGAGAGCTATCAAGGGACAAATTATAGTGGACCAACTAGCCGAAGCACCCATATATGATCATAAACCTCTCACAGTGAATTTTCCAGATGAGAGTGTTTGGATGACAAAACGAACATACCAATGGACTATACTTTGATGGGGCCCATAGTCAACATGGTTTTAGAGCAGGTATTTTATTTCTAACACCACAGGGATATAGTATACCCAAGGCCTATAGGATTGAATTCCCATGCACAAACAACATCTCAGAATATGAAGCTCTTATCACAGGGCTCAAAATGGCTATTGAATGGAGAATAAAAGAGCTACATGTCTTTGGAGACTCTTAGCTAGTAATCAGATAGGTGAATGACGAGTATCAAACAAAAGATGACAAATTACTACCATATAAAAGGATGGTAGATAGCTTCAAGGAATACTTCGTTAGAATAAAATTTAAGCAAGCTCCTTAGATCAATAACAAATTTGTTGATGCAATGGCAACAATAGGCTCGCTGCTTGATATTTCTCATAATGTGCCTAAGTATGAGTTCCTCATGGAACAACTACTCATGCCTACATTCGACGTCCTGGAATAAAAAATGGTATATGTTGTTGTTGGTCCTAACTCCCCATAGTAACAAGATAATTTTGACTATATCCAACACAATATCATACCATTTGACCTAACGACTACTAAGAAGAAAACCTTCACCAGCAGAAATTCTCACTTTATGATCCTATGGAGAAACCCTATACCATCCTAGTCTAGATGGTATGATACTCTGGTGCCTTAATGCAAAAGAAGCACAAACAACCTTACAAGAGGTCCATGAAGGTATCTGTGGATCCCACTCTAGCAGACCTAACCTAGTCCAGAAGCTGGTCAGAATGGGATACTATTGGCCCTCCATGGAGCAAGACTGCATTCATCATTCTAGAAGGTGTCGACAATGTTAGCAATACAGTGATCTAGTTCATGCACTAGCACAAGAGTTGAGACCCATCACAACACCATGGCCTTTATCACAATGGGGATTAGACTTGGTAGGTAAGATATCACCCAATTCATCCAATGGGCATAAATTCATTATCACAACAACAAAGTACTTCACTAAATGGATAGAGGAAATTCCATTGACCTATAAATTTCTATGAACTCGACAACAATGGTATCTATATCCGCCTAGAGACCCCATACACGGACCTATCAAGTAGTCTGACCGAATCAAGCCTCATACACATCAAGAACCTACCCCTGTCTCTCTTTGAATTGCTGACAGACTTGGTCTAGTATATAACGCTTTATCATAGAAGGCGAATGACCAATCAACCAATGGGTCTGTCAGAAATAAACAAGATGATCAAAATCCTCTGGCCAAACCTCACAGCCCATATAAGGTCTCCACACAAAACTAGGAATCTCATTGAACACACAATGCCAATAAGGAAGATCCCTAGGCAAGGTGTAATGCATAAAATCCCCATAACGATAAGAGTATGGATCATTCAAAGAATGATCCTGTATCTCATCTGGATGAGCCACTGAAATATGCTCCCATGACCAAACATGTAAAAGTGAAACACCTGTGGAAATGGACTTACCACCCCGATACACCACCTCATGCATATCTCAATAAAGATGAGAAAGAAAACAAGCACCCCAGGAATATCTCATCCCATGCTCTAGCATACTCTCGATACATGCACCCCAACCCACAGCAAACTATCAACCTTTCCTATTAGGAACAACTAATCTTGATATCAGACCACATAGGACAAGTACAATAGGATCTGCACTATAAGAAAACCTAGATAGATCAACCTCTAACTGGTACACATCCAAGTATGAAACACCTAACACACACTGCATAGCGTGGGTACCTCATCGAACATGATAAGAAATGAGCTCACCATGAATAGGAAGGTGAAGTATCCTCCAAACATCCTCAAGAGTAACAGTAGCCTCCTATGTAGGCAAATGAAAGGAGGAAGTCTCAGAATTCCACCTCTCCAAAAGTGCAGTCATCATCGTTGTATGAGTCCTAATAGGAGGCATGTGACAAACATAACATAATATCATGGCATCAAGGAAGTCCCACTCCAACACATCGAAAAGGGAAATCAGATCAAACAAATGTCGAGGATGTCTCTCTGTCGGTATAAGTGCTCTGAGACTCACCTGCAATCATTGTAAAACCAAGATGTTAGGGTTTCACTCTAAACATGTAAAGCAGCACAAAATGACATGAGCACAATGACAAATGACATTTAGGATGAAAAACAGACACATGCCAGGGTTTAGAACAAATGCTAAAAGCAAAAAACAAAAGGAGAAGTCAAATATTAGGTTCTTGAGGAAATGCATAGAAAACACTAGGCAAGTGTGTAGTTTTAAGTCAAGGGCAAGCAAACAGGGGTGTAGTTTTCAAGCAAGTGCACAGTTTTAGGTCAAGGGCGAAGAAACAAGGGCACAATTCTCAATCAAGGGAAAAGTTCTTGATCAAGGGCACAGTTTTCAATCAACTACATAGTTTTAGGTCAAGTGCATCAAACAAAGGCATAGTTATCAGTCAAGTGCGTAGTTTTTAGGAAAGTGAAAGGTTCTAAGTGTCAAGTATGAGGTTCTTACAAAGAAAAAGCATGAAAAATGATGCAAGTATGCAGGAATCACAAAAACTTTGCTATTGACTTGAAAATATTAGTACATGCATAATGAGAACAAAACATGACAAAAGTGAAAAGCGAGAAGGTACATATTGAGCCACCAACACCTGAAGGTCATCCAAACTCCCAAAACATATCATAACAATGTGGGGCACACTCAAATCTTGGCATTTCTCCTCAACAACTGACAGAATGGGAAATCCAAAGACAAGAATTAGCAAAAGGATCATAGCACAAATGAGCCAATTTGAAGACTATTTTCCTATATTACACCTCAAGAAAGCCCTAATTTCATCTAGGAAACCTTAATTTCACTTGGGGAAGCTTCCTACTTTCAAATTATAAGCTCTAGGAAACATCAAAACAAGAAAAGAAGCACCTATTGATATAATATTTCATCTAAAAACATCAAAACTAAAATACATTAGTGTCAAGAGCCTGACCTCAAAGCTTGAAATTTTTGATCAACCTCTCGAGGGAGCAACATAGAGTCCTATTGATGGTGAAAATGACACAAACAACGTTAAACATAATATTTCTATTCTATTTCTCTTGAAAAAGAAAGACAACATATAGTAGCCTAACTCCCAAGGTCCTGGTAGCTGGTTCTCAACTGTCTAGTGTCACTCAATTGGTCCATGCAACTGTAATATTCAAGGGGCCTGTGCTGGTAACAAGGAATGCAAGCAATGACTTATTCATCGAACTATTCTTAATAAAAAGGGGTTTTAAATAAAACAAAAGATAGATCAAGGCGTACATCAATAAAACATGAATAAAACTTATCTAGCATCCAAACATATATCTTCAACAATGAATGTTTTTCCAACAGATCAAGAAAACCATAGCATGATACAATTTACAGAATAATCCATGCTATTGCATGCATCTAAGGTGCTTAATTTAACATCACAATCACACATCATAAATATTTCAAAGATTCCAAAAGAACACACTCTCATTCATTCCCAAGATCATAGATCAACAGACTTCAATAAATTCAATTCATAGATAATCTAATGAAATAATCCTTAAATCTAGTTTCTTCTAAGGATTTTCATCACAAAAGAAACACTTATGCTTTAGCACAATCACTGGCATACAGATAGATTATAATTCATCAGCCTTATCAAATAAACTTAATTCCAACACCATATTGCGTAAAATCCTGTAATTATATTCAACTGTAAATAACAAAGTATCTGTGTAACAACTACAAAAAATTTTATCTCCTACTATCAGGTGGCTAAACTTATTCTTATCATCCAACCCTTACAATATGATATCCCAAAGGTATTTATAGATGTACAAAAATCCGAAGTCCTTTCTATCTTAAGTCGATCCACCTTTTTAGGAATTAAAGTCTTCTTGGAAACTCAGATCAATTTGATCTGTAGTTCCCATTCTCATCATTTAGTTAAACTAGAGAGAAGAAGATAGAAGAGAAAAGAAAGCCATGCGCCTCTAAGACTGTGAGTCCTCCATGCGAAGAAGAGAAGAAAGCCATGCATGCATGAGATTATCAATTATCCATGTGAAGTTTTCTCTACAATGTACTCGTCATAACTGGAGAAGACTTGTTGAAGCATGTCCAAATCCGGCCCATCAACCCAACTGTCTTCAAACTTGATCCTTTCTAATTCCGCAGCAGCAAAACCTCTCATGTCCTTTAGCTTTGTCAACTCCCTTTTAGTTGTCCTAACCTCTTCTTTAATATCCATTAACCGATCTAACAACAAATCCTCTCCATCATCTCCCTTTTGCATGACCTCTTTAAACCTATCATCCCATTTCTCCTTTATTTGGCTCAAAGGTAGGCCCTCCTTTACTGGTCTATCAATATTTACTATAACAACAATAACTGCTTCTAACTCCTCAAACTGTTCATTCAGACCCTTGACAGAATCTTGAACTTCATTTTTATGCTTGTATAAAAAGTCCGATCTAAACCAAAGTTTGTTGGAGGTATTTTCCAAGAAATCTTTGTTGTCCTCTTCAAGTATTGACTATTCTAGAAGAGTGGACATCAGCAATTTGTTAACCTCTTTCAGCTTCTGGCTATATCCTATGTACTCCTCCTCATGTTCTCCCAATACTTTGACATATTGATTCATCTCTTCTATTAATTCCTCTGTCATCTTGTGAACCCCAAAACTGTTATCCAACACCTCAATTATTTCCTGATTTAATTTATCAGTCCATATATCTAACATCTTTGCCTTACTCTTTACCTACACCAAATCATCCACCTCCTTCTTGCTAATAAAAAATGGTGTCTCAATGGCGGAAATTTGTTGTGATCTTGGAGTAGAAACACTCTTCAAGAAAGTATGTAACTGATCTAATTGAGCCTTAAGCTCATCCTTTCTCTGCTTATCTTTCCTCATTCTTGATTTAGTGGATGATGCTACCACATCTATCAAGTTCATCTATTGATCTCTTGTGGGTCTCCCCAAGTTAACCGTGCCCAACTGATAATCAATTAGTTACATGTCCCCTACATCCTTGCATCGGTATTGCACATTTAGCAACAATCTCCCCTGCTTTAGTAAGTCTAGTGGAATGTAGGATTTTATCCTTCTTTTTGGGCCTTTCCTTTTCAATATCCTTCATCATATCATCCCAATTGAGAGGTTGTGAGGGTTTCACTAATCTCTTTTGAAGATCCAACTTCAACCAAGTGGGAGCACTTGGAGTAGTGGTCATTATAGTTGAAGAAGAAGCAGCAGTAGTAGAGGGCTATGGCACATTTAGTTTAGGTTCTGAATCAACCCCTTGTACCTCTTGTTGTTCTTGCTCCACATTTGTCTATGCCAACTTTTCATCTTCCTCTTTATCCTTTTGTTCCTGCATCATCTTGTCTTCTTCTTCCTTCTTCCCATTTTCAAGACACCGAAGAAAAATTCAGTCACCCAAAAACTACTTGGCTTATGAAACATGCTAACTTGAATAAGATCAGTTATATATTAGATAAGGTTGAGCTAGAATCTCAGATGTATGTGTTCATGAGCTATTTATGAATCTGAGTGTGTGCGTATATTGTGCCATCATTTTTTATAGATACTTTCTCTGCTCCCGAACAACTATACCTAAGATTCAAGCTACATAGGTTGAGTACTTTAACTATCGTGCAATAAAATCCTGGGTATTGCTCCGCTGCCAGACAGGCATCCACAGCCCCGACGGAGATACATTTAGTTCTCTCAAAGCATTGCTCTACTACCAGCCAGGCGTCCATAGCCTAGATAGAGATACTTGATTACCCATTTGATATTGAGCTTTCCTTTTCTTTCTTTCATTTCATTCTCTCTTTTTTCCTTTACTTTACTTGTGGATATCTTTATGCACCTTCCTCAATACTCAGATACAATGGATCTGACATGTGGGTTGAGAACTACAATGGATTTTTCACTTGAATCAAAGGTAGATCCACTCTAAAACAAATAGGCATTTACTTAGACAGATGTTTTTCTAATTTGGTGACAGAGTTTTTTATCATAATTCATGAGATATTCACAATGTATCTTTTATCCGTAAATATCTTTTCAAACCAAAATTAGGATGATCATAAGACATAAGTTTCAGAATGAAATCCTTTTTCAAACGATGATGATCAAAATACCTAAACCAATTTCTCTCCTAGTACCAGTAGCATACTTTGAATAACAACCCTTTGTCTTGAGATGAACAAAAATGAAGATCCCCAACGAAACAAGACAAACAAAACAAACAAAAACAAACAACAACAAAAGAACAAATAAAAACAAAAACTTAAAGTTAACTACATATGATATAGTATAATACATTCCTCTTCAAAACATTAGACCTTTCATGAACCAAAATAGTGCTTGAGAAACTGACCATTAACTGGCAATGGAACAGGTTCTCCCGTTAAGGTACTCAAATGAAAAGCATTCTCACCTAGTATCTCAGCCACTTGATAAGGACCTAACCAGAGTCTATCAAACTTCTGGTGATCTCCCTTCTTTTCTCTAGCTTTATCCCATAGTAATACAAGATCTGATATCCTAAAAGCTTTTATCTTGGCTCTTTTAAGTTAGTCTATGGCCAAGACCCAATCTTCCCAATCTATTTACAAATACCTGTTCTTGAGAACTTTTTCCAGGTCAGCAGCATGGTCTTCTCTATTTCTAGAGAAGATAGTTAAATCATCTACATAAATGATTATGCACTTTCCTATCAGATCTTTGAAAGCTACATCCATTTCCCTTTGAAAGGTAGCTCCAACATTGATAAGACCAAAAGGCATCCTCCTGTAAGCAAATGTGCCCCATTTGGTGGTGAAAGCGGTCTTCATCATATTCTCATGACTGAAAAGGACTTGATTGTACTAGAATAACCATCCAAGAATGACATCATCTGATACCCATTAACCTTTTGTAATACTTCATCCAGAGAGAGCAAAGGATAATTATCTTTCTCAGAGGCTTTGTTTAGATTCTTGAAATCAACACATAATCTGATCTCACCATTCTTTTTGCGTACAGGAACTAAATTTGCCACCTAGGTAGAATGTCTAACTAGAAAGAATATTCTTGCAGATAAGAGCTTTTGCACCTCTTTATGGATCAGGGGCTCAATTAAAGCATTGAACGAGCATTGCTTTTGACGAAAAGGCTTGGCTTCTGGCTTGAGAGGTATGGTATGAGTGATCATTGAAGTGTCAAAAGTTTTTAAATCATCATAGCTCCAAGCAATGGCTTCAATGTTCTGCTCCAAAACTTTAACTATCTTGTCCTTAATTTCTTGAGGACAAGTCTTTCCTATAAGAACATTCCTTTCAGGGCCTGAGTGAGTCAAATTAACAGATTCATATTTCCCTCCATCACTCTCTGTAGGCACCCTTTGACGAGCTTGTGGATCTGAGTCAAATATTCTCTGCAAAGCAACCATCCCTTTTAGAATGCTATTACTTTTCAAATCCAATATCCCTTCCTCACTATCCTTCTCAGGATCCTAATCTCCTTGATCTCTTTCAGATTCATCTATTATCTGCCCTTCAAAAACATCAGAACTTTCCAAAAAGGCCAATATATGTTGATCATCATCAAATACTTGAAAATGTCGGACATTATCAAGAATAGCTAGGACTGAAATTAATTCAACCAAAAATCTCTCCAGATTAGAATCTTGCATGGGTTCCAAAGTGTTGGCAGCAACAGCAAGAGCATCTGCAATTTGATTAGCTTCTCCAGGGATCAGAATAATCCCAAAAGCATCAAAGTCTTCAATTAAGTTCCAGACTTTGTTTTTGTATGTAGCCAATCTTTTGTTATGACATGTATACTAGCTACATACCTATTTTACAATCACTTCAGAATCCCCCATAACTATGAGAATAGTAACCTTCTTTTTATGAGCAAACATAAGTCCTCGAGCGAGTGCTTCATACTCAGCTACATTGTTTGTGCAACCAAACTGCAATCTATAAGAAGCAAAGTAAGTCTTCCCTTTCGGGTTGGTTAGTTCAATCCCTGCTCCACTTCCTGCTTTAGATTTGGAACCATCAAATTTAAGATTCCACAACTGGTCTTTGGCTAAAAGTTCTTTCTTTTTAGGGATAACAAGAGATGACTCACTTGGGATGTGTGGCAGCTCATATTTTTTCCGGTCCTCAGAGATTGACTTGGGGCCATACTCATTTGAAGGATTTTCTATGTTTTCATCTTGCTCAGAAATCACTTCCTGAACAAATTCTTGGGTTAAATTGCAATCCAACTCCTCTTTTATCAATGCCTTGGGCATTGGCAAAGTATCTAGGGCAGGTGTATTGAATAGGAATTGAGACACCTCAACCTCTTCTTGATTTTTAGAGCTCAGAACCTGAGTCTGCTCTACTGGTGAGGAACCTTCCTCTTGAGAAAGGCTAGTCTTGGTGAGAATGGTAGCATCCTTAACTTGGAAAGAAAACTCATTGATAGGGGTTTGGGGTTTCTCTTGACATATTTGTTGAGGCTGGCCTACATGACTTAAGATATCTAGGCATGATTGGCATGTTAACTTTGAATGATTATGATAATCAATCCTACACCAATTAGGAAGTAACAAACTACTCAAATCAGTTTCTTCTCCTAAAATCAGCATATCTTGTTGTAATTTCCTTATTAGAACCTGTTGGTTGATGCAGATCATTGGGTCACTATGTTCTAGGGAATGTATCCCCAGGATTAAGTACAGATAAAGTAAGGACTTCCTCTTGTTTGTAAACTCCTATTTCAGTCTCAAAGTATGCTACTTCATTTGAAGCATCATATTCTGTAAAAATATGCTTGTCTTGGTTCACTCTCAATCCTTATTTGTGTTGCAACCCCTTTCCAAGGTAACCACATGTGAGAGAAATCCAAGGACAAATATCCCCCAATACTTTTCATTAGCTCCCGACTTAGGAGCATACCATATGTCTCTGGGATGTTAGCCACTTGGATATCTATGCAGGTCTGGATCCTTGGATTTGATCCAACCTGTACATACATGTTCTTTAGTTCTCCTACAATATTGACCTCAGTTTTGTCTGACTGAATCACTTTCTTATTGGTCGAGATAGGGCTTAATCCTAACTTCTTGCATATTGAAAAGGGCATAAAATTACCTGATGCTCCATAGTCCAATAAACAATTATGCAAATTCTTTCCAAACATTCTTAAACTTAAAAGGAAAGGTGGGGTACTGGTCTTACCTTTATAGATGGTTGCATTTGTTTCCTTTACTGAAGTCACTTTACCTTTTCCCTTTAAGTGGTTTGCTTCCTCCAGGGACTTCAATACCACCTCATGTTGAGTTGGGCACCACTTCATGTTGTCAAAGAATGACAATGATGTCTTCTATCTCTGTAGTTCTGCAATAAAATCAAATTTTGAATCATTCCTCACTTGATATTTAGGAAAAGGAGACGGATTACCTCTATTTTGAGAGTCAGAAGGTCCCTTTGGTGGCAATGGGTTATTATCTACGTTTTAGTTTGGTGGTACCATGTTGTTTGGGGGTGCAGATGTAGTAAATGGACCCTTATTCTGATTTCTCAAAAAATGACCACCTTTGGACTGAAAGACTTGAGCATCATATACATCTTCCTCTGGCTCATTATCTCCTTGCATGGTAAATTGGTATTTATCTTCAATAGTCTCATAAGTCATAGCAGTACTTACTGGCGCATTATCCTGATTGGAGTTTCCTACTGGAGGATGGACATCAGCTTGTGCAATCTTTACAATTTTCTCCATTTCTGGGCAATTAACCTCAGAATGTGTTGCAGTATTGTGTAGCCTGCACCAATTAGTCATGAAATTAAGGTCAACCACATTAGCAGTATGTGATCTCTCCTCACCTGATTGATAATTATGAGGAACTCCCCCATTGTTAGATCCAGTATTCCACTGCCTATTGTTGTTGTTGAGCCTCTGGTTATATCCTCTATTCTGATTTTGGTAATTTTGATTAGAGGAGTTCTAATTCTGGAAGTTTCGATTGGTGTTTTGATTCCCATTCTGATTGGAGTAATTTCCCTGGTTGTAACCTCCTTGATTTTGATAATTCCAATTTTGGTGGTGGGGAGGGTTTTTCCTAAGCTGTGCCATGTCATTTGACATCTGTGATAGAGTCTTTTTGAGAGTTTCTAACTCACTGGTAAATTGAATAGTTTGTTCATTTTGCACATTCTGCACTATGGATGGGGAATGAATGTGGGTTGATCCTCTTGCTTATTGTTGTTGATTTTGAGGTTGTTGGGAGGAATCTTGCATTATATTTCTGAAAAAGGGCACAGTAGGTGGGGCTTGCAACTCAGACACAGGTCTATATTGGGAATAAGACATCCCTAGGATAGTGTTGTACAATGGTGGGTTAGGCATCTGATAATTCATGGGAGGAAGAGTTGCTCCTAAACCTCCTGATTGCAGACTTATCTGTTATTGCAATTTGAGAGCTAGATGATACACCTTAGACAAAGAGTCAATCTCATTTGCCTGATAAATTCTCTGCAAGAATAGGCCAATCAAGGGATCAACAGCTCTTAAATATGCCTGAATGGCCATATTTTCAGCCACTAAGTAAGGATCTTGTAGCCTACGATACATCCTTTAGAATCTATTGTTGAATAGAGGCAATGGCTCATGATGTTCCTTCCTTATGGTGGAAAACTGGTGATACAAGATGGCAGGGTCCACATAAGCCCAAAATTGATTAATGAATGCATTTTCTAAATCTGTCCAACCTAGAATAGATCCCCGAGGCAGATTTAAGTACTAGTTATATGCCATTTCCCCCAAACAATAAGGAAACAATATACATACCACGTCTTGATGAGAAACTTGAGCACGTGTACAAGCATCTTTGAACACTTGTATATGCTCCTCAACACTTCTTGATTTTCCATGCATGTACTTGGGATAAAAAAAATTTGGGTTCTTCGGTAAATCATGGATTCCTCCTGGAATAGTTATTCACAAAGTAAGCCATGGGTACGATTGGTTGAGCAAGTGGTGGTGATATAGGCCAAATTGGTGGTGACACAGGCCTAACTAATGGTGATGTAGGTTGCACTGGCGGTGGTGTAGGTGGATTTGGTTGAAATCCAGGTGGAGTAAGCGGTGGTGGCAATGTAGGTATCAATATTCTAGGAGCATGAGGTCTAGGTCTAACTGGGGTTTAGAGTTCTTCTAATGGTTCAGGATTAGTACAGGATCTGAGAATCCTCCCGTATTTCTCTGGTGAGAATGACACAATGCGATTCAGCTTGTTCCTTCAGGCCCTCCTTCTAGCGCCATATCTGTTGATGGTGAAAATGACACAAACAACGTTAAACATAATATTTCTATTCTATTTCTCCTGAAAAAGAAAGACAATATATAGTAGCCTAACTCCCAAGGTCCTGGTAGGTTGTTCTCAACTGTCTGGTGTCACTCAATTGGTCCATACAACTGTAATATTCAAGGGGCCTTTGTTGGTAACAAGGAATGCAAGCAATGACTTATTCATCAAACTATTCTTAATAAAAAGGGGTTTTAAAAAAAAGAAAAAGATAGATCAGGGCGTACATCAGTAAAACATGAATAAAAATTATCTAGCATCCAGACATATATCTTCAACAATGAATGTTTTTCCAACAGATCAAGAAAACCATAGCATGATACAATTTATAGAATAATCCATACTATTTCATGCATCTAAGGTGCTTAATTTAACATCACAATCACACATCATAAATATTTCAAAGATTCCAAAAGAACACACTCTCATTCACTACCAAGATCATAGATCAACAGACTTCAATAAATTCAATTCATAGATAATCTAATGAAATAATCCTTAAATCTGGTTTCTTCTAAGGATTTTCATCACAAAAGAAACACTTATGCTTCAGCACAATCACTAGCATACAGATAGATTATAATTCATCAGCCTTATCAAATAAACTTAATTCCAACACCATATTGCATAAAAACCTATAATTATATTCAAGTGTAAATAACAAAGTATCTCTGTAACAACTATGAAAAATTCTATCTCCTACTATCAGGTAGCTAATCTTATTTTTTGCTTCCTCAAAAAGTGCCCATTGATCTTCCTCTGTTAAAATATGTTCATTTTCCTCCTCTAGAGGCATCTTTTCTTGTGCATCTTTCTTTGATAAGGTCTCATTAGAGCCCGTTTCAACATCATCGATCTCCAACTCTACTACTTTTCCCTTAAATGCTTCAGGTATACCATGAAGAGTTCCTTTAGGCATCTCTCTGCTTGGTTTCTCTGTAAGAGGAACTTGAGCAGATGACTCACCTATTGCTGGTGTTGAAACCACAGGTCTTGTTTGGGCATCCTCTTCTTGTACTCCAGGTAAATCTTGAGTAGATGCCTCAAGTTCAATCTCGTCAATATTAGGAGGGAAGAAATCCAAAGGCTCTTTGGAAGGAAATTTCCTCTTGATTCTTTTATATCCCTTCCCTTTCTTAGGAGCTGGTCCCTGAGGAGTTTTGGTTCTTAGAACAACCTAGTGGATACTTCTATCCAAGACTGGTCTCCCTACTTGCTTCATGTCGATGGACTCCTCACCATCCCAGTCTACAGGATCCAAACTTTTGGTGCCAATATTCAATGCTTCATATGATGGATCCAACACAACTCCATCATCTATTAATGTATCAGGAATGTCATCTTTGATCCCAAACTCCACCATGAGTGAAACAGGCAACCTCTCATAGTTCCTTTTTCTGAGGTCATATTCATCCTGCAGATCACTCCAGAAGTCCTTTAATAGGTTGAAATGCTTGTCAAATACTAAATCCAACAAAGCATTCATTTTCTTCTTTGGATCAAAGTGCTTTCGGGAAGTATACAAACCCTACTTCAAATGTATTAATTCATTGCAAACCAATTTAGCTCCCACAAGGTGTGGGCAACTATATTCACCCAATTGCATATGAAACTTATGACAACCTATTTTGTGTTTCATCCCAAATCGGGCATTAACCCCCAGAGCTTGATAGACAAACTCCATCAGTACCATCCTATTGCTGCAACACCTTGGAAGTAAGTGGGGATGACCCTCAAATCTATCCAGTCTGAAATATGTGAACTTGGGGTATTGGATGTACCAACATCCCCATTCTGTAATAAAGGCCATGACTTCTTGACTCAATTTGTATCTGGCATCTCCATTAAGTTGGTTAGTGACTACATATAGGAATGCATCATTAACCCTTCTAAACTATGTTTCAGACACCTGTAGGGATAGTTGGTCATAGTGATTCCACACTTTCTTTTGTCCATCAGCTTCTCCCAATATCCCCACTCTGTTCAAACCTGGAAAGATACCTCCTCTAGCTGCTGCATAAACAACATAAGAAGTCATGAAAAAGCTCTTGGTTTCCCTTATTCTTGTGAGTTGATCATGAATGGTATCTGAGACAATCATGGGCCAATCAAACTGTTGCTTGCCATTGAAGATTGTCTAAATGAAGGGAAACATCCATTCCTTGAAATGAAATGCATCCCTCTTCCCAAAGACCCTAGACAACATCATTATTAGGTCTGATACCTCTTTGTAAAAATCTTCCCTCTTTGGTTGATCTGAGAGCTTGGTCAAGGACTTCTTTTGTGCTCTCAACCACTTATTGTTCAAATGAGCTTTGTTGGCCTCCTTGTGTTTTCTATATATCTCTAAAGCATCTACCTCATTTAACTGTACCAAATTCTTTGGATCAGGGACACTAAACATATGTTCAAACATTTGAGGAGTTAGATCTATAATTACATTATCTTGTGAATCCATGCACTGTCTGGTAGCCGGATTGTAAGCTCCTGTAGCTATCATGATTAATTTTGGGCACTGGATGGACAAAGGAAATACAGTAATGTGAGCCAATCCAGACTCAACTATTCTTTCAGTCCTCCCTGGTACATCCTCAGTGAATTTTTCTGAGTATAGCTCCTCAAAATTGAATGGGCCTAAATTAGTATCAGTTACATCCACCCAATCTGATTCCACTTTGCTTGCATTGACAATAGGGCTCCTATGGTTATACCTCAAGGTGTAAGGTAACTGCTCCAACCTAATCTTCTTAGGTTTAGTGGCAGCCTTTGAAGTTTCTATAGGCCGATTCCTTTGGGAAGCTTCCCCTGATACTCCTGACATTCTTTAGTTTCCTGCAACAAAACCTCTAATTAGATCCTTGAATAAACATCATAAAATATACTTTAAAATCTTACCCTTCATATATCTACCAGAGGCAGAACTAGGCAGAAAACATTCTAAACAATCTCTTTTCAAAACATTGTCGGGATCGGAGTCAAAACAGTCATTGAGCTTATAGTAATAACAAGCGGGACCGGAGTTGGAACTGGAATGGTAACCAGAATCAGAGTCGAAATGGAAACTGATTTGGTTTCATTCACATTTTCTAATTTCACATTCAGTTCCTCTTCCACTTCTACTTAGGTTATCGTTATTTTGAAAGCCTGCTTCTAACTATAAGCGGAGTCAAAAACGGGACGGAAATGGAATCGATACTTGTTATAAAACTCGGTTCAAATTCTAAGTCGATTCTGATCCCGCTTCCGCCTAAAATAACCATGATGTCATAAGTGATTTTAACAGTTCAATAAATAACTTCATGATTTAAGGACTAGGTCACACCAAAATGAAAGGTG
The DNA here is from genome assembly GCA_007115665.2 of Sequoiadendron giganteum. Taxonomy (NCBI): domain Eukaryota; kingdom Viridiplantae; phylum Streptophyta; class Pinopsida; order Cupressales; family Cupressaceae; genus Sequoiadendron; species Sequoiadendron giganteum. Next base: position 470,208,418 of record CM021101.1, on the reverse strand, counting down.
CTTAAAAACAACCTAATACGACCATCCCCATATGACCGAGAGGCAAATGTACTATTTAGGGAATCAAATTTAAATTAAAAACACAAACCCATCAAAAAACCCTAAACTAAAAAAAAATCTTCGATTCCAAATAACTAGGGCACGAATTTAACCCCATTCAAACTAAACAGATCGATGCACAATAGGATTTCCAAGTGAAAACGACAATTTACCAAACCCCACTCACTGTAAAACAATAACTAACCTATGCATTTAAAAACTAGGGCACCACGATGCGGTCATGATTAAAATGTGAAAACGATCATGTTAAAAACAAACAAACCAGAATCAAAAACCAAAAAAGTAAAACGAAAACAAGAAAACTTAAACAAAAGAGAAACAAAACAAAATACACGAACTCACGAAGAATCACAAATTTGCATGAAACCAAACAATCCGAAGCGAACAAAAATAGAAAACTCGAAAATAAAATGAAAGATAGGAAAAGAAAACCTTACCTCGAACACAAATAAATAGGTTAATTCCCTGAAGCAATTCCACACGCGATTATATCTCTGTCGATCAATTCACATGCACAAACGCTCCACTACAACTCTACTTCGCTCTTGATCTCTTTCAATAATGATGATAATTTCGAGTTAATCCCTAATTAAGGTAAAAAATTGTAGTTGCAGTTGTGCATGGCACCTATAATTAATGCCATAAATGTGGTAGAGCAGAGTTGGAACTACAAAAGGAACTGGTAGATTACTGATGTGCGACTTTAGTAAAGTCAACGACCACAAACAGCGAGAGCGGAATTGAAATGAGAAATGATTTAGAAACTTGTTTAACTTTCCAACTCGGTTCTTGTTCCGGTTTCGGTTCTGCTAACAAAGATAAAAGTGAAACAAAATGACAAAATAAAACAAAAATATTGAAACAAGAAAACTTAACACAAAAAACCTAGTTTAAAACGAAAGACCAAAAAAGCGGAGGTGAAAACAAAACGGTATTTGATTTTGAAACTTTGAATAAATTCTAACTTAACTTCCACTCCGATAAAGACAAAACAACAATGAAGAAAAAGAAGACTGTCGAGATGGGAATCGGAACAAGTTTCGAAAGAAGATTAAAAACCCGATTCGGTTCCGGCTCCGGTTTCAATAGAACAAACCAAAGAAAAACAAAGTGTTGGAAAAGAAAGACTCCAAACTTTATTTGAAAAACAATCAAGGACAAAACATAAAGGGGGACCCATTTTGACCAAGGCAAAAGATGGGGTGGTTATGCAAGGCATAACAAGTCCTACCATCATTCCACTAAACGTCGAGGCACAGTAGGACATAATTTTTTTTCAAAAACTTGATCTTAAAAAACATAATCTTTGAAGCAAAGCAACCAGTACTTTGTATCAAAGAAGGGAAAAATGTAGACATGTAAATTTGACTTAACACCTATCACACACCCTGAAATAATGTCAAACAACATTGAACATCAGTGAACAACATCAAACAACATCGATCAACTTCAAACAACATTGAACATCATCCTGCAACATCACGTAATGTCTCAGAATGACTCAAAGTAACTTAAAACCATCTTGGAACATCTTGTAACATCTTGGAATGAATCAGAATTATCTTAGAACATCTTGTAACATCTCAGAACCATCTTATAATTTCTCGAAACATCTCATAATCATCTTGTAACATCTCAGAATCACCCCAGAACATCTCAAAATCATCTTGTAATGCCTCTGAACGTCTCAAAACATCTCATAACATCTTAGAACCATCTCAAAATGTTTTGAAACATCTCAAAATCATCCTATAACAACTCAGAATCACCCCAAAACATCTCATAATCATCCTGTAATATCTCTAAACATCTCATAATCATCCCGCAACATCTCAAAATCATCTCGTAATGTCTCGAAACATCTTCGAATCACCCCAGAACACGTCAGAATCATCCCGTAATGTCTTGGAACATCTCATAATCATCCCACAATGTTTTGAAACATCACACCACATCAAACGACATCCAAAACCCTAATTATTCTATTAATTAAACAAAACAACATTATTTAATTAATTCACATTTCATCATTTTGACCAATTAAATAAATCACATTTATTTAATGAAGTCCTAATCTCACTTTATTTCATCCTGATTAATTAAATAATGTCAATTATTTAATTACGTCACTAAATCACCTTATTCTCCTAAGTTGATTAAATTATTAAATAATAATAATTTAATTACGACATTTTCCCTCCAAAATTTAAATAATTAAATCAAACTATTCAAATCAATTATCAAAAATCAAATCAAACTAAAGCAACTTTGTTTGCAAAAGTCAAACTTGATTTGCACATTCAACTCGAAAAAGGAATTAATTAATTAAATCAATTAATTCATATTCCTCACCCACTTTCTGATTGAGTAAACTATGATTGTTGACTGATCAATCTAAGTTGTTAACTAATCAATCTAAGTTGTTAACTAATCAATCTAAATTACTAATTGAGCAATCTAAGTTGTTAACTAATCAATCAAATTCCTAACTAAGCCATCTAAATCCTGATTGATCAATCTAAAATCCTAACTAATCAATCTAATCCATGACTATCCAATCTATTTCTTAATCACCCAAATTGTGCATTCAACTTTGCACAATCTTCTCATGTCTAAATCCTGTCAACACACTCTGACCATTGATCTAGATATTCTTGAACATGATCTTGATCATCCATTTCAAATCTCATTTTTTATATAACAAGCATCTTTCCTCACAAATAAGGATCGGAGAATCAACAACATTTGCACAATAAAGTACTACTGACATTCACAACCACCATTGTTAGTTCTTCAACCTCATTTCTTCGATCAACCAACCAAAGCAATCACTCATATAGGCTTTTGCACACAAACTTTGGAGGTTTCGTGGTGATAAGAACAACCTGTAAGAGAGGCGGACCACCCACTACAAGGCCCTAGGTCACGAAAGGCCAAGAGCGGAAAGGATGCCCTAACTTACCTAGTTTAAAGGATGGTTAGGATAGAAGGGATGATAATGATGAGGATTATGTGTCCTTTGATCACTCTACAATCTCGAGAGTTGAAGGGAGACTAGATGAGTCGCTTTCCAGAGTCAACTCTGCGTCTCAGGTAGCTCTTTGTCTGAGAACAGAAGTGTGGTTCTAGGATGACAACACAGCGCACTGGCATCTCACAAGTGTGTTGGCATCTGTATGGCCAAAAAACCAAAGAAACGAGGTTGGAATCCCGAGAAAGGACTGATAGTCTAGTCTAGTAGTTTCGGGAAGTAAAGAACAAGACTAAGAAAAGAGAAAGGGAAATATGGACATGATAAAAGAAGTATATTACTGCGAGGGTGATGAAGACGATTTCGTAGAACAATCCTCTCGCCAGCTTGTTTCGAGATCTATCCACCTACACACAATAAAGAGGGAAACTGTTGGGGTTGTTTAGGGGTTTGCCTTAGTCAGACCCCCATTTTGGTGTTTCCACCTCCACAGACAACCAAGATTGCAATGATAGAAATAGAGATAAAGAAAGGAAATACAAGCTACGTATGCAAGAAACACTACAAAACAATATGTGCTTACTCAACCGAATACGATAGAGGAGATGAGAGGAGCTTACCACATCTGTCCAAAGTGCTCAAGGCTTGTGGAGGAGCGAATGAGAGGAACTCAAGCCTCTGTCATCATGGTGTATGTCCTACACTCGCACTATCAGAGTGATCGAGTTGTAGATTGATGCAATGGAGTGAAGAATGCTACTACAAATCTTGAAGATGGATGTTCAAAGCATGGGGAGAGTGTGCCAACTTGTTCAAAACTTGAGAATGGAAGAATGGAGTGATAATATGAAGCAGAAGATGAAAAAAGACCATATTCGAGTCGGCCAGCTAAAGAGGAGCGTTACACTTCAACTTCCAATCGAAAATGTAATGTCTCTATAGACTCCAACTGCAGGAATCTACCAAGGATGTAAGCATGCCACACGAGCATCCCGGACAAAAATGCCCCCACTGACACACAAACAAGGCACCAAGTGGAATGCAAGTAGCGGCCTTAAGTGGAATTAAACCTCCGCTTTCGATTTTCTAAAGTGTAAAGGGGTGAAAATTCACGCTCATGCATTTTTCCCCCACTTTAGCAAGCATGAATAGTGATGAGTGCTTTGGTAAAGTAGAGTAGTAAGAAAGTAACAGAGTAAGAAATGTATATGTCAACCGACGAGGAAGCAAAGCATGGTCTGGCGAACCTAGAAGTGCAAGAAGGGACGTCATAGTTCTGTGAAACCACAAAGCTTAAGTACAAAAATTCCTTACAGGCTCACGGTCCTGCAAGGGAGGTATCCTTCAAGAACTCTTACATGAAGAAAACAAGGAAAAGCACCTTATAGCCCCATAGACCTGTAAGGAAGGTATCCCCCAAGAACTCTCACATGAGGGAGACTGAGTGTAGCGCCTTATAGACCCATAGACCTACAAGGAAGGAATCCTCCAAGAACTCTCACATGAAGGAAACCAAGAAAGCGCCTTACGGACCTGCAAACCTGTAAGGAAGGTATCCTCCAAGAACTCTCACATGAGGGAGACCGAGAAAAGAGGACTCTGTAGAGTCAAAGATGGCGACATGTTTACCCGCAGATAGAACACATCAGGAAGCGGTCGTGCAAATCAGTGAACGGATAGTCACGCAGACCATCACTAAGTTGTAAGACTTTCAAAGGGGTCCCTTGGGAACCCTTCAAAAGGAAGGAGGGTCCACTCAAGGGACGTGCTATTTGAAATGTGAAGTCTAATCAGGATGCCCCCAAGCTAGACATAAAGATGTGAAGATGGTCTAGTCGGGCTGCCCCCAGACCAGATGCGAAGAAACAAAATCGGCCTAGTCGAGCTGCCCTTGAGCTAGATGCCATAGAACTTGTTGAAATCTTTCGAAGGGCTCCCTCAGGAACCCAACGTGAAAGGGTGGGTTCCACTCAAGGGACACACTATTCAAAGGTTACCATCTTCCTTCTCGAATCGACTCGTCACCAATGAATCCTTTTGAAAGATGTTCACTTCATTAAGGAATTTGAAAGGAAGGAGATGTGCTCATGCAAGGGGAAGACTAAGATCGTTCCCACTTCAAAGGAGGATTCCCAAGTCCTTTCTTTACGAACCCATGATGAAGGAAACATGTTTCATTAGGGTTTTAAGTTGAGAATGCAATTCTAACAAGGAAGTGTATGAAGGGTCTTCGAGGAAAGATTAATTTGGCAACAAATGCATTTTCTAAAGACCAAGTAATGTAGAAGAGTCGTTGTCGCACATGAAAGGGACAACTCAAGCAAAGAAGAGAGAAAGATAAAGAGAAAGTAAAAGAGAATAGATCACACACAAAGGGCATAGGGGGATCTAGTTTTGTGGGGTCAGATCTACCTTTATTTATATATGTTAGCTAATCATGGCAAGAGGAAAATTATCATCAATCCCCAAGTAGATCAGGAAGAATGCATGGAAGAAAAAGTGAAGAGGCCTAAATGCTCCCGACGCTTTGCATCGTCCCCAATTTATTGAAAGTCAATCACAAACATGGAAGAATAGAGGTACATATAGAGGAAGGTTTACAACACAAAAACCACGCCTATAGCCAAGCACCAAGAGGGGTGAAGAGGGTCATTCAGGCACATGTAGGATGATTACGGTGGAACACATCACAACACACACACATCTAATCTAAAGATCAAGAAGAGGGTCTCCCCCTAACACTGGTCAACCAAGAGGTCGTCAGCTTCCCACTCTAGATCATCGCAAGGGGAAGGATGATGAGTCTGCAATGGTGTAATGTTAAGGGGAGGAGATTTTGATCCTCCCACAACGAGGGCCAAGGCAAAGGGACCTATCAAGTCTCCATTGCTCAACTCTTGTGGGTCCAAGGTCAACGACCTCGTAAATATTTTTGACAAGGTCGAAACTTCATCCACCGAGTTAAACATGCATTTAATGGGAGTGTCATGCTTCACTTCGGTGGACAAAGGAGTTTGCACCCGAGGTTCATCGTTGGGCTCACCGAGAGACTCAGGAGTGGTGACAAACTCGGGGGAGGTTGGGATTGGTTCTGTTACTAGGATAGAACAAGTCAATTTGGGGCCACCTTTCGGGGAAGGTGGGCTCTTCTTACATCCTCCATTGCTGGAGGGGCCACACTCTACCTTCTTCTTCATTGGAGGAGGAGGTGAACTCCCCATAGACAAAACAAGGAGGGTCAAGGGAGAAGAGGAAATAACCACAGTGGACACAGCTAAAGTGTTCACCATGTCCATGGTCTTTGGGAAAGGTAAGACATTTGAGACGGAAGTCAACAAGGGTGGCTCCACCGAAGAAGCGATGAACACTTGCACGCTTCTAGGCGCATGTGCACTCACAATGAGAACCGAAAGGGACTTAGGGATGGAAGGAGGAAAAGAGGAGGACACACCAAGAGGTGCAACCTTCTCCTCCTTTTTTAAGGAGGCTTGCTCAGCTAGGAGAGCCTTTCGCCAGTTCTTATGCTCGTGGGCAAGGTAGTTTCTACGACTCTTCGAACCAGAAATCGGAACTTGCGAAGGGATGAACGGATTATGCTCTGCCATGGGAGTGTCCTCCACAACTATTTCTAGCAAAAGGGTAGACTCTTGAATGGGAGGAGGGGTAAGTTCAAAAATGGCGGGAGGATTTTACTCTAACACCTCAGCGGCAGGCCTCTTCCCATTCATTGTTTTGGGAATAGGAATAGTAGGAGGCCGCAGAGGCCGAGACAGAGAGGAATCTCCATGAGGGTATTTCTGCCTTCCATACCAGATGGGCCTAGGCTCCGTCGATAAGACAAGAAGCTCAAATGAAGGACGATTCACCTTTCACCAAGCGGGCACCATGGGATTCTCTCGCAAACATGAGACAAAAGAAAATGGTATTGCGACAGGATGAGGGGAAGCATTGGGCTGAACAGTGGAAGAGGAAGGAGGATCTTGAGACCGCTTCTCTTCTTCTCTTCTATGTGCCTTAGCAGCATCACTATCAGCTTTTAGACAAGCTCTATGCGAAACAACATAAGGCGACATAGGATATCTCACTTTCGACCTAATGTGCCCCTTCTTATAGTTTTGATACGTGTGGTGTAGGAGGTCCTTCCTAGGTGGGAGAGGACCAAGGGATGTGATCCAAAAGTAGTCTAAGGTATAGCTACCATGTGCCACCGATGGTCTATAATCAGTGTCATGGACAACGTGTACCGAACCTCCAAGAACAAACTTCAGGCATTTGTGTATAATCGAGGGAACTATGTTCATAGCTACTAGCCAGGGGATGCCTAGCTTCACTCTGAAGATTTTAAACCCTGGAATGATGTCAAAATTAAGGCTTACAGATTTAGGTCCAATGAGGACCGATAGGATGATACTCCCTATAGGAGGTACAAAAATTTGGTCGTGTGTGCGGACGGTGCTCTCAGGTGCATCATACCCATCCTTATGCAGTAATCTAATCAGCATGATCTCCTCAGTTATGATATTCACTTGTGATGTAGGATTAATGAGAACACTTGCTACATTATTTCCATTTATCCTCGCGGGAATTTAAAGAGGAGATGGATCCCTATTGAAGCCCATCAGCAAGTCCTGTGAGGTGAAGGTTATGCTATTACACATACTCATAGTCTGCACAGAGGGAATAGGTTGATTCAGGAATGAGGCCATCATACATGCCAACAGTACTTCTATAGAGCCTCCTAAGGTTTATGAGATAAAGTAGTGACCCAATTAAGGTTTCGTTATGCAATGCTTTGGAACCTTCCAACTACGCCTACTAGGGGTCACAGGTTGGGTTACGAGGCAAGAGCCTCACAACTCTCACACCTACAACACTCCTAGTATGTGAGGAAAGGAGCTTTCAGTATCACAGAACGGAACCAAAATGGTTCACATTGGGTTCACCAAAAATGTAAGAGAGGGGGACCACCCACTGCAAGGCCCTAGGTCACGAAAGGCCAAGAGTGGAAAGGCTTCCCTAACTTACCTCATTTTAAAGGATGGCTAGGATAGAAGGGATGAGAATGATGAGGATTATGTGTCCTTTGATCACTCTACAATCCCGAGAGCTGAAGGGAGACTAGACGAGTCGCTTTCTAGAGTTAACTCTACATCTCAGGTAGCTCTTTGTCTAAGGATATAAGCACGGTTCTAGGATGATAGCACAATGTGTTGGAATCCGTATAGCCAAACAACCAGATAAATGAGGTTGGAATCCTGAGAAAGGACTGACAGCCTAGTCTAGTAGTTTCGGGAAGTAAAGAATAAGAATAAGAAAAGAGAAAGGTAAATACATACATGATAAAAAAAGTATATTACCGCGAGGGTAATGAAGATGATTTCTTAGAACAATCCTCTTGCCAGCTTTTTTTGAGATCTCTCCACCTGCACACAACAAAGAGGGAAAGTGTTGGGTCTGTTTAGGGGCCTGCCTCAATCACACCCCCATTTTGGTGTTTCCACCTCCACAGACAGCCAAGATTGCAACGATAGAAATAGAGATAAAGAAAGGAAATACAAGCTACATGTGCAAGAAAAACTACAAAACAGTATGTGCTTACTCAACCGAATATGATAGAGGAGATGAGAGGCACTCACCACCTCCATCCAAAGTGCTCAAGGCTTGTGGAGGAGTGAATGAAAGTTATTCAAGCCTCTATCGTCATTGTTTATATTTTGTGCTCGCACTATCAGAGTGATGGAGTGGTAGATTGCTGCAATGGAGTGAAGAATGCTGCTACAAAGCTTGAAGATGGATGCTCAAAGCATGGGGAGAGTGTTCCAACTTGTTCAAAACTTGAGAATGGAAGAATGGAGTGAGAATATGAAGGAGAAGATGAAAAACGGCCATATTCGAGTCGGCCAACTGAAGAGGAGCGTTACACTTTGACTTCCAACTGAAAATGTAATGTCTCTACAAACTCTAGCCCCAAGAATCTGCCAAGCACATAAGCACAACACGCAGACATTTGAGTGTTGCATGGGCATCCCCGATAGAAATTCCCCCACCGACACACAAACAGGGTGCCAAGTGGAATGCAAGCAGCGGGCTTAAGTGGAATTAAACCTCTGCTTTTGGTTTTCTAAAGTGTAAAGGGGTGAAAGGGGAATTTGTGTTAGGGGTGAAATTTCATGCTCATACACAACCCAACATTAGGTGAATACTCTCCACTACGGGATGGTAACACTGTGCTTCTTTTGTACATTCAATTATGTAATCATAGAACCTTTTTGTTGAGAAAATGTGTCACAACTTCCAGCTTGAAGTCCCTGTTTTCATGACTTGGCAAAAATCTGGTGTTTCTACAGTTTACCGCCATACTCCACCTGGCTTTATTCCTGCCTCAGCCGTTTTACCGTGGTGGTATTATCTTACCTTGGCGGTACTGCGGTGGAAGGGTAGCAGTCACCTCTTTACCGCTTGTAGTCTCGTCCCTAACCGCGATGTCTGCGGTTGGCTTCATTCGGCTTGTTTCTCTGGTTACCGCTGTGCCGTGGACGGTTAAGTCCCAGACCACGGTGGTCTTGGTGTGACCACCTACGATCAGCTCGACCATTACCGTCGCACCATGGGTGGTGGGTCCACTCACCGCGGTGATTGCGGTGAGACCGCCAGCGGTCTAGCTGACAGTCACCGCTCTACCATGGGGTGGCCTGTCGGCCCCCACGTTAGCGCGATTTGATCGTCAGTGGTCCCCCAGACCGGTTACCTCATTGTCACAATCAGTGTCGATATGGATGGTAGTAGCATGGGGTAGTCAGTTGGTGAGCTCGGTCGAGCTCGCCTTATTACCATGGGCCGACTCGGATGCAGCTGTGGTAGTGCGGGCAAGTTAAGGACGAGATCGGTTGGCCAAACCACCACACCACGAATGGGTCAGTTGGACTCGGTGGTTGCATGGGGAAGCTTGAGGGATCTCGACAAAGCTCACCGCATTACTGCAAGTGGGTCGTCTCAACTCGACGGTAGAGCGGTAGAGACTTGGATGGGTCGGATGGGCTCAGACCAGGTTTTGACCGAGTTGGACTCGGAGTCAAAGAGCGACAATGAATGCAAGATTGACACGCGGTAGTTTGATTTCAATTTGGTTGGCCAAAGGCATTTGTGGCAACAATAGTAATTGCAAGCTGACTTAGGCTGGCGAACAGGACCCGATTGGGGTGATGGTATTAATGCTTGGGTGGCTCAATGCAGAGAGATCAGTATGGGCAGATCGATTGCGTGATTGGATGAGAAATTCATGAACCTGATGGTCGGCACCTGACTAATGAGATTTATTGCAATGTATGACTTTGTAAGTCGAGTACAACAATGAGAGAAAAGAACTTTGAACTGTATGTTATAACAGAACATTGTAACAGTGAGAGTAGAACTGGAAGGTTTGCTGTGAGCTAATCAAAGAGAAGACTGAACATTGTATGTAATTGTTTTATTACTGGAATACAATTGTCTTGACTTTGTGTGATGGTTTTTTTACTTGAAAAGGTTTTCCCACGTATATCTTGTGTCAATCTGTGAATGTTGAATTTTGTTATCTATTTTTCTGGTTGTATTCATCTCATGTAGTTTTATAAGCTATTTGAACCTGTTTATGCTCTTCTCCCCTATTGTATTAGTAGAAAGGGAATGTATTCCACACTATTGGGTCATTAGATCCACCTCGTTTTCCCTTCATCTTTAATGTATGTTCAAATAGCTTAGTTTCATTTTGTATGTGTAGGATTAGATCTTAGATTAATATCCTTGATATTAGTTTAGATTCTTGTTTCAAGCATGTTTGATCTTATTTTTAGTCTAACGTTCTCCCCCTCACACAATTACATTGAAATATGCATGCATCAAGATGAAACAAAGTTCCAACTTGAACACCCTTAGCAAGAATCATAGCTCCTTTGACCCTCTTGCATCCTCCACTTGATAAAATATTATGCACACCTACATCATTCAATTTACTTATAGAAAGTGGGTTTCATGCAAAACTAGGAATATGTAGTACATCATTGATCCCCTTCACTCATCTATCATGGAATTGAATCAAAACTCTACCATGGCCAATCATCCTCAAATCAGAATCATCTCCAAAATACACCTTCCCACCATTATATTCTTTATATTTTGTAAACCAACCTCAATGTGAGGTCATGTGGAAAAAGGCACCAGAGTCTATCAACCATGTGCCTTCTAATTCATGAGTAACCAAGGTAGTGACAAAAGTGGCACCTTCATCCTAGGAGGATCTCTTAGACTCATCATTGGAACCTACCTTTTCTTCTTCTCCTCCTTATGGTCTCTTCTTATATGTCTAGCTTTGTTGCAATTCCAACATTTTTCCTTGAACTTACTAGGAGATTTGGATCTCCCATTGGATTTGGATCTAGACTTTTCATGCTTCTTGTCCTTATTTTACCCTTTTTCTTTAGATATTCCATGATTTACTAGGACCTCCTTAGCTACTCAGAACTCTTCCTTCTCATTTCTTCTGAGAGCAAATATTTAACTACTTTTTATATCTTGAACTTGGCAATATCTCTCCTAATGGCCATAACAAGGTGGTCCCATAAATCATGTAAAGAACATCAAAAAATCATACAAAAATTTCCCTCCTTCATTTTCACTCCGATATAGTACAACAAGGTAGCTACCCTATTGAAGACATTTATATGTTTGGAAACATACCCACCATCCTCCATCTTGATATTATACAACTTCTTTATCAATAAAAAATTATTCACCAAGGATTTAGCCTAATAAATTTCTTGAAGATTCATACAAATATTAGTTGTGGTAGTTTCATCATGCACATTCAATAACACTGAATCATCCAAACTAAATCTAATAAGACTCTTTACCTTTTTATCCATATTTTCTTAGTCTTCTTGTGATATAGTTGTAGGTTTTGATCTAAATACTACAACCCATAGATCTCAATCTATGCACACACCCTCTATCTTGAGCTTCCATAACTCAAAGTTTGTGATTGAGTACTTCTCCATCTCTATCCTTGATTTTATTCTATACCTTTTTGCAATAAGATAAAAACCCTCTCTACACAAGCTCCCACTCAAATGAAGATTAGTACAAAAACCTGCTACCCAACACCTAGAACTTGAGGTGATCAAGATTTGTTACTAAATGAAAGGACGAAAGGTATGCATAAATTCTTTCTACACTAATATTATAAGGAGAGTGTTATAAAAAATAAATATTTTAACAACTACATACAAAAATAACACATTTAAATAGAAAATAAAAGTGTATATACTGTAACATAGGTGTATGTGGAGAAAAATCTTCATGAGAAAAACCCCACACTCCAAATCATCTCAATGTATTATTCAATAAAGCATTATTACAATACACTTGAAAAGTGATCCTTCATAGGAGTATCAACAACTAGAGATCTGGAAGAGTTATTATAGCTTAATAGTATCTAAAAAACTTTACACACAACCTCCATCTCAAGCACCTAATATATAGGAGATACAAAACCAAAAACCATCAAATAGAAATTAGAAACTCATAACCAAGAACTACCCAAAAGTGGCATGCAAAATATCCCCCAATCAAAGATGTATTATGCTGTGTTATGACATGCATCATAAGTTAGTTAATAGGTGTAACTCCCCTTCACAACTATTTTATGCATCCAACAACCTTTTGCATTCCCTATGCATATTTTTAGAGGCCATAAGTTTTGAATTGATGAACAAATTGAACAACTTGAAAATATCTATGCAATAGGCACCCCATATGCGATTTCGAGCAATTGAAAATATTTATTATGGCTTAAAAATTAATCTACAACTCATAATTTTTTTTCTATTTTTTATCCAAAAATCATACTTTTTGTAATCTTAACATTAGGAGAAAGGTTGAGACACCTTTCTCAACACTATGTAGCTCATGATAGTTTTTTTCTTTATATTTTGATCCATTTCCAATTAATGGCATGCCTAATGATGAGCATAATAATAGTTCTTTATCTTCTCATGATTAGGTAGATGATTCTTTGATACATGTAAATTTATTTTATGACACACTTAGAATGGAACCATTTAAAGTGGTAATGAAAAGGAAAATTTACATGTTCAATCCTTGTTATCATCATATTATTCTTATATACATAATGATGATGCTTTGATGCATGCATTTGGTGCTACCTTTGTTGATATCTGGTTAATCAATGGTTTTTCATGTCATATTTATTATGCATCCTGCCATCATATGTCATGTACTTTCAAGGACCCCTTTACTATTTCCCTTCAACTATGTAGACCCCATAATTTTTTCTATATATATGATGATATACCACATTGATAGAGAAGTTTATTTGGATATTTTTCATGTTTTCTTATGATCCATCATTAAATTATATGAAGTACAGATATTTCAATACACCTTTTATTAAACAAATGCATGGCTTAGACATACCTAAGGATGAAGAACAATATGGGGCTTTTTAATAGTTTTTACTCAAAATATGTGAGAATAATGTGTTATTTGTTAAAGATACATCTTTACCATCCTTCCCAAATATTAATTATGATGCATGTGCATATGTGGATGTGGTATAAATTGATTAGACCTTTTACATTCCCTCATGAGTAGTTTGAATGGACTAAAATAAGGTACTAATGATTATGAGCAAAGAATTAAACCTAAATATTTTACAAATGTGAAACGAGTAATCCTTTAGCATATAACGTTATGAATTACTCTTCACTAACTAGATTTATGGCACCCACTTTTATAAAATATGATAGTAGAGGTAAACAATTGTTACATTTACAATACTTCTAACTATGTGCCTCACTTATTTTCATGAGGATCAATTATTTATTTTAAATGTTCTCAATAAGATTAAGTTGGCATGCCTTCACATGGTTTTATTTCTTAGCAAATTCTTATATCACTTCTTTTGAGGATTTATCTAATTCTTTTGAGGATTTATAGAGGAGCTTAATGGGTGTTTGCAGGTCCAATTTCGTAAAGAGAACAAAATTTGACTAAGTTATGCCTTTTGGGGTCTTTGGTCTATTACTAGTTGCAAACTTTTAGGTTATTTTTGAACTTACCTTACATAGATGTTTGATCTACTTCATGTGTTTATAGAGAATTGTTATCGAATTGATCATTTTCAATAGGTTCTAATGTATTCGACTAGTTTCAATGTGTTTATCCACATGATCAACATCAAAAGGTTTGTTCGCATTCGTGAAAATATCTTAGTCAAATAAATTGATTTCTTTGTATTAGCCCATAAAATTTTAGTTGGTTCTAATTAATTTCCCTGCATAATCTGATATCGAAAGATTATTTGCATAGTGGGAACTTCAAATTCATCTAGCTTGTAGGAATTCCTTTTTCATTAGCCTCTTTTAGGAATTCCATATCCAATAGAAGTTTACAAGTTCATCATGGCCATTTGAACATTCATGGGTAAACTCAAGTGCACCAAACATTTACAAGTTAATAAATCAATTCAAATGAATAGTTCTTTCGATGACATCGCCATGTACAAGTTACAAAGTTTTATCGACCAATTGGACTTGAAGCATGACTTCTTGTTTGAACTAGCTGATTGTGGATTTTTCACTTGCAACTGTATCTATGGATTTCAACTTGTTGTTGCACTTTCAAAATTCTACCTACTACTACACTTCAACATTTCTATAATGATTCAATTGTTGTAATTGTCGTGATCAAATTTGATTCGACTTCTAAGCCACCAAAAAATAAAATGAAGATCAACACATATTTTAAGAATATTTTGTAAAGGGTGATAGAGATTGAGAAACAATTTGATTATACTCCTATATTATAATTTTGCTACTAGACAATAAAATTAAGGTTTCAATTATTTTGTAAACGTTATTTTGTGTTGGCCATTGTATTTTGGTTGCAAGATTGGGCAATTTGACAGGATTCCTTGATCTTGACTGCATCAATATATATACACACATAAACTTGTTATATTTGCATGTCTAATATAAACCTACTTTCTATTGTTACAAACATCAAATCAAAGCCCTAAACCTAAAATCTAAACTTGAATCTAGATTAGGGTTGTGTTTGAATTTTAGGGTTTAGGGTTTAGATTCAAGAAGCAGAAAAAAAAGATAAACACAAAATGCATCTATATATGGATAAATTCTAGAATATTCATATAAACATTTAATTAAAAAATATAAATATATCAAGGCACTATTGTTAAAAGTGTAGAATCATTAGTATTCTAAAAGAGACGCATAGAAGACTTGCAATATTCTAAAAAAGGTGCAAAGAAGTCTATTAATAATCATGTCAAACTATTTTATTTCTCTAACTTTTATTTGAAGGCTCTCAATATCACTTCTTTTAGATATATTCATTATATGTATTACAAACTTCCAAATAAATAAATGACATTTTTCTTTTGTCTAAAAAATTAACTTAAACAAATACCTTTATTTCAAGGCATCTTCAAAAAATGTATGTTATATTCTAAAATATAAAAAATAAAACTACCTTCATTTAAAGACAACTTCAAGTGAAGGTGTTTTTTTTAACAAAGGATTTGTTGACTCAACCTTTGTTTGAATATTTCAACTTTTTTTAATGATTTTGAGTTTTTCCTTAGGTGGGGGTTATTTTTGGCCTCGTCCCACTAGTGGGACATATTATTGTAATACCCCTCTATTTTGCCTTCTGGTTGGATAGTGTGTCTTTGTGTGGGTATGTTGCTTTGATGAGTTTTTGGTTATTCAGATGTTATCTTTATTCCATGCCTTGGATTAGCATAGTGGTTATTTGAATTAAAGATGTTTTATGCTTTGAATTATATTAGTATGTTAGAATTGTCAGTTAGTTGCATTGTATTGGTGAAGGGGACGGTATCGTATCACTCGCTTGCGAGTGCCCTACGATCTCGTGATTTCTTCTTCACGATGTGTATTTTATGTTGTTCATATTATAGGATGTTGTTTACTTGATTTACAGGTTGACAGGTACAGGACATCGACTCCGCCTGGTTTCACAGGTTGGAGCGTGTTCAATGCCCAACGATATTCGATTGGGAGATAGTAGCTAGGTTTCTGTGCCAAGTCATCACCCTAGTCTTAGTATGTCATCAGTTGTTTGTCGGGTTGTGTTGCTTTGAATATTGTGCCCTCTCTTCGTTATTTAATTGCAAGTTAGAAAAGGGTAATTGAATGGCTTAATGTATTTAAGTTGTGCATTAATTCGTTCTCAGATTATGTTGAAATATAATTTATTTATTATTCATTTAATTTAATTAATAAATAATTTAATCGTTGATTAAATCTATTTATTAATTAATTAAATTTTTGATGTTGAAAGAAGTGAATTTATTTATGTTGAATTTGAAAATAAAGAAAATGCATAAAAGTCAATTTGAGAAATTTGGAATTGAAAAATTGAAAAAAATGATTTAAAAGTCAAATTTGAAAGTTTGAATTCAAAAATTGAGGAAATTGGGTTATTTTCTAATTTTCTGTTTTGAAGAATTTATGAGGGTGGTTGTTGAAATTTTAGGGTTTTATCCTTATGGTTGAATTTCTTTTCTCAATTTTGGATTATGAAGTTTTTGGAAAATTAAAAATGGAGGAGAGGAATAATTGTTGCATTTTTGTGGGTTTTGGATTGTGGTTGTGAAAATCTATGGAGATGAGGTTGGGAGCTGAGCACCGTTTTTGGATCCCCTCAAACTCAAGGAAATCAGGTTCATTCAATTAGTAGTTTCAATTTGAAAGGAATTACAATTTATTATGCTAGTTGGAAATGGTTAAACCTATTTGTGGTTGCAAGAAATACTCATGTTAAAACATACTTCATATTGAAAACCTTGTTTTGTATGTGATCTTTTCTCAAAAAAAAAAAAAAATGGTTCTTGGCTGTAAATAGGTATTTCAATTTTATTTCCTCAATTTATTTCTTATGGGGATGTTTGGAACCTAATATATATTTATATGTATTGATATATACATACATATTTTTATATATATAGGTGTTTATAATTTGTTTAAAAAATCATCTTTTGAAGAAGTTATGCTACCTGGTTTCTTTTAAAAAAAATGCCCATGAAGGGGCGTGGATTTCAAAAATCTGCAGGTCATTGCAATTAAAAAAATTAAAATTAAAATGCTTGGGAGGTCGCTGGGGGCTCGACCCCCACCGCACCCCCCATGGGAGGTGGGTGGAGGGAGCCGCGCCCAGCGTGCTCCTCCCCAACTCGTCTAACCACCGCGGTTGCAAGGGCCGGAGGACGGCTGTGTTAACACAGTCGCCGCCTGCTTGGGAGATGACTATGTTAACACAGTCGCCCCTCACGGCAGGGGTCGACTGTGTTACACACAGCCGCCGCCCACCCTAAACCCGCAGCCGCCTGTGTATTCCGTCACCGCCCTCTTTGTTGGCTTTGGCGCGGCTCCCAAGGGACGCGTGCCCTAAACCGTGGTTGACCCTTTTTTTTTAGCAAAAAATATATATAATATAAATAAATATTAATAGTTATATTCATATTATAATATATATAATATTTTATTATTATATATTATAATATTAATATAGGTATTAATATTTATTTTAAAAATATATTTATATAATATTATTTTATTATAATATAATATTAATAATTAATATTATATTGTATAATATTATAATATTATATGGGTAAGTGGGGGAATTAATTTGGTAAATTGGATTATATAATTTTAAATATTTTACTTGGCATATTGTAAAATATTGATTTAATCAATGAATATGTTTAAATGTACATGTGAGAATTAATTTATGAGGTTTTTAGTTGAGATAGCAGTTGATATTTTAAAGGCATAATTGTAAAGTCAAACATAGAAATTAAATGAAATGTGCTTAGCATTGTAATTATTCAATAATTTATTTTGCAATAAATCTTTTGCAATTTCTAAATGTTATATTTTGAAACGTAGAAAGATACATGATTACTTGTTACTATTAGATCAATTAGTGAAATTGAACTTTTGATTTGAATTCCATTCTTTGATTGGAAGAGTCGTTATTTAATTATGTGTTCTTAAGGCTATTAAGTACTGAATGCAAATGAAAGACGTGG
This sequence comes from Sequoiadendron giganteum, assembly GCA_007115665.2. Taxonomy (NCBI): domain Eukaryota; kingdom Viridiplantae; phylum Streptophyta; class Pinopsida; order Cupressales; family Cupressaceae; genus Sequoiadendron; species Sequoiadendron giganteum. Next base: position 470,190,257 of record CM021101.1, on the reverse strand, counting down.
ATTTAGGAAATCCGAAGTAGAGTTAATTCTAATTAAACTGCTTGTCTCTTATGATTATCGTTTGGGGAAAGGGGTTGAGTGTATTTAATTCATAAGGCTTCCAGATTGGTTTTTCAGTTATGTGGGTTGTCATGTCATGTTTGTCAACCTTTTGAGAGTTCCTTGAGAAGTGCTTGGTGTTTTATCAGTGCTTACCTAGTTTCTTTGAACGGGGATGTTTTGTACCTCCTTGGTTTAGGAGTGGATTATGGGATCCGTGTCTCCTTGTAAGGAGTGACCTTGTTATGTGGTTTGTTGCCTCCAGTGTTGGAGCAAGTTTCTTTTGTGTCACCTCCTGTGAAAGGCGTAGTCGAGATATCTTGTTTGTTGCACCTTGGTACCATTGATGTTTGGTTGGTGTGTGTGTGTTGTCAAGTAGAAGAGTGGCTTCCATAGGGGCCAGAGCCCGGAAGAGGTAAGATTGGGTAACCTTTGAAAGTGGTTTAATCAAGTGATAACTAAAACAATACTTAGAAGATTAGGACTAACTTCACACTAAAAAGATAATTATGCCTCACTCATAGACCTAAGTGCTCGATTAGGCTTGGGATGGGTGGGAAGGCCAGTAACAACAAGGTCATCTATCTTGTCTGTACGAAAGGTATTTGATTCCGCATTAGTAAGTATGAGGGTCGGGGATCGATTAGGGCCACCATCTGACGATCCGCAGTGGGTAACTCATGACGAGCTGTGCGATGACACTCTGTCTAGGACAATAGTTGGTATTTCATTTTCCATTAGTAGGTATGAGGGCCAAGGATCGGTTGAGGCCACCATCTTGACGATCCGTAGTGGGTAACTCATGATGTGTTGTGTGATGGCACTTTGTGTGACCATAGTTGGTACTTGTTTATTGTGGGTATGGTTTCTGTAACATACCTGATGTGACCACAATTGGTATTCGATTATGTGTGTGTGGTTCTCGTAACATACTTGTTCTTCTTTATTTCTGGAAGCAATGTGACCTTGTAGACTTGTACTTGTGGTGTACTTGCATGGTATCTGAGTTGTACTTGTGTTGTACTTGCATGGTATCTGAGTTGTACTTGTGTTGTACTTGCATGGTATCTGAGTTGTACTTGTGTTGTAATTGCATGGTATCTGAGTTGTACTTGTGTTGTACTTGCATGGTATTTGAGTTATTCTTGCGTTGTAATTGCATGGTATTTGAGTTGTACCTTGGGATGTACTTGTGAGGTTCATGTGATTGGTTGTTACCATTTTGGTTCAGTTTATGTTAGCCTGTGTCTAGAGGTAGATGGTCTTGGCTAGGATTCCTAGTTACTATCTCCTAGCACGGGGGGTGGGCCTTTAGGTTCCACTTGGTTGGGTGGCGTGCACCTAAATCCGTTGGGTTCTTTCTTCATGTTCTTGTGGATGAGACTTCCTATTGGAGAGCTCGTGGGTTTCAGTATCAGTTCTTGCTTTATTTCATTTCAGTTGATCTTGTATTATTTTACCCCTCAGTTGTTATTGAGGTGGAAAGTTGTAATTGTAATTATGTTTATTGGACTTGCCTCATTCGAGGAATGAGTGTTGTAATCTTATTATTTAATTTGGATAAATTGAATTGAAAGTTATCTCTTATGCTTGTTGTAATTTATCTTATTTGGAATGTATGTGTTTAATTTATTTAGTAATTAAATGGCATGGTTTAATTCATGTTTTTTGTTGAGGTTCTATATAACCTCTATCTCGTAACTTTAGAGGTTGTTGGCATTAGTTAGTGAACTTTCTTATTAATTGTTCTTAACAAAAAAAAAATAGCCTGTCTAAATAGTTGTTTGCAACTTCCTCTAAGGTTGCGTGGCGGGGCATTACATGGGGGTTATTTTTGGCCTCGTCCCACTAGTGGGACATATTATTGTGGGATGACCCACATAGAATTGAAGCACCATCATAAGAAAGTTAAAATTTAGTTTTTTAGGTCAAAAGAATAGTTGATGGATATCATGACTAAAGGAACTAGGAAAGATAATGCATTTATATTTGAAGGAAAAGTTGTAGATACATATATATAACATTGAGGGGCTCAAGAATGTAAGAAAAATTAATTTCATTAGTGAAATGTTGATCATATAGCTTGATGTTTTTAGCAAATCTATTTCAAGACACAACTAAAAATAAAAGATGTTATTCTATTTTTATATGTCATCCTTCTAACAACCAAAGATCTATTTTTAGAATAGTTTATTCTTAATTTTAGAGAAAACCAACTTCTATTTTAGGAGTTTACAATAGGCTCGAGTTCATGCAATTTCATATTACTAATTTTGGAGACTATTTTAAACTTTATATTTATAAACTAAATGTTTTCAATATGTGTGTTTATGAGTTTAATTATAGATCTATTCATCACTTTTAAAAATATTATCATTACTATTAGACAAATAGTAGCTAAGTTTAATATAATTGTTTTAATAAAATTTATATGTTATATTTGAATGAAAAGATCTAATTTATGGATAGTTTAGAGTTTATAGGTAGTTGCATAGTATAAGTCTAGTTTTAGGTATTGTTTATTAGTTGTGTTTTAGAGTTTGAAGAGTTTATAATAATCATCCGAGATAAAAGTACAAAATTTGTGTCACATTTTCTACCAACTTATCAACACAATGAATTTAATTATTTCTAATTAAAAACCAATTTTAAACAAATATATGATCTAGCTTGATTTATTGTAGCTAATTTAGATATGGACACAACTTTTCCAAATAAAAGTGTTCATTAAATATACATGTAGCACCACTTTGAAACTAATTTACCAAAAAATAAAATTATTCGAAAAACTTGATGTTTCAATAACTACTACTCATGTAAGTAACATTTTTTTTTAAATATTAAAAACACCCTTTTGTAGATCTATTATAAGTGTAGTTTTTAAATGTATATATTTTAATAGTTTAATTTTTTTTATTATTATTTTTACCGAAATTAAGTCATCAACACCAAAACATAAGGTTGCTTATCTTGTCAGTAAAAATACTAAAATCTATTAAAACAAATTTAAAAACATATGGTGTACTAAATAAAAGAATCCATGTCAAGATAGTATAATTTTTTTTCTATTCTAGATAAATACTTAAGATAAAATGTGGCATCTCATGGAAACAGTTGTTTTTCAATATGCACCCATTTTAATATTTATTTTTTAAAAATGTATTAATCAAATTTGAGAAAAAATAATTCCATGCACTAAAACTTTTTTTTTCGATAAAAGGCACAGGGGCCTATATATATAATATATTATATATAAGATAAAATTACATTTTTATCAGCAAAAAAGCCAAAATTTCAGATGAGTTCTGAAGCATCATACTAACATATGCTAATTTCTATATGCTACTCATAACTATACTACCTATCAGTATTACATTGCAGTTTCATAATATATAAATGTCTTTGCATATATCTACAAACATCTCCATGACTCTTCTATATCAGAATTTTGAATTAACTGAAGAGAACATTTTAAAATAATCACTGTGAGCAAAAAACTGATAATTTGCAAGAGCCAAGCAATTATTCTTCCATACGATCATCCCCATGAACCGAGTTCTCATCTTGACCTTCGATTGTCTCCAACAAACACCTTTCCTAGGCAAAGAAATCAAAACCAAAATGAGACACATATTTTTCTCCAACCCTCGCCATAGCTACATATTGTTCTCCAACTGAAGAGCCAACAACATTTCCCACTGGAGCAGCATTTTCATTTGGTGTTGGCTCTATCTGAAGAATTTGAGCCCTCACCACAGCTACATATTGTTCTCCAACTGAAGAACTAGCAACATTTCCCACTGGAGCAGCATTTTCATTTGGTGTTGGCTCTATCTGAAAAACCCCTGGTGTAGACAATGGACCACCTTCCTCTATACCAACAGAGACTAAATTTCGAGATGGGTGAGGATTATGATCACAAAGAAAATATATTGCATAATATTTCTTCTTGATATCAAAACTCATTGTGACATACAAACGTCGGGAATTCCTTCTTAATGCTTTGAGAAGAATACTGCCATTTCTAAACAACGGGGCTAGCCTTATTGCTTCAAAAATATCATCAAACCCCAACCTATTTTTGACAAATTATCTAGGAAATAAATCACCCAAATACCCATCACCAACAAATATATTGTATTGTTAGACAACTTGAAGTAATGCATCATCATCAAGCAATTAGGGTTTAACAAAATTTGTGACAATTAATTCCAAATCAACTAGAGACTAAGGAGATCCAGGGTGTTTGATAAAAACACAGAAAGAACCTGAGAGGGGAAAATCAGACGTCTAGCTCTAGGGCTGGTTCATGCACTAAAACTTCAACTTATAAATATACACAAAAAAAATTGAAGGAAAAAAAAATTACTATATAAAGAGTGACATCCTATTTAACTTCATTTTTTAGCATTTTATGAGCAACTAAATTATAGTTTCATAAAAAAAAATATTCAAATATTTTTTTAAATACAAACATAAAATACACTAAAAACTAAATATTTTATTAAATTACATCATTTCAAAATTAAAAACATACATGTCAATTTTTATGCCCAAGATGTTCCTAATATGAAGTGCACAAGCTAATTTGTTAGATCAATGGTTCAAACTCCTAAAAAAGGTCTATGTGCGATTAGATTCATCCTCACTATTTATTTACTATTTTGCATATTACTTGTTTTTTTCCCTTGTTACTATTTTACATATGAAAAAAAAAAAAATTACTTGGTACAACTCATTTTTTTTATTTATTATATGCTATATTTTATATAATGTAAATTTATATTTAAACTGTTATTATGATTATATTTATTACATATTATATTCTATATATAAAATTATTAAATGCAAATATAATATAATATATAATAAAAATATTAAATACAAATATAATATAATATATAATTAATATTTAATATACAATTTATATAATATAAATTAATGATACTTATTATTGTATATAATATTATATATATATATATATATATATATATATATATTATTCCTTTTTTACTAACTTGCATGTTTTTTTAATTTTACTTTTACTTGGTATAACTTTATTTTTTTAATTTATTTTATGATATATTTTATACAATGTAAATTTATATTTAAAATGTTATTATGATTATACTTATTACATATTATATTTTATATTAATAATTATTAAATACAAATATCATATAATGTGTTGTGAAGATTATGAATCGGCTAACCACCTGCTGCTAAATTGCCCCTTTGCTTTAGCCTATTGGGATTGGCTCCTCCAATCACTTGGTTGGGCAGTGGAAAGACAAAACAATCTTTTGGACTTCTTGCGTAGTTGGCCAGTAGAAAAGAGGCAAAATGTATGGGCAGGAGCATTGTTTGTGGTGCCTTCATTGTTGGTGTGGAATATATGGAAGGAATGGAACCGTCGGGTCTTCAAGAACTCTTGCTTATCATTATGTGAAGTGACAAAACGGATTGAGCAAGGAATTGTTGAAGTCCTTAATTCCAATTCACTAGCAAAAAAGGCATCGATTTTCATAAATGGGACAACAATCTTCAAAAGGTTTGGAGCTCGTTGTGGCCTCCAGGACACCTTGCTACAAACAAAGTAATTGATAGAAATTTGGTGCGATGGTATGTGCTAGTTAAAGGCCATTTCAAACTCAATTTTGATGGCTCCTCCAAAGGGAACCCCAATCTTTCTGGTGCGGGTTGTGTCTTAAGGGACGATTATGGGAAATATTTTTTTCCATGGCTAGAAGGATCAGTTTTACAACCAATAATGAAGCTGAGTTTGTAGCTATGGCCAGAGGCTTACACCTTTGTCTAAAAAGAGGCTATAGAATGGTAGATATGGAAGGTGATTCACAGGTGTGCTCATCTGCTGTGGCAAGGAGGGACTCACCGAATTAGAAATTGAAACCTTGGGTAAACAAAGTCTTGGATCTCTTAGACCGGTTGGAGGATTTCTCAATAAAGCATGTGTATAGGGAGGCGAATGCCTCAGCGGATTGGTTGGCCAACCAAGGTTTTATTTTGGAAGGGACAAAAATAATTTATGATGTGGCCTCCATGCCTCATGAACTAAAATTAATTTTGGAGAAAGACATGTTAAGTCCTGCAAGAGATAAGTTGGGACCAGTTTTAGATGGGTGATACGACCAACACCTTCCTGGTGAAATTGTGGTTAACACCTGTGTCTGGTCTTTTCAGTGGTGGTTCATGGAATGGTTGTTTTATTTTTGTAGGTTTTCTTGCTATTTTTTGTATCCTCTATATGTCTATTGGAATAAAGGGAGCTACCCTCATTAAAACATAGTGCTTACCTAAAATATATATATAATAATAGATATTAAATATAAATATAATATAATATATAATTTATATAATATAAATTAAATTATACATAATATAATGATACTTATTATTGTATATAATATTTTATATATAAAAATTACATTATTATTACTCCTTTTTTACTATTTTTCATATTTTTTTTTAATTTTACTTTTACTTGGTACAACTTTGTTTTTTTTTTAATTTATTATATGCTATATTTTATATAATGCAAATTTATATTTAAAATATTATTATGATTATACTTATTACATATTATATTTTATATTAATAATTATTAAATACAAATATCATATAATATATAATAAAAAATATTAATGAAGAGAACATGATTAAATAAATGATAGTGTACTTCAATCCATTTGATATAAAAATGTAAATGTCTATAGACATACATTTTGGATATATAAACAATGTTATAAATATAGTTTATTGTTTATCTTCTAGGCTCAAATTTATATTTTAAACATTAACATAATAACATATTTTAATTTGCTCACAAGTCAATTTCTTCAACTCAAATTTAACTTAATGATACCAAGATTCATTAATTTGTAAAACATAATTGTCATATTTCAACTTGTCGCAGGCCAATTCCTCACAATTAATTCCAAAAACATTATGACAACATTAACTACAAATACCATTACCATGCAAGAATATCTGGTCTAGACCTTATTTTATAGGTTACATCTATCGAACCCATTCAACAAGATCATTCTACACTTGTCAAATATTAAGTTCAACTATCTAATGGTTTACACACACATCATGCTTTGCTTCTTGATAAATTCAAGGAACTTGTTTTGGAGGAGGATTTAGTCAAAGGTTCTATTAATGCAAATCGGTGCTCTATGTCTTGCTAGATTGAGAGAAATTGCAGCAAATCAATTAAATAAACTAAGAATTCCAATCTAATTTTAATGGAACAATCATAAAGATAAATTTGTTGTCATTTATTTAATTATTTTACTCATAAAAAATTTCAAACAAAATTCTGCAACATTCTAGTTGCTTCCTCTATTTTTGGCAATCACTTTCACTCCTTCCAACATTTCAACCTTCCTCCAACAACCACTTCTCAAACCAATTTTTTTTATTGGCATATTTTTTGCCTGTAACATGGGTTGATTCACTGGTTTTTTTTAGTCTTCAAGTTGCATTCACTCCTTACTTTGGACATCCCCAAAGTCACTTTCCTTGATGCACAAAATCTTCCCTTGACCTTTCAAATCCCATGCACTCCTCCATATTTTCATTTGTGTGACTTTACTGTTCTACATGTGGCATTTCAAATCTACCTGGGAAGTATATTGTGGTTGATTTTAATCGCTCAATTTGGGGCTGCACTCTTAATGAGTTTTGTTCAATTTTAAAATTTGCAAATTTAAATAATCAAAAAATTAACTTTTCTCTTCCTTAAGAACTCATACAACTTCAATGCTTCCAAGATGGAAATTCCAGGAGGACAAAAATAATAGCATCGAGTGTTTTTAAACATCACCACAAAATTGATAAACACCAAAACAAAATTGAAAATTAAAAAAAGATGAACCGGAGAACCAAAGTGCCTGGATACTCCGATATCAAACACACCGAGTATGAAAAATGTTCTATGAGCGAAATCTTAGGAACATTTAGCCAAGTCTGGAATTGGAATTCCAAACTTCGCCAAATCTGAAGCATTGACCCATGAAGCTTCATCGTTTGCATGATTATTCCAACATACCAAATACTCTTAATACTCTTTCTTTCTTGTGTGTTTAGTAATTCGTGAATCAATGATTTGATCAATCTTTTCACACTCCTTCTTCGACAATTGATGCACCCAGTCTTGCACATCCAGAAAATCTGAATATGTACCCTATTATCCACTTGATTCACCTTCATGATATTTATATAAGTTTGCAACATTAAATATTGGAGAGAGATCTACGCCAATTGGAAGCTCAAGTTCATATGCATTTGATGAAAACTTTTTCAAAACCTTGCATAGGCCAATTTTCCTCCACTTTAACTTATTGTATGTTCCATGTGGGAACCTCTCCTTCCTCAAATGTGTCATAACCAACTCACCAATCTGAAACTCTTGCACTCTTCTATGTACATCAACATGTTCTTTATATTTAATGGCACTCTTCTCCAAATTATCCTTCACTTCCTTGTGCAACTTGTGAATATACTAAACAAAATCTTCCACTACAACACTCATTCTTTTCAAATCTGCACTATCTCTCAATTCATCAACTCCCCTTGGGCTGTAACCATACACAACTTGGAATGGAATTTTTCCCACACTTCGATTTATGGAGTTATTATATACAAATTTTGCTTGTGCCAAAGTTAAGTCCCATCGATTTGGTTTATCCCCAACCAAACACCTCAACAAATTGCCCAAGCTTAGATTCACTAAGTAGTTTGTCCATCTGTTTGAGGATGGTAGGCTAAGCTAAAACCTAATTATGTTCCCATTCTCTTCCACAAAGTACGCCAAAAATGACCAACAAGCTTTGTGTCTTAGTTTAAAACAATACTTTTTGGCAATCGATGTAACCAAACTATTTCTTTAAAAAATAAATTTGCTATGTGGTAAGCATCACTACATTTCTTACATGGTATAAAATAAGTCATTTTTGAAAATCTATCCACTACAACAAAAATTGAGTCATTATCTCTTTGATTTTATGGAAAACCCAAAACGAAATCCATGTTAATGCATGCCCATGGCAATGGTTGGTACAATCCGGTGTTTTGTCTCACTCCTTTTGCATATTGACATACTCTACAACTTTGCACCATTATTTTTACATCTGCACTCATACCCAGCCAATAATAACTTTCATTCACCTGTGCTAATGTTTTTTCCACTCCAAAATGTCCACCCAAACCTCCACTATGTTTCTCTCTCAACAAATTTTCCCTCATGGAACCTTGAGGTATGCACAATCTTTTCCCTTTAAACAATAGATTTTCTTGAATAAAATACTCCATCCATGGAGTTCTATCCACTCCCATTGGACTCTTACATGCTTCCCAAGCTTCCTTAAAATTGACATCTTCTTCATACAACCTCCCATTGAATCAAAACAAACAACATATACTCTCATTTCATTCAACAACAAACACCTTCTACTTAGTGCATTAGCAACTCTGTTTGATTTTCCACTTCTGTGTTTCAATACAAAAGAATAACTTTGAAGGAATTCAACCCACTTCACATGCTTTTGGCTAAGCTTACCTTGACTATTTATATATTGCAATGCATGATGATCGGTATACAAAAAAAACTCCTTCAGAAGCAAGTAATGTTGCCACTTCTTAAGAGCTTGCACAATTGCATAAAATTCTTGATCATACACGAAATATTTATTTTTTGCCTCATTTAACTTCTTGCTAAAATATGTTAGTGGTCTTCCCTCTTGAGTCAAAACTCCTCCAATTTTTATCCCACTTGCATCACAATCAACTTGGAAGACTTTTCCAAAACTTGGAAGTGCTAACACGGGCTGCTTAGTCACTTTTTCCTTCAAAATATTAAAACTCCTCTTTGTTGCAGTTGTCCAAACAAATTCTTTTCTATTACCCTTCATTGTTTCTGTAAATGGTGCACATATCCCAATGAAATTTCTAATAAACTTCCTATAAAAAATTGCCAATCCATGGAAGCTTCTTGCTTCAAACATACTCTTCGGTGAAGGCCACTCAACAATTGTTTTCACTTTTTCCGGATCCATTTTTAGACCACTGCTAGAAATCACAAAACCCAAATATACCAATTCCTCTTTCATGAAACTACACTTTTTCAAATTCACCATTAACTTTTCTTCTTTTAGCCTTTGTAAAATAGCTCTAACATGTTGCAAGTTCTCTTCCTTTGTCTTACTAAAAATCGGAATATCATCCAAATACACAATTACAAACTTACCAAGATATGACTTCAAAACTTCGTTCATCAATCTCATGAAAGTGATGGGAGCATTTGTTAATCCAAACAACATTACCAACCATTCGTATAGTCCATATTTTGTTTTGAAAGCAGTCTTCCATTCATCTCCCTCTCTTATTCTTATTTTATGGTAAACACTTTTCAAAGCAATCTTTGTGAAATATTTGGCTACACTCAAGCAATCCATCATATCGTCCATTCTTGGTAATGGGAATCGGTATTTGATGGTTATCTTATTTATTGCTCTCAAATCTGTATACATTTGCCAATCCCCATCTTTCTTTGGTGCCAACACTGCTGGAATTGCACACGAACTCAAACTCTCTCTAATCATCCCCTTATTCAGCAACTCTTGCACTTGCCTATTTATCTCTTCATTTTCTTTTGTTGACATTCTATATGGTCCCTTGTTTGGTAAACTTGCACCAAGAATCAAATCCATACAATGAATAATGCTCCTCATGGGTGGCAATCCATCAGGTAACTCCTTCATTAATATATCAACATAGTCTTTAAAAAAAAATTGAACTTCCATGGGTATTTCACTTTCTTTGTTTGTTGTCCCAAGTGCTGCAAACTTGGGAATTATTGCAAAACATGCTTTCTCCTTTTTGAATTCTTTCAAAAATTGTTTTTCGGAAACCAAGCATACTTTTGGTTTTTTTTCATCTTCTCCTTCTCTATTCTTCAAGGGGGTCAATATATACTCTTCTCCACCTGTCTTAATTGTGTATGTATTCATTTGCCCCATCATGAATGGCTTGTCTATCAAATTGCCATGGTCTGCCCAAAAGAATATGGCAAGCATCAATTGGCATTATATCACACGTGATTTCATCTTTGTTGTCCCCAATCTAAAAATTAACCATACATTGCTCATTCACCAACAATTGATGCTCTTTTTGTAACCACGAAACTTTGTATGGGTTGGGATGTTTGATTCTCTTCAATTTCAGCTTGTTCACCATTTCTTTAGCCACTATATTATCAGTGCTACCGCTGTCCATAATAACTTTGCAAAATTTTCCTCTTACCTTACACCTTGTTCTAAACAAATTTCTTCTTTGAATTGGCTATGGTTTCTCTTTTTTTGGATTCAACAAAATTCTCAGTAACATCAGTGACTCTCCATCTGCGGGTCTTCTACATGCTTTTTTGAGGTCTCCTTCTCATTTTGAGCTTGTGCAACATGCACTCTGGACTCCTTTCCCTTTCCAACATCTTGCTGGATTTGCAGACATTCAAATTCCCGATGACCTACTTATCCACATTGAAAACATGTGAAGCTAAAACCTCTTTCTCTACCTCTTCCAAATGACCCTCTTCCACGAGAATAGTCTCCTCTTCCTCTAGGGAAATCTCCTCTTCCTTTTCCATCTTGCATACTTGCAATTGATGAGCTTGCTTCCTCTTTATTTTTTTGGAAGCCTCTTCTGTTGTTCGGTGGTCCTCTTCCATGTGAAAATTTTCCTCTAACCCGAGAGTTATTTTGTTGCTTCCTATTGAGTTTTTCTTCCACTTTCACGGCATATTGATATGCCTCCTCCATGCTATGAATATTAACCATTTAGATATCTTGAAACTTTCTCCATATCATCTTTGTAACTTGGAGGATCAAATCGTGGCCTGGAACTTACTTTTGTAATGGCTTTAATGAATCATTTTTCTCCTAGGTCTAAACTCGGGTGGTTCACTTCCTCTCTTCCTTTGGAATCCTCCTCTTCTTCATCATCACTTATGTCCACTATATGGACTCCTCTTCTATGTGTCATTTCCATAGCCTCCATAACTGCCTCCATTATGCAATTTCTTATTAATTCTGCAATCTCAGGCTCCATGCCTCTGGGTGCTCTACCTATGTGACCCTGTCCTCTTTATGCCATTTCACTTCTCAAGACAACCTATCCCTGCTTTGATACCAATTAAAGCAAAACAATGCTCTGTGTCTTGCCAGACTTAGAGAAATTGCAGCAAATCAATTAAGTAAACCAATAATTTCAATCTAATGGAACAATCATAAAAATAAATTTGCTATCATTTATATAATTATTTACTCATAAAAATGTTCAAACAAAATTATGCAAAATTCTTGTTGCTTCCTCTATTTTTGGCAATCACTTTCACTCCTTCCAGCATTCCATCCTTCCTCCAACAACCATGCCTCAAACTAGTTTTTTTTTATTGGCAAATGTTTTGCCTGTAACATGGGTCGATTAACTAGTTCTTTTTTGAGTCTTCAAGCTGTATTCACTCCTTACTTTGGACGTCCCCAAAGTCACTTTCCTTGTTGCACAAAATATTCCCTTTACTTTTTTAAATCCCACGCACTCCTCCAGATTTTCATTTGTGTGACTTTACTATTCTACATGTGGCATTTCAAATCTTCCTAGGAAGTATATTGTGGCTGATTTTAATCGCCCAATTTGGGGCTGCACTCTTAATGAGTTTTGTTCAATTTTAAAATTACAAATTTAAATAATCAAAAAAATTAACTTTTCTCTGCCTTGAGAGCTCATACAACTTCAATGCTTCCAATATGGAAATGTCAGGTGGACAAAAATAAGAGCATCAAGTGTTTTAAACATCACCACAAAATTGATAAACACCAAAACAAAATTGAAAAAAAAAGATGAACCGGATAGCCAAAGTGCCTAGATTCTCTGGCATCATCTATTGTTCAACTAAAGCAATATACTTCCAAGATGCTCCATAAATTTATGTACGTCCACACTTGCAGAAAACTATTATATTTCTCTCATTTATTACCTTGTACACTCTTACAAAATTAATCATTTTATTTCATTGTAGGGATATCATAATTGATAACGTGGAATTAATTTCAAACAATGCACGAATTATTGGAACTCCAACTCCTCTCCTCCAATCTAGAAGTTCCCTCCCTTCAAATAGCTCTCAAGAAATGTTTGGCTCCTCTCAATCTACAAATGATTTAGTGGAACAAGATGGAGACCCTACAACTCAACACAATATATCCCCTTTTGAACCAATTCTCATTAGAACATTAACCCCATACCATAAGCATTGGTCCATTGAGCGTCGAACCTTGACAAAATCTCCAATCCACCAATTCCAAAATGTTGGATGTGATGGAAAAGTGTGTGGATTTTATTTATGTGACCAAAGTCATAGTATAGGATAAATACACCAGATTATGGATTTAAGGCATATTTAATCCACTAAGCCATGATCCCAAAATGATTTTGTCTGAAAGCATCAAAACTAAGAAACCATTAAACTAAACATGAAATAAACATGAAAGCTTGAAAGAAACCTATTCTAAGACTTCAAATTTTATCCCATTGGGGGAGTGGTGTTGCATTGATGTGGAATGGTGACCCTTTCCCAATCCCTTGGATAATATGAGCTCTTTCCAATTGATTTTATTGAATAAAATCGATGAAACTGATGAGATATGAATGAGAAATGATATTAAACTAGTCTAACATGATAAAGATGAATGCTAAATGTTATGATGCTTGATAAAATGGATGCAATCTACACTAAATGTAAACAAAGCTCAAAGATAAAAGTCATTTAAAGAAAACTATGCTAAAATGGATGCAAACTAAGTTAACATGGAAGCCATTAATGGATGCTTAAGCTAAATATGAGTGAATATTAAAATAAAATGCTAAATGATGCTCAATATGGATGCAAGTGAGTATGAACTTCAACAGCATAAGTTTTCTATCAAAAGATGGATCCATTTCTCTCCAAATGGTGAAGTATTTATAGAAAAGCAAATGAAAAATCAAGGGCTTAGATCGATTTGGTCAATTAATGGTCAAGGTGAAAAGGAGGGTGAAACATGGATCAAGGATTCTCATCAATGGATGAGAATCAAATATCACATGGATCAAGAAAAGATCAAGGGATAAGAATGATTCAACTAAACACACTTTGTAACAACTTTGAAATTTTGTTTGAAAGAAATCATTCCAATTTTGGAGCCAAATAGGAGAATATTCCTTTGGAATATTCCCTATGCAAGTGGATGGGAGGGGAATTAGCAATTTAGTAATTAAAACTAAATTTGAATGTGCAAGATGGAGAATAATATGATATTCATTAAATTATTGATTTATTTAATGAGAAGGGGATGCAAATATGATATTTAATTAAATAGTTTAGGGTTATTTAATTAAATAAGATGACTTAGGGTTTAAATTAAATAATTTGCATTATTTAACTAAACAAGATGAAATGTTAGTGTGAGAAGGGGTGAATTAACCTAATTAGGTCAATCAAATAAGAAGATGGATTTCAGGATGAAATGATGTTAATATATTGAATTTAAGTGTGTATATAATTCAGGACATTTTTAAGTGCACAATTTCATGGATAAAGTAGGCTCTGAAATACATATTTCTTGCTTCAACGAACTTGTTGATGAGTTATACCAAGCTATTCACTTTGATTGTCTTTATGTGATCTCAAATAGTTGCATTAAAGTAGCTAACATAAAATACACTAGCTCCACATATCCATTTGAAATAGTTCTCCTCAACTCATCAACAATAACTCCTTCCACAACCTTAGATTCCACCATACCTACACATAAATTCCACATAAAGAGCATAGATTCATTGGCCTCATTGCCTATTAATTCCTTTGTTGATGTTATTGTCATTCCTTTATCTATCTCGCCTACATCAACCATTCGTAAAAGAGATGGTACAGAAACAATCAAACGTAAAACTACATCATAGACATTTCAAGTTGTACCATTGATGTTACCCTTTGGGGTCGTCATTGTGATATTGATGGGAAGAAAATATCCGATACGCCCATGCAACCAAACCCTCCTATTCTATTGATCAAATTTGGATGTATAACCTCCTAGTGTGGTAAAGGTATTGATACTATTTATCCTACTACAATCATAATCAATCCAAATATATCAAAGGCCTCAATATTATAGACATGGTATGTTGCACTAGGGAATGCCAAGCCTTCTAATTCCTTGTCCAAAAGCCACCTTTCTCCAAACAAGTTTACAAATCCAATCAATATCTCATATGTTGCAAATATAAGCTTTCTTGAGAAGAAAATTGTTTACATAAAGGCATCCATCTCAAAATTACACTTGGACAACTTCAACTACCTTTCATGCCCTCTACTAGTGGATAATAAAAAATGTAAGAATTTTTTTTTGGAAACTTCACCCAATACTTTTCAATGCCCAAAGTGCTCTAAAGATCTATCTAGATGTGATTTTAGCTACATGCTTAAAATGGACTTGCAAGATGGAACTGGTGAACTTTTAAAAGTTGTTGCATTTGAAGGACTAGTGAATTCCTTGATGGGTGTTTCAGCAGAAGATTTGCAACTATTATTGCCTAAACCTAATGCTGCTAAACACATTTTAGACAATGTTTTTGGTTGCCAATTTTTCCTCGAGCTCACCATCAAAATGATTCAATTTGGTGGATAGGAAACATAAAGCATTGTTATTACATCCATTAATGCCATTTAAAATTTGCATTTAAGTATTTTAAGCAATATTGCATAAGTTAAATGGCCATCTATATGGAGATGATCAACATTTGTATATATTCTGGGAATATTGTATACATTGATTGTCCATATGAGTAAAGACAATCATATATTTAAAAATATGTTTTGATATTTCCTTGTGTTCCAGTTTTATTATTTGTAAAGTGTTATCTCCTTAAATTATAGATAATAGTTGTTCATGGTATTCCAAATATAAACGAACAAGTTATTCATATTTGTTTTAAGAACTTTGTGTACATTAAATGTTTGCATATTTAAATTTTTTCTTATCTGTATTTGTTCCAAATTGTTTATTCATGCCATCTTATCTCCTTAAGTTCTATACAATATATGCTCATTTTATTTGTAATGAATGTTTCAATTTTGTATTTAAAATATATATTGTTGTAATTATGACTCATAAATATATTACATTACTTTGATCCTTAGGATTCCTTAAAATAGGGGTAGAAAATGAAAAGGAAAAAGAAAAACGCTTGTGTAGAAATGAAATGCAACAAGCATACTACCATGCAAGGAAAACTAATATTAACAAAAGAAGATGATAAATCCTACAAAACAAAATTAATGGAGCCTCTGCATCTACACTCTCTTCTCCCAATAACACACTGCACCTACAAACACCTGCACCTTAATTGCAAAGTATACATCAACCCAACCCATTTGTTCAAATGCACCCTTGTATACCTACATCCCATGATTTTTTGACTACTAGATATAATTTTCATTCAAAATTAGATAGCCTTTCAAATACATTAACTTGTATGGTCTGCATGTAAAGATATCCAGGAATCAAAACTAGACAATCAAATGGAATCACTACTTGTTTTAGATGTACATCTGAAAAAGACAACCATCACTTCTCAAACTAGAACAACATGGACCTGGGTGAGCAATCAATGTGTTTAAAAATTCTATCTCAAGTTGAGGAGATGTTGATAGCAAGGATTAGCCTAATCCTAAAAGTTAGCTATGCAAGGGTGGGATAACTAAAATACATTGGACACACTATTTGTTTTCCTCAAGATATATCTACGATTGCAACCTACTTGCCTAGGCATATTAATGATTTGGATATACTAATAATTATCAGGAAGAACATCGAGCAACAACCATATAAATTATAAGTTAGTAGAGGATATGTCCATGAGGCATTACAATATAAGATACACAACGACCCATACTACA
This sequence comes from Sequoiadendron giganteum, assembly GCA_007115665.2. Classification (NCBI taxonomy): domain Eukaryota; kingdom Viridiplantae; phylum Streptophyta; class Pinopsida; order Cupressales; family Cupressaceae; genus Sequoiadendron; species Sequoiadendron giganteum. Next base: position 470,173,201 of record CM021101.1, on the reverse strand, counting down.
AAGATGTGCAAATAGATGATCTTGCACTGTCAAACTTACCCCAATCCTCCACTAACATATCAGACCTCCTATATACAAAAACTTTAAATCCTAATCCCATAGATATACTTAATGGAAACAAGTGATATAGATTATGACCTCTTAGAAAAAAACATTCCAATTACAACTTTCTTTGTGAAAAACCTGCCACATGCACGAACAAAAGTAAAAAAAGTGCACTCTTTATTACAACTAGGTTTAGGATGACCAACACCTATTACTCCATGGCCACCCATTTCTCCCTCTCCTATAAATGAATACACCACCGAAGGATTATTTGTGATGGAATTCCTCGCTTTGTTTCCAAAAGGGAAAGTTGCATTCAAACAAGAGTGTATCAAGTAAGTTAAGCTACATGAGTATGCTCTCCACCTTCTAAGGTACCATGATAATAGGTTTGGAAAACACCCAAGATTTAGATACTTCATACTAAATATTATAATGCGCCATTGTAGCCAAGTAACTACAACTGTATTTATCAGTAAACAACTCAATGGTTACCTACCATCAACAATAGCGAGCCTTCGCCAAAAATTAAAGGACATGCCAAATGATAAACTTGTAGATTAACTCATGCGATTTAGCTCATCAATTCATGGCACCAAACCATTTTGGAACCAATTTTGAGAGGATATTTTAGACATGGTCATTCAAACTGGATGCCCCACACTTTTCTTCATCCTTAGTGCAGCAGACAAAAAATGGACAGACTTGCATTTCATCATGCCAACCAGATCACCTACAAATCCTTTATGGCTTCAAGATGGAGGATTCAAAATATTTTTTAGAATCCAAACCTTACTACACTATACATGCACCACAAGTTTACTGCATTCCATGAAGAGGTCTTGGAAAAACTTCTTGGTGCAATAGAATATTGGTACAGGTAAACCCCTTTTTTTCTCATTATCTTACAATATGCTCTTACTTTTATTATTTCCTTTAAAAAAAAAATTAGGTATGAATGGCAACATAGAGGCTCTGCACACATCCATGGTTTCCTATGGATCCAATGTAAGCACTTGACATTAGCATATTAGAATAGAATAACGAGAAATCAGTACAAAATGCACTTGACTACATTGATAGACATGTCTCTACATGGAACCCACGAAGCATTGAATTGAGAAACCAAACATTTCATCGATCTATTCTTGATGATCCTTGTTTACTGGATACAAAAATGATCATGTCAACCAACCCTTCAATAGACTATACTAAACTAGTCAACCGTGTTGAGCGCCACTCAAAATGTACTCAACAAACATGTCTTAGAAGGAAAGGGATATTTGTTGTATGTCATTATAAAGCACCTTGGACCATGCAAGATAGATCAAATCTTTCAAATGATGAGAATGTTTGGCCAAAGCACACCCCAACATGCAATGATGAATGCTTGAACCTTCACAACCCATCTATACTATCCATATGGAGGGCCAATGTAGACTACCAACCTATTCTCTCAATCGATGTTGTTCTCAAATATATTGCAAAGTATGCCACTAAAGCTGAACACAAATCCAAAACATATCATGCCATGTTATCTTGCATTTCAATAACTTTTGATTCTGAAATGTCTGCCTGTATAGCATTTTAAAAAATGCTTACAAACAGCCTTGTTGATCGAGACATTAGTGCACAGGAGAGTTTCCACCTCCTACTAAAGCTTCACCTCTCCACATCCAATAGGACCTTTGTTTCTTTAAATGTCAATCAACACAAATTCTAATGTGTGTCAGTTTTGGCCACATCAATGACAACATCACCTACCTACATCGATGCTTACATGGCACGACCATTACATCTAGAGATAATGCCTCTCATTGAAGTGACCCAAAAATGGACCTTTAAAGTATCTCACAAAAATAATCAATGGAAAGAGCACCCCAAAGAAGCAATTGTTCGAGTCTCTCCACGGTTTACAACTATCCCTACAAAAGAAGACAAAAGCTTTCATGAATTTTGTTAGACTGAACTAGTACTATACAAGCCATTATGTAACATTGATAGTGAATTTGGATCCACAGAAGATCAAATAATAGCACAGTGGGAGATGTTCTCTTCTACCTATCGGCCATTGCATGTCCACCACACACCAGCAGAACCAATCAAAGAACTTGATGCAAGCAGCCCATCTAGCCCTGAGTCTACAATGCAAGAGGACAACCTTAATGAATGGAAAGTACTAGCAGGTCTACAACTAAACATTCTTATTCAGCTAGATGCACTAGCCATGCTTTTTCGACGTGAAATTGACCTGAACCATGAATGGGGAGATAGCCACTTCAATCCACAACAACGAATTGGAGCTACTACTTTCATAGACTCCAACCACACAACATTTCAAGTACACCATGTTTGCAATGAACACAACCATACCACCCTCTCCGTAGACTAGCAAAAAGCTTATAATATAGTTTTGTCACATCTAAGCAATAATACTTTGCAACCACTTAAATTAATTATTCAAGGAACTACAGGAACTGGAAAGTTACACCTCATAAATAAAATAAGGATTGCACTGATGAGTTCAGCACCAACTCACCAGTCACCATTACTACTTCTTGCACCTACAGGTGTTGCTGCATTCACATTCAATCATCAACAATTCATTGTGCCCTTCGAATACCAATCAAAGAAATGACCCCCCTACAAGGATAAATGCTTGCAACCTTCCAAGAAAGCATGTACTTGATTCAATACATTTTGATAGATGAGATGAGCTTCATTGGGCCTAAGTTGATAGAATGAATTGACATGAGGCTACATGAAGCATTCCCCAGCCATAACCAACAACCATTTGGAGGGCGATTGATCATTCTCTTTGGTGACCTAGGCCAACTACCTCTAGTCAAAGATATCCCCATGTATGCTTCTACTTCCTATGGAGGAAAACTATGGTGCACCTTCACAAAGTGATAACATTAACACAAATATTCTGACAGATTGGTGATGATCCTTCCCAAATTGCTTTTTGTAGACTTCTCTCAAATCTCTGAAATGTAGAGCCTACAGTAGAAGATTGGCAAGTTCTAATGTTGCATTCAAGTTCCTCACTCACCTCTGCAGAAAACTCAACTTTTTCAGATGTTATACATCTATTTACAACAAATGAAATAGTCTCACTACATAATAAACGTATGTTGTTGTCTTTGGAAACACCTATTGCACTATCCATTGCAGAGCAACTTAGGGGGTTACCATACTCAAATCCAAATGAAGAACAACTTCAAGCTAAGATACTCTTGTATATTGGTCAAGAAGTTATGTTGTACTCAAATTTATGGGTGAAAATAGGGCTCATGAATGGTGTACTTGGTCAAGTCAAAGCAATTATATACAACAAAGGAGAAAAACTACCTCAACTTCCCTTATTTGTTGTTGTTCATTTCAAAAATCACATTGGACTAGCTTGGGATCATAACAACCCAAAAAATGTACCTATAACCCCAGTGAGTTGTGGTTGTCGTCGTCAAATTCCACTAAAAATGGCATGGGCCTTGACAATTCACAAGTCACAAGGACTTACACTACAAAGGGCAACAATCAATATTGGCAACACTGATCGACAAGGGTTAGCATTCACAACTATTTCAAGATTTTATGAACTATCATGCATTCGCATACAACCTTCCTTCACATTCCAAAGATATGCACGCATGCAACATAGCCCATTTATGTCTCAAAGAAAAAGGGAAGATGGATGTTTGAATGCGATATCATAAAACAATAATTCACAAACCTAAAGGAGGTTACAATAACATGTATGCCCCTTTATTTATCTCATATCTACATTATCAACTAAGCTTGATAAGAAACAAATCAACACAAAGTTATTGTATCTCATATTTGCTTTATTACAGGTTCCACTCATGACTCATTTACACTATGTTTCCCATTGTTGAACATCTACAAATCAACTCTACCAAAGGTGAGAATGAGTTTAATGTAATTTACAACCTCAACATATTGATTCTAACTTGTTATTTTTTAAATAATAAACAAGTCTATTGTTTGATACAAATACAATGGAGTTTCAAGTGATTATATGACAATGCTGCAAAAAAAAGTAATTTATATCTATAGTATTGTGTTTAAACAATAAATAATATTTACAACAATGTATATATATCCAAAATGTATGTTTATAGATATTTACATTTTTATATATCAAATGAATTGAAATACACTATCATTTATTTAATCATATTCTCTTCATTAATACCATGAGTTTTTTCCAAAATCAAGCATCTAACTATAATCTAACCTATTACACATTGTTCAATTTTAACCAATTTGCCTACACAATAATTGATTTGTATTTTATGAAGTTATACATCTTTTACAAATTTAACCTTCCACACATAAACTAACTTATGGAAAATCCTTAATTATAACAATGTGAATTTTTTTCCACTTATGACACATTTTCAAATTTCTACAAAACAATCTACTCAACTTTAAAATTCTCATAAAATTATTCAGCGTACCCATTGCACACAAAATGTGTGATTTCTATTTAGTGACTCAAGTTAAAAATTTTGATCAATGTTGGCTTACTCCTTTATAAAAGTGTGACACAACTTTGTGCTTTTACCTCCCATCTCCCATTTGTAACAACTTATTCAAATTTGATAATTCAATTTTAGTTTATAATGTTCAATTTTTGTTATATGTTCAATTATATGATTTTTTAATTATTGCCATAAAATATTTACGCTGATAGGTATTTACAATGAAAGTCGATTCCTTGGGAATTTGTGTACATAAAAAAAGTTGTATTTTCATGTGTCTGTTAGTAACTAATAGAAATCCGTAGATATACTGCCATCGTGCAGTTGATATTTTCTTTTTAGAATTTTTCTTAATGATGTTCTTTGTATTCTAATGCAACAAATGCATAATCTTTGTTTTAGTTACTCAATTTTTAGTAGTTTCTTAATGTTGAGTCTGCAAACTCATATTATATTTAAGTCTTTATGTTGTTAGAAATAACATTTTTTGTAGAACTTTTATATATCTAGTTATTGTTAAATTTTTTTGTACAAATTTCCTTATCCATCATAAACAAGACAACAAAAAAGTTACAGTTATCCTCTCATCTCAAGCCGCACCATTTGGCTCTCTCTGGATAATGAAGAAATGCCTATGGTAGGCAAATTTAATCAATTCTTTTTCAGCTAAATATTCTAGGTAACAACGAAAATGTACATTAGTCTAGGGCTATGTACAATGTTGCTATGAAAATGTTACAGTCAAGTGGTAGAAATTTATTATATGCTTAAATGTTTAGGAGTGGAATTTTATCAATTATTGAAATATTACAGACAAGTGATAGAAATCTATCACATGCTTAAATAGTTTGCGTTCAATTTGCTGAGATAGAGAAATGTTATGGATTGATATTCTATGAATCATGCTTTTTCGTCTAATTAATTACTTAATTATGAAAAATTCAAGCATAGGTCAGACTAGATTTCAGACCATTTAAAATGACACATCCATCTTTCTGAAATCCAACATTAAAAATGAACATTTTTATTTTTAGACCATATTATAGACCGGTATATCTTTCTCAAATCCAACATTAGAAATTAACATTTTTATTTTCAGACCAGATTATAGAGTTTGAAATTTTATCTGGACCAAATCTTTGAATTATACAATTTTTGTCCAATTTCAAATTTGAATGATTTGCCAAATTGATGATTAAAAACATGTAGTTGACAATAGCTTTTCATAATTTTGAGAAATTTATTTACTGAAATTGATTGCAAACAGTGGTAAATATATTATTTTTTAAATAAAAGTGGCGCAACCACTAAATTTTTTTATTAATGATAAAAAAAAAAGTGTTTACAGACATCGATTTGGAGTAGAATATAATTGTCAGATGAAGACCAAGTCACTTGATCAACCGAGAGAAAACCGACAAGAACCCTATAAGGACTCGAGGGCACCAAGGCTAGATACAGAGGAAATACATCAAAAACCCATAGAACAAAGGATGCATGCAAGACCATTACATGAGTACAGAAGAAATAACACATTAAAAGTATTTAGGAGATACAAAATTTTATGACGAACTACACGCTAGAAGAAAGAAGAGAACCGTTGAAGAAGCCGAGAAGAGAAACCTGCAACCAAAAACTAGGGAGAAGACCACAAAATCTGCAAAACAAAGAAGAGTGAAACTAAAGAAACCAACGAACCAAGTGAAGTGTTTTGGATCCAAGCAAGGAGAGGCCAAGGACCATAATGGAAAATGGTCAAGGACGAAAATCAAAATGATGAGTAGTTGTAACATGAAGCCCAGACTGACAAAAAATGTCAAGAAGAACTCTACTCAAAAGAGGATAAATCCGTGGGTGGTGGAAAGAAAGGTTCATCATGAGGCTCCAAAAGAGCGTGTCTTATGAGAAAATGCACAGCATTATAGAGTTCTTGAATTGAATCACATACAGAGTTGTCATATTGTTCTCTAAGCCTGAGAAGATGATAATTAAAATTGCGCGAAAAATCATTCAGTAGACCATTTGACATAAAGCAGAATAGAGAAGAAAATCATCTATCTGAGAGCAGGTGTTGCCTGCAAAAGATGCCTCCAACTGTATTTGAACCCTGAAGAATATCATAGCTCTCCAAAGTAGGCTGCAAGGATGAAATTGGATAGATATGCAGGAGTGGATAAGTGTTGGCCAGAAATTTTACCATCTCCACGCACAAAAGAACATCCATGAGATTAGAGGCAAAGCGTGAGGCAACCTCATGAGGAAGTGTAGTAATATGGAGATCCAACCAATCATAACCAAGCACTAATTCTATTGCCTCATGAACCTGTTTACATTCTATCACAAACGTTCATCTTAATTTTTCCAACGTAAACTGTGAACAATCCCATATCTCATGCATCTTGGGCATAACTAAAACCATGAAGAGGCTATCCATTTTCACACCAGGGTCAAAGAAATAAAACCAGGAAGAAGAATTTAGAAAATGCCAGCAAATTCCCATGTTCAAAAAGAGTGGGCTTAGCCGCCTGAACACAATTGACGAGGCCACACGTGAGCCCGCAATTAAGGAGGTTGAGTTTTATGTGTACCCAGAAGTGATAAGAAGGCAAAATACCATTAATGCTTAGTGAATCCTTGTACTTGAAGATTTATTTCTCAATTCCAAGTTCCAATACTTGGTGCATGCTTTGGAAATATCATTATTTTTAAAGCAATATAACTGTTCCAAAAGAGGAACCACTAGATTTAGGAAAAGTTGAAAGATCAACCTCTTAAACGTCTATCGGCGAGAGTAGTCTCCCATGGGCGGACACATGAGAAGGATAAGTTTAGTAATTAGTCCCAATTTGGCTGAGAAGATAATTGAGAGCACCAGTACAATTTACTTGAATCTGCATTTAATTCCAAGATTTCAAATAAGCCATGAGATCCTTGTACGTCAGAAGGAGGCAAGTTCATTGTGGTGGACACAAGTGAAGAGGGGGGGGGAAGTGTCAACCCCAAATAGTGTAAATGACAAGAGGTCACACAGGTAACAAGATGCAAGATTAGAATGTCTAGTGTGAAGCAAGATAGCAAAAAATGGCCGCCGCCAAAGTCTATTAGTGATGTTAAATGCAGTTAGTAACATACAACGCAGTGAATCCCAATGATTTTTTTTTTAGACTTGAAGCCACCAACACACATGACACCGGGGTATCTTGCAAAATTAGCACGGGAGTGATGCAAGTCCCGATACGCAAAACATCAAGCCGAGGTGTGACGCATTTGAGGGTAGTTATTGGAAGGAGACCTTGATGCTGACTAGGAAATCCACCTCAATTGAAAACATAGTAAAATGCAAGAAAGAAGAAAATTCGCCCAAAAGAAGCCAATTTAGTGTTTTGTGAAACATTTAGATAACAAAATAATTGAGCACACTCTTCAATCGAGAATTCTCTATAAGCTAATGCTTCATCGATTGATTTGTTTGCAAGGGTGTCGACATGTAGATTAGCTTCTTTGTAGAAATGGGAGATTTGAAAACTTGGGAACTCCTCAAGCTGTTGTAGGATGTGGGATAAGATGTAATCCATATGTCAAGATTTGGGACTTCTCCTTTTTAAAGCCGAAATTACAACCATAGAGTCGCCTTCAATGAGAAGGAGTGAGATGGAGAGCTTCTTAGCTAGATTCAAGCCAATTCTTAAGGCATTAAATTTAGCAACATTGTTAGTGCAATTTGGGAATAATTCACATGCAACACTGATGAAGTCCCCTTGCCAATTCCTTAAGACTGTTGTTATACCTGACTTTCCCGGGTTACCTCCCGAAGCCCTGTCAAATTTTAGCTTGACGAAGTCTCTAAGGGGAGGAATCCAAGTTAAAGAGTTTTTGTTCACTCGAAGAGTCATGTTTGAAACTGAGCCCATTCTAGGGTGTTTGATAAGTCGCCAATTTTTTAAGATGAATGCATCTGGAGAAGAATAAGATATTTTTGAATTTTTGGTCTTGAAAAGAGCCATTGTTGTCACCTCAGAGATGGAGATTTCAATTTTTTCCAGGACTTGATAGAGGGTGGAGGCCTTCTTTTTGAAAATTCTATTGTTCCTTTCAAGCCAAATGTTCCAAATAATTATAGAAGGGGATATCTCCCATAAACAAAATAAAGAAGAGGATGCAAAGAGAAATGGCCAACTAATAAAGTGATTAAGGATAGTATTATGAAAAGGGCTTGACCATCCAAGCTTGTTAATAGCCCAATTCCAGCATCGATAAGCAAATTCATAGCCAATTAAAAGGTGGTACGCAAATTCAAAAGCATACCCACACAAGACACAAGGGAATAAAGGAATGATTCCCAATCTGTCTAATCGATGCATACCTGTTAGAATTTTGTCTTTGATTGCAAGCCATGAAAATGCACCTACTTTTGGAAGAACGTGAGGACCCCAACAGAGTCTAAAAGGCCAAGGAAATTTTGAATTTTTAGTAACCAACGAATTATATCCTTCTTTTACACTATATTGACCAAATTTGGATTTTTTCCAAATGATCACATCTTGATTATTGGAAAGGAGAATTTGACTCTTTAGGAGTTTTGCTTTTAATAAATATTTTTCATGTGGAGGGACCTGCAAGGAATCAAAATCCTTCCATTTTACCATGTTGGGCTTAGTAGGATCATACTCTAAATAATCTCTTACCTTGTTGCCCTAGCAAGCTTTAAGAGTCGGTTCAATATGTGTCAGATTGCCTAGGGACCTGAGAGGCTTGTGGCCATTCTAGGCATCTTCCCAAAAAAGAGCCTTCTCACCATTATTAATAACCCAAGAAAGATGAGGAAGGATAACAGACCTATAGGAGGAAATGAAGTTCCAAATCCTAGAGCCTTCTGGAAGATTTCTTTGAGTGAAGATTCTCTCTCTATCAAGGGAGTCCAAGTATTTATTTTGCATGATTCAACACCATTTGGTTTCAGGTTTTGTGTAGATTTTCTAGACTAATTTAGCACCAATTGCTTTATTTTGGAGGAAAATGTCGTGCAGACCTACCCCTCCCTGAGGTTTAGGCTCACAAATAGACTCCCATGCAACAAGAGAGAGTTTCTTTTTTGAAGAAACATTTTCAAACCAAAGCAAATCCTTAAAAATCTTCTGAAGAGCACTTCCTTTTCCTATGGGGAGTTTCAGAACTGACATTAAATATATCGGTAGAGACTATAAAACATATTTGAGCAAGACCAATTTCCCAACAAAAGATAACCATTTTGATTTCTAGAGTAGGATTTTGTTGGATATTGAAGAATTTAACTTGTCCCAAAAGTCATGTTTTTCTTTCCCTGAGAAAAAAGTGAAAGATGAAAAAAATACAAAAAATATATTGTTGTTTCTCATTTAGACGGAGATAAACTTGTGGGCTATAGTTTATTGATTGTTTGAATTTTTTTGTAAGAATGTGCTAGGCTGTAAATTATGTGGGAAATTATCAATCTATAAATTGTTATTTGTTTAAAATTTTATGTAAGAATATGTTGGGCTCTAGATTATGTGAAAAATGTTGCATTTTCATATGTTTGTTATTAACTGATACAAATTTGCAGATATACTACCATCGTGTCATTGATAATATTTTTTTAGAAATTTTCTTAATGATTCTCTTTGTATTATAATGCAACAAATGCATAATCTTTGTTTTAGTTACTCATTTTTTAGAAGTTTCCTAACATTGAGTCTACAAACTCATATTATATTTTGGTCTTTATGCTATTATAAACAACAATTTTTAATGAACTTTTATATATCCAATTATTGTTAGTTTTGTTTTGTCCAAATTTCTTTATCCATCATTTGTGTTTTTGGGAGAGCGTAGATGAGACACCTATAAAGTTATAGTTATCCTCTCATCTCAAGCCGTGTCATTTGGCTCTCTCCAAGTAATGAAGAAATGCCAATGGTAGGCAAATTTTATCAATTCTTTTTCGGCTAAATATTCTAGGTAACAACGAAAATGTACATTAGTTTGGGGTTATGTAGAATGTCTAGTAGCCTACTCTAAAAATGTTACAGTCGAGTGGTAGAAATTTATTATATTCTTAAATGCTCTACTTTCAATTTTTTGAAATATTTAGGAGTGGCATTTTATGAATCATTGAAATATTGTAGACAAGTGATAGAAATCTATCACATGCTTAAATAGTTTGTGTTCAATTTGTTGAGACAGTGAAATGTTATGGATTAACATTCTATGAATCATGCTTCTCTGTCTAATTAATTACTTAATTATGAAAAATTCAAGCATAGGTTAGACTAGATTTCAGACCGTTTAAAATGACACATCCGTCTTTCTGAAATCTGACATTAAAAATGAACATTTTTATTTTTAGACCATATTATAGACTGGTATATCTTTCACAAATCCAACATTAGAAATGAAGATTTTTATTTTTAGGCCAGATTATCTAGAGTTTAAAAAAAATTTGGACCAAATTTTCAAATTATACATTTTTTTGTCCAATTTAAAATTTGAATGATTTTCCAAATTGACAATTAAAAACATGTAGTTGACAATAGCTTGTCATACTTTTGAGAAATTTATTTACTGAAATTGATTGCAAACAGTGGTAAATATATTGTTGTTTCTCATTTAGACGGGGATAAATTTGTGGGCTATAATTTATTGTTTGTTTGAATTTTTTTGTAAGAATGTGCTAGATTGTAAATTATGTGGTAAATTATCAATCTATAAATTGTTATTTGTTTAAAATTTTATGTAAGAATATGTTGGACTCTAGATTATGTAAAAAAAGTTGCATTTTCATGTGTTTATTATTAACTGATAGCAATATACAAATATACTGCCATTGTGTAGTTGATAATTTTTTTTAGAAATTTTCTTAATGATGCTCTTTGTATTCTAATCTATGTTTTAGTTACTCAAAAGTTTACATCAACCACTTGAAGCCCTTTCAATCTCATACACAAATCACTACTGATATAATCAACACACAAGACAATCGATTCCAACACAAAGTCTGGCATGCAATCCTCTTCTTTATTGATTAGATTTGAATTCACAATATTGAACACAAAGTCTCAATGCTTGTTTCAAAAGAGCAGCACTTCGTTGCAAAATATCAAAAGGTAACTATTACAAAAGAAATCCCTCTTATTTATAGAAAGGAGGGAAGAGCAAAATTAGGGAATCAGATGAGTAAAAATAGGAAACCCTAATCTAACTGAGTGTAATTTATTTCTACGTAATCGCACCTCATATTTTGGTGCAATTACATTTTACAAAAAGACACCAAAGATGTCAAAAACTTTTTACAATGTGCAAAGTAGGGGACACCAAAACTAGCGAACACTGGAGACAAAAAGAAGACTATTTTTCTTTGCACTGGGCGCGGAAGTCTTCATATTTAGTAGTTTCCTAACGTTGAGTCTGCAATTATATTTTAGTCTTTATGATGTTATAAATAACAACTTTTATATAACTTTTATATATCCGGTTATTGTTAATTTTTTTCTGCACAGATTTCTTTATCCATCGTTTGTGTTTTTGGGAGAGCGTAGATGAGACAGCAACAAAGTTACAGTTATCCTCTCCTCTCAAGCCACACCATTTGGATCTCCCCAAGTAATGAAGAAATTCCTATGGAAGGAAAATTTTATCAATTCTTTTTCGGCTAAATATTCTAGGTAACAACGAAAATGTACATTAGTACGAGGTTATGTAGAATGTCTAGTAGCCTGCTCTAAAAATGTCACAGTTGAGTGGTAGAAATTTATTATATGCTTAAATGCTCAACTTTCAATTTCTTGAAATGTTTAGGAGTGGCATTTTATGAATCATTGAAATATTACAAACAAGTGATAGAAATCTATCACATGCTTAAATAGTTTGTGTTCAATTTGTTGAGACAGTGAAATGTTATGCATTGACATTCTATGAATCATGCTTTTTTGTCTAATTGATTACTTAATTATGAAAAAATCAAGCATAGGTCAGACTAGATTTCAGACTATTCAAAATGACACATCTGTCTTTCTAAAATCCAAAATTAAGAATTAACATTTTTATTTTTAGACCAGATTATAGACTGGTATATCTTTCTCAAATCCAACATTAGAAATAAACCATTTTATTTTCAAGATAGATTATAGAATTCAAGTAGTAGTGGAATGGAGTGATGCTTCAACTTAACCTTTCAAAGTTATTGATTATGCACTAATAAAACAAACTTTATTTAAATTTACCTTCTTGTAAATGTGTTTATTTAGCCAAATAAACTAAATCTATTTGATTGAGAGGAGACAGTTTTGGAAATGAAAATTACTCAATCTTTGTTCTTTAACAAGATCACAAGGATAGAATGGTCTAAACCTAAAAACCCTTAACTTAGAGAATTGAAACGGTAAAGAAAATGTCCATGTATTGAGCTTACAAATTTTTTATCGTTAAAAATATAAGGAAGGTTGCATTAATAGAACTGATAAATGCGGGCTTTGCTCATCTCTTAATATTGAGTTCTGAGATAATAGGGAGTCTTATTTTCTGATGATAAAGAATGTTAAGAAGAGAGGTTATTGTATTTACATTTACAAACAAGATACAATTTTAAAGGCTAAATTGTTAGACATCTAATAAATAGAAGTTGAACATCAAACTAAAACATAAGAGACATCTTATGGAAAATATGAGGTATTTTACAAAAAAAATGTCAAATTTTAAGAAATAAATATATGCTTGCTGAGAAATGGCTTTTTTGTTTTAGCCTTTGTTGTAATATTTCTTTTCACTATCATAATAAGCTATATTTAGGCTAGTATTGCAAGTAATATCAAAAAGGGAAGAAATGGATTTATGGGATAGATATACCTATTTCACCTTCTACTTTATTTGAGCTAGCTACTTTAAATATTCTTTGTAATGAAGATGACTTTGTATAGACCTGTATACCTACAAGTTACAAATACTAAGCTTTTTTCTTGTTTTTAATATGGTTGTTCCTCTTAATGTTGTCAATGATTTTGTTTTGGAATTTTGCTTTTAGATTGTCCACATTTGTGAATGCCAAATGTTCAGAGATGTCTTAATTGTGTAACAATTTTCTTACAAATATGAATATTGCAGACCTATTTTAATTTTTTGTTTAAGAGCGTGCTATTTTATGGTTAGATTCCACTTTATTTGTAGCTCAGAAATTACAATATTAAACAAGTAGATTCAGATTGATTTTTTCCCTCTTTGAATATTAGAATGTTTTGTGTATTTGTGCATTTTTTTTTGAGATGATATAGTCATTATAAAGTTATAATGAGAGGAAAACATCAACCAATGACATAATGGAGATTAATCTATTTCTAAGGCTTCCAAGCATAGCTTCCAAAAGTTTCTCTAGAAGCTTCAACCCTTTCCAATTCCACTTCTTATTGTTTTGTTAGAAAGTGATTTTACATATTCCTTCTAAATTATATTCTTTTAATCTTAATTTTGGTAAAATTTAGAGGAAATATTAGCAACTAATGTTTTCATACTCAAATTTGTAAATTTGCAAGAATTATATAAGGTACTTGTTGTTTACTATTGGCAGATGATCAGCACTCCCCTTGGTATTTGTGACATGGCTTAACCGCCTCACGTGGATCCATTAACTCTGACAGTTGTATCGGACATTAAAAGGTCAATCTTTTGGTGCAACGGCAACCATGGGGCCAACAAGTGGTATCAAAGCCAAAGGTGTCGGGTTCAAATCCCCTCGGGTAATGTTGAGGGGGAGATTGTTGGCAAATGGTCAACACTCCCCTCGGGATTCGCGGCATGGCTTAACCGCCTCCCATGGATCTGTTAACTCTAACAATTGTATCAAACATTAAAAGGTCGATCTTTTGGTGCAACGACAACCGTGGGGCCAACAATGTACTATATATAAGAATTACATAGTCACTCAAACAACTGATTATATAACATTTATTTTTATAATTCTTGAAAGTTGGAGCACCTTTCTAGTGTGTATGATCATTCTAATAGGTTTGATGTCTACAAAGGTGTTGATGGAGGATTGTATTTGATTTTTGTTTGTATATTTTAAGTATTCCAATAATCTTTTTTATTATTAAATTAAACAAATTATGTATTATTAAATTTATGGGATAGATATATATGAGTTTTGAGTTGTAAATTGTTAATTACTGATTACTCTCATTTGCTTTTCATAAAATTTGACAATGATAAATGAATCATGTGAACTAGAAAATTCTTTGTCTAAGCCACCATCAACAAAAGAATTAATTGTGTCTAATACATATGTTAAAACACCCATTAACAAATTGTGTAAATCAATATAACAACACTCTAAACACATCATTCATGAACTAGAAGATGCAACACTTCTAGCAGAAGCGATTGAAGAAGAATAAATGGTGCAAACAGAAGGTATAGCTCAAAAGTTCCATAAAACATGTCAAAAAGTTGCAAGATTTTCCTGCTTCCTGAGAGAACTCTTTTATCATGAGCAATATGAGCAAGGATCTTCTAAAGAAATTGTAGAAGAATTTTGACTCTTTTTGAATGTGTAATGGTGTGAATTTGTACCCCTTGCAAATTCCCCGTTTATGTATCCATTACCTTAGAGAACATGATCCCAATGATGTATTTTCCACATTTGCTTCCTGTTGGACTCAAGAGAACACTGAGAGGGGGGGTGAATCAGTGTTTTGCAAATCTAAAATTTATTAATCTGATAATTAAACCATTTCAACATTAAACCAAAGAAAGATGCAAACATACAAAGTAATCATCCACAACACCATAACGCAAGGATTTTCTCGTGGAAACCATGTTAGGGGAAAAACCATGGTGGAGGTTAATCCATAATTTGAGTACTCAAATATAAGTTTTACAAAAGGGAATGCACTTGCATTCAAGCACATTGTCTAGAGCTCACTACTCAATATAAAGGCTCACTGCCTTACAAAAGTTTAGATTAAGACCATATAAAGGGTTGAACTGAATTAGTAGCATCTACTTATGCCAAGTTACAGTTCTTTTTAGGCTCATGCATCAGATTTTGGACCTTTTGTCTGATTTTTCTCTTCACTCTGCTCTACTCTGCTTTGTTCTGTAATTCACATCACAAATTCATGCACAAAAGAATTCGCACCACTATCCTCCTAAATTTTGCACCACACACTAATATACTTCTCATTCTACACATTCTCTCCTTTAAAATGATACTACCGATCTCATATATATCCGCTATCAAGGATTTGATCATTCATATGTCGGCTTACATAAGACAAAATATTTTTCAACTGTCGGCCAAATCCACCACTAATTCTTTATGTGCATCCTCCAAAGTTAGTTAAGACATAGAGAGGACCCAAATAAACATGATCGAGCATAAAATTATTTAACCAATTACTTCTTAAACATCTACAACAGCTAATTTTTCCAAGTCGACCTTCTAGCACAGATAACTAGAAAATTAGTGCACCTGATCTCCTAGATCATACACTAGTGAATGCATAGCCACAAAACTCTAGATTAAGGTATTACAGATATCCAACTATCTTTCTTGAGATGCGCAACACAAAATCATAAGCAAATAATGCACATTGATCGACATTTTTACCTTTAATCGGATACCCTGTTCTTCATTCTGTTCTGTCGGTATGAACCAAAACTAAACTATAGACCGAATGATTGACTTAGGTTTCCATCAATGACAACACTAGAAGCCATATGCCAACAATCTTCCCCTTTTGTATTGATGGAAACACTTAGTGAAAAATGACTAAGTGTCAAAATCAATATGAGTATGCTGCCAAAGTTCAAAATTCCAAAACATTCAAAACATAGATCCCCCTTAGATTGATTAGGCATTTTTCACTGCTTTCTCTCCCCCTTTGACATTAATGAAAAAGTTATGCCAACAACAAAAATATATGTTTTTTTCTCTCCCATTTTTCAAATATGACCAAAACTTCAAAATTGATTCAAAACTTGAAAAAGAACAACTGCAACTTAGAAAATTATCTTGTGATTCTCCTTCATCTCCGAGAGGAATTTCTTCAAAGCCTCTATAGTAATCTCAATGATTATGATCATGCTATTATTCTTAGATGTCTTGTTGAAAATATCAGTGAGGGATTCTGAAATTGTGATCACATCTTCTAACTTTTCACCTTTCCTCAGTATCTCAACCATCTGTTCCAGTCTACATTCAGTTAGGTCCTTCACTTTCCAAAAAGTATCCACAAGTGTGTTTTTAGTGAACTGAACTTTTATGTGCTTAGACTGTAGCTCTTGAATTCTCTTCTTGATTTTACCATCTTGATCCTAAAACATATCAAAACTTTTTCCAATCTCATTCAATTTTGTTTCAATTTGCTCCAACTTGTCTTTATATTTTCCAACTGCATGAGGCCAATGGATGCAATAGTTGTAGATGTTATTTGTTGCATTTATGCATTGCCTCAGCTCATTCATTTTCTTTTTCAACTTGGTGAGTGATAGCCTGAATTGTCCCTTCAAATGAGAGATTACTTCTCCTTCTTCTTTGTTTTGCAACTCAGAGTCCAAATTTTCCTTAATGCATTCAATCATTTCTTCAGGTAAAATATTTTGCAAATTCTTCAGTTTGATCTGACTATGCACAATATGAGCTCTTAGAACACTTAGAATCATATCTGATCATATGATGGTCTAATAGACCATAACTGAGCAATTTTTTGCATTCCACCTTCCTTATGAATAAATTGTTGTAGCTTCTCCTTTGTCAAGTTATCTTCTTCTTCACTTGCTTCTGACATCTCCTTTTCTTATTTTGATCTGGCTAAATCCTTCTCTTTTCCCTGTATGTCCTCAGTTTCTTCATCAGATTCTTCATCTGGTATATCCACAATTTTATGTTCCTTTCCTTTTCCTTCAATTTTCAGAATCTTGCATTCCAGAGGGCTATATTCAACAATTTATTTTTCTCTTTTCTGCTTTCTCTTCATCTCACCGGAAGAGGAACCAACTTCAAGTGCTTTTACCGGAAGAGAAATACCAACAAAACCAAAATTTCCTAGCAAAATCTTAAAGAAACTTTCAAATTCTTGATCACGGTTAGCCAAATTGTTAAAGTGTGTGTACATTTGTTTGCATGTCGGTTCATTTGCTTTCCACACCACATTGTTGTTTATTGGTAAACAATTTAGAAAATACATTACTAGACATATGACCAAAGTACCAAACCTGAAAGGGTAATCTGTCATCTTCATTAATTTCACATTCTCCATCAATTGATCCTTTAAAAATCGACATAGGTTGAATTCCTAACCTTCCATTATCATTTTTTATGAGATGTAGACTACACCAGCCGAAGTTGCTCCTTCTCTATTTCTGAAAAATATTTTATATGATATGCCATGCGCAATGTACCTTATCATAGGATTTTTGATTGTCAAGATTATCAATGCCCTTTGATCTCCAATAACTTTGGTTAGGGTTTTGACTTCTTTATTCCGGATGGATTTCTTTCTAGGTATATCCCCGACATTGTATAATCCAGTTGGCAGTGTTCTTCATTTTGTTCTGCTGGTATGAACCAAAACTAAACTGTAGACCGGATTCTTGAATTAGGTTTCCATCAATGACAACATTAGAATCCATATGCCAAAAATCTCCCACTTTGTCATTGATGTCAAAGGGGGAGAGAAAGTAGTGAAAAATGCCTCATAAATCTAAGGGGGAGATATGTTTTGGAATTTTGAACTTTGGTAGCGTACTCATATTGATTTTGACACTTAGTCATTTTTCACTAAGTGTTGGCATTAATGCCAAAGGGGGAGATTGTTGGCATATGGCTTGTATTGTTGTTATTGATGGAAATTTAAGTCAAGCATCTAGTCTATAGTTTATTTTTGGTTCATACTGGCATAATAGAATGAAGAACAGGGTATCTAGTTAAAGGTAAAAATGTCAATCAATGTGCATTATATGCTTATAATTTTGTGTTGTGCATCTTAGGAAAGATAGTTCAATATCTGTAATACCTTAATCTAGAGTTTTGTGGCTACGCATTCACTAGTGTATGGTCTAGGAGATCCAGTGCACTAATTTTCTAGTTATCTATGCTAGAAGGCCGACTTGGCGAAATTAGCCATTGCAGATGTTTAAGAAGTAATTGTTTAAATAATTTTATGCTCGATCATGTTTATTTGGGTCCTCTCTATGTCTTAACTGACTTTGGAGGATGCGCATAAAGAATTAGTGGTGGATTTAGCGAACAGTTGAAAATTATTTTGTCTTATGTAAGTCGACATATGAATGATCAAATCCTTGATAGCAAATATATATGAGATCGATAGTATCATTTTAAAGGAGCGAATGTGTAGAATGCGAAGTATATTAGTGTGTGGTGCAAAATTCAGGAGGATAGTGGTGTGAATTCTTCTATGCATGAATTTTTGATGTGAATTACATAACAGAGCAGAGTAGAGCGAAGAGTAAAATAAGACAGAAGATCCAGAATTTGATGCATGAGCCTAACCAGAACTATAAGTTGGAATAAGTAGATTCGACTACTTCAATTCAACCCTTCAGATGGTCTTAATCTAAACTTTTGTAAGGTAGTGATCCTTTATATTGAGCGGTGATCTCTAGGCAGTGTGTCTGAATGCAAGTGCATTCCCTTTTATAAAACTTATATTTGAGTACTCAAATTATGGATTAACCTCCACTGTGGTTTTTCCTCTAATAGGTTTTCCATTTAAAAATCCTTGTGTTATGGTGTTGTGGATGATTACTTTGTATGTTTGCATCTTTCTTTGGTTTAATGTTGAAATGGTTTAATTATCAGATTAATAATGTTTAGATTTGCAAAACACTGATTCACCCCCCCTCTCAGTGTTCCCTTGTGAATGCGTAGCCAAAAAAATATAGATTAAGGTATTACAGATATCCAGCTATCTTTCCTGAGATGCGTAACACAAAATGATAAGCAGATAATGCACATTGATCGACATTTTTACCTTTAACCAAATACCCTGTTCTTCATTATGTTTTGTTGGTATGAACCAAAACTAAATTGTAGACCAGATGCTTGACTTAGGTTTCCATCAATGACAACACTAGAATCCATATGCCAACACTTCCA
The DNA here is from genome assembly GCA_007115665.2 of Sequoiadendron giganteum. Taxonomy (NCBI): domain Eukaryota; kingdom Viridiplantae; phylum Streptophyta; class Pinopsida; order Cupressales; family Cupressaceae; genus Sequoiadendron; species Sequoiadendron giganteum. The sequence continues at coordinate 470,153,524 of CM021101.1, read as the reverse complement.
CCTTCCATCCACTTGGTAATTTTTTTATGTGTTGGTGGGGGAATTTATATCAAGGATGCTAGTGCAATGTGTGCATGTTTGTGCGGCACGCTTCCATCCTGACAAGATTCCTACTTATAGAGCCTGCAAATGCGTTACACTCCTCCATTAGATGCAAAGTGTAATGCTTCCTTCCCCTCCAGTCGACTTCAAATGACCCTTTTTCCCCCATTCTAATGCAGGGATATCCGGAAGATTCAAAGAACATTCAGTTATAGAGGTTGTAGATAATGCAGTGAAATTCAATATGATGGCTAACTCAGTATATTGAGGATGAGAAGTTGCAGATTAAAGGGTTTTTTGAAAATTATCTCTAGTTTATCCACCAAAAGTTTCAGAGGTTCACATGAAGATTTGATCAAGTTATGAGTATCTATGTTCTAACAATTGTTCGGTTGCTTTAGTTGGTATTCCCTGAAGGAAGTTGATGTAATTCTTGTAATCTATGTTATTGAGGATCTTTAGTGCTGATTCATGGATGTTTCTAGATCATGATCTAGTTGTGTTGTTGGTTCACATTGTTTCTTGTGCTCGTGATTGGTGATTTTCCTTCTGGGAGTTCATGTTTTCTTGTTCTTAGCCGACAGGGTGATTGTAACATGTTATGGATTTTTGAGGCTAATTGTTTAAGGTGTTTTGTGCTTGAGGCATGTTTTTTTGGGTCCCTACTATGTTTGGGCTGACCTTGTTTGATGCGCATTGATAATTTTTTAAGGATTTGGGCCAACAGTTTGTACACTTTTTATATATTGTTGGGTCGACATGTAGTTGATGTTATCCTTGGATGCGGATATATAAGACCGATTGTTTTGAGGAGATTGATAACGAAAAGGAACGAAGAAAGGAATATAGGTGTGAGATGTGTGAATTTTTTGTGTGAACAATGTTCTAATCTTTTGAAGGCAGAGATAAAGTGTGAAGAATAGTAGTCATGAAGCACGGTGATGAGATGTTTTTGATCTGGTAGGGTCACAAAGCAGAGAATTCTTGGAGCAGAAGGAAGAGTCGATGGAATATTGTTATTGTATGAGTTGTTTGTAATTCTTGGGCTGTGGCCTAGCATTTGTAAAGCCTAAGTGGCATATGTAATGTGTTATATGATCATAATATAATGAGAAGTGAACTTTGAAGGCTAGGTTTTTTTCCCTTTGAGGGTTTTCCTAGGATAATTCTAGAGTCATGTGTTCTTGCATATATGTTATCTTTATGTGGATTATCTGTTAGCTTTTGTTGCATATCAATAAGATCTGAGTGTAATTTGTTTAAGCTGTGAGGTGGGACAGTCCCTCACCGAACCCTCCTATCTTGGACTGTGTCAATTGGTATCAGAGCTAGTTTCGAACCTAATGGTAGGTTGAAGAGCTAGTTGTGAATTGATTGCAAGATGGGGAAGATTGGGAAAAGAACAAAGAAGGAAAAAGAGAACCTGATATGTGAAAGGGATACCTTGGAGGAAGAATTGTGTGAACTCAGGAAGTGTAATTCAAAATTGATGGAGAGGATGAAAGAACTAGGAAAGGACAAGTATGATGCTCTTGAAGAAGAACTGGAAATTGAAAGAAGGAGAAATGAATAACTAGAAGCCGAGTTGGATAAGTTTGAAGAAGGATTCATGTTGTTTAAGAAGTTGAATAAGAAGAGAAGAGATTTGGAGGAAAGTTTGAAAGAGCTGAACAAGGAGAACAGTTTGCAGAAGAAGGAAATATTTGGCTTGAAGGAACATGTTAATCAGTTGGAGCAATCACTTATAGCATGCCAGAAGGAGAATGAGAATTTGAGATCTAAGCCTGAAGTTTTTGATGTTTCTTGTGATACTAATGATTTGTGTGATGTTGCAGAAGGTGAAGTTGAAGATAACAATGTAACTAAGCCTGTAATTGTTGGAGATGGTATTGATTTCAAAATCATGCAAAGAATGGGATACAGAGGAAAAGGATAGGGAAAGCATCAAAAAGGAATGACATAAGCTATTGTACCGATAAGGAGAGAAAGAAGTGAAGGCCTTGGATATGACATAGGTAAGGATGTTGTTACTAGTTCAAACAATTCGAATCAAGGAAGAAAAAGTATGTATTGTTCACATTGTAATAGGCATGGACGTGAAAAGGAATTGTGTTGGGATCTATATCCTTGTAAGTTTTATGGACTAACGAATCATTCTGAGAAGATGTGGTGGAATAAAATGTGAGAGAGAAAGCCCAGGACATATTGTATACAGATGAATTATGGATGGATTGATGGATCAAAATGGAAGTATGTTGCTCATAAATTTAGATTTTTTTACAGATTGAAGCATTCATATGCTGAGGGAAAGGAAGGATCAAGATGCAGGGAAAGAAGACCTTATACAGATCAGAACAAGGATAGTTATTCAAATTATAGAGGGAGAAGTGATAGGAGTCATAATACTTATCACAATGAAGGGTACCAGAGGAGTGAAAGAGGATTTGCTAGAGAAGGAACCTATTTTCAGGTTTAGAGGAAGAAAGAATCAAGCACTAAATGTCATCAAGAACCTAATACCAGAGAAGCTAATGAAAAAGAAGTAGTAAAGGATGCATAGATAGTTTGTGCAGATAAAGAAGAAACTGTTGATACAAAATTAGTTTATCCAGAGGAAGGGGAACCTTTGGAGGAATCAGCTTGGATAGTGGAACCAGAAGAAGAAGCAACAATCTTAAGGAGACTTGTGAAAGCAGTGAACCGGTGTGAAGTAGAATTGGAAAGGGGAGTCTACATTGAAGAGGTAGAGAATAGTGTAGGAATAGTATATGCAGAGAAGAAAATATATTTTGAGGTGTGAAAAGGAAATGCAGAGATTAGAAAGTGTTGTAGAGGAAATTTGGAAATGATATTGATGAGTCAAGAAAGTCACATGATTGTTTCAGAGGATGTAAGTATGTGTTAACTTTTATTTTGAAGCAAACAATGAAGTACCTGAGGCAACTTTTAGGGTGGGCTTGCTCAGATCGCCGACTAGTGAGGCAATGCAAAGCTTGTAAGTAGATCATTGAATCCATATTGCATTTGAGGTTGTTTTGTAGGTTGGACTTGAATACACCGCTAACCTTGAGGTAGTTGAAAGTACCTACTAAATTTTAATTGATTGAGTTAGACATTAATCTTGAGGCAAATTTCAGAGAAGGCTTCCTCAGACCGTTGACCATTGAGGTAGTGCAAGGCTTGCAGGTAGATCGCCGAATCCAAATTACACTTCAGGAAATTTTATAGGGTGGACTTGAACAGATTGCCAACTGTGAGGCAGTTGTAAGCACCTACGAAAATATTGTTGAACCAATTCAAAGAGACAACATTGATTTTGACATAACTTAGCCCAAAGTGAAGAGGCTCACTTTTTCAAATAACCCCGAGAGTCTGATGCAGGGGCATCCAAAAGTTTCAAAGAACATTCAATTACAGAGGTTGTAGATAATACAGTGAAGTTTAGTATGATGGCTAGCTCATTATATTGAGGATGATAAGTTGTGGATTAAATGGTTTGTTGACAAGTATCTCTAGTTTATCCATCGGAAGTTTTAGAGGTTCGCATGAATATTTGATCAAGTTATGAGTATTTGTGTTCTAACAGTTGTTCGGTTGCTTTAGTTAGTATTCTTGAAGGAAGTTGATGTGATTCTTGTAATCTAAGTTGTTGTGGATATTCAGTGGTGATTCATGGATTTTTCTAGATCATGATCTATCTGTGTTGTTGGTTCGCATTGTTTTTTGTGCTCATGATTGGTGATTTTCCTTCTGGGAGTTCATGTTTTCTTGTTCTTGGCCAACAGGGCGATTGTAACGTGTTGTGGATCTTTGAGGCTAATTGTTTAAGGTGTTTCGTGTTTGAGGAATGTTGTTTTGGGTCCCCACTATTTTTGGGTTGACCTTGGTTGATCTGCATTGATAATTACTTATGGATTTGGGCTAACAGTTTGTTCACTTTTTATATATTGTTGGGTCGACATGTAGTTGATGTTATCCTTGGATGCAGATATATAAGACTGATTGTTTTGAGGAGATTGATAATGAAAAGGAACAAAGAAAGGAATATAGGTGCGATATGTGTGAATTTTGTGTGCGAACAATGTTCTAATCTTTCGGAGGCAGAGATAAAGTGTGAAGAACAGTAGTCATGAAGCACGATGATGAGATGTTTTTGATCTAGTAGGGTCACAGAGTAGAGAATTCTTGGAGAAGAAGGAAGAGTTGATGGAAGATTTTTATTGTATGAGTTGTTTGTAATTCCTGGGTTGCGGCCTAGCATCTGTAAAGCCTGATATAATGAGAAGTGAACTTTGAAGGCTAGGTTTTTTTTCCTTTGAGGGTTTTCCTAGGATAAGTCTAGTGTCATGTGTTCTTGCATATCTATTATCTTTATGTGGATTATCTGTTAGCTTCTGCTACATATCAATAAGATCTAAGTGCAAGTTGTTTAAGCTGTGAGGTGGGACAATCCCTCACTAGACCCTCATATCTTGATTACATCAAATTGTTCCCTTCAAATTACCTTATTCTTCATTATATCTAGCTTCTTCAATCTTCCACATACTTTGGCTTCTCAACTTGATCAAATCCCACACTTTCAAGTTGTAGCATCACTCCATTGTAGCTACAAACTATTGTATTGTTGGCTCCTCTTCTTCATTTTTGTGGCAATGTTGGCTTTGGAGAGCTTGTGAGCTCACATCTTCCTCCATCTACCTTGAGAGCACATGGCTAGGAAGGTGATATCCATTCACTATCACTTTACTTTTACATCATCTACTCACATAGTAGCATGTTGTTGTTTTAGCATTGCTTGCTATTTCCATTTCTATAGCTTCTTTATCATCTTTCTACAATCATTGTTATCTGGTTGTCCATGGAGGTGGAAACACCAAAGCAGGGATTGACTAAGGTAGTCCTCTAAACATAGCCCCAACATTTTCTCATTTTTGTGTGTGTAGGTTGTTCATCAAGTGAAGATTTTGAAGACCTCAACTCACAGGTTTGAAGATCCATTTTTACCACCTTTCCCTTGTCAAATTCTACATTTTATATCTCTTCCATAGCATAAAATATGTTAGTCAGGAAGTTAGTATATTTTTGGTGTTTTGTATCATACTTTGTGTTCTTTGTTTGTACGGATGCCTGTGCATCCCTGAGACCCCAGCGCATCGCACTAGAGTCCATGATCCACATTGTAGTCCTTTGGAAGTGACTTGTCTGAGTTATGGTCCAAACCTTGAAAACCAACTCTCTTGATTCCTTGAAACATTCAGATTGGTAGAAGGAAAGTGATAGACCATTTTTCCTTCCTTTTCGGCCCTTGAAACCCTAAACCTTTTCAGTCCATTCATCTAGCTTGAGGTAGATCAGGGTAGCCTATTGTTCTAGACTCTCCCATGACCTGGAGTCCTTGAGCAGTCAGTCCCCCTCCTCTACATTTTGGTGAACCCAACATAAAAATTGTAGCGTTTATTTATTTGTGTCCAGATTCTTCCTCTCATGCCTCATGAAGGTTGAAAACTTGCGCTTCATGAATATTTATGAGCTTTATGACCCAATCTACAACTTCTAGGTATGTTGTTAGAAGAAGTGTGTGACATCTAGAAATGGATTTCTCGAAGGTCACTACTAGTCACACTATTGGGTTTGCTTCTTAGGAGATGGTTTCAGAGATAGAGGGGGGCTTCCTTAGGGAGGCCACTCATGTTCCCACCCCTCCTATCTCTCCTATGGCCCCACCTTTGAACAATGATGAGGCTCTCGCTATTCCTGTGGAGCATCTCATTACTCTAGATAGGAGGTTGTTGGATCTCATAAATCATTTGGGGAAAGAATGAAATATGACTAGGGCCACAAAGGTTGTCAATGAAATTCGATATATGCTATACAAAGATTAGGTGGGCCTAGAGCTTCTCTGAGGCATCACTGATATAGTGGAAAGATATGTCCCTTCATACAACCCTGGATCAGGTGTTGCCCGGGGTTCTAGGCCCGAAAACTCTAGAAGACAAATAGGAGTTTCGATGCTCATAAAATTTATGTACATGGCCAAATCAAGCCCTTTCATCAACACCACCCTCATGCTCAAGGTACCTTCAACTGTCAAATTAAACAAAATCCCTCTCGATTTCAACGCTATTCCTTTTAATTCTGGTGGTGGAAACTCTAGGGGCCATGTTGGCTTTGGCAGTGGAACCCTTGGTGGAATGTGGGGCAGTGGCTCCGGTGGCTCTAGTGGTTCCAGTGGTGGTTCTGGTAGCGGTTCCACTAGTCCTATTTCATCATTTGACCTTATTCTAAATGCTCTATTATAGAATATGGGCCAGATGCAGATCAATTGGCGAACTTATCCTAGGCCACCTCCCAACCGATTTTCCAACCTTTCTTTTATCATAGTCATTTATCCATAACAATTCTGAACACTCCTATCCCCCAGGGGATGAAAATTCCATAGTTTGATAAGTATGGTGGTAAGGGAGATCTAAAAGCACATATATCTGCATTTAATTCTATGTGTATAGATTTATTCCACCATGATTCCTTAATGGCTAAATTGTTCCCAAGGTCTCTCAAGGATATAACCCTAGAATGGTACTATTCCTTTCTTGATAATTTAATATTCTCATCTGATCAGCTTGTTAATCAGTTTCTCTAGCGATTCCAAGTGAACATCAGGTCAAAGATGGCCTTTTTGGACCTCGTCCGATATAAGCAAGGAGAGCATGAGAAAATAACCGATTCCATTGCTCGATATCAAGCATTATTTTCATAGACACCTTATCCTTTTCCCAACTCATATGTGCAAAAGGTTTTCATTGGCAACCTACAGAGGTCTTGGCAGGAGAAGCTTTCTTTGATGAAATACCCTTCTTTCGCACATCTTTATGCCGCATTATAGGAATACCAGCAGACGATTCCCTAATTTGGGGGATCTTCCTCACATTTCCTCTCTGAGGGTAGGTCCATTGTTTTGATCTCTAGTAAAGGTAAATCTATTGCGAATATAGTTGTTGTGTCTAGTGATAAAGACCTCAAACACAATAGATAGTTCATGATGTTATCATAATCATACACTTCTATTCTAAAGAATTTATTGAAAGACAAATTGATAACCTTGCCAAATCCTCGACCCCTTACTAAACCTTACCCTGACTAGTACGAAGAGAACACATTCTACCAGTACCATTGAATTTCCAAACATGGTACCAAAAGATGCATGCACTTGCATCATGAGATATAGGATCGCATTGATGATGGTACTATCTTCCTTGATGGGAAAAAGTAGAATGCAAACAAGTCTGTGGAAAAGGCTAATAATGAGTTGCAGATCTACACAGATCCCTTTTCATCCCACTCTACCAAGTTAATTGTTGAACCTCCTTATTCCACTTCCCCTGAGTTCTCAAAGTATGTAAATGTGGTTTCATTTATGCCTATTCCCCTCGTGCATCCTGTGATTGAATCATCATCTATAACTTTGACCTCACAGGACTTATCTATGAACATGAACAACATCCTTCTCCTCTATACATTCCCGCTCGCATTAACAGGAACATCATGATCCATGTTCTAATCAACCTTGTGAGTCATGTGAATGTAGTAACGAAGGAAACTCTTCTCTTAAATTTTTAACATAGAGAGGAATATGTAAAATTGAAAACCACAATACATACGCACTACATATTCTTAGTCCCTCCAATTGGATCTATCACCCTCTCAATCCTAGTAGAACCCAGGATTGTAAATGCCCTTTTTTATATCATCCCAGAGTTTGACTTGTTTAGAGTGAAGCTAGGCATCCCATGGCTAGTTTCCATAAACGCAGTTGCTTTGGTAGTTCATAAGTGTTTGAATTTTTCTCATGAGGGCTTCATGCACATTGTGCATGACACTAAATATAAGCCTATGGTGTTGCATTGGAGCTACTCATTAGATCACTTTTGGCCTACCCCTGTTGGTCCATTTCCTCCAAGGATAGACCTATTATATCACTCCTACGTTAAATACAAGAATGGGGGCATAGTGCCAAACGTGACCTACCCTATCTCCCCTTATGTTATTTTGGTTAAGGCTTCTATGGTTGCACAACAACAAGCTACCTCCTCCTCCTCTCAAAAGGGGAAGGGGAAGTCTGGTTGCGCTCAAGAGCCTTCCTCTTCCTCTATTATTTTAGCCGCTTATGCCTCTTGCCCTATTGTGGCACCTTTAGCCTCTACTCCCATGCCTCACATGGGGATTCTAATGGTGCCTTCTTGGCAGAAGGCCAACCATTAGGTATTAGAGCTTCCTGTCTTGCCCATAGTATCGAGGTTCGTTGTCTATGGTAAGGGGAAGGGACCTCATAGAGCTACCCCTAAATCTTGACCTCCACGGACTCCTATTGCTCCTACCCCTAGGGTAGTGAATGGGAAGAGGCTTGTCATTCAGGAACTTGAGTCTAATTCTCTACTTGTTTTAGTCTCTACTGCTGCTCCCATATAGGAGGCTTCCCTTCCACTGACAAGAGTTGTGGAGGACATGCCTATGGTAGAACAAGAGCCTCTTGCTCCTTCTCAGGCAATAATTTTTAGTTCTCGAAGCTGACAGAACTAGCTTGCATGTGAGAATAAGTGTCAGAGGAAGGCTCTGACTAATGAGAAAGTTGCCTCATGGAAGGCATAAGAGGAGACAATAGCTTCATTTTTAGCATCTCCTATTGTGTCTCCCTCTTTTGCTTCTTTTAATTTGATTCCCATCACCTCGACCTTGCTTCCAGATCCCCCCGTAAATGTTGATGACTCTCACCCCAAAAGAGTGCAAGTGTTCATCACTCGCTCGATGGAGCCTCCTCTTCTGATGTCTCTTTTGAACATGCCTTTGTTTTCTTGACTCGTGGATATTTCGAACACCACAATGGTGTCCATTGTGGCCTTGTCCTCTTCCTCCTTGCCTTTTGCTTCATCTGTGGGGATTCTACATCCTTCAATGAAGCGTAAGTCGAAGGACAACCTCACTTCCAATAGAGGTCAAAAGAAGGACCGCCTTCTTCAAGAGAGGGTTCCAATTTGGTTTGCATCATCCTTATGATAGAGGCATCCCCAAAGTCTCCTAAGTTTGTCACCATCTCTCTTAACGAGATTGATGGCAGATCTTGGGCACTTTCTTCATCTCCCATTCGATTAACACATGGAACTCTTGTCAATTGCATGAATAACTTGGTTGCTGATGTCTCGGCTCTATCGGCGATCTTTGCAAGATCAATGATGTTTACCTCACAAGAGTTGAGTGAAGAAAACCTCGAGGGGCCCTCTTCCTTAGCTCTTGTCACAGGAGAGTCAGAGGGTGCTCCCCTTGCTATCTCACCCTTGTAGGCTCATCTGACCTCCCCTTATAATGATCTAGATTGAGAGAATGATGACCTCCTGGTTGATGAGGACTAGGAGAGAACCTCCACTTTATTTGTAGATTAGATTTGTGTGTGTGTTGTGTTCCCCCATGCTTGTTTTGTGTGTTCCTAGAGGACCCTTTTCACCCTTGTAGGTGCTTTGATACATGAGTTAAATTGTGTCACAAACTTCCTCTATTTTTTGCATCATTCTTTTATATGTTGTACCTTGATTTTTGACAATTGGGGATGATGCAAAGCATTGGGGGAATTTACGCTTCCTTCAATGTTGGCATAATTTTTATTTTATTTTTTTGTCTTCATGTGCTCTTCTTCACATTCTGATACATTTGGAAATGATGTCAGTTCATACATATATTATATTATATCTATCTATATCTATTAGCAGTTCTAACCCTGAATTATCAGATCCCCCTGTCTCTTGATTTCTTCATCTTTTCTTATTTTTCTTATTTATTTGCTTCATGATGTAGTGGTGCTTATGTGTTGTCCCTCATGTGTGATAACATTTCCATATCTACATTTCACCATGTATCGTGGGCCATGCCATCTCTACATGTTCTTACTTTCCTTAGGATGTCATGTGCTCCTTCAATTCGCACACACCATCTTAAGGGGGGCTCCTACTTCTCCAATTTTCAATAAGGTGTATTTAGTGGCCAACAAATCCCTTGCTGAAAATCTTTACATTTTTCAAAAATTGCATCCTTCACTAAGGAGCCCCTTAGCAGGACTTTCTTTTGAAATTGAATTCATAACAAAAAGAATTGAGATTTTGCCTTCAAGGAGGCCATCCTTTTTTGGATTCCTTGACAAAAGAGAATCTTTCAAAAGGATTCCTTGATGATAAGATCATTTTTAAAAATTTCATCACTTTTCAAATAGAGCGTCCCTTGAGTGGACCCCTCTTTCTTTTGAAGGGTTCCTGAGGGACCCCTTTAAAGGCCTCTCCTTCAATTGTTTGTTCTGAGATATGACTGTTTGTCAGTCTATGTGACCTTTTTCTTTCCTAGCATGTTTTGTCTATGGATTAACATGTTGTCGTGTAGGACTGAGCTCTTGTAAGGGTCAATTAGACTCTGCAAAGCCTTTCACATCTGGCCTCCCTCAAGACCGAGCACCTATGAAACTTTTTCATTCTGCAGGACCGAGCACCTACAAAGCCTTTTATTCACCTTCTATAGGACCAAGCACCTGTGGAATTTTCGTTCAAAACTCCATAGAACTGAGTACCTATGGAGCCATCCATCTCTCTCTTCTGCATCTAGGTTTTTCGGATTGCATTCTTCTTCCTCGAAAGTTTAGGTATATATTTTCAACTTCTTTCACTCTACTTTACTGTGTATTCACTGACACTTATCCTTACTAAATTGGGGGGAAAATTTAATGGCGTGAATTTGCACCCCTTGCAAATTCCCCATTTATGTATCCCTTACCTTAGAGAACGTGATCCCAACGATGTATTTTCCACATCTGCTTCCACCTTCCATCCACTTGGCAACTTTTTTATGTGTCGGTGAGGGAATTTCTATTAGGGATGCTAGCACAATGCATAGACATCTGTGTGGCATGCTTCCATACTGGCAGGATTCCTACCTTTGTAGCCTATAGAGGTGTTACACTCCTCCATTGGACATGAAGTGTAACGCTTCCTACCCGTCGAACCGACTTCAAACGACCCTTTTGCCTCCATTCTTCCCTCCAAATTACCTTATTCTTCAATCTTCCACATACTTTGGCTTCTCAACTTGATCAAATCCCACACTTTCAAGTTGCACCATCACTCCATTGTAGTTGCAAGTTGTTGTATTATTGGCTCCTCTTCTTCGTTGTTTTGACAACATTGGCTTTAAAGAGCTTGTGATCTCATATCTTCCTCCATATTCCTTGAGAGCACGTGGCTAGGAAGGTGATATCCATTCACTATCACTTAACTTTGGCATCATCTACTCACGTAGTAGCATGTTGTTTTAGCATTGCTTGGTATTTCCATTGCTATAGCTTCTTTATCATCTTTCTACAACTGTTGCTATCTAGTTGTCCATAAAGGTGGAAACACCAAAGTGGGGGACTAAATGAGGCATTCCTCTAAACACATCCCCAATATTTTATTGTTCTTGTGTGTGCAGGTTGTTTTTCAAGTGAATATTTTGAAGACCTCAACTCGCGGGTTTGAAGATCTATTTCTACCACCTTTCCCTTATCAAATTCTAGCCTAGTATTGTTAAAGTATTTGTAGAAATGTAAAATTGACTTGACACCTATCACACAGCATTGAATAGCATCAAACGATATCGAACAACATCGAACAGCATCGAACAATGTCGAACAACACTGAAAAACATCGAATGACATCAAACAGCCTCAAACAAATGTCAAACAATATGCAGCATCATCTCACATCACTTCAAAATGACTCAGAATCATCTTGTAACACTTCATATGACTCAAAATCATCCCGTAACACTTCAAAATGACTCAGAATCATCCCGTAACACTTCAAAATCATCCTGTAACACTTCAGAATGACTCAAAATTATCCCTTAACACTTCAGAATGACTCATAATCATCCTGTAACACTTCAGAATGACTCAGAATCATCCCATAACACTTCAGAATGACTCAAAATCATCTCATAATATCTCGCATCATCTCATAATCATCTTGGAATCATACCACAACGTTCTTGCATCACACCACATCGCATCACATCAAAACGACATCAAAAACTCTAATTTCTTTATTAATTGAATAATACAACATTATTTAATTAATTCAATTTTTCATCATTTCAAACAAAATTAATAAATTTTGTTTATTTAATAAAGTCCTAGAAACCCTAATTCCTCTATTAATTGAATAATACAACATTATTTAATTAATTCACGTTTCATCATTTTGACAAATTAAATAAATCTCATTTATTTAATAAAGCCCTAATCCCACCTTATTTTGTCTTGATTAATTCAATAACGCCAATTATTTAATTACATTGCTAAATCACCTTATTTCCCTAAGTGGATTAAATTATTAAATAATAATTTAATTAAAACACTTTCCCTCCAAAAAAATTGAATTAAATCAAACTATTCAAATCAATTATCAAAAATCAAATCAAACTAATGTAACTTTGTTTGCAAAGTCAAACTTGATTTGCACATTCAAATCCCAAAAAGGAATTAATTAATTAAATCAATTAATTCATATTCCTCACCCACTTTCTGATTGAGAAAATTACGATTGTTGACTAAGCAATCTAATTTGTTAACTAATCAATCTATTTTGTTAACTAATCCATCTATTTAGTTAACTAAAACATCACATTCTTAACTAAGCCATCACAAATTTGACTGATCAATCTATTCAGTCAACTGATCAATCAAAGTCTTGACTAGCCAATCTATTTTCCAATCACACAAATTGTGCAATCAACTTTGCACAATTATCTCGTGTCTAAATCCTCTCAACACACTCCGACCGTTGATTTGGATATTCTTCAAAACAATCTCGATCGTCCATTTCAAATATCAATTTCTATATAACAAACCCCTTTCCTCACAAATAAGGATCGAAGAATTCATATACATTGAGCAACGAAGTGTTTTCAAGATCATCCTTGAGCAAGAGCTTCATCCATTGTCTTCGATCAACCAAACACAACAAGCATTCATCCACACTTTGCACATGAACTTTGGAGGCGTCGCTATGATAAGAACAATCCAACATCAAGTGAATACACTTTGCTAAGGGATGGTAAAAGCTATCTTTTGTTCTCATTTTGGTAATTAGTAGATTCCTTATCATGTTTGCATTATTATAGTTCAATTCTGTATGTGTAGGTTTCCAGATTTTAGATTTTGAGATTTTTGGCTATAGATTAGATTTCTTCATTGAAGATTGCTCTAATGTCCCTTTTGGATCATTAATCTAACATCCTCATTCCCCCTCACACATTTTGTCACGCCTGGTGGGACCCTTGTCCCCTTATCTAATTTTTGTTTGAGCCATTTTTGAAGTTGCAGGTCTCGAAAACGCTTCTGCCACAGTTTTCACGCGCTAGTTCTGAAGACCTGAGCATCTGTCTGGAAAGTTTGAGCATTTTTTTGACAAGAAAACTGTGCATTTGTCAGAAGAATGGTGCATTTATCAAAGAAATTATGCACTTGTCATGGAAATGGTGCATTTGTAATTTCCTAGGTTAGCATCTGTCTGACAGGGTTTTGAGCATTTGTTCTTAAAAATGTGCAGTTGTCTAAAACCAGTGCATTTGTCTTTTTTCTTCAGAGCATTTGTTCTGACAGACAAATGCACCAATCCTGCACTCTTGTAATAGGTTTTCACTAACAATTGTTGTGTTTTTGATATGTAGGAAAGAATTGACAGGTTTGATTCAAGATTCCAACAACTCTAACATGTTTATTGTAGGGAAGATGATCAGTCCCAGTTGTTGAAATTACTTTTTTAAAGATTTAGGAATTTTTACTTTGGTGCTCTAAAATGAACAACAACAAACTCACACTTTGATTTTTGTGTTGATAAAAAGAACAAATTTCAAGATTTTTTAACTTAGGAATTTTCACTTTGGTGCTCTAAAATAAACAACATAAACTCACACTTGATTTTGGTGTTGATAAAATGAAAAAAAAAAAGGTTTTTTAACTTAGGAATTTTTCATTTGGTGCTCGTAAAAAGAACAAAAACACTTCAAATTTTCACTCAAAAAATGAACACATTTAATGTTTTCATAAGTAGGAACCTTTAATTTTGGTGCATAAAAAGAGAAAAATCATTTTTCATTTTGTTGACGCACGCACATTTTCACATTTGTTGACCAAGATAGGACAAGGATTGCAATGAAGTGTATTATGTGCATACAGTGATTGGCAAAGATAAAAGTGGTTTATCTTCTCCCCTCGCACCTTTTAGCAATCTTGGGTGAGCTAAATAACATTTTAAGAGGGGGCTTGCCTTGAGATACATCCTGCACTGGAGAACTCATTGCAAGGTCTTGAAGCACGTTTACTAGCAGGCTATATTAAAGGTTGTGAACTCGAAAGAAAGTAGCTTCAAGTTGTCCTGACAACAAACTGCACCTAATCCCATACCTTAAGTGGAACAAGAATGGTTAAAGAGCCTTAAGTGGCCAGCGGGTGAGTGTCAGATTTCTACGTTCACAGTTATCATTAAGAACCAATTTGTTTTAGAAGCTACCCTATCATCCAAGAATATTCTCTGAAAGTGGTGCATCAGAATTTACTTTCGAGAAGTTACTTGCCATATCTGACTATAGGCTCGCACCATAGGTTGCATGTAAAATCATCTCTTCGAAGCATGAGGCCGGCCTACCTAAGAGAATGGTGTCTATCCCCTAGGGTTGTAATTACTAGTTTATGTTAAACTTGGCCCATTTCATTCAAAAAAAATGATATCAAATTTTGTGTTCGATTTAAAGAAAAAGAATACATTCAAAACAAACACTAAACAAGATGGTTAAACCACAAACCCTTTGATTTAGTGCACACTTGTGAGAGAAGCCTTATGTTTGCACCCCTTTGAAAGGATCTTTCCTTAAAGGTTTCCGAACATTTTGGCTTTGATTTCAGGGTACATTAATCAAAGTAAACATTTGGAAACTATGGCTTGGGTGTTGTGATTTCACAACCTAAGTTATAGACATGAAGGTCACATAATTCCATGCTTGCTGAGTAAGTCCAAGTGTTGTATTATCACTTGCCATGCTTCAAAACATGGAGAAAAAGTTGGAAAAAGAGTTGTTCACAAAATCATTGTTCGAACCAAAACAATTGGAAAGCCAGAAGGTCGAATAGTCTTACATCCATTATTTCCATCCTACCTATTTAAAATCAAAATCAAGCAAACCATTAAGGTCATTCCTCCACTCAAAATTCCATGATATTAATAGTTACTTCGGACTTGCAGATAGTACAAGTAGACTTTCCCACAACATATCCTCTAGATAAAGAAGTGGAATATAGACCTTAGTTCTTCAACATTTTGATTCCCAAAGAAGTAGTGTCATCCAAAACAATACTCAAACCCTAGTGTCTTGAGCTTCACAACAACCATCCCATAACACCACCAACTTTATGACCATTTGGCAACCGACTGCCCCAGTTCAACAACCCACTCTTGTAGCTCCAATTATTCAACCAAGTCTCACGCACATTACAAGTGCACAAACCGACATCATAAGTAGTTTGAGAAACTTTATATTTTCAAAAAAATAGAACACCTCACTAGTTTCTTAGCGCATCCTTTGTCCTAAATGGATAGGAAGAAAAAGAAAACATAGCAGTTGGAAGACCCATATTACTACCTCCCACATGGTAATAACTATCCACTTCATGATCTCATGTAAGGTCAAGATTCCTAAAGTAAAATTCACAGGTTGTCATATGATTCCAAAGGCTCTCAAGAAATACCTTTCAGTGCTACATAAAAATAGAAATAAATTGGTAGCAAAATTCTATAGATGTACTTCCAAGGGAAATCTAGGGTTATATCTATTTTTCTTTGGTCAAAATCCTAGACTTTTCCATGATATTGAACTTCTCTAGAGGAAAGAACCAGACAACATCAGGTCTTTAAGATTGGAGTCAACTAGAAATTACACCACTCTCCCATAGGAGACCCAAGTTGTTTATAAAAATCACGAGATCACAGCATAGGAAGAAAATGGAAGCGAGCAAGAATGACACCAGTAGCCCACCAACAAATGCCACAAATGACGGAAGTGGCCCATGAGGATATAAACCAAGTGACCTTTTGATAGGGTATCGAATATCAAAACACCCCCAAAACATGTCAATCTATTACCCAAATCATTCTTATCAAGGGTCACAATATCAAATAGGGCAACAACATCAAGGGTTTCAAAAACCCCATGAAGGAGTAAGTCCAGAACATCAAATCGCCCTAGATAAAATGGAGAGAGATCTTGAGGAAACTAAAAAAAGATGAAATCCGACGTATCGCCAATGCCATGTGCAAAGTCAAAACACTACATGTCCACAAAAAATAGAAATCATTCCATAAACACCTCAATATCTGCATCAACAACACTTCAAATATCAGCAATATCAAGGAGTCCCGCAACACCAAGGTGTACCTCAAGTGAAAAATCAAAATATACCTCAATCATAGTATCAAGAAGTTTTTCAATGCCAAGGTGTACCTCTAGTGCAATATCAAACTGTACCCCAAACAAAGTATCAAGGAGTTCCACAAAATCAAGAGAAAAACAATCAAGAAAAGCCACTGAGGAAAGATTACCAACCAAGAAGGAAATGCACCCCTTTGGGAGAGACTTTAGAGGTAATCATGCATGAACTAGTACAACAGGAACATATCAAAATCAATGATAGTCCAACTTATGGTGAATCAAGCTTTAAAGTCCCTTGGTATAACCAGTATGAACGATGTGAGTTCCACAAAATCAAGGGTCACCCAATGAATAGATGTGCTACACTCAAGAACCTCATCCAAGACCTCATTGATCAGGGATAAATAGCTATTAAAAATGATGTTCAAGGGCCATCTACTAATAAGAACAATGATAATGTCTCAACCTCAAAAGTTGAAAGCAATGATCAAGAGTTATCTATCACCGATCAAGTTGACAATGTCTCTACATCATCTAGTGAGCAAGAGGACATACATCAAGAAGTTATTCCCAAGCATGATCAAAGTCAATCACCCAAGTCTAGCAATGATTCAGTCCAAGATATATTGACATCATCCAACCTCATGGAAGTACATAGTGATGATCAAGAGACTCTTGATCCAACACTTATACCCAATACAAAAAACCTAAGCCAAGAGTCATTATCCATATGTCCACATTTTGAGAAAAGCCAAGGACCCTTTACAAGCAATCCCTTCTTTGAAATTGATCCATGTCAATAATATGATCCAAAGAATGTCAAAGATGATACCACACAATTTCAAGATCAAGAATCCCTACCATCAAAATATTACAAAGACTTGGTAGATATCTTCCAAGACATCCCATGTTTTCTAAAAGAAGAACAAATCCATATACCAAGCACACATACATCTACCCATGAGATGATTACTCCTAATGGACATGTAGATGATCTTCATCTAAGACAAGAGGCCCATACTCTTGATATCATTACCAAAGAACAAGAGTCTCCTACTCTTAACATCTGTAGATAAGAAAAAGACATAGCAGAAGCTAGAGAAGTATCAAAGAGGGATCATGAAGAAGACTTATACATAAGTTGTGAATCAGAAACATCTTGTGGAGACATATCAAAAATGGATCATAAAGAAGACTTATATATAAGTTGTGAATCAGAAACATCCTATGAAGGCATATAAAAAATGAATCATGAGGGAGACTTTTACAAGGACAATAAATTGGAAACACCTCTTGAAGAAGCATTAAAATTTGATATTTTACAAGAGCAGGCCAAAGATATCAATGAGGAAGGTATCCCACATATAAAGGAGCCTATCAATGAGGAAGCTACCACATTTGAAGATCCACAACAGAGCAAAGAAAGACCAAAACCTTATTTCCAAGGTAAGACATATCCTATTGCAAATGAAATTTTTCAAGGGATTCAATATCAAGGTGGAGAATTAGGTCTACATGAATAGGGTATCTTAGAACCAATGCAGATTATGGGAAATCCTAAGCATCTAGGCCTTGATTATTCAACAACTAAGGGAGCTAAACATATCATGGATACCTCCATAATACTGGGGGAAACTTTATATAATGCAACTATCAACATAGAGAGCACAAAGGGTCCTTATGATGAAACTACTACCAACACTAGAACTAGCCATGTCATGAATCGTCATCCGCATATATTTCCATCCTTTGATTGGGACCAAAAACAAAATAAAAAGCTATATCAACGAAATGAACAAGTCATTGAAGCAAAAGAATCAGCAAGACAAAATGCACAAGAGAGATTCAAATGGATACAAAAGAAAAAGCAAGAAAATCATCCCTATCAAACTCCATTAGTCAAAGAAACTATGGGGCAAAATCAAAAAGGGAATTTCATCCATCAAAGATGTCCAACAATTAGTTCATCATCCCAAGTTTGGAGAGTCAAAGGTTCCAAACTGTCGACTAATCCATCTAAATATCATATCCCTCAACGCATTTTTCCATCCATGATATCCAATCTCACATTGACCATGTGTTGGCAGCAACTCTTTATCATAAGGAATCTAAGGGCACTCTATCATGATGTGCGCACCAAGGTAAGGTTAACTCTGGTATCAACAAGGAAGATAAGAATTTCCAAGGGTTACATTCAAGTGCTCGTATCCTAGCAAAACAACTCCTCCAAGTAGGATATCATTGGCATGTCATGAAAACAACACCCATATCAACACCAGCAGTGTCTACATCAGCACCACCAGGTGGTCCAACATGACCAGAAAATGGTCACCATGATGAAAACCTGGTAAACATGCATCTTGTGTGATATAAAAATCAAGAAAAATAAATCAAGAGAAAAATTATCCTCCAGTGAAAACCACTATGGTGGTGCTTTGGACAAGTACCATGATGAAAACCTAGAAAATAGACATCATATGTAGAATCGAGCATCTACATGCACTATTTCAGGTGGAATCATCTCAGCCTATCCATAACTAACGCAAGCCATTGTTTCCAAAATCCAACTTATCTTGATCTTGACAAATGTTTGATATACATTTTACACTTGCTTATGAAAAAAATCTTGACATGGTTCATTTTCATTGATCCTATCCTATCCTATCCAACATTATCTAAGCCATGAGGCATTTTCCAAAGGGCATACTCTATCCAAACATGTTATCCTATCACAAGATAATCCATCATCTACATTGCTAGACACTAGGGGAAAATGCTTGCATCTTGCTTCAGAAAAAAAAATTGATCTATTTCTTCTAATTCACAATGTAATCTAAACAATTTGTCCTAACAACAAGGTGTACCATCGATGCACTATCAAGGTAACCTTCAAAGATGACAACAACATGGAGTATTCCATCACTCAAATTTTTTAAGATATCAACAGTTTGCTTGAACCCCACAGCTAGTTCAAGTAAGCTTTTCTGCAACATATCCTATAGAAAAACAAGGTGAAGTATTAATCCAAGTTTTAAACATCTTATCCCCCAGGAAAAAGGGTAAAAATCCAAAAACATTTGCAAAACATAAAAAAAAAAACAACATCGTTGGGTTATTTCTTCACTCAAACAGTCTAAGATATCAACAGTTTGCTTGAACCCCACAGCTATTTCAAGTAAGCTTTTCTGTAACATATCCTATAGAAAAACAAAGTGAAGTATCAATCCAAGTTTTCAACATCTTATCCCCCAGGCAAAAGGGTAAAAATCCAAAAACATCTAAAAAACATCAAAAACAAAACAACATCGTTGGGTTATTCCTTCACTCAAACAGTCTAAGATATCAACATTTGCTTGAACCTCACAACTAGTTCAAGTGAATTTCCCACAACATATCCTCTAGACATAGAAATAAGATATCAATGCATGTTATCAATGTTGTTTTCCCAAAAATAGTTCATGCTTTGAGTCAAATGGTCGAACTACGTGGTCTCTACGTGTACAATGTATGCAAAGATTTTTAGCCCCCAGGGCCCTAGGTCATTCCTCTTAGGTTTCCAACATGTTTTATTTCAACTTAGTCAAAAACACAAAATCCAAACAAATTCAAAAACATTCACAAAACAACAAAACCCATGAAACTGATAATCAAATCAAATAGATCCCAAAGTCGTTTCTCCCTCAACTACAGTCATTTGAGGACCAACTGCAATAATTTTAACCCATGATATTAGGGTTTCACTCTAAACATGTCAAACAACACAAAACGATACAAGACATAATGACAAAACGATATTTAGGATGACAACAAGCAAATGCTAACAGGGTTTAAATGAAACAAAGGCAAATTCAAGATCACAACAAAAGTGGAAAATTTAACTACACAAAAAATGAAAACCACATACACCATTGCAAATATCATGAAATTCTACCCCATAAAAAAAAAAAAATCACTGAAAAATACTTTTGTATGACCAAGATATGGTTGTTTGAAGATAGGGTAAAATTGCAAGTCACAGAGCAAACAAATGTGAGATTTTAAGACAAGTGCGTGAAACAAATGTGAGATTTTAAGACAAGTGCGTGAAAAAAATGTGAGATTTTAAGACAAGTACGTGAAACAAATGTGAGATTTTAGGACAACTGCTTAAAACAAAAGCGCCAATTTAGAACAACTGCATAGTTTGCAGACAACTACACAGTTCCTGAATAAATGCTTAAAACAAATGCGCTAATTTTGAACAAATGCGTAATTTTTGGATAGAAACACAAAAATCACCTAACAAAAGCACCAAAACCGATGCAAATGCTCAAAAATCACTAGAACTTTTCTATTGACTAACAAAACTTGTGTACACGCATAATGAGAATGTAATGAAACAAAACGAGAAGCGACAAGGTACATACTACAAAACTGGTACATACTACAAAACCGATGCCTAAAGGACATCCAAACTCTTGAAACGCATCCATGTGATATGAGGCTCCTCAAATCCTCACCATAGCTCCTCGACAATTGACAAAAACCAACATTCAGATAACTTGAAAACACAACAAAGACAACATTAGATAAACATCAAAAAACACAAAAACATTTGAAAAAACTCAAAAAAGCCTATTTTCGCCATCGCCTATCTACAATAAAGGTTCATCCATAATAAATAGCTTGTCACACTCACCCTTTTACAAAACAAAGCAAACAAACAAACAAAGCAAACATCAATAGCTAGAACTTTCAAGCAAAAACAATCACATAAGAGTTGACTATAAACAAACAAAAACAATGCCAGAGTATCAACTACCTATCTTTTTAAACAAGTCCCAACAACATCTTGAGATATGTCTTAATGAATCCATTCCTACGATAGACATGATCAACAACGGATAATAGCCCCACCCTAAACAGATATGGCAAGTGATACTACTACTTTGTGTTTATCTTTTGTGGTCTTACTTTGTGATTTATTTTATTGACTCATTCCCAGGATCTCTCAAGGATGTCCATAAGGATTTAGAGAAGAAGGAATGGGGGAAATTGAGCGTCATTTCGATTTGTTGTTTGTAAGATATGTTTGTAATATTACCATGGTGAATACTTGCTTTATTGAGTATGGAAGTTGTATTAAAACAATTTGTGAAGCAGTTACATGTTAGGTGTTCTATACCTCTCTGTGTGACTGGTTCAAAACATTTTTCACGCAATCCCCCTATATTTTAAACAAATTTTTTGTATGCTTGGTATGCACAAGGATACTCTTTGTTTGTAGAGTCAAATTCCACGCAATAGATACAAAGTCACCTTGGTAATTCATACCCTAGTGCATCGTATCTATTTGCTACATCAAATAGGATTGTTCAAATAGTGAAGTCTCTAAAGCGAAGCAAAGTCACATCATCAATTAACATCATAAATTCTATCCATTATCATATTTCTACTAACTATTAAACATCATCATATTTCTACTAACTACTAAACGTCATCATATTTCTTCTAATTAACATCATTTCTCTATCTATCATCATATTTCTTCTAATTTACATCATTTCTCTATCTATCATCATATTTCTTCTAATTAACATTCATCTCGCGTATAAAATCATCAAAACCATACCCATTCTACATCCACAAATGTTATCAATACATATCATGATGGTAATAAACCAATTAAAAACATCATGTATCATGTATGGGGCATTCATCTATCAACATCCATCACATCATAAAATGAGACAAAGTATGATTCCTTCATCTACACCATATCCATACATACATTATCATCAACATCACATAAACATACAATGAGGCTGAATTGAAGAAGGTATATCTCATATATATATCATCATAAAAGAATATGCCATAAGTACATCCATAATTCCATAAGTGTGATAATAAAGTACAAAATCATAACATATATATGAGGTCTCGACTAGACCAATGAATATATCACACACATGTCTACAAAATGCCTCTGCACCATGAAACAACATGAAGATCAAGTCCCAAAAATGGAAAGACCCCAAAATGCAAACCCACTGCATCAAGTCTTGCTCCAATACACCGAACTGGGCAATAGGATCAAAAAAGTGACGAGGATGTCTCTCTCTCATCATGAGCAGATGAATATTTTCTGCAAGCGACATAAACCAAGACGTTAGGATTTCACTCTAAAACAATGAAGAAGCATAAAACGATGCTTAAACAAAAAAATGAATGCAAGTTAGTGTTTCACTCTAAAAGAAATGAAGGAACATAAAACAACACTTGCTAGATGACAAACGACATGTATGACGCTAAATGAACACAAGCTAGGGTTCAAAACGCAAGCAAGATGATAAAATGATGCTTAAACAAAAAACAAACGCAAGTTAGGGTTTCACTCTAAACCAAGCAAAGCAACATAAAATGACACTTGTTAAGTAAAAAATGACAGTTCAAATGCTAAATGACCACAAAACAAGGTTTCATAACACAAAAATGATGAAGAATGACAATTAGGACAAAAAATAGACACATACTAGGGTTTGGACAAAGTTGTGAGAAAAACGACGGACATAGACTTGAATACCAGATTCTGGGATAAATGCTCAACAGGAGATAGACAAATGCACTAGTTTAGGACAAATGTGCTAGTTTAGGACAAATGTGCTAGCTTAGGACAAATGCACAAGTTTTTGGGTGTAGTTTTTAGACAAAGGCACAATTTTAGGACAAGTGCGCAGTTCTTGAACAAATGCTCAGAAACAAAAGTGCCAATCTTGGAAAAATGTGCCATTTTTACACAGAAACACCAAAATGACATGAAAAAGGTTCCAAAACCAAGATAAATGTGCCAAAACCTCAAAAACAAAACATTTTTCTACCAAGACTTCGCACACGCAAAATGAGAACGAAAACATGATGAAAGCGAAGGGTGAAAAGGTACATATTGGGGCACCGATGTCTGAAGGTCATCTATACTCTTGAACAAGCTCAGAACGATGTGGGGCAACCTCGAATCTTGACATTCTCCTGTTACCAGATTTTCACCTACATGCTCAATCAGGAAGAGCCATCTATGTTTCAAAATGAATGGTACATTTTGTTAAACCTTCTATGCTACATTCAGTTATACAAATGAAACAGCTTTACAAGATTACATGAATACAAAAATTATTACATTCATACAAGTGAATGAAACATAAAGGTTTTACAATATTTTTGAAAATGTAACCTTTATTGAATGTAATTAGTTACATGTGTCTCACACAGCAAGCCGCGAGACTGACTTACTCATTTGATACAAATAAGAATTAAAATATACATGAATGAGTAAATGTTGAAAAGAAATTGAACATGTAAAGAAGGTAACTGGTCATTGCTTGAATGATTGGTACTACAAATGAATCTACTCCTGATTACCTTGCCTTGCTCCCTATAGCTCCTTGGTCCCTAGGTGCCTGGTGTCTGGTTACCTGCATTGGGTAAAGAATGAGTTAGAACAGTAGGTTCTAAGCAATGAAAGGTTGCATTCTGAACATGCACATCTACCCATACATACATTTGTTAATTCCTTTGTGCATCAAATGTAATGCCTACCTTAAGTGTCCATTAGAAGCCAAATAGAAGAACATTATGCACAATTAAGGTAGGCATTTTATTTCTAACTTGTTTGCTTCATGTGCAGCTACAGGTATAATAATATATTTGTTTTTGTTAGATCAAATGAGTGGGGTAAATGTGGCTCCCACAAGGGTTGAGTCCAACTCATGATTTATGCACAACCTTTTAGGTACTGGGTGCATTCAAAAGATCATTTAGGGACCTTCATTAACGGTAGTTTTTGTGAGAAGTGAACTGCAAAGTAGAGTGTAGCAGTGATATGTTTGTGTCCATTAGAGAGCATAAAGCAACATGATCATTCAAAAGATCAATGAATTGATTGCAATCTGGGAACATGTTGTGACAGTAAGTTATGGAGGAGAAAGCCTGTGGGGAATTTATGACAGCAAAGACAAGGCATGTGACCATCTGACATAATTCTTAAAGAGGGAGGAGAATGAATTTAAACATCATGTTTATCATTTTCAACAGGTATCCATCACTTATGATAGTGAATGTGTGTATCACTGTCTTAAATGACAAGTCCCTGCTAAAACAATACTCAATCAAGGAGGAATATAAGTATGAGTGCAGGGTTTTTTATCTTAGGATGATGGAGCAATAAAGTGAAAGGACAGTTTGCATGATAATGAGAGGAATGAAAATGTAATGATGGAGATCTAAGGCATAATACATATGTTTTCAAAAGGCAACAACCAATATCTATGATAATGAAGGAGATGGAGGAATCTTTGTAGTGCTTTTATCTATTCAATGGAATCACAGTGTCATCAGATCAAAATATTGATGCTATCAAGCACAGTCTATGGAGCATATTTCATAGGAATAAAGAGATCTGATATTCTAATTGTCTCAAGAATCATTCATAGTATTCATTTGAACATATCCCAAGATTTGGTGGCTTTGACTTCAAGGTTATCAATATGAAGATGCAAATGGAGTTCCAGGAGAGCCATGTTGTTTCATTGCATTTTTGTCTTGTATATCCACCATGATGCTTCTATATTATGGGCTTTCTCTCAAGGCAATACAAAAGACAAATTATTAACAATTACCTAGAGTCACAGTGACTGTAGGGAAAATCAAATGCTAATTTATAATCATAGTCATGGAGTTCAAGGTGGATGCTTGACAGTCCTTGAATAGCAGATTGATTGAATGCATTTAGTGTTAGATGGAGGATCTATGTGACAAGACCTGAAGGGAATTTTTTTGAATGATAAAAGCTATAGCTGTTTAAATGTATTGAAACAACGAAAATGTATTTGAATCAACAACAACAACGGCAACCGATTTAGATAAAGTTATAGAAAAACCCAAACAAAATAATAAGCCAAAGGCTGCCCCTACACCCTTAGAGCATAAACCAAAATTGGAACTAAGAAAACGGCCAATATCCATGGAGAAAAAATAGAAACTCAGCAAAGATATTGAATCATTCAGTGATATGCCTGAGCTTATAGTTGATTTCCTGAGGAAGCACTCTGATTTGATTGAGAGTGAGGATGAAATTGAGATTGATATTGACACTTTTGATAATGATACATTACTAGAATTACCAAATCTTATAGCCAGATGTCTTAACAATAGAAATCAACATTTCGCTGTGAAGAACCTACCAAAAGTGAAGCCTTGTGAAGCTGAGCTTGCTACTAGATTAAGGCAGGGCAATAGTTCTCCAGTGTACAATGGAAAAGGTGAGGATTATGACACTACATATCGCCATTACATAAAAACAAAATAGGGATACACTTGCATTTTAAAGTCAATAAATGTAATGATGGAGGCCACTAGTTTTGATGACCCAATACACAATTTGTGATACATGTGGATCAAAATACGGTGCAGCCATGAATGAAAACAACAAGGAAACTATTGCAATCAGGTTCCTGTGGAGAAAATACATGAAAAGTGAAAGAAATGTAAACGTTTTCACTGGAAAATGAATTACTAGGGCCCGTGAAGCGACAAAGCTGCAAGATCAAGTGCTTGAGAACGAGCTCAAGATCTTACAGAATGGATTCAATGGAGTTCCAGAAACCCTAGCGATGCGGCTTAGCTTCTTCCTGAAGTTTCCAAGAGACAAATGAAAGGATGCTTCATTTTTTCTTTTGTTTCATTTTAGGGTTTTTTACCTTAGCATATGGCCAATAGAAACTTCGCATTTTTGCTATCTTTTTATGAAAATCAATGTCAACTAATACCCCGAGGCTAAGACTTGTGCCTTGCTCTATGCCTTGTGTGAGGCATGTTCAATATGTATGTTTTGACTTAGTATTACCTTAGTTTAAGGTTTTGACCAAATGCATGGATCATATTGTAAATGCTTAAATTCGAGTGATATCTTATAAATCACTTAAATTTAAGGCATTACCTTTTAAATGCAAAAAATGAGGGAGTCATGCTTTGAATGACTTAGTTAGGCCTTTATGCTTTACAAGCATCTAGGGGTGGTTGGAGTTTGTTGGCCAACACATGGAGAGGATTTAGGAGTTATTTTTTACTCAGTTATGAGCTTTGAAGAGCATCTGGGAGGTTGTTTTGCATGCTTTTATGGTAGACTTGGTCATGCTTTGACTTTTTCTACATTGTGGAAGTGT
Source organism: Sequoiadendron giganteum (assembly GCA_007115665.2). Taxonomy (NCBI): domain Eukaryota; kingdom Viridiplantae; phylum Streptophyta; class Pinopsida; order Cupressales; family Cupressaceae; genus Sequoiadendron; species Sequoiadendron giganteum. The sequence continues at coordinate 470,126,789 of CM021101.1, read as the reverse complement.
TTTGGAGGTGAATTTACATACTAAATTTGGGGCTTCTTGTTGGATCTGACCCTAACTGTTTCTAGAACCACTTTTTAGGGGTTTTTGGGAGGGAATTGAGTAATATAGTCACTTGAGTGACCTTATTGTAGCTAGTTTTGGATTTGGCATTTCTGCACTTAGTGACTTTTGGGTCCTTTGGCAGAATTTTGCAAAGTTTTGTAACTCATGTTTGAGCATGAATATCAGTGAAAGCCTTGGACATCAATAATATTTAGTATTTTGCCTTCTCGCTCTATGGTTTATTGTGTGCACCTATTAATTGATTGAATTGCTTGTGAAATCTGGCTCTTTTCCTTGTGATTTGGTCTCAAATTCAGCACCTTTTGCAGAGATATATGTCATTTCAGGTTATAATTAGTGTTATAAGTGAAATCATTTTTAGTTGTGAGATTTATTTCCCTCTAAGAGTTTTAGCATCCTAACCTCTTTATAAATTACTGATGCAAAGACATATGAAGAGTGAGTTATGTAATCCAGTTTCAGTCATTGTTGGAATTGTGCTTATAAGCTATATATGCATGCTCCAGATAGATTTGGTGTATCACCTTAATTCCTTGAATACTAGTTTTTCAGTTAATGCATATCTTTCTTCCCTTTTCCTCATCAGTCAGTAGTTTAGGTGACACCATAGGAAGTCGGCCTTCTCCGAAGGTTGACCTTTGCCTACAAGTAACCCATAGCTTTAGAGGTCTTCCCATGTTACACTGAGGTGTTGAACACCAAGTTCAACAGGGTGTAATTTCAGTAGTTAACATCTCCCTCAACAACTGACAAAATATGGAATCCAGAGACAAGAATTAGCAAACGGAACCAAGAACAAATGAACCAATTTGAAGATAAATTGCCTATATAACACCTCAAGGAAACCCTAATTTCATCTAGGAAACCCTAATTACACTTACAAAATGTTCCTACTTATAAATTAGAAGTTTTGAATGAGAAACAATGCACAATGACATAGAATATTCTATCAAAACGACAATACAATAGTGTCAAGAGCCTGAACTCAAAACTTGAAATTTTCGGTCAACCTCTTGAGGGGGCAGCACGGAGTCCTACCATCATTTCATTGAACACTGGGGCATAGTGGGGCATAAAAATTTTCAAAAAAAACTTAATCATAAAAATAGAATCCTTGAAACAAAGCAACCATTACTTTGTATCAAAGAGGGGCAAAATGTAGACATGTAAAATTGACTTGACACCTATCACATAGCACTGAATAGCATCGAACGATATCGAACAACATGGAACAACATTGAACAACATCGAATGACATCAAACAGCCTCGAACAAATGTCAAAAGATATGGAACATCATCTCACATCACTTCAGAATGATTTAGAATCATCCTGTAACACTTCAGAATGACTCAGAATCATCCCGTGACACTTCAGAATGATTCGAAATCATCCCGTTGTAGATACTGAAAATTGGTCTAGGCCTGCGAGTACACATTCGACATAGTTTTCTATAGTCCGTGGTCTTGATTAAATAATGTTTATTATTTAATTAACCTTCCTAACACATATTTCCTCTATTAATTAAATACCCCTTTTTAATTAATTCATTAAGTCATTATTAATCTTTATTCAACTTGATTAATTAAATAAATCATATTTATTTAATTATGTCGCTAACTTATTAAATCCTCTATCAATTAAATAATTGCCCCCTTTATCATACTTTTCAACTATAATTAAATATCTTTATTTAATTATTCATTTAACCCCCTTTTCAACTATAATTAAATATTTATTATTTAATTATTCAATTCCACCCTTTTCGAAAGTCAAATTAAATAAATTATCTTTATTTATTTAATTAAATCTTCTTTTTTCGAATGTTGAATTAAATTGACATTTAATTCATATTTAATTATTTATGTCACATTCCTCTGTCAATCAGTTATCTAATCATCCACTCACCTTCTAACTCGAGATCTATTTTTAGTTCTTCAGTTATCTCTCAATTCAACTATTGATCATCTCTGCAGGAAGATTCTCTATCACAACTAGTCGATTAACTAGTTCTAACTCATATGCATGTATGCGTTTATTAATTAAATATCTTTATTTAATTAATTAACTCCTGTTTGCATTCGAATGCATTATTCTTCAACTTCTGACTTTGTCTTTGACATTCAAAGTCTATTTCTTCTATTTTCGAAGATTCTTAACTGAAGATTAAGATCTCGTTCTATTTTTAGTCTTTCTTGACTCACGTTCTAACTCGTGTTCTATCTGAGACATAACTCACATCGCATGGCATTCATCAATCTCGTCCGTCGATCTCTCTTTAAATATGAGCCAATCGTTCGAAAACACATAATCTATAAAATGGCTTGTCATTATCATTATTCCTCTCTCCCGAAATTATAAACTTTTGAGAAGAGACTATTCTTTGATATTTTGCTTAGACATTCAACACAGCTATACTTGCATTCAAACACTGAAATCTGAGGGCAAGAACACTAAAAAGGCAAAATGGAGAAGAGCAATGGAGTTAATTCGAAAGGGTGAATACATATTCAGTGAGATCAATTCAGTTTGTTAATTATTCATTATGTTTTCAATTTCATTCTTTATTGTTTGATTTTAGATTAGTTTTGATTTTAGATTAGATTAGGATTAATATTGTTCGTTCTAGTTGCAGATCTTATCATAGATTTAATCTACAGTTACACCCGTAACACTTAAGAATGACTCAAAATCATCTCGTAACACTTTAGAATGACTCAAAATCATCCCGTAACACTTCAGAATGACTCAGAATCATTCTGTAACACTTCGAAATGACTCGAAATCATCCCGTAACACTTCAGAATGACTCAAAATCATCCTGTAACACCCCGAAACTGTTCAGAATCATCCTGTAATATCTTGCATCATCTCAAAATCATACCAGAACATTCCCACATCACACCACATCGCATCACATCAAAACGACATCAAAAATCCTAATTCCTCTATTAATTGAATAATGCAACATTATTTAATTAATTCACTTTTTCATCATTTCAGACGAAATTAATAAATTTAATTTATTTAATAAAGTCCTAGAAACCTTAATTCCTTTGTTAATTGAATAATACAACATTATTTAATTAATTCACGTTTCATCATTTCGACAAATTAAATAAATCTCATTTATTTAATAAAGCCCTAATCCCACCTTATTTCATCTTGATTAATTAAATAACGCCAATTATTTAATTATGTCTCTAAATCACCTTATTTCCCTAAGTGGATTAAATTATTAACTAATAATTTAATTAAAACACTTTCCCTCCAAAAAAATTGAATTAAATCAAACTATTCAAATCAAATCAAACTAATGCAACTTTGTTTGCAAAAGTCAAACTTGATTTGCACATTCAAATCCCAAAAAGGAATTAATTAATTAAATCAATTAATTCATATTCCTCACCCACTTTCTGATTGAGAAAATTACGATTATTGACTAAGCAATCTAATTTGTTAACTAATCAATCTATTTTGTTAACTAATCCATCTATTCAGTTAACTAAAACATCACATTCTTAATTAAGCCATCACAAAGTTGACTAATCAATCTATTCAATCAACTGATCAATCAAAGTCTTGACTAGCCAATCTATTTCCCAATCACACAAATTGTGCAATCAAATTTGCACAATTATCTCATGTCTAAATCCTCTCAACACACTCTGACTATTGATTTGGATATTCTTCAAAATGATCTTGATTGTCCATTTCAAATATCATTTTCTATATAGCAAATCCCTTTCCTCACAAATAAGGATCAGAGAATTCATATACATTGAGCAACAGAGTGTTTTCAAGATCATCCTTGAGCGAGAGCTTCATCCATTGTATTCGATCAACCAAACACAACAAGCATTCATCCACACTTTGCACACAAACTTTGGAGGCTTCATTGTGATAAGAACAATCCAACATCAAGAGAATACACTCCGCTACGGGATGGTAAAAGTTGTCTTTTGTTCTTATTTTGGTAATTAGTAGATTCCTTATCATGTTTGCATTAGTATAGTTCAATTTTGTATGTGTAGGTTTCCATATTTTAGATTTTGAGATTTTTAGCTGTAGATTAGATTTCTTCATCAGATTGCTCTAATGTCCCTTTTGGATCATTAATCTAACGTCCTCATTCCCCCTCACATAGTATTCTTCATGTTATTTCCATTATTTTGTATTTTATATATTTTTCATAGCATAAAACTCTATTAGTTAGGCAATTAGTAGGTTTTTTGGTGTTGTATACCGTACTTTACATTCTTTGTCCATACGGATGCCAGTGCGTCCTTGAGACACCAGTGTGTCGTGCTAGAGTCTGTGATCCATGTTATAGTCCTTTGGTAATGGGTTTTCTGAATTATGGTATGAACCTTGAAAACCAACTCTCTTGATTCCTTGAAATATTCGGGTTAGTAGAAGGAAAGTGATAGACCATTTGTCCTTCCTTTTCAGCCCTTAAAACCCCAAATCTTTTCAATCCATTCATCTAGCTTGAGGTAGATCAGGGCAGCCTATTGTTCTAGACTCTCTTTTGACCTAGAGTCCTTGAGCAATCATTCCCCCTCCTCTATAGAATGATAATTATAATATTGAAACAAGAATTGTATATAAAGTTGAAAGACCATTGGTTAACTCATATGAATAGTTTTTTGATAGACATTGACATCTATTTTGTGAAAAACATTGTTCATATGCCTTCTATGTAACTGGATGACTTTTTATGTAAATAGTTAAACTTTTGAAATAATTAGAATATCGAAACAATAATTGTATATAGTGTTGAAAGACCATTGGTTAACTCATACGTATAGTATTTTGATAAAGACTTTGACATCTATTTTGTAAAAAACAATTGTTCATATGCCTTCTATGTAAGTGGTCGAATTTTTATGTAAATAATTAAACTTTTGAAGTTTTAAATATTGTGTACATATTTCCAATTATGTAAAATATTTCATATATATATTGAAATCACTCTAATATGATTTGCAAAATTTGGAAAAAACTATTAGATCATTACATGCATATTCACTAATTTTCTAAAATTATACAGTTTTTACCAACTAAAATTTCTTGTTTTTTGTCCCATATTGTGTTATTATAGAAGTAGGTTGAAGTAACACATTTCTTCGCCATCCTTGAAAAAGTGCATAGTATAACAACCCGAGTAAATCGTCAAGCAATGAAGAGGTGAGTTCCACTCGTCTTCTTCAACATGATTAAACAATTAATTATTGAATTGTTCCTTCAATTGAATATTAAAACATACAAGAATCCTAAAATGATGTTTATCGTGTCTAATTGTAATTTACACCATTAAAATTTATCTTTCTATTTATTTCAATATAATATGAAACTATGAAATGTGTCATTTCAAATATTTTAATGCATTCATTTCAAATATTTTAATGCATTTATCAGAAACACAAACTTCACTATTACAAAGTATATTATATCTCAAGACTAATTATTTAACAACTATTGTCCATACATTATTATGAAATAGGAATGAATCTTCCAAGAAACGAAGGTTCCAAAAGACTCGTGCCTATCACAACATTGAATCCTTACCAAAAACAATGGACAATCAAGGCTAAGGTGATTACAAAATGACAACTTCATCATTTCAAAAATACAAATGGGGATGGAAAAGTTTTTAGTTTTGACCTTCTTGACTCTGATGATGATGAAATCAGAGTAACATGTTTTAATTCTATAGCAAAACTCTTTTGATATCGTATAGACACTAGGAAAATATTCATAATTTCCAATGGAACCCTCAAAATAGAAAATAAAAAATACAATAATCCGAACAATGATTGGAAAATTCTCTTAGATACTACTTCCACAGTCGAAATTTGTGTAGACAAGAATACACAGATACCCAAGCTTCACTTCAAATTAAAAGAAATTATTGAACTTAAGGACATGGAAAATAATTCCATTGTCGATCTCATAGGTATAGTACTATCAATTGGTGTAGCCAATACAATTGTCAGAAAGAATGGCACACAAACACAAAAACAAACTCTACAAATTAAGGATATGTCGACATCCATAATTGATCTAATAATGTGGGGATATTTTTGCAACAATGAAGGTTAAAAACTTCAAGAAATATGTACTAAAGGGACTTTTCCAATACTTGTCGCAAAGGCTACACAAATTAGTGATTATGGAGGGAAATCTGTAGGAATAATTCCCACAACCCAACTGCTCATAAATCCATAGATGGAAGAGTCTGAACAACTGAGATCATGGTTTGATAATGAAGGAAAAAATCTTATTTCCCAATCTATGACAAAGGACTACTCATTTTCTAGAGAAGCTCCAACATTGAAAAATGTTGTTGACATTAACACTCGCAGAGATGGTTTATCAAGTAGAGGATAATGTATTTTGGTCAAAGCAACATTGTCTTTCATAAAAAAAGACAAATTATGTTACACAACTTGTCCCTTGGTAATTGACAGTAAGAAATGCAAGAAAACGGTGAACAAGACAAAGATGGTCAATGGCATTGTGAGAGATGTGAAACTACTTTCCCTAATTGTGATTATAGATATTTACTACAATACAAATTAGAAGACTGCATTGGTTCATTTTGGGTGACTGCTTTTGAGAAAGTAGTTGAGGAATTATGGGCATCACAACAAACGAACTCAACATTATTAAGCATCAAGAAGAAGATCAAATGAAGTTTACATATATAAAATGATACAAAAAGCACTTTTCCAAAAATATGTCTTCTTCATTCATGTGAAAGAAGACACTTACAATGATGTAAAAAGAATCAAGAGCACGGTGATCAAAACTGAGAAATTTGATTACTCATCCGAAAGAAAGGCTATGCTTGCTTTGTTATATAAAATGTAGGTTTATGATATAATGTACAAAATTGATATATAAACCATATGTGTAAAAAAACAATAATTTTTCTTCTAAAACTTGTAAATACTATTTTGTGGTGTCACAATACATGTATGCAAAGCTTCTTTTTTTAAAAACAAATCAATATATAATATACTCAAACACTAATATATAACATATAACATAATTGAATCATACAAAAAACTATACTCATGTCATGTTTAATTTAAATCAAATAATATATGAATATATGCATTATGTTATACCATTCTACAATAAAAATATTTCACACTCATCTAATACTTAGATGTTAATCTTAACATGCATATCATATTCCAGTTTCGTATTCTTATAAATATTATGATAGTACACACCTATTTGTATTGCTTTAATGCAATATTGATCATGTACGACTTTAACCGCATCTAATCATGGTAATGATGTCTAAGAGAATAATTATTTTTGAGAAATTTATTTACTGAAATTGATTGCAAACAGTGGTAAATATATTGTTGTTTCTCATTTAGACGGGGATAAATTTGTGGGATATATTTTATTGTTTGTTTGAATTTTTTTGTAAGAATGTGCTAGGCTATAAATTATGTGGGAAACTATCAGGCTATAAATTGTTATTTGTTTAAAATTTTATGTACTTGAATATGTTGAGCTCTAGGTTGTGTGTCTAATGATAATGTAGTTCACGTGCTTTGCACACTTATTTGAATTATAATATTTTTCCCTTAATTTGTGGTGCTCTATATAAAAAAAATGATTAGATTTAATTTTTAACAAACTTAAGGTGCTTTCCACAGGATTTCTATTACCATCTACATTGTTATATTGCTGCCTAAAGCTACAAGCTTTATTCATTACTACATAAATGTTCTTCCTCCTATCAATTCGTTGATCATAATGGTTTTAAATTTTGTCTTGTGACAAATGCATGCTCTGGTTACCAATGTAATAAAAGAACCACTTCAAAGCTCATGTTTGGGTATAATCTATTTTCTCATATAATTTGGTCTCACAATATTGAGGTCTACAACAAAGATTTAAATTTTTATTTAGATATGAGCTATACCTAGGATGCACATAAATGTACACAACAAATTTTGCAAATACTTTTCACATTTTAGAATCAAGTGTTTTTTGGTGCCTTTGCCTTCCCATGTTGATTGGGGTGGGACTTGGACTTATGCATCTTGTTGCTTCTTGCTTCCTCCCACTATTTCTTACAGTTTCCCTTGCCAATGGTATAGTTTATGACCTTTCCCTTCCTACTTCTTTTTGCTCTTATCTGCCTAGGTTTTCTACAGTTCTATCCAGACTAGTGAATTTATCTAGTGGTTCTATCATGCCCTTATTTTAATGTTTTAAAATCTCTTTAGAAAATTTCATGATACCTGCTAGATTCTAATTGTCCAGGCCAAAGTTTATAAATACTATGTAGGAGAAAAATCCTAGAATGATTGTTAAATTCTATTACATGAAGTTGAAATTTAGGGGTTTATTGTGTTGGATATATATCACATATTTAAGAATTAGTATCATATAAAATTATTAAGCCTAACATCCCTCCCAAACATATGCAGTAACCAAGACCAAATTTGACCAATTCTTTGATTGATAAGATAAGATTGAGGATTTGTAGTAATCGACTAAGAAATTTGTACGATTTCACTGATTTATTGTTTAAATAATGTTTTGGTTGGAAATACGGTGTTTAACTGAGAGATTTGTTGGAATTCACTAACTTACTATTTAAATTGTGTTATTGGTTGGAAATAAAGTCCTCATAGCGGTCCATGAAATCCTTATGGATAAGGCACTCGATAAAAATAATCCCGTGGCATCATACATATCAGTAAATATATATTTCCAAATAAGTTTAAGTTCATTAAACTGTTTGTCTTTCTTTCTAAAAATCACCCAACATTCGTGATAGAAGTAAATTCCCTCTCCTTTGATATCTATAATTATTCAATTTATTGATTCAAAACCTTTTTTTTCTCATTCCTAGGATTTAGAATATTTTTTCACCACAAGAAGGCATGTGAGAGCTATTAAAACAAAAAAAATACCTAATGCAAAGGTTGGATCTCTTTAGTGGATTCATGTAATGTTCACAATAAAAATAAATTGACTATAGAATAAGGATTGTGAATTTGTAGACATTGTTATTGTGATTCCTCACTTTAACTATCTCTATTTTGACTCAAGGATTGATAGATGATTATTGTTAAATGATTCATTGTATATTTCAACCATCTTGGGTTGTATAATGTGACACTTTCATCTTCTTCATTAGGATTTAATTTCACTATGTGATGTTATACAAGGTGTAAGAACTTACTTTAAGGATGTTATAAATATTGTTTTTTATACGTAAATAGCTTTTTATTGATATCAAAATTGGGTGTACAAAGCGTTGCCTCAGTGGTGATGATTGTTGGTGTGAATAAATTCATTTAGTAGGTAATTAGGGGACTTATTCACATGTTAAGTTTACTTAGGATATAAGATTCTTATAGAAGGATGAGTTGTCTCATCTAGAACTTACCTTATCTATGCATCATTTCCTAGGTAGTTAGTTAGTTGTCACATGTCATAGGATTAAGACACATGTCACAATAATGTTCAATCCTATTCCTCACCTTTCCTATATAAGGAGGGCATCATATGTACTTTGTCATATTTAGTTGGCCGTTCTTGCATCTTAATGATAGCGTGATATTTCTGCCATTTCTCTCTTGTGGAAGTTATTTTGTCTTGCAAGTGATCTTCGGGTGTTTGAGGAGTTCATCATAAACTCCTACATGGTATCAAAGCTTCAGTGCTACAAAATTCTTCCCAGATCTGAGGGACCAATGTGAAAGTTTTGTTGGGTGCAATTTGGGGTCTTGAGAGCCTCGCCATTGAATCTAAGGTGTTAAAGAAAGTCAAGATCGACTTTCATTTCGTCAAAATCTAACATATTTTGTCAAATCTACAAGGGTTTAATGCAAGTTGTTTTTATTGGAGTTGTTTTCATTTTTGCTTCAAAAATTCTGCTTCCACTCATTTCTAAGAAAAACGATGTATGGGTTTTGTAGCCAGGGTCGAAATCTCATCTGGGTATCAACTAGATTTTGCAGATAGTGAGCAGATTTTGTAGAAACGACTATCAAATAGCCCAACACTAATTTTTTCCTACAGGTGAAGTTTGCTTTTTTTACCAAATCGCATGTTTTGGTTTTTGGATTCAAAAACGATTTTTGGGTTTTGTTGGTAGCATCAAAATATTATTTGGGTATCCATTATTTTTGGTGCGCAACAAGTAAATTTTCCACAAATCAAATCAAAAGGTTCGTGTCTGCATTGATGGTTGGCATAATTTATCCCTTTAAAAAAAAAATCGTAACTTGGGCATACGACGTTCGTTTTTTCGAAAACTTTATATCATCGGAAATATGATTTCATCCTCTATACAAATCTAAGGTTATTTTTCATCATGGAGGCATATATAAACATTCATTATTGCATGTACTATTTCCTTTTTTGCATGCATTAGGTTTGCATTTTTTTTTCACTTCATTTCACTTCCAAATCATTTTTTAATTGACTATTGCTTCATAGATTCGAGGGTTGCATGATATAGTGGGTGTTCCAATGTTCCTTGGCATTGGGTCTGCTATTGCTTTATCATGATTTTTATTTGAGTCATTGAGTGACTCTAATATGGTTTCTAGTAAACAAAAGTATCTTTCCTTGCTTGCTGAATTGAGGACTCCAGTGTTACTCCACAAGTGTACTTCTAATGCTTCTTTTTGCAACAAGTTATATCAATATGGGGGGCTATATATGGCCTCTTTTATCATCCTTTGTGTGGATGGAGTTTGATTGGATTTGTGATGGATCATTTTATTGAGGGGCCGCTAAATGGTCTCTTCTTCTTTATTTCTCTTATGGGGAGTCTTTTTCCTCGAATGGGGTTTTGTCCTCTCATTTTTTATGGAGAGCATTATTATATTTCATCTCTCTTTTGGGGAGGATTTTTGTCCCACTGGGTTTTCCCCTTTTCTCTGATTGTGAGAGATTTCATTACATTTGCATTTGTACATGGTACCTAACATGGCCTATTAGCTAGGACCCATCATTACATCTTTGCATAATAATCTTCTCTCCTAAGTTGCACTTAAGGGGGGTGTTAGTGTGAATAAATGTATTATACCTTCTTAATTCACTCATTAGGTAATTAGGGGACTTATTCACATCTTAAGTTTACTTAGGATATAAGATTCTTCTAGAAGGATGAGTTATCTAATCTAGAACTTATCTTATCTATGTATCATTTCCTAGGTAGTTCGTTAGTTGTCACATGTCATAGGATTAAGACACATGTCACAATCATATTCAATCCTATTCCTCACCTTTCCTATATAAGGAGGGCATCATATGTACTTTTCCATATGTAGTTTGGCATTCTTACATTTTAATGATAGCATGGTATTTCTATCATTTCTCTCTTTTGGAAGTTATTTTGTCTTGCAGGTGATCTTGGGGTGTTTGAGGAGTTCGTCATAAACTCCTACAATGATAATAGACCATACCTACCACCCCAATGCTACACCCACTACTAGACCATACAAATTCTACCCAAGAATGACTAGACACAAGTAGCCCAAACCAAAGAAACCATTACATATTACAAAAAATATGTTTTGTCCACCAACCAATTTTACGCCTTCATTGCCATTGCTCAACCACCCAGAAAGACAAAGGAGAGTACACAAAAAGCCATAAAAATATACCAAAAACACAAACCTTAGAACTAGAACCCTCATTCGAACAACACTCCTTCATCCAACAAATATTCATGAAACTGCTCCTTCCTGTCCACCCCCAGCACAACCTCCAAATACAAATAGACCTTCAAAAAGTCTGCACCACGCCATGTCCGCTCGCTATGCACTTCTATCTCATTGCCCTTGACATCTAGAAGGAATGGATACCATTTCACACAAATGTGAGGCAAAAAGACCTTGGCTAGGTCTCGTGGGCAAGGCATTCCCACACCCAGCTCTGCTACGATGAAAACATCTTCCACCCTACCGAGAAGGTCTGCTATTACCAGCTTATGTGCCATTAACAATACCATTACTTTTGGGAGTTACAAATCCAAGAGTGCAACTACAAACCATGATGTTATGTCCACATTCATGCAGTAGCGTTTAGTGGACACCATGAATTCTTTGCCCAAGATTAGCTCCACTGCTCCAAGAACCAAAGGGTCTTAATCCTTAAACATTAAACACACTTGATTCTCCATTATCTTCCCCAAGAACACCCACAGCTTATGCATGACTGTCACACAAATAGGTGTCTCCCTTTCCTCCACACTGATGCTTGCCCAGAACAACTTCTTGCTGATTGACTGAACAATTTACCTAACACCCACAAAACATGTACCAATAAATGAGCAAGGTCACATCATCCAAGGTGATTTTCCTCCCCACATCCTCATAAGAGCCTCGAAATGATCCATAATATAATTGAAAAGACCCTTCATTAAATGCCTACACCACCTCACCATCTCGTACCATGCCACCTAGGACAATGTTGTATGACACCCCCTCCGAGCATACCAGCACATAAACAAATGCCTATCCCACCTAGTTGCCATAGAAGGCAAATTCCTTCTTAGCCCAGGACCCCAACCTCATAACAAATATGAGTCATTGAGATGCCTTCCACACCCTCATTCACCAATCTATTCGCCAACTCATTGGCCTCCCTATATACATTATTCACAGAGAAAGTTGATAAACCCTATGTTAGTTTGCAAGCTTCTTCAAGAAGAGGTTTCAACTGCTAGTTTAATAACTTCCTAGATTTTAGCACCTATATGACCACCATCGAGTCTCCTTCTATTTCAAGCTTCCCAAGCTTCATCTTCCTACTTAGTTGGAGCCCACAAATGAGGGCCCTGAGTTCAACCACTATGTAGGTCCCTTTCGGTAAAGGCACTGACCTTTCAACCACTAATCTTCCTTGGAGGATTCCACTTCACTCTGGTGCACTTTCCCTTTTTTCCACCTTGTTTATGTACCCCCTAATTAGGGATGATTAGGCCATACCATACATTCCTCGTTCTTGTGCCTGAATCCAAGAAGGTTGAATCATCCACGTTCTTTTGGGCTACCCTATCATTCACCACTTCCACAATGGCCGCCTCCAGCTTGTTGATGAAAGTGGGAAAATCACTCTCACTATCCATAAAAACTCTCCTATTATATTCTTTCCACAGTTCTAAGACTACAATCAATGGGTTGGCCACCCACATATTGCAAAAGAGTGAGTTCTTCTTCAACGTTGACCAAGACGTGAATAATGCAAGTATGTCATTTAGAAGAGCACCACTCCAACCTAGTCTCACATAGAGCCATTTCCAATATGCTTGAGAAAATGGGCAGCCAACCAAAAGATAATTTGTGTCCCCCTCCACTCTCTTACACATTACACACCTTGACGAACCTGAGTATCCCATCCTTTTTGAATTTTTCCGTCGTTAGGATCTTGTTCTATAGCACCGCCCACGTAAAGGTGCCCGCTTTTAGGAGGCAAGATCAATTCCAAAAAAGGTGCAAAGGTGGTAAAGAAACTTCCTCTATCAAACATTGCATCTGATATCCTTCCTTAGACCTGTACTGACCCGTAATTGATCCTACCCAAACCAACTTGTCTTCCACCACACAAATCATTATAATATGCTTATCTAGTTCATGCCTTAGCAAAATTGCTTCCTCATGAGGGATAAGTCCCAGGGCAAGAGACTTCCATGCATAAACTAGCACCCCATCTAATCTGACTTCCTCCAAATAATCACATACATGTCGACCCCAAACCCATTGCAAAATGGATTTTGCCTGCTCCAACACCAGACAACTATCGATACTCAGGAAGCCACACCATGAATATTTCCAAAAAAGGGTTGTTTTATCATCATGCACATCCCAAGACAGATGGTCCTGAATTAAAGGGTGGCATGCTTTCATGAAATTCCATATCATCGAGCCGTTTGGAAAATTCTTTGCTATTAGAATGTTATTGACCTTGTTGTCATTCAAATATTTACACTAAAGGATCCTCGCCCGTTTTTCTTTGTTGTGTGTGTACATGCCCCAAATCAAATTCACACCCAATGCATGATTTTGTTTGACCAAGTTCCTAAGCCCAACACCCCCATTCCCTTTTGATTTACATATCGTCTCCCATGCTATCAAAGGAAATTTCTTCAGGTCAGAGGAGCCTTGCCAAAAGAAGAGTCTCATGCTCTGGTTAAGTTGCACAACCTTTTTTTCCAGGCAACATCGGACAAGACATGGGATAAATTGGGAGGGTAGAGATAACTACCTTGAGCATAACTATCCTACCCACCCAAAACAACCACTTCACACCCCAAAGCCAATATGTGATTATTGACTATGTCTACCAGAGGGTCCCACAACCTGCCAATCCTTATCCCTCTTTCCAATGGAAGTCCTAAATATGTCATTGTCCAATCCTAAAATTCAAAGCCCTAGCCACCTCCATCGCTCGTCTATGGTTTGTGTTCAATAAAAAGATTTCAGATTTAGCGTTACTTACCCATTGACCAAAGGCATCCTCATAACAATTAAAAATCCTTTTGAGTGTCAATGCTTCCCTCTGACTAGTGGCACCAAAACACATTGTGTCATCAAAAAAAAATTGGTGGGTGACCCGTCAGCAGCCCGCTTGTGACTTGAATACCTATTATTAGATTGCTAGAGGTTTCCCTCACCAACGCTCTACCCAAGGCTTCAGCCATCAAGATGTATAAGAAAGGGGACATGGGGTCTCCTTGCCTTAAACCTCTAGAAGCTTCAAAGAAACCCGTTGGCTCACCATTTATGATGATTGAATACCTCAGACCTTAGCTATAGGTAAAGATCCAAGACACCCACTCCTTGTCAAAGCCTAAGGCTTTGAGTATCTTGCACAAGAACCTCCAATCCACCATGTCATATTAATTTTTATATCAAGCTTCACCAACATACCTTGACACTTTTTTTTCTGTAGTGAGTGTATTACCTCTTGCACTATGATAACCCCATCAAAGATAGAATGACCAAGAACAAACCTAGATTGCTCCTCATAAAACAATGTAGGAAAAATGGTATTTAGTCTATTGACCATTGCTTTCACCATAATTGTTTATTTTGTGTTGCATAATACAATTGGCCTAAACTCGTCTAGTGTCCTTGGCTTTTCTATTTTTGGTACCAGGGCCAAAAAAGTTTTGTTGATTTCCCTTAAAATTCTCTCTGAAGCTCGCGATTCCTCCAAGGCTTCAATCGCCTCCTATCCAATGATGCTCCAACAATTGTGGAAGAAGCAGGTCAAGAAACCATCTAAGCTTGGTACCTTGTCGGGATGGAGTTGGAATGCCACACATTTGATCTCTTCATCAAAAAATGACATCATTAGCATCTTATTTTTCTCACGAGTGACCAAGGTCAGTATTCCTATAAGCATAGTATGTTGTGCACGCAGATTTGAACCTTCTAGATTGTTAGGAAGGAAATGAAAGTAGCCAACCACTTCCTTCATGATCTCTCCAACCCCATAAACCACCTCTCCATCCACCTTCTTCAGGCTAGAAATCCTATTCACTTCCCTTCTGATTCTTATGGAGTTGTGGAAAAAATTTGAGTTCTAATCTCCCTCTTTGATCTAGAGATCTTGGGATTTCTGACACCAGAAGACTTCCTCTCAAGCCAAGAGCTCCTCCCATGCCTTGAGCGATTCTTTATCTTTTATGAAGAGCTCCTCATTCATTCCTTTGGACAACACCCCTTCATTAAATTCTTCAAGATCCTTTTATACGCATTTTTTTCTTCAAATATGTTTTTGAAAAGGTTTTTGTTCCACACCTTAACCTGTTGCTTCAACAGTTTCAGTTTGCTCACGACCTTGTAGATCTGATTGCCTTCAAGCTATGCCCCACTCCACCATTCTACTACATGCTACAAAAATGATGGGTCCCTAAACCACGTCTTCTTGAAGAGAAATGGGCAACAAATTGCTCTCTTCTCTCCACTTATCTCCAGCTTAATCGAGTAATGATATGAGCCTGAGAAGGGCACTATACTCCCTTCTAGAGAGAATGGGAAGGTAGTGAGATCTCCCCAAAATAAGAATCTATCCAACTTTTCCACGATGCTATTGAATCCTAGTCTATGATTAGTCCAAGTGAAATTCCCATTCACCATTTGAATCTCCATTAAAAAAAATCAATTTACAAAGTCTTCAAAGTCCACCTGTGATTGCATCTTCCTATCAACTCTGCCCTTTTTATCTCCAGAATGAAGAATTGTGTTGAAGTTACCTCTCAAAATAAGGAATGGATCTTGATTCACCAGCATGGATTCCTCAATATCTTCCAGGTCCTTCACTTTTGTGTACAACTAGAAGGGCCATAAACATTAATCAACGTAAAAGACAAGCTTGATATTAGACATCTAATTTTGCATGCCAACCAATTTCTCCCTACTGCTACTTCCTCCACATACATCACCTGGGGGTGCCACATGGTGATGATTTCCCTAGAAGCCCACACTACACCCACAAACAAAAACTTCCAAGACTTATATTTCATTTTTAAGCTCCTTAGCTCTTCACTCCCCAACTTTATCTCTTGAATTAATGCTAAATCTGTCGCTTTGTTTTCTAAAAGGTTCCTGATTAGGTGCTTCTTGTTAGGGGAATTTAAGCCCCTAACATTTCATCTTAGAACCCTCATTGGCCCCTAGGATGGGTAACACCCTTCCCTGATCTCAAATGCATTATTATTTTTTACTGCCCCACAACCTCCCCCCCATTAACCTCTTTTCTTTATTATTTTTCCTAGTAACTTTCTTCTTGTCACCACAGTCTAGTTTGCTTCTGCCACAAGTAGTGGGTTAAACACCCAATTTCTTCTTCGAGACAGTACTCCCATCAGTCGTAATCTTCTCTCCTTCCTCACATGCTTCAACTTCTAACTCCCCTAATGTTGCCTCCCCCAGGACCTCCCCAAACACCAGTTGTTGAGCTTCATCAACCTCTTCCTCTACCCCCCAATCAACCTCCTTGACCGGGATGATCTATAATTATTATTATTGACAAACATCCTTATCATCCCACTCTTTTGCTATGCCACTTGCTCCATAGTTTGGAGAGGGCTTACTCTTTTCCCCTGACAATTCTCTAAGTTCATTCCCAACCTCCAGAATAGTTTCCCATTCATGGCATAATTGCTCCTTCTTCTCTATCTTATCAATGAATTCCTCTCTAAACTCAACCCTTGGAGATCCCAACCCTTGCTCCCTCAAATCCCAAGTTTTCTCTTGTATCTCAACCTCCTAAGACTCTCTATTTGCCTCCTTCATCCCAGGATTCTCAATCTCCTTATGCTCGTTAGTCTCATTCCTCACTTTCTGATCTACATTGTTGCTTGTCCTGAAACCACATCGCTTCCATATCTTCCATACCATTGATTGACATTGAGAAAATCTCTAGCCCACCTTCTAAAACCACCTTCCCCCATTGTGAATCAGTTCAATCTCATCCCATAGATTGCTCCAAGGGGCCACTTCTACGCATACCCTCCTCATTCCCTCACTCCCTTCTTTTATCACCTCATCATCAATCTCCATAACGGGCCCTAAAGCTTCTCTGATACATTCTAGAGCCTCTCTATTCCAAAATTTTGTGGGGAGATTTTCCAGATTGATCCAGATATCCATTCTATTTGGAGTGTGGGACCTTAGATCAAAATTCCCTTCCAAATTTTTAAAATAAAACCCTTTCCCATCCATGGCCAAATCCTTCGAAGCCAGGATCTCTTGCTTAGATTGTGTCGAGGTGTACAAGATCATGAAAAAACTATTTTTAAGGAATTTAATACTTACACTTTCCTTCCATTTTCTCTCCCACCATTGCTTCATTTTCAATTTGGTGCATCCATCTCCCCACCATTTAATAAAAATGGCATTGTCTTCTAGCATGAACATCGAGGCTTCAGTCAAAGTCATTGGGATTTCCTACACTGTATTTTTTCTCCCATGCTTTGTGGATTCATTTCCCTAATCTGAGTGCATCCCACTCACCACTTGATCCCTATTCCTCTCTGCTCCAGGCTCCCCCGTTACATTCAGATCTGGCTTCTCCCTTCCGCTTTCCTTCCCTTGACCATTCATCGTGATCCCTATAGCTTCCAGATCCCCTACTGTTTGCTTCGTATTTGTTGCTCCCCTCCTTTTGCCCTTGTTGAGGTTCCTTTGCCTCTGGAAGGCTTCCCGACCCGCACCAAACTACTTCTACCTTTGCCTCCCATACCATAGATCTAGTTCATTTCGAGCCCTTGAGTTGAAGGGTAAGCAATCCGTCTCACCCCACCACCCAAAATATTTTCCATAGATCCATGGGAGATCTCTCCTTTGGTGGTTTCAACTTGTGTTATTTTTCCCTTTGTTCCAAGAGCCCTCCAAAGCCCCTTGACCTTGTGTATTAGCATTATTTCTGGCACCCCTGCTACTCCTACCAAACCAAAGGTTTTATCTTCCTTGAGCTTGGGCCTAGTGCCTCTCCTTGAGCCTATTTTGCAATGACGACCACTCCTCCACATTTGTAGTCCATGACATAGCTCCAATCTATCGAAAAACTGTCATGAGCTCCCATTTCACTCTTTCATTAGGATGTTATAAATATTGTTGACATAAATAAATGTCACACATTTTTTCATATATATCACATAGTATTCTATAGAATTAAACAATACATTATAATCATGATAGTTGACAAATTTGTTTAACATTCTAGATATGGGTCATTTGAAGAGGAACTTTAAATTTGAAGAACAAAGGAAAGAATATCAAAGACAATATCAAAGACAATACCAAAGAGAATATCGGAAATGACAAAGGGAGCAAACGACATATGCACGAAGGGAAGAGGAAAGAAGAAAAATAAATGAATCATACAAAGCAAGATATGTAAGATGAAGACTAGAAACAACAACTGAACAATTATATTTGCAAATAAAACAGGAAGAAAATAGACATACATCAAATCCAAATGGCTTACTTGCCATAGATTTAAAAAAAATAAAATTGGTATTTCGTAACCACTTAGACTCCTACAAATCACCACCAATTTGTTATGTTTGTGAAGAAACATACATTGGAATCAACATTTTGACCACTATAGAAGGTACTATGTGCATAAGATGTAAACAAGAAAGAGGAATACACATATTCTCAATGCAAAATAATATGAATCATGGATCTCAAGTAGCTGAACTAATAAAGCTCACACAAGTAAAGGAAATGTTGATTGCACGTGTAAGCCCAATTTTATACGTTACACATGTAAGGGGTGGTCAATATAAATATTGAGGACACACAATAAGCTTCCCATGACATATTGAATAAATATCAAATACATTGCCACATGCTATCACAAATTTGACAATTATTATAAGTTTAGAAAGAAAGATCAACGTGGCACAACTTACCACTTCATAGTGAACAAAGATCATGTTTATAAAGCATTAAAATACAAAATCACCCACAATTTCTTTTATTCAGATGTCACTATAGATGGAAATTCTCTAGAAACTTTAAATGGGAATCATGATCAAAATATTTTTGACCAACCAAGGATTATGCATATAGAATCTCAAGCAAATACAAATGATATATTGTATGTTGAAGCAACAATTGAGAATAATGAAGAAAATATTATTCAACACATGACATTGATTGTTTCTCAACCACCTAATTCACAAAAAGAGATGGACTTGATCCATGCATGGATAAAAAACCCAAACACAAATCTAATGACACTATTCGACTGCCCAACAGTTGTTGAATCTCCAATAAATGAATATGTCACACCAAGATTGCTTGATATGACATTCCCAATATTATTTCCAAATGATATATGTGATTGGTTAGAACCACACATCAAGAAAGTAAACCTACATGAATATTCCAAGCACCTATGCTGTTATAAAGATAATTGATTCGGTAAACACCCAAAATTTTGATATTATATGTCAAACATGAAAATGAGACATCGTGCATAGACATCAACTATAGTTTATATGAAAAGAAATCTCCATGACATACCTATCACAATCAATAAGCTTCGTGAACATATTAACAATATGCCCTAATCACAACTTGTAGATAGATCAATGCAATTCAGAACTTCTCTAAGAGGTACAAGGTCATATTGGACAAAATGTCATTCAAAATTGATAGACATGTTGCATCAAATTGGTATGCCCACAATTTTCTTTACATTAAGTGCAACTGACTTATACTGACCAGAATTACATGCACTAATGCTAGGTACATTGTCAACCACACCAAGAGAAGCACATCTTTGGAGAAAACAAAATGTAATTGACTACACTCATATAGTTGCACAATACATGCACTTACAACACTCTCAATTCAGATAAGAAATTTTAATGACTCTATTAGGGATTATACTAATCTTAACCTTAATCTCCTTCTTATGTCTGCATACATCTATTGTTCTTATCCTTCTTCCCAAATCTGAGTATATAATATTTGTGGATCTACTGCTATGCTTAGGGATATCTTCCTCACAAATCTACTTTGACTATATATTAATTCTTTCCTTCACACAAGGTTGTTGGTGTACATCAGATTTATTTCTTATTATTATCATATCGGACTCTCCATATATCTGCTCTTAACTTCACTAATTTATCATATCTTCTGCTTCTGCACTTATGAATAATTCTCCATTATATTCCCTCCCCATTTGATTCTCGTTCTATTCTTCTTAAACACCTCCTCACATGCTCGTTCACCCAAAGGAGGCAACCATTCATAAAGGAGGCAATGTTTTGTTAACTATGCACTTTTTCATTACATAATTTAATGGCACAACTTTATCCTTATTATGGAGCGCTGCCTTTTACTTAATAAATTTGAGGGCTCCTTATGATATTAATAGGAATCGTTGACTTTCTCCAACCTAATAATAAATTTTCCCTTTGTTTTTTCTTTTTCCATCGCTGCATTATTACTATCACTGCCTTTGTATTATATGAATCATTGCTTTCTACTTTTCTATCTTTTTCTTATTTTTCTTTATTTTGTTTTTTATGACAACCTTTTAACAATATTATAATAAAGATTTGAATTTATATATTTTTAATATTTATATTTTGATAATTATAATCATAATTTTATCTTATGATAATTATGATTATAATAGTATTTAATTGCTACTATTTTTTTTTATATTTTTTATATGTATTTAATTTTATTTATTTATTTGTATTTTCATATCTTAATGTTACAATTTCAGAGACATGATAGTCCACCCCGCCCAAAATTGCTTGTCCTCAAGCAATTACAACTAAGGCCTATAAAATAAGTAAATATCACTCCCTTTGGTGAGGATATTAACCTTAGTTGTGATACCTTGATAGGAACTGAAAATTCTAAACCAAGTGATGATTAGTTTTTTTATGTTTGAATCTACATCCATGGAGAGTAGTTCTGAGTATACTTTCCTTAACTTACTACCGATAGGGTCAAAACCATCCTCAAAGATTCAAGGAAAATATTATATATATTGTCCAATGTTTTCTCTAACTTGTGTTTTTTTCCCAATAACTAACAACAAAGCAACCAACCAACCAACTCACGCACATAATGAAGTAGGCAAGTAGCTCAACTAGGCAAACAAGTAACTCAAGCAAGCAAGAAACTAGCTCAAGCATGCAGGCAAGTAGCTCAAACAAACAAGAAAGTAGCTCAAGCAAACAAACAAGTAGCTCAAGCAAGCATGCAATCAACTAGCTCAAGTACACAGGCGAGTAGCTCAAACACATAAGCAAGTAGCTAAATCAAGAAAACAAGTAGCTCAAGAAAGAAAGAAATCAGCTCAAGCACACAGGCAAGTAGCTCAAGCAAGAAAACAAGTAGCTCAAGCAACCAACCGACCAATTCAAACACATAAGAAAGTAGCTTAAACACACAGGCAAGTAGCTTAAGAACACAAGCAACCAACTTAAGCAAGTAGGCAACTGACTGAAGTAGGCAAGTAGGTAGCTCAAACACGCAAGCAACTAGCTCAAGCTAATAGGAAACCAACTCAAGTAGGCAAGTAGGTAGTTCAAGCACACAATCAATTAGCTCAAACAGGCGACCAATTAGCTCAAGCACACAACCAAGTAGCTCAAGAAAACAACCAACCAACTTAAGCAACTTGACAAACAATTTTTTTAACATTTTCATAGTTTTTTAAGTATAAAGTAATCATAAACACAATGACGAGTTCCGAATACATAGTGACTAGCTCTACATTCATCACATACACAATGATTAAATAGCGCATCACAATGGCTAACACACACATGTCCATAATGCATTCTACTATCCTTGGAGGGTTCAACCATAAGAGAGTGTAGGAAGCATGACTTGATGGGGAGCCTAGGATCCATCATGCCCAACCTTGCCCTTTCTCTTATGATTTTGCCCCCTTAGGTCTACTTATTCCCATTATATAACACAAATGTTCTCTAGTATAGGATGTAATGTCCTTCATTAGAGGACACATGGTGGCTCAAATCCTCTAGACCCAAGGGCAGTACCCTCCGATACCCCAAAGGCAAGTACACCCTTGGCCCATGTGGGCTCAACTTATCCCCTCCTGGTTAGCGTATCTAGAAGAGGACCTCATTGTCTTAATGGCTCAACTCCCCTAGACCCAAAGGCAGTACCCTTAGATATCCCAGAGGCAAGTACCCCCTTGGCCCAAGTGGGCTCATCTTGTCCCCTCCTAAGTGTCATAGCTAGAAGAGGACCTCATTGTATTGGTGGCTCAACTCCCTTAGACCCAAAGGCAGTACCCTCAGATACCCCAGAGGCAAGTACCCCCTTGGCTCAAGTGGGCTCATCTTGTCCCCTCCTGGGTAGTGTATCTAGAAGAGGACCTCATTGTCTTGGTGGCTCAACTCCCCTAGACCCAAAAGCAATACCCTTGGATACCCCAAAGGCAAGTACCCCCTTGGCCCAAGTGGGCTCATCTTGTCCCCTCTTGGGTAGCGTATCTAGAAGAGGACCTCATTGTCCTAGTGGCTCAACTCCCTTAGACCCAAAGGCAATACCCTCAGATACCCCAAAGGCAAGTACCCCCTTGGCCCAAGTGGGATCATCTTGTCCGCTCCTGGATGGCATATCTAGAAGAGGACCTCATTGTCCTGGTGGCTCAACTCCCCTAGACCCAAAGGCAATACCCTTGGATACCCCAGAGGCAAGTACCCTTTTAGCCGAAGTGGGCTCATCTTGTCCCCTCTTGGGTGGTGTATCTAGAAGAGGACCTCATTTTTGTCTCCCTTTGCAATATCCTTGTAAGGTCCTTTGACTGTGGTGGTGCCCTGGTTTTCGTACATTCTCACAATCAAGGCAAAGTCCTTCCTCCTTAGTTCCTCTTGATCATGGTAAGAAGGGTGTGTTTCCTTACGTTCTTCCTTCCATGAGAGTGCCCCTTTCCTTTTTGCTTGGGCAGTGTCCCATTACTGATAGCCTTTGAAATTTGGATACCTAATCTTTAATAGATCCCTCTTGTTTTAACTTTATTCCACAAGATGGTAGGATTATGCTCTGATACCACTGTAATGACCCTATTAGGGATTATACTAATCTTAACCTTAATCTCCTTCTTATGTCTGCATACATTTGTTGTTCTTATCCTTCTTCCCAGATCTAAGTATATTATATTCATGTATCCTTGCTATGCTGAGGGATATCTTCCTCACAAATTTGCTTTGACTATATATTAATTCTTTCCTTTACACAAGGCTGCTGATGTACATCAGATTTATTTCTTATTATTCTCATATCAGACTCTCGATATATCCGCTCTTAACTTCACTAATTTATCATATCTTCTGCTTTTTCACTTATGAATAATTCTTCATCATATTCCCTCCTCATTTGATTCTCATTCTATTCTTCTTAAACACCTCCTCACATGCCCGTTCACCCAAAGGAGGAAACCATTCATAAAGGAGACAATGTTTTGTTAACTATGCACTTTTTCATTACACAATTTAATGGCACAACTTTATCCTTATTATGGAGCGCTGCCTTTTACTTAATAAATTTGAGGGCTCCTTATGATATTAATAGGAATCACTAACTTTCTTCAACCTAATAATAATTTATGCCTTTGTTTTTCTTTTTCCATCGCTGCATTATTACTATTGATGCCTTTGTATTATATGAATCATTGATTTTTACTTTTGTGCCTTTTTCTTATGAAACTTTATTTTGTCTTTTTCTTTATTTTGTCTTTTTCTTTATTTTGTTTTTTATGACAACCTTTTAACAATATTATAATAAAGATTTATATTTATATATTTTTAATATTTATATTTTGATAATTATAATCATAATATTATCTTATGATAATTATGATTATAATAGTATTAAATTGCTACTATTTCTTTTTATATTTTTGATATGTATTTAATTTAATTTATTTATTTGTATTTTCATATCTTAATGTTACAATTTCGGGGACATGACAAAAATCCTCCAAAAAGTGATGAATGTTGAAGACTATTGGTGTAGATATGAGTAGCAACATAGAGGATCACCACATGTACATGGATTTCTATGGATCAAAGAAGCACCAAACATGGTACTATTGACTGGTCAAAAGAATAATGACTTGTTGCTAAAAGATATTTCAACTTGATTGTTCATGCATGGAATCCAAGACACGATACCTAGAAAATGAACAGGTAATAAAAACACTTGCCATTTCATCACCACGATTATATATCTTATATTATTTGAACTAATATATCAAATTAATTATTTCTAATTTGACATTATAGGCTTACCAAAATTGTACTATCAATCCATGTCTTAAAAACATGAGAGAACTTGAAGAAACAAATTTTGACAAGGATTATGATGAGATAGCAAACACAGTACAAAGACATACAATGTGTAGAGAAGGTGCATGTCTACAGAAATGAAGATGACAAATGCTTTGTAGGTAATCATCTTTATTAACATGACAAAATTGACTTCTCACTAAATATACTTCTCTAATCTATTACTCACATGAAATTCTTGGTAAGTATATAAATTATAGGTACAATGCTCCTTGGCCATTCAATTTGCAAGGAGCTAAATTATATGAAGATCCACAGACCGGTGAAAAAATATTTGACCCTATGGGAAACGATGATTGACTCAATTCACAAAATCGATACATTTTACAACTATGAAGGGAAAATATGGACTGGAAACCTATTTTATCAAAACATGTTGTAATTAAATATATTGCAAAGTATGCAACAAAATAAAAAAAGCTCCAAAATGTACCAACAAATGCTAATATGTCTAACAAACATAGAAAATCTAGATGATTTAGCCACAAAAACTTATAGAAAACTACTTATAGAAACACCAATAGAAAGAGATATTAGAGCTCAAGAAATAAGTCATATGTGATTAGAACTCCCACTGGTTGAAGGCAGTAGAAAACTTATCAAAATGAATGCGTCAACTGAGGTTTTCAATCATGTTGCAATGCATGCAGAAAATATCAATGAAGAATAAAAAATATCTTTCATTGATGCATACAGAAATAGGCCTCCTCCTATGGAATATATCTTGCTTATTGATGCAAAAAAATCATGGATATATAATTCCAAAAGAAGGGCAAAGAATAAATGGAATACAAGAAAAATAACAACGATAGTCAAAGTATTTCAAAGATTTCAATCAATCCCTCTACATGACTAAAAAAAATGGTGTGATTTTTGTTTCTCTTAATTGTTACTCTACAAACAATTTCATGATATTCAAAAAGAGATTGGTCATAACAATGATGCAATAATTCTAAATTGGTTAAACTTGAACTATAATCAATGGCATGTGGAATGAAGAATACATACTGACATGATTGAAGCCAATATTGAATCTGAAAGTGATAATAGTGATACACCCACAAATCCAAGAATAGAAAATGAATGGGAAATCCTCTCTAGGCTTCATCATGGTCAAACTATGCAAATCTCATAAATAGACATGCTCAGAAGGAGAGATTTTGACAAGAAAATCAATTGGTCTAATGATTTTGAAGATAAACAATACATAAATGAAGCTATCAATTTCATTACCGCCATGAAAACCAATGGTTATTTAATTCAAGATGGTATATGACAATTAGTCACCTATGACAACCTCAACAAAAAACAAGAAAAAGTAGTTAACATGATCATTTCATACTACCAAAGAAATCAAAATGAATCTCCAATTTACATGATAATTTAAGGCACAACATGAATAGGAAATTCATATGTAATAGGTGCCATATCTAAGGCACTTCAAAATACTTCAACATCCAATTGATCCCCCTACTTCTACTTGCACCAACTAGAGTTGCAACATTCAATATAGGCACATCAATTATTCATTTAAAATTAAAAATTCTAATCAAAGACTTCAAGGAACTAGAAGGGCCCAAATTAACAAGTCTACAAGAAGAATTAGGCTATATCAGATACATATTGATTGACGAAATGAGCTTTCTCGGTGAAAGAATGATTGAAAACATAGATTCTCAACTTCGATAGGCATTCCCTCAAAATGTAAATCAACCCTATGCAGGTATGAATATCATACAAATATGAATTATCATATATGATTTAATTAAGAAAATTTCATTGATATCTAATGCACATCCTTATAGATAGAGTATACATTCAAATATAGCATTTATCTATTACTTACAGAAATATCAATGATCTTGGTTGGAGATCTCAGACAATTACCTCCAATTAACGATAGACCACCATATACAAGCAACTAACGAGTTAAGATCCTATGGGAAGAATTTAAAATTATCATTACTTTAGATTAGATATTTAGACAACATGGATCAAACAATGCATAACAACAATTTTGTCAACTTCTAGCAAATATTCAAGATACAAACCTACAATAGAAGATTGGACTTTAATAATGACAAGATCCCATGGAAGGCTAGATACACCAACAAATGAAGACTTTGACAATAATTTTTATTTGTTTTCCATGAATAAAAATATTCACAACCACAACCGAAAATATTATACTCCTTGAAAAATCTAATTACAAGAAGCATTGCAACAAAAATTGGAAATTTTAGTGCAACAAAAGGATATATATATGGTGAAATCAATGTTGAATTATTGTTAAGCATAGATGCATGAGTTATGTTAACATCGAACTTGTGGATAGAAGCAAGACTAGTCAATGGAGCTTTGGGATCTATGAAAAAATTATATATCGACCTGGAACAACACCCCCCCAACAACCAACCTATGTATTGATGCAATTTAACAGTTACTCGGGTATTCCATTTGATGATCAACATCCTTCCATTGTTCCAATCACACCAATCCAAAGGAATAAATTGCTACAAATACCATTAAGATTGGCATGGACTCTCACAATACACAAATTGCAAGGCTTGACTTTGCAAAAAGCCACACTTGATATTGGCCCAAAAGAAATAACAAGATTAACATTTGTGGCAATGTCTCATGTCAGCTCTTTAAGCGGCCTATGAATTAAGCCACCATTCACATACGCCAGATATGAAAAAATAAAGAAAGGGAAGAAAGTTACAAACATAAAAGTACAAGAATATAGGCTACAAGCCTTAGAATACCACTAATGTAAAATGTATACTTTTACATTCACTACAATGTCCTCCTGTTTAGACAATATTCTTTCCACTTAGTTAAATTCAATATCATACACATGTGGTAGCATTACACATTTATAGAAGATAATCTAATGATATTATATTATGATGCAACTAAAGAATCCGTTACAACAAACACACAACAATAAAATTGCTAAAATGGATTCCAAAAACTCGATGTATCTCAACATTTCCTATATAGATTATGTAATAAGATAGATAAGCTAGTTTATGCTACAAGTAAAAAAATTGAAGAGAAGGGTAAAAATTTTATTGGTCAAGAGAGCTATTTGCATACACGTTGGGTAGATTTCCAAATGGAAATAACCATCAGAATAATCCACACATGAGAAATCTACTAAGGATACTTGCAATACCACTCAAACCCAGAAAAGAGTAAGACAAGACTATCAACAAACCCGTACATCCACCTGCCCAACCTCCAACTGCTAATCCATTTGATCATTTTGAATAAGTTGAAATAAGTGATGTATCATGGTTTGGTTCAACCCAATCCTATCAACAATATTCCAATTAGTATCGCCCTTTGAGGTCCATTTTGCTAGATTGTTAACCCCTTTCCTCCATTCTCTAAGAATGTGAACAAAAGATATCATCTCAAAATTAGAAGAAACTATAAGAATTTACTTGACAACTTGAGCTAGTTTCCACGAAGCATCTACTAGTTTCCCTTTGTTCAACAAAGAGACCAAAATCAAAGAATTCATCTCACACACAATCTTCAACCAATCGAGCATGCACACGCCTTTTCCATAGCCTTTTGAATTTCCCAAGCCTCCATTTAATTATTTGATTTCACGCCCACATGGGTAGAAAATAATTGAATGGAACCATTTCAATCTCTACCAATTCATCTAATTCTTGGGAGTAGGATTTCCATGGGCTAAGCCATCTATGTTAATTATTTTAAAAATTCTAGGAGGCGATGACCACTTTCCTGAGCTGTCCACTTTCCTAGAATAAAGACCTCTATGACTTGACTTACCTGGGAGGGAGAATGGAGGCAAAGTGCCATAATATGGGCAAGTCAACTATCCAAAAAGGATAGAGGCATCTCAATATAGAGCTTGGATTCAATAGTTTCTTTGAGCATGCCCGTAGTTTTATTCCAACCTGTAGAACAAGACATTGGATTCCCTAAAAAATACATTTGTTTTACTACAACCAAGTCTTCCAAAGGATAAAAGAAGGACATGTTTACCAAGTAGCAACTAGGAAAGAATCAGAAACAAGAGGAAGACCCATGCAAACCCACAAATCAAAAAGAGAGAATGTAAGAAACCTTGATTTGTTCCAAATATTCCACCATGGGTTCCACAACATAATTGAAAATGGGCACTGGAAAAAATTATGGCTAATCAATTCTTCATTTTTATTATAGAGAACACAAATGGAAGGCCCTTGGAAACCTTTTTCTCTAATATTCTCCCAAGTCAAAAACTCGCTTTGGTAAAAGAGTCATATGAACATGTTGCATTTTGGCCAGCTAACTTTATTCCAGATTCTTTTCCACCAAGGGGAAACATGGTTCCCACTTTTTTGAATATGAAGTAATTGATATCCAAGAGACACAAAATAAGTACCTTTACTACTAAATCCCCAAGATCAACTATTAGGTTCCTCTAGGGAACAACAAGGATGATTAGAGAAAATAGAAGCAAACCTATTCCTATCTTCAAAAGATCCCCCCTTGGCTAAATTTGAGGCTTGCATGAACAATAAATCACTGATCTCCCTACAGTGGAAGAGCACTTGAAGTCTACAACTTTCACCCATTTTGTCTCCAAGAAAACCTTACTCAAGGATTGAAGCTATGGAAAATAATACATAAGGGGAGGATGTTTGTCTCAATATTTAGACCAAAACAAAGCATTGTTACCTCTATTAATCATCTAGAAAATCCCCTCCTTAATTAGAGAGGCTCCTTTTTTTATCATATTCCAAATCATAAAACCCCTCCCAACCATATTCATTTGAGGGTTGTTCTTGTCTTTGAAACCACCTAGATATTTATGATTGAGGATTCTTTCCCATGACTGCTGAGGGTATGTGCATCATCGCTAGAATAATTTAACAACAAGGACTTGACTATTCAACTCAAAGGTCCTAAGACCTAGGCCCCCATTCTCCTTGGGCTGACAAATTTAATTAACTTACCAAACTTCATTTGCAGATATCTAGTTTTCTAAACCATAAGAATTGTCTAGAAATGACATCAAAATCCTTGAGATTTTTTTTTGGGGTTAAAAGTAGTAAAAACCTATAAATAGGGAGCACCTACAAAACCGATTTGAGAAAAGTCAAATTTCCTACAAAAGATAGTCATCGGAAGGTCCAATGATTAACCCTCATTCCAAATCTTTCAAGAATCTTTCTCCAATGCAACCTGTTCAAGGGTCACAAAGAAAGATGAATTCCCAAATAATCAAAAAGAAGATGACCTATTTGAAAATCAAGAATGTTGGCGGTTCTTTGTTGAATAGGACTTGGAGTGTTAAAAAAGAAAATATTAGACTTCTATTCATTAATTTGTTGGCTAGAAGTAGATCGGTAAATATCCAAGGTTTTTCTTAAGTTGGAAGTTTCCTTGAATTTAACAATTATCATCAATGTCGTATCATCAACAATTTGTAAATGAGTTTGAGAATCCAAATACTAATTCCACTACCAACCTTGAATGATCCCCATAGATTTAAAATGCTTTACTAGTCGACCAAGACCCTCAACCAATAAAATAAAGTAGTAAGAAGAAAGAGGGTCCTCTTGCTGTAAACCCCTAAAAGCATAAAAGATACTTGAAGGACCACCGTTAAATAAAATCTTGAGGTTACACAAATCATGACCCACTCCACTCACCCAAATAAAAAAACAAAGGGAAAAAGAATGCACCAAAGTAATGACCACATCACTTTGTCATAGGCTTTAGACTTATCCAACTTAATGAACATATATTTAACTTTGGAAGAAGGCATATAATGGATCACCATTCAAGAAGCCGCAACAATCCCATTGAGAATTTGATGGCCTGTTACAAATCTCCCTTTCTAAAGAGAGATCAAGGGATCTAAGTAATTTTTAAGATGATCAACAATGATCTTGGTAACTATCTTATAAGTGACATTACAAAGGGCTATGGGAAAAAAATTGTCCAAAGAATTAGATCCTTCCTTTTTGGGAATGAAATCTAGAAAGGTAAAATTGATTACCATAAGAATTTTCTTAATTCTCAGGACTCTCTAACCACATCCAAGAAATCAAAGAGTTTCTCAAAACTCTTGAAAAATTCAATGGAAAATCCATCAAGCCCAAAAGTATTACTTTTTTCATTTGAAATACTATTGCCTTCAACTCCTTAAGAGAAATGGGCTCAAAGAGAGCCTTGTTCATAAAATCAGACACTATGGAAGGAATGCAAACAAGAACTTG
The DNA here is from genome assembly GCA_007115665.2 of Sequoiadendron giganteum. Taxonomy (NCBI): domain Eukaryota; kingdom Viridiplantae; phylum Streptophyta; class Pinopsida; order Cupressales; family Cupressaceae; genus Sequoiadendron; species Sequoiadendron giganteum. The sequence continues at coordinate 470,095,608 of CM021101.1, read as the reverse complement.
GCTCTCATCAACCAAATTCCTATCTCCTTGCTCATTGAACAATGAGGAAAAGTGTAAGACAACCTCTACAAAAATATATTGGGAATAATCTAAACAATCCCCTTGAGTAGAATGAAGAGAAGGGAGCACATTTCCTCTCCAACGCTCTTTAAAAAATTTATGGAAAAAGGATGTATTCTTATCCCCTTCCTTAAGCCACTTGATGTGGGATTTTTGTTTCCAAAGAATTTCCTCCTGAATCTCCCACTTAGACAGTTCCTTGGATAACTTACACTCTTCCTACGACAAAGCCCCTATCATGCCATGATCCTTGATAAGAGAAGTGATCCTATCCAACTTGATTTGAGTCAAATTTTCGTGCTTAAATATATCTCCAAAGGAAGATCTATTCCATCTTTTCAATTTTGATTTAACAAATTGAAGCTTCTTAAAGAAGGAATACATAGCTGAACCAAAAGTCAACCTCCCTTCTAACAACTATATTTCAACAAGATTAGCCAAGTTCTCTTCTCGAAGTCACATAAGTTGAAACTTAAAGGGAGTCTTCTTGTGAATATAAAATGACAAAGAGGAGAATTTAATGGGCCAGTGGTTAGAACCTTTCCACCCAAAATTTCAAATTAAGATGTCTAATTATTACATATCTAGAAGTTTGATACCAAAAACTTGTCTAATCATTTAGAAATAGATTTGCACACCTTTAACTAATCCAAATAAAGAGACCATTTCTTGGATTTTCATTAGATAAATTGAGAAAGAAAATTTTGTCCCAAAACTGAGAGGAATAGGATCCTAATATGCTAGTAGTACCTCCTAGTTTTTCATTGAAATTGCTATTGGCATTGAATTCTCCAACAAGATTCCATGAAATAGAAGGAATTAAAGAGCACACATTTATGATATGAGACTAGAACAAAACCTTACCTGACAAGTCTGAAGGAGCATGAACATTGGAGAGTAACATAGTTTCTCTAGAAGCAAAGTTAACTACCACCAAAGAGATAATTACTATTAGCAATCCACCATCTTAGAATGATTTTGCAAGGATCTCATAAGACATAAATACCACTAACCATACCTTGAGCACCAAAGAATTGAAACTAAGCCTTATTCCAAATCTTTGAGGAAATATTAATCATTTCTTCTACAATAAGTTTAGCTTCTTGAATAAAAACAATATCAGGGGAATGCTCACGAATCAAATTTTGGGTTGCCTTTTGATGCGGGGTGCTACCCAACCCCTTGCATCCCAAGAGATTATAATAATTTTTGAGGGATATTAAAGTGAGAATATATTGTCCTAATAACACCGAATTCGTTTAGAGACTCTTCTATCACTTTCACCTTCTCACGATCTTTTTCCTTCCCACTTTAGATATTTTGTCATTTACCCCTTTCTTAATGCTTTTCTGATGCAACCCTAGCAAAGTTTGAGCCTTATTTTTTTATCCTCTTTTGCGTCATAATTAAGCCTCATATTCATAAGTAATTGAATACCATTTAATTCCATTTGGACATCTGCACCCCTACAATCTCAACTTCTAAAAAAGATAAAACCTCATTCTCTTATGAAATACTTGATTGCAACAAGTCCTTAACATCTGAGACATTTTGAGATGGAGACCCTATCTCTTTAGAATCCAAGGAAGGATCTAACTGGAGTGTTACAAAGCTTGATTCATTTAAATCGGTACCTTGATTGGACAAGATCTTGTCATGCTCCACTGACACAATCTCTTCAAAGCTTCCCAAAATATCAAATTTATTGTTGGTCAATCCTCTTGAACTTTATTTTTGAATATGATTTCTAGCCTTCCCTTTTGAGAAAGAATTTATAGGTACAAAAACATCAACAACTACTTGATTAGATTGAACAACAACCTTGACTTTTTCCTTTGGATTAAAAGTTTGCACACCAGGGAAAGGATGAGGGGGATCAAGCCCCAACTTTGGAAATTTCCTTTGAATGTGTCCATATTCATGACATGTTTGATAATATAAGGGAAGGGATTTAAAGTCAATATGTTGAATCCAAATCATATTCCCTAATATAATTTCTTAATAGTTAGGAAGAGGATTGTTGAGATTTATTTCAACACAAATACAAGCAAACGTATCTACATTTCTATCTAGGGTTTGACAAGATGGACCCGAAGATTTTGAAATGAATGTAGAAATTTATTTAAGGATATCCTACCTCCAAAATCCCATTGGAAGCCTAGGAAAATAAATCCAAATAGGAATCTTAACATGCAACCTCTCATTGGTTCAAAACGCACGTGTCATGGCTTGATGAACAAAACTACCTAATTACAAAAACAAGGACCACCCTAAAAGATCATATTGTGATCCACCATTCTAGTAAAAACTGTCATAAAATACCCATTAACAACTAAAATAATCTCCATATCTCCTTTTGGATTCCAATTTTTACAGACCCAAAACTCCAAAAACTAAATAGAAATACAAAGACCCAGAAATTTGTAAATAAGAGCATGCTAAAAAAGATATAGGTCATCATCCCTAATTGAATTTAGATTGATAACTAATACCAGATGATCCTTATTTTTCTCTAGACACCCATTGGGTTTCAAGTGATGAGGAATACAAGACTCAGATCTCATCTCATTAGCCACATGCAAAATAAAATTGGCAACTCTATCATGTCTTGCACTACAATATTCTTCAGGAGTGGGGATATATTTGAAGGAGATGTTAAGGCCCCCACAAACCCTTGTTAGATTCCATGCAACTCACCCTCAAAAGGAAATCAAAAGAAAAGGAAAAGAAGCAAAAAAAATTAAGTATAAAAGAGTAAGCACAAAGAAAAACAACTCAGCACTCAATTCACCACATGTAGAGCTCACCAAACATCAAGTTTAAAGAAAAAATCATGATAAAACCCACAAAAATGATCCAAGACCACACCCAACTATGTGGAGAAAGGAGGGAAAGAGAGACCACTAGTAGGCCATGCAAGCCTACACACTCTTGTAAACCCTCGCATGCCAGTAAATATGAAACATTGTCTTGTTAATCAGGAAAAGAACTTGTCTTATTGCAAGTAATGTTTAGTAAGTGTATTAAATGGTATTTATGTTCCATGGAATAGTTTTTCCATTGGTACAAGTAATTAGATTATTTGATAATTTTCCAATATTTTATATATTATCAATTAAGTTGTTGAATATAATTGATAATGGATGAAAAAATGAGTGAAAATTCAGGTCTGGTTCATGATGGTGGAGTGAATAAAAAGTTATGGGAGAAGAAAAAAGCAAGTAATAATTTTGGTGACAATAAAAAGAAATTGTAGAAAATAGATTTGAAATTTAACAATCACCTCTATCTTTCATATGAGAATTTTATGAAGTTATGTTATTTAATTATCTTTTATTTGATGTTTTAAGAAAAATATTAATTGTTAAAAATTGTTCAATTTATCAAAATCAATAAAGTAAAGAATTTTAAGTAAAATATTTTATCATGTCTTTTTGTGTGTGTCTAGTTCACCTATATAGTCCCCTAATGGTAGCTTATTCTTTTTTAAAATATACTTTTTGAAGCATTTATAAAAAATGTATATGAGTAGTGTAAAATTTATATATTCGTATATATAATATATATATATATATATTTTAAAACAATTATAGTAGAAACCTTCCACATTTTCAAAACCATGCATGCACTCATATTTTTGAAAATTTTAAACAAAAAAATTTACTTTCTATCACTAATATTTTTGAAAATTTAAATAGATAAAATGCACTTGCTAGCACTCTCACAACCATACTAATATTATAGTATTGAACTATATAGTTGTTAACTACATATGCTAATCGAGACAAATCTCATGGATTTTATGGGCAATTGTATATGCTAATTAAGTCAAATCAATTCTCATACATTTTATTGGTCATTAACTATATATACATTATACAACACACATTTATTATTGACAATTAAATTTTTAAAATCTTGTAGATTTTGATCTTTCACAATCCATAACAATTGAAAGAGCATATGGAGAGAATTGTGGCTTGTATCCTTCATATTATTGCTTCTCTTAGTTTATATCTTGAATTACTGTCAAAATTAAATTTGTAACATCTCTATGGTGGTGTCCCTTCTTGATGTGAAGGAATTATGAGTTTATTAAATATGTAATGAAATGAGGTATCTTCCATACTTTTGATATCAACTAACAATTTCTTTCTTGCCAAATTTGCCACATCATAAAACATAAGACTGATTGATAAAGCATTTGATTGCTTGCATCTTTGAGTTTAATCTTTTTTATTTTCAAAAAAGTTTTAGAAATTGTAGCAAGTCTTATTTCCAAACTATCCAAGAGAATTCCAATTTCCTTCAAAATTTCTCTACCTAGGGGTGCCAATGAAGAATGGTATCTACATCACTATTGTGACTCAACACATACTAAAATATAGAAGAGTCTTCTCTCTTGCATGTTATCTATTGTGAGAATGTTTCCATGTAGAGCAAGTCAATTAATTTTTTTATTATCTCGGGACAAGTCCATGTGATCCAAAGACGATTCCATTTTCTTCCATTGGAACCATTGGATTGGGTAAGATAGGCATATGTAGATGCACAAGCATTCCCCCCCAATTAGGTGTTTGGCCAAACCAATTTATCTTGCCTTTTGAGCCATTCATAATTCTATTATCAAGGATTTGGAGGAGTTATTTTATCAAATTTGGAGACTCACTTCCCATTTGTTGTGTCATGGATGAGTTCCCTACTGTTTCCTTATTGATCCCTATTTGTTAATGATCTAGTGCTTGTTGGATGGTAATAATTTTTTTCACTTTGTAGAGAGGGAATCCATTACAACTATGTTTACCAAGCAATTTTCTTTTTTCACGTCTTCCCAAATTAAAATAATAGAGAGAATCTCTCTTTGAATATGAACTATAAGTCTTGAGCAGTGTGGACTCTAGGAGGCATTTACAATCTCCTTATTATTAGTGAAAATATATTCTTCATCGATTCTAATACTCCATGATTAGTTGAGATTTTGCTTCATATGTCAACAAGTTTAAACAACACAATCTAAACTTTAACTTGCTAAGGTGGTCCATTTGAAATCATACTAGTTTCTCCAATAGAGCCCACCTATTAGTGTGATTTTAGATGAGCCAACTAAATAAGTCAAAGCTTAGAGTGTGTTGTTAAACCAAAATTCATATGCTAGACGACTCTTTGAACTAGTTTAGCATATAAAATTAAATTGCTTAATTTCTTAATTTTAAAGATTATATTACAAGATCTAAATACCTTTTTACATCTTCAATATCGTATTTTATAATATAAAATTAATATATTAAATTTCGATAATAAATTTCTATAAAAAATTAAAAATCATTCAAATTATGATATTAATATTAAGATTCAATTGCAAAAAATGAGTCATTTATTGATCAATATTTTATAAGTAGTGATTTGCATGAACTCATTTCCAATGAGAATAAATGGTCCACTTAACATTCATTGCATCTAGGTGATGCTCACATAGATGAAGCATTGGCATTCTCCATGACGTCACAATAATGAAGAAATTCTATGATTAAGTTTATGTCACAATTACTGAAGAAATTCTATGATTAAGTAAGCTTGAATTGGAGAATCACAATGCTTCACCATGATACATATCATCTTGATGTAATAAATACTAAATAAATCATTCATTCTCATAAAAGATAAATACAAATCAATAAATTTACCCACAAATAAACAATTGAAATATAGATCAATAAATTTACCAAAAATAAACAATTCATAAAATTATTACCCAAAGAAAAATCAAAATACACAACTACGGGGTCTTTACCCATCGCTAATTCCGAATGAATCATCACATCATTTGAAACAGTGGGAAAATCACTTACATGAAATAAGGATGTCTTGTTTCATCCCTGTACAACGACGCTGGAACATCCAACATTCCATCTGAAGCTTTTCCTAGCGGCATGAAAGGGGAAGTGCGCTTCATAAGTTAGAAGGATAAAAATACTCTCTTGATTTCTTTGCAAATGGCGAGCTTGGGAGTCCCGAGGGATTTAATTGAATCCGTTGAAAGCGTAACCAGTCATTGTGAACAGGTGGAGTCCAATGTAAGAGATGTATTGGCAGCCTGCGATCCAGATGTTCTGGCTGAATTACCCCCTCTAGATCGTGCTTACATCTTTGTGACCTTTGCAAAGGCTGCGGCTACACTATATGCTAGTAAGCTTTGTGCAAAACGCTTGTTATTACTTGATTCTATATATATTTTACTGCGCTATTAGTTTTCCAAAGAGTTTGTTAAGAATCTGCGTTCATAATTAATTTAGCCGATAAGAACATCTAAAACCCACTTTGACTGTGTTTCTTATCCTTAATCCATAGTATATTCCATACATTCAAAACCCTAGGTACTCCTTGTCAGACCCCAAACCCTAGTTGCTTTCCTCAAATCCTTAAACGTATAAATTAAAATATTTAGATTTTGGAGATATTGTCACTTTTTTGTTCGTTGAATATGGTGGGTTTTTTTGGCAGTGCAACTACAGTTCGTTGGAGAATCTGTCGAGGATCATCCTTTCAAGAAGGAGATGGTAAGATTAAGGACCTCTTAGCCTTTCTGGATTGTGTTGAGTCAATCTATTTCAATTTTGAATGATTTTTGTGGGACGGTGTTCAGAAACAAGAAATATCAAGCATTTCGAAACTAGTAAAAAATATTGTTGTGGTTTTACCAGGAGAGATTAGAGTTGTACACAAAAAAGGTGGAATATTATATTGATATGAGTACAGGTACGGATCACCTCTTAACCAAGTATTCTGACAACTTATTTTTCTCTGTTTGTTTAATATTCATTATCATATCGCTATTGAAATGCATTTGCCTTTGAGTTTGTGAAGTAGAGCCTTGAAATCAAATTTTTATTATTGTAGTATAATTTCTATTTTTATTTAAATTAGTGATTATTGCAATTGTTGACGTGAGTTCAATCTCCATTGGTTGTTTAATTGGCCATGCTGGTTTGGGCCACGCTTCAGCAATTTTGGGTACAATTCCCAAAAGAATATGACAGAATACAAATCCTTGGGATGCTGCTTTGAAGCCTAGCAGCAATGCTTGATGAGTCATTTCCCTTACATTTAATAGACAGTTACTAGCGTTCAATTTAGTGAATGGAATCATAAAAGTAAAAAATTGTAATTCATATATTTTGATAATGTAAGAACTATTATTGGATTATGGTTTTAAACCTCCCATGCATAGCTAAAGACTGAAAATGTTATGTTAGGGTTTCCAAGTATGAGTAGAGTTTCACTCTAACTGCATTGCTTATGACATTGTTCTTGCTATGTATGTATAAGTGCAAGTAAATTTAAAGATGTCTTGAAAGTGTGAACAAGTTTAGGTTCCCCTATACAGTTACAAATGGGTAACTGATATTGCCCCAGTGACTGATACCAGTAAACAGTAATTTTGGTTAGCACCAACCTTTTTTGTTTCATGCGTACTGCAACTGTCAAAGAAATAAAAGACCATGTATTGGAATGTCTTTACGAAGCAAGAACATTAGCAGCAAGAAACTACAGGGACAAAACATTGGAGTCATAGAAAATGCAAACATTAACTACCAGGTATTATATGTTCTTTGTTTGCAAGTCACATGAGCTTAAAACCCAGGAAAAAACTTGGAAGACTAGAAAAATGAAAGATAAAAGTGGGATTTTTTCAAAGCAAGATCTCAACACTGGATTCCTCCACTGCGTAGAGAACAATGTCTGCAAATAGGTTGCCAGAGAAGGTAGCATATTATGATGCATAATGGTAACCCTAACAGGATGACTGTTAACATTTTGTCCACCCGCTTCTCTATCTTTGTAAGTTTGCATCATTACTAGCATGTTTATGGGTATTGGATATCCCACCACACGGTGTCCTGATAGATCAAAAAATGCTTTTCATATTCTTACTCTGAGTACCAATTCCTTTACTTGAAATGTCTAGTTTTTGGTCTTGCATGAAAGGTTTACTCATTGGGGTAGCTGTACTTGTCAAAACCTCATCTCTTTAAGCATTTGACGTCCACTCATGTTCATTCTGTTATGGAAGTTCTACATAATTTATTGTTATTTTTTATATGATTCCTTAAATCTTGAAGTGCTACAATGGGTCATTGCCTTACCAGTTACCATTCCTGTCCATCTTCTCTTTGTGTATGCTTCTTGTTGTAGGAAATATCTGGCACTCTGTCTTGAGAGCTTGTGATGGGGATGAGGATGACTTTGGTTGATTCTTTTGCTTAAGAATTTTTTTGTGGTGCTAGGAACTGAAATTTTGTAGATTAAAATTGATAGAAACTAAAGAATCTAAAACTACTTGAAAGATGTAACTGATAGTGCTGGTGTAATGCCCCCATTTAATTGGCAGCGTTGAGTGAGTATTCTGTCAGCAGTTAGATAGGAAGTGTGTCCTGTCAACAGAAGTATAGGGCTGAATGATAGAATATGGTGACTGTAGTTCTTTTAGGTCCTTCAGTTGGAACAAGGCAGTTGTATCTGTCATTTGCATAAACTATAAGCAGCTGAGTCTACAGTTAGAAAGAGGCTGACCCCTTCAGTCTAGCTAGTTAACTACCTGCTATTGAGGGAGCTTGTTAACTATCTGAAATTGAGAGATAGACTGATCAGTTAGCTGCCACCATTTAAGGGATAATTGCCTATGATTGTGGATTACATGAAACAGGGACTAAAGGAAAGTGTTGAGGGGTAAAGAGAAGGACACTTTTTGAAAATATAAAACGAAAACTCAATTTCAAGAAGGTGATGCTGCTACAGAAACCTTAGGCATATCTCAGCTTGGGCGCTTGGGACAGAAACCTTAGGCATATCTTCTTGTTCTCTTGGGACGAAAACCCTTAGTGAATAGTCAGTGGTCCAGGGCAACAGCAGAATTGTGCAAAGTGTTTGGGATCAATAGTCAGTCAGTTTAGCATGTTACAGGGGGTCTAGGAGCATCAATTGAGTCAGATGTGCATGCTGTGCTTGTCCAGTGAGTTGTAATAGATTAGTTATTTCCATTCAAATGTAAGTGTTTGTATAAAGATAATAAAAAAGAAAAATATATATTAGTTTTTCAGGGTTAAATTTATGTACACATTTAGTTTAGGTCTTTACAGTTATATCAGAGATGTGATTTTGCCAGCTTGTGAAAATCAAACAAAACAAAAAAAGGGGGAAAAGCCGAAACAAAAAGAAATTTAGACATCTATACTGCATGTCAGTGAGTGAAAGAGTAGTTAGATGCCAATTCAGGGAACAAAGGAAGTAGAAAAAGGTACATGAGAATAAAGGGAGAAAAACAACAAAAGATGAAAGGAAGGATCTTTTCCAAGATACCTTGATGGGAATTCAGAGAGGATACTAGGGAGGTTCTTGGCATTGACCCAACTATGTCAAACCAAGTAGACTGTGACTATGTGGCATTAGAGGAAAAGTTTAACAAGTGATATTCATGCATTCTGGCTGAAACTATGTAATGTCCCGTTTTTGGGATAACCCTAAATCTGCCCTAATTTATCAATTTCAAGTGATCAGCTTCGTTTTGGGGATGTTTATAGTGTGAGTAGGCCCCTTTAAAACAGAGCTAGAGAATATTTACAAGATAATATTAATCAGAATACATATAAGAATATAGTTAGGGATACAACTACCTGTTTAGACCTGCAAATATGTTAGTAGACATTTATGAATAGACACAATATCATAATAAAATACATTGATTTCTTTAGATGTTCTAGTTCATTCTTCCTTGGACATAATGGCCTGATTGGGTGCCCAAGAAACCCTCTACCCTAGGCCCAAGAGCAGTACACCCCTCTTGGCCCATGTGGCCCTTGCCATCCATATGGGTGGGGTACCTAGTGAGGCGTCCTATCACCATTCCCCTTATCAGAACCATTATTACTTAATTATGTAGGGGGTTTGAGGGTGCAACTACAGTAGGGTGTCCTGGGCAGTCATTCCCTCTAAGCCCAAGAGCAGTACACCCCTCTTGGCCCATGTGGTCGTTGCCATCCATATGGGTGGGGTACTTAGAGAGGGTGACCCACACGCTGTTTCCCCTTCTCGTAGGTCCTCAACTCCCCTATTATGGCTAGTGTTTGCAATCAGATATTATGAATATCAATCTCTAATCAATGAACATTAGTCCATAATATAAATGCACAGATTCTGATCACAATTATTGAATCAATGACATAATATAAGTGTAGACACATATTCTATTTACATTAATCAATAATACAGGTTCCTTATTTGTCTTTAGCCAATATAGATGATGCAGATTTGCGCACATGTACAGACTAGCATGATTAATACATATCAGATTTTCCTGCACTACTATGCAATGATAAATGCATATTCGACTCATCTTTAGTCTATACAATATATCATAACACAGAACTATTATTTGTATTCACAATAAATGATTACTCAGAATCATACAGGTGCACAGCCTATTCTTATTCTAACCAGTGGATATTGAATCTTACAATCTACTGTGTACACCCTTATCAAAGCATGAATCATTTATCTTCAGAATAAATATATTTATCAATTAATATATGCAGTCTTACCTTGTGCAGCTGCTGCTACAATTTACTTCCTCTGCTGCTGCCGTAGCTTCTTTCTTTCTTCTCTTTGATGATTGTTTTATAGGATAAATAACAAGATAGTTATGATTGCACACACAATAGTTATGATAGTATATATACCAATAACACAATTAGTTATCTAATTCAAAATGACATATTAGCAATGCTAATAAGAATAAATAGTAATATGCATAATATTATGATTCCAGAATTTATATCCACAAGTATAAACTATTATTTTAATCCACATCTGACTTCATAATATATTAACTGATTATTTAATTCCATAAAATACTTACTAAGATTTCATAATGTATTAACTGATTATCATTTTATTCCATAAAATATTTACTAAGTCTCTATCTGAATGCCTAATATATTTACTAAACTAAATATTGGTATTTAGAAATACTTACAGCCTTGTTTGTGATTCGATCTGCAGAAATCTCCTTTAATTCCCTCAGCCACAATCTTATGAATATAAATAACAAGATATTACGGGCTGCAGAAATGAGGAAAGTCTTTAGGAATGGTTCGATGGTTTTTGAATATATTCCAATGTTCCACACCCTTTTTTTTAAATTTTCTGTTCCTTCCATATTTATCCTTTAAATTCCTCATTTCCTTTAATATTCTCATGTTTCTACAAAAAGATGTAGCTCTTTGAAAGGAGATAATCTTGTAAATGGACATGACTTTTTGTTACCAATGATGATCGCTGCTTTAAACTAATCGCAGCTTATTTTACCACTGCCTTTGTTTGCTTTACTTTAAATATTATCTTGGGTGCTAAAAGTCAATTGCCTTAATAAAATCTGTTTTTAACTTGCCTTTGAGAATAATCGTTGTATCTTTCCTTGTAAAGGTTATCGCTGCTACTTTAGAGTAATCCTTGCCTTCTCATTCTGCACTTAATCACTATTTTATAATTGTATTTCTTTATTTTGTATTTTATATATATATTCATTTATATCAGTTTTTATATATATATTTTTAATATTTATTTATATTATAATACTATCTATGTTTATTCATAACTATAATATCATTTGATAATTTATAATTATAATGAAATTGCTAATATTTATATATTTTTTTCTATTTATTTGCATTGGTGATATTAATATTATTATATTTGATAATTATATTAATAATATTATTATATTCGATAATTATATTAATAATATTATCTTATGATAATTATAATTATAATAATAATAATTTTTTTTTTTGATCGGTAATAATATTATTTTATTTATATATATATAAAAGGTTTTACATCCAGATATTCCACCTGCAATTTTATGCCATCCCCCAAAATCCATTAAAAATGCCTATCTAAGATTATCTAAACCCAGGCTATCACCAGCCCAAATTATACAAATATGTCCACCACAGAAAACTATGACTTTCCAATTATCCATCTACACATCAACTACATCCCGTCATTCCATCTGAATTATATGGAAAAAAACACCCGTCTATCTAAAAGCTAAGAAACCCCAACAATGGCAGCCATCAAAATATTCAAGATTAAACAGAAACCTTAAAGCTACCGAGCAAAAAATTCTACAGAGGACGATCTGCATTTCCATTAACAATAGGCCATGCTTTGTTTTTCCAGCACCAAGCCCTCGAACCTTCCTTTCCCAGGCTTCTCCAAGTTAGGCAAACAAAAAATCAAAAGGCTTGCAAAAAAATTCCTGTCGACTTGCTTTCCCACCATCTCTATTCATCATTCCTGCATATCTTGATTCTTCGAGCTCCTCCTCTTTTGTTCAAGCGCTTCCTTTTGGGAACTTGTTGTGGAATGATCGACTTCGCTTGCTTGCAGCAAACTCATGACGCCTTAAAACCAGTTTCAAGTTTTCCCATGCTGCCAACTCGTCCAGTCTGTAAGCATATTTGTCAATCCGCCTACGCCATCTCACAAATGGGATCACACCTAGTTCTTCCGCATCCTCCATATCCTCAAACCCTTCTGTGATGTTAAACCCGACCACCGAAACTGCCCATTCAAGGAAGGATTCCATTCCTAACAACTCCTCCTCAAAGAGAGAATGCATTACCCATTTAATGATTCCAAAGTCCTCATTCAATTACAAGCCCCATGCAAAAATCATGGAGGCTATGTCCACATTCATCCTACCCCTGTGTGTAGCCTCCATAAAAAGCTTCCCCAAAGTCTCTAGCACCGCATCAATAACATCGTTGTGTGGACATTTTAGCAAGAATTTTAGCCTAAACTTTGTGATTGGGCCAAAAAATCCTTTCTGTTGCAACTTCGTTTTGAACGAATACATTGCCTCCATTGTCACTCTGAAAAACGACTCTACTACTCTGCACCTGCCTTCACTCCTACTTCTTGGACACGCATAACACCTTTTATCATTCCTTAAAAAGACTGTCCGTCCGTGCCAAAAATCGTCTTCTAAATCATCCCATCCAATCATCATCAATGAAAATCCTGCTTCCGCCGTCATAGCATCATCAACCCAGCAGTTGGGAAATATGCACGTCTTTTCTTTCGACCTACCAAGGACATTCGTCACTCCCACTTAAAAACTTCCACTTCCAATTTTTTGGGCAAATTCTTCTACCGCCTGCCACTCTGAATCCATCAGAGTTTTTTCTTTTTCTGCACTTTCAAGTTTTCAACAATAGGAGGCCCCACATCTTGGTTGGATTCTTGTAGATTCAAATCTTGTGACTTCGGTTCGGAACCATTCTCAAAAGGGGTATCTATTTCTTCTCTTTGGGCCCCAACCCAGTTGCATTGGGTCCCTGTTGTGACAGAGGGAGAACCGCTTTGCTGCCCTTGCAAAAAACCCCAAACTTGCAAATTCCATTGATCTTCCCATTCAACAGTTTCAGTCATATTCATCAACTCCTCAACTAAGGAGTTTTGGGCTAGTCCTTTCCCCTTCTTCACATTTGGGCAACTCCCTTCTATGTGTTCTTTCCCATCACACCTCAAGCAGGTTACCATTGCATCCTCAACCTCTACAACTTGACGCCAAATCCCCTCTCCTGTCTTTAACTCTATGACTATCATTTTTGGAAGTGGGTAGATTGGTTGCCATAAAATGCAAACCCTAGGAAACATACTATAATCATATTTTGCCATAGCTTCATCCAACTTCACAAAAACACGTAGTTTGTTTCCAATGTTTTTGAGGGTTTCATGATCCCAATACTCTTGCGGGAGGTTCTTCAATCTGATCCACATAGGCACTTCCTTAATGACTGCAATATTAGGGTCAAAATTTGGGACCCAATCTTTTATATAGAAGCCCCTTCCTTCCATCAAGAATGGGCCACTATTGATGATCCATTCTTTATCCTTAGCCATTTGCAAATCACCAAATAAAAACTATTTTCAAGGGTTTTAAGAACACAGTCTTTGCCCCAGTGAGCATCACACCAAACCCTAGTCCTGGAGAAAGGCGGCCATTTCCCTCCCCATTTCATGAAAAAGGCATGAGCTTTAAGGAAACTAACAGAGTCGCTCCACTCTCTATTTTCTAGTAGCAAAGAAACCATCGTACTATCATAGTATGGAAGTTAGGTGTTACCTTGCTTGTTTCCGCCTTCTCAGCTTGATGTTTTGGCCTCCAAAACTTTGCTTCTAGCTGTTTAAAATCCACCCTTTCGCTTAAAGCCATTGATCTGAACCTTCTATCATTCTGTACGGTTTGACTGGTTTTTCGACCAGCATTTTCTGAGACCCCAGGTCTAAAACTGCGATTAGCCGGAGCCTTCCATGCCGCATAGGGACCATTCCTTTTGGGTTTCTGAGCATTTCTGCCCTTTCTATTGTTAAATGGCCATCTGGGTTGCGTTCCTCCATCGTATTGCAACCCCTAGTGCTGTTGAAAACCCTGTCTGTGCTGCTGCTCCTCCATATTCATTAGCATTTTGTTTATAATGATAATAAATTGCTAATATTCCTTTTTGTATATTTTAATATGTATTTTATTTATTTTACATTTCAACGCTTTATATCTCAGTGTCACAATTCCCAGGGACATGACAAACTATTGTTGTGACAGGTTTAATTGCTAGCACTAAAGATAATCATCCAACAACATTGAAAAATGATGGCAGTGATTTCACTGTTGCTATATTGGGTGCTCTGTTGAAAGCTGGACACATGACAATTTGGATAGATGCTGATGGTGTATATACCAGGGATCCAAGAAAATCTAGTGAGGTTGTGATTTTGAAGTCACTATAGTACTAGGGAGCATGGGGAATGCCATATTTTGGGGCAAATGTCTTGTCCCATCAAACAATAATTCTAGTTACGAGGTGCAATATTCCTATTCTCATAAGAAATGTTTTGAATCATACATCTACTGGGATTACTATATGTCAACCTACTATAAGGAGGCAGAGGACCCTCAGCTAGGTCCATAGTCTGTTGTAAAAGGTTTTGCAACGATTGACAATTTGGCAATTGTTAATGTTAAAGTAACTGAAATGGCTGTTGTCCCTGGTATTGCAAGTGCAATTTTTGGTTCAGTTGAATATGTTGATGCCAATGTCATCACGATCTCCTAGACAAGTTGTGAGCATGTTATATAGTTTGTAGTTCTAGAAAAAGAGGTTAATGCTGTTGCAAAAGTATTACAAAAGAGGTTCAAACAAGCTTTGGAGGTTGGGCACCTTTCTTAGGTAGAGGTTATTGATGATTGTAGCATTTTAGTAGCTATTAGGTGGTAAATGGCAAGTACACGAGGAGTTAGTCCCACTTTATTTTAATGTATTGGCAAAGGCCAACATCAACATTTGGGCTATTGCCCAAGGTTGCTTTAAGTAAAATATCATGGTGGTTGTGAAGAGAGAAGACTCAATTAAGGCCTTGAAAGTTAACTACTCACAATTCAATTTTTCAAAGAAAGCATTGGCTATAGGGATAATTGGGCTAAGGTTAATTGGAGGAACTCTTTTGGATCAGCTTAGAGATTAGGCAATTGTGATTAAGGAGGAGTTTTGACATTGTTCTGCTAGTAGAGGGGATCAATTGTTCCACAAAAATGGTTCTCAATGACTAAGGTATGGATTTGCAAACATAGAGGGAGCTTTAGAAAGTGTTGGCGTAATATTGTATTCACCTATATAATGAGTTTACTTAGGATAATTAGGATAGTTATTTATTCTTATCTAAGTAGCTAATAATGACATGTGTATACCTTGCCTTGAGTTACACAAATGCCAACATTGCCTCATCAATCCTTGATTGATGGTAGTTTGGTGCCATCTCTATTTGGTGAAGGCTACCGCTGTCTCAGTTAGACTAAGTTAACTCACCTCTTGATTAAGAGATAACTCATACCTCTTGGACATGTCATCTTCTTGATTCATGCATTCAAGAGCCCTATATAATTGTATGTTATTCATTGTAACTTGTTTCACAATATTTAATATAGAATAACATTATTATGTTCATGTGTTTTTGTGATTAGCTTATAGGCATTTAGTCTTGGGTAGATTTGTTAATCATAACAAATTCTAACATGTTATGAGAGCCCATGTCCTAAAGTTAGTTCATCTCTAGGTTTTTGAGAGCAATTATATTAGATTTTGGGGGGTTCTTTTTTGTAGTTTTTTATTGCAGGTTGCATTGGGAGATTCCTAGAGCAAATCTAAGACAGTCATTGAGTTCAAAGCACTTGATATGTTGAATCTAGCCTTTTATTTTGTCCCAATTGGACACTAGAGGCTAGATCTGCAAAGTGTTTCACTAGGTAGGTACCTACCAAATCTAGTGGGTGCTTGATTTTTTAGAGCATTTTAGGTCAAATTAGACCTTGCCATTGTGTTTGGAAGGTTTGAGAATCCTCATTTTCATATAAAATTTGCTTAATTTGGACAAAGCTACAAGATGAGGCAATTTTTTGTTTGTTGCAAGTGTTGTATGATCGCCTGTGGAGGCTAACATAGGTAGGTATAGGAAAAATGATTTTTTATATTCTTGCATTTAAAAAAATGATTTTAAAGAAAATAAAAATAAATCAAAAGTTCAAAAAAAAAGCAAAAGCATTGAAAAAAAGCATATAATTTTTAAATATGTGCTTAAAGTGTTGTGTACCTAGGGGGAATGGGGTATTGCAAAGGTACTTGGCCCCCTTGCTACCACTTGCCATATGTGATAGTTGTGGCAGGAGTGTCGTGCCCTATTCCCCAACTCCCATTGGTTTTTTCACTACCACCAACCTTAAACAATTTTGATGACCACTTGCCGATCACTCAACCTTGACACTCAACCAACTTTGCTCTGCCAACCGAATATTGCCCTAGTGGCTCCTTTGCTCTTCTGCCACTAGCAATGCCTTTTCTTGTTAATGTGCATCACATTTGAGAATATTCTCGATAAAACCATGGTTTTGAATTTGCTTACAATGTTTTGGAAAATATGGTGGGCAATTTTTGAAAACAATTGTCAGTATTGACATATTCTGACATCAAGGAATATTCTAGAGGCATTTGGAATAGTTTTTTATTGATGTCAACATGACATCATCCATTTATTCTCTCAACTCTTGCCTCCTCTCTAATGGAGTTTTGATTTTGCTAATTGAAGTTAGAGGCTTTGTTCTTGCTCACTTTTGCTTGAGCAATTTTTTTCGATATGGGCTAATTTTTCGTGAGCTTCACAATGGTGCAAATGGTTTCTGATTTTGGCATTTGGACTTTTCAAAAATTGTAGATTCACATAGGTGATGTCGAGCAGTTCTCATTTTGAGAACTCCTAGGGCCTTTTTTTGCACACACTTTTTCTCGACAAGTTTCCCTCGATTTTTGGCGAGTTTTCAGGTGAAAATCGGCAAGTTTCCAGCTGATAATCGACACGAGTAAACCCGCAAGTACTCGTAGAGTAGTCTATCTATGGCTGAAACTACAATTTTTGATACATAATGAGATAGATCAGATTACACCAATCAAAAGTAGACAAAAAAATTATGCACTTTCAAAAAAATTGCACCCAAAAACGTTATTTTGTCTTGTGGTTCTGAAGGAAAGATGATTGTGTTGTAAAGGTGCCACATCCAAGAAATCATGTCATCACACTTCCGAGAGTAAAAGTTACAAGTAACGGTGTTCTAGTATGAACCTTGACAGAGGAAAGCAATGATGAAAGATTGATGGAATGCTCCGCATTCTTCCGAAAGTAATGGAATGATCTCGTGGTTCTATGAACATGTTCATCGGTGTTCATAACATACTACTTAGCAGTATCATGTGTTGTGTTGGTCCACATGTTCAGTTTTTGAACAACAGCGTGCTACAGTTTGTCCAGACTGCTTTGTTTTTGCATATTCAGTGGGTTTCTCCTCTTTCGCCAACACATTATGATTAGATACTTCAGGAAAAGGTTGAATGAATAGCTTGCATGATCTACAATGCTTACATCTCAATCTGCATAATGATTTTGGTATCTCCTCGGCTATGTGAAGTCAAACAGTGATAGTGTTGATGGCATTGATACTACTTGGGCCGACATGACTTGTTTCATTCTTTGCAATTGATCTTGATCAATTAATCTTGTTTTGAAGAATGTGTTGTGATGCATTTGGGCCCCGACATAGTGTATGATGATCCACAACTAAATCTCTTTTGTTTTGGATGTGTTTTGGAGTTGACTGATGCAATATCAATTGTTTCATCCAACGGTCATCTTGCAGTCGACTTAATTGGAGTTTTGTGATTGCAAAGGATATATATAGAAGATCAAATTTATTTGTGAAGGTGATGATGGCGTGTGTATAGTGAAAGAACAGAATGAAAAAGATGAAGTGTTTGAAATCAGTGTAAAGGGCTAATTGTGCAAAGTAGTGATTGCATCATCAACATGTGTTAGATGCTTCTTCAAAGCAGTTCATAATCATTTTCTTACTCTAAAATTCATGTATCCTGCTTTGAGATAGTGAGTCTCATTAGGTCCATTGTATCTTGCTCTAAGGCAGCATACCTTAGTCTACAAGTCCATAGGCAGTGAGCCTCAAACATTGTAATTTCTTGTTAGCAGTGAGCTACATATATTGTGAGTTAATCCTCACTGTGGTTTTTCCTTCATTGGGTTTTCCATGTAAAATCCCAGTGTCTCTATGTGATGCATATGTGTTCTCTTTTTGTTCCTTTTAGTTAATGTGATGTGTTGTTAATCTGCAAATGGAATTAGTTAAGTTTTAATATATGCTGATTCACCCCCCCTCAGAGCACATCATTGTGTTCAACAACACGTATCAATGAGTTTAGGCTTGCCTCCCCCTTTCTTCGCTCAATTCAAACAGCCGAGTGCAGTTCAAACCGTTCCCCTAATCTTTAGTCCATCATGCACTTGCCTATTAGAATGTTATATGCCCCGGTATCGGATGGAAGAAGCTCTTGAACAACCCATTCATGGATCAAAAGATAAAGAATTTTGTTTCTCTCGCTCTAGAGTGTAGTATCTCTCCCTCCCTCTCGATGGAATGGTATTGGCATAGAGAAGAAATATTTCCCTTGATTGAGGTCTCTAGCTCTCATTTGATGGTGGGAGAAACGGTAGCAATGGCTCATTGGATCCCTACACGGATACACATACATATATCCACACACATACATACAAGTTGTGTATATACAAACTTCATACTTGTGTATATAAAATTCAACTGAAAGTACTTTTACTGTTTACATATATACTGATATACATACACTGATAAGTGATACACATGCTGACATACATACAAGTCGTGTATATACAAACTTCATACGTGTATGTAAAATTCAATTGAAAGTACTTTTACTCCTTTATACATGCCATTTATCAAATTAAATTAAATAAATCAAACATATTGAAACAAGAAACTGTGTATATATTAAACTTTAAAATAGGTATAGTGAGTTGCATATTGCTACTTGCCAACTCCAACCTCAGGTATATCTGTTGGTGAGAGGCTCTCACCAACAAATATACCCGAGGTTGGAGTTGCAGCAACATATGCATTAATTTCTCAAAAATTACAAGCCATAAAGATACTGTGAAATATTTGATCCTCATATGTTGTAGGTTGGATCAAGTGTCATGTGATGGCATGCAAACTTGGCATCCTGTGTGTGTATATAGATATGTATGTGTGCAGTGTGTGTATAGGTATGCTATGTACGTGTGTGTATAGGTATGTTATGTGTGTGCATGTACAATATGTGTGACAGTGTGTGTGTGTACACACCTATACATACATATATTATATATATACACACACATACATACCTACATACATAGCATGTACAATATGTGTATGTATGTGTGTGTGTACACACCTATATTGTATACATACATATATATACACACACATACATTCCTACATACACACACATCATACATACCTATACACACACATCATACTTACACACACATACATACACATACATATATATCCACACACATACGTACAAGTTGTGTATATACAAACTTCGTACTTGTGTATATAAAATTCAACTGAAAATACTTTTACTTCTTTATACAAGCCATTTATCTTGCAAGGGTAAATAATTTACAACTTTTCTCCTTGTTGAGAGTTACAACTTCTAATATATTTATTATTCAACTTCTAATATTGTACGTTAATATTAATCACAATGGCATCCGGCTCTGCATCTAGTTCAGACTCAACAAGTGCAAGTCAGTCCGTTGGAAGTAGACATGTGGAAGGTTCTAGCAAGAAAATGTGGTTATGCAGTGATTCTGTAAATGATAGAAAATGTTACAGAGCATAAATGTCCATTAGATGGATCTATTTATAGATGTAATAAAAAGCAACTACCTATAAAGCCATGAAAACCAGAAAACTGCAATATCTGAGCAAGGTTTTGAATCATTAAAAGTATGCTGTAAAAAACCTGCATATTACTGAATGTATGAACTGTAGTTCAAACTTTGAACAAATATAAACAAAAAATAAAAGGTTTCTGAATGAGAACACAAACATAAATCATTGGAAAGGCTGGTAACCACGATCTCACAAAATTTATGGTCATTTCGCAGGCAAAAATTGGGAGTGCACAATAAATGACTACTGGATATACTAAACAGTGACTGTAATATCCATTGTTGTAATCATTAAATGTAAAAAGTACTAGTAAATTTGCAGACTTTGATAGAATAAATCAATAAGAGCAGTCTCAGATTAATGTTCGATAGCTTTCATCATCTTTCAAGTCAATTGTCAACTTAGTCCATGTGATAGTTCTATTAAATCCATGTTGCAACCTGCATATATAGGGAAAATTAAATTAGATATGAGGAAGGTATAACATAACTTTAAAGATTAGTTGAAGAGAGCACAAAATATAGCTGCCAAAAGATTTGTAAATATTTAAAACAGAGTTTGAAAATAAGTTGCAGGTCTGCTTGCCAAGAAGTATTTAAATTGAAGGCAGCAGGATTTACCATGTTGAACCAAATTAGCAGGGGAGAACTCCAGTACAAACAATAGCTTCAGTAAAAGATGTTGGAACTTTCTCTTTTTTGTATATTCCAGCCAAATGTTCATGGAAGACAGCTTGTATTTTGATTGAGTTTTGTGGTTTTGTGGACAAAACACTCTTTGCATGATGAAATATGCATGTGTAAATAAACTCCAACCATACTATAGAAACCTTGGAAATGAAAGCAGCAAGTTTGTAGCGAACCTTTTGTAGCAAGGACATGGCTGAAAGAGTCGATCTTGATAGTTATGTAGCTTAGAAGGAGGGCCTACAAATCAAATGTGGAAAGCGACGAAGAGATTGGATACTCGTTGTGGGAACAACTGTGTATGCAGTCGACAATGTAGATGTTGAAAGAGAAAGGAATAAGGAATTATTGAACAAACCTGTAGTTTTTTTTGTTGAAAAGTATTTGAACATTTCAAGTGACTGATGCCAATAGTGCTGATAGTCGAGCTTCCTCTTTGATCTTACGTGCAACATAAGGGCTTTGTTGCATGTGTGTGTATCTTTGGAATGTGAATGCAGGGTGGATACGAAGGCTGCCAAGCTGAGTGACTCTTGAAATTGCTGTGAATGTCAACCCTTGACGGCCAATGTTGCCAATGTCAATGGTGGCCATGCCAAGTGCAAGTTCCTGCGATTTGTGGATGGTTAAGGCCCAGGCCATTTTAAGTGGAATTTGACGACAACCACCACAACTCAACGGGGTAATAGGGACATGTTTGGGATTGTTTGGATCCCAGGTAGGCCCTATGTAATTCTTGAATTGAACAATAACAAACAAGGGGAGTTGGGGTGGTTTTTCGCTCTCCTTGTACACAATTTTTTTTACTTGGCCAAGAGCTCCATTGACAAGGCCTATATCAGTCCACAGATTACAAGATGGCATAACCTTTTGGTCGACACGGAAATGGGCTACAGTAAAGACAACGACATGCGCTTATTATGGAGTGAGACCTTTTCATTGGTTGCAAAAGATGTATGGCGATAAGAAAGCAGTTTGTTCTATAGATGTTAGTGTCGAGCTTGACCTTGACATTTAGCAGTTGCCAATCTGCAATTGTAGGTTCAACCTTACTTAAATTGCACAAGAGATCACAAAATAGAATTTGACTGGGATCCTCTCCGCCTTGACGGAATATTTTATTCAGTGTAAAAACTGTTTGAAAGCTCCGCCATAGTGTCCCTCTGTAGGAAGTAGAAGAGTACATAGTAATGTCTTTGATTGGTAGTAGTTGGCCAAGGTCTCCAAAGAGTAAGACTAAGCGACCTCCAAATAGGCTGTGGTTGTGTGCTGGGAGAGCTTTCCGCAAACGATAGTCAATGCGTTCTAGCAACTTTGGACCGATGAAGCTCATTTCATCTATTAGAATGTAGCGAACGAAGTACATTTTCTCTTGGAAGCTAGCTAGTGTTTGGCCTTGCAAGGGAGCCATCTCTTTGATGGGTATGCGAAGTGCGGAATGAATTGTTGATGCTCCAATGTTGAATGCTGCAATACTTGTAGGTGCAAGAAGTAGTAGCAATGTTTGATCATTTGGAGCCAAACAATTGAGTGCAGACCTAATATTTTTTATTAGGTGTGACTTTTTCGTCCCTGTAGTTCTTTGAACAATTATTCTTAGTGGTGGCTGGTAAGTGGTGGAGGATAGGTATGACAACACTAAATCCATTGTTTTCTTTTGTTCCAATGAAAGGTCATGCCGGGTATTTGCAATGGGCGGAAGGGAGACTTGAAATGTTGTGCGGTTTGAGTCTACGAAGTTGGATGCTGTAGTGTGTTGTAGTGGATTTGTGGAAGGAGTCTCCCGGTCATGGTTAAGGTCTATTTCATGGTCACCTAGCATGTCAAGCCCATCCAACTGGAGTGGATGGCCTGTGTGTACACCTGACAACACTTGCCATTTGGATTGGTTGCATTGATGTGGTGATTTTTGTGTCATTTGAAGGAGAGTTGGGGTCTGGATAGGAGGCTGTATCTGGTTGAGTGCGTCACACATGCCATGGATGGTAAGTGCATGCCATCCTCTCCCAGTTTGCCACAATTTGAGTGGTGGATGAACTGAAGTCAAATGCAATGTTACAAAATGGTTTGTAGAGAAGCAATTCACTCCAACAAAAGTCGTGAAAAATTGGGTCGTCCTTTGCATAAATGCTTGTGAGACGTGGGGACACTCGAACAATTGCTTTAGAGGAACACTCTTTCTATTGGTTTGCTTTATGAGATGCTTTGAAGCTCCATTTTTGACTGACATCAATCACTGCCAATGTCTCCATACAAACTGGATGTGCCATGTATGCATCAATGTAGTTTGTGTCTGATGATGTGGATGTGGGTGAGAGTGGAATGCGTTGATAGTGTTTTTGGTTTACATTTAAAGAAACAAACGTTCAACTAGATAGGTAGAGTGGTAATTTTAATAAGAGGTGGCAACTTTCTTGGGGACTAATATCACGGTCCACAAGGTTGTCAACAAGCATTTTTCTAAAAGCTATTGGTGTTGGTTTGAAAGGATCAAAATTGGTCGAAATACGAGAAAGCATTGCATGTATGTTTTGGATTTGGTTTTTGCTTTTGTTGCATATTTTGCTATATATTTGAGCATTGCATCCATTGAGAGAACGAGCTGGCAATCTACATTTGCTCGCCAAATAGAGAGGATAGTGGGGTTGTGAAGATTGAAACGGTCATCATTACGAGCAGGGGCGTGCTTTGGTTGGCCACTCTCGTTTGAAAGGCTTGAATTGTCTTGCATGGTCCAAGGGGCTTTGGAGCGGCATTCAACTTTGGCTCCTTTTCTTCGCAAACATGTGTGCGAGGTACAACGTGTATGGCGTTGAATGCAGTTGAGTAGTTCATTGTAGTCATGTGAAGGGTTGGACGACATAATCATTCTTGTGTCCATTAAGTAGGGGTTGTCAAAGGCAGACCTTGGAACTCTTTCATTTGAGCTTTTGGTGGGGGCGCGGGTTCCATGCAGAGACATATTTGTCAATGTAGTTGATTGCATTTTGTACCGATGCAAGATTATTGCATTGTATTCTGGCAATATCAGGTGCTTCTTTGAGCCAAAGAAAACCATGCACATGTGCAGACCCTTGGTTTTGCCATTCATACTTGGAGAGAGGAGCTGATATCAAGCAAATGGTGTACGAAAGAAGTAAAGATAAATGATGTGAAATATGTTTACCTGTACCAGTAGTCAGTTGTACAAAGAATCTTTTCCAAAACCTCTTCACTAAATGCAGTATATCTATGATGCATTTAAAGTGTAGAGAGGTGTGGGTTTTGCACTATATTTTGGATCCTCCATTGAGCAACAACAGTAGGATTTGTTGGTGCGGTAGATGGCATGGCATTGTGTAAGTCTGGCCATTTAGTATCTGCTGCACTCAGGGTGAAGAATAGAGTTGGGCAACCAACCTGAATAACCATGTTAGATAGCTCCCCCCTACAATAATTCTAGAAGGGGCGTGTACCACAGATTTTTGAGCCAAAATGGATAACTTGGTTTGCAAGCTTGTCATCGGGAAGGTCCATTAATCATTGGCGCAGGGCAAGTATTGTTGTTGGCAGTCTACTTTCCAAGTGTTTCTGAACAAAAACTGAAGCTGTGGCCTGGGTACAGTGATGCATAAGAATATTAAGTATGATGTATCTAAATCATGGTTGCTGGCCGAACCTATTATCATGGTATCTCAGAAGATGGAGAGCATATTCATGTAGCTTGACCTCTTTCATATTTTGTTGATTGAATGGAGCTGTGCCCTTTGGAAACAATGTTGGGAATGCCATAACGAATAATCCTTCAGCGGTGTATTCATTGATGGGCGTAAGAGAAACTGATGGCCAATCAATAGTAGGAGTCGGGCGTCCTTCCCCTAACTACAACAAGGCTCACAATACTTGTACTTCTGTACGTGCATGGTGCAGGTTTGCCACAAATGATGTTGTTGCTTGCACATTCTCTTGCAATTGTTCTTCGGCTATATTATCTGTTTCCATGAAACTTACATCTGGGGGATCTGAATTCGAGGTTGTGCATTTAGAAGGTCAGAGATGTTAGTGGAGGCAACAGGCAAGCATAAGAGAAATGCTTCATCTAATTGTACATCTTTGTAGTAAGGGTCATTACAGATCTTATATTGTAAGTGTCGTGAACACGTGCTCTACAAACATAGAAACTATATTGTTGAGAATAAACATTTTTTTTTAACTATGAGTATATCTAGGTCATGTATATGACGTGGCAAGTATGTTGCAATTATTGTAGTATCCCAAGGAAAACAAATAGTGTGGCCACTGTATTTTAGCTGGCCCCCTCTTGCATAAGTAACTTGGAGGACAGGGTTGACTCTTGCTATAAGCATCTCCTCGATTTGAGATAGGCGTTGCAAACAAGCAGGTTGCTCACCAGGGTCCATGTTCCTCTTTGAGAAGTGATTGCCATTTTTTTCTGAAATGCATCTTGAACAAGGATTACTACCATTTAATTGCCTAGTTCTTATTCTTGGATATCATTCCATGCATACTTGGCATGTTGAAATGTTTGATAGGTTGTCCAAGTTTGAACGAAAGGAATTCCTAGTGGTGGAATAGTTTGTAGGAAATAGTGGAGGATGGTGGTTTTGGGAGGGTGAACTGCGGTGTAATGTAGACCTCATTTGAGGTGTAGGTGATTGCAATGCGGAGGGGTTATTGGAACAAGAGGTTGGGGATGTGGAGGAGCTTGCAAGGAGGTCATGATGGTTTTCTTGTCTCCCTCTATTAATAGAATCCTTCTTTGCGTGGTACCGTAATCGTTGCATTTTATTACGACGAGAACGCTTTGCTTCCATAGTTTTAGCTTGGTTTTCCATGATAGGGGTTGCCGAGGAACAAAGTAATGCAATATTAATTTGCAATAGTTCAAGAAAAAGTAGAAAGAACACGTACAAGTATTCACAGGAATTTGCAAGAGATAATTTAGGTGTGTGAAATTAGCTTATCCCATAGAGAAATAACAATAGACTTTTAAAAATAGTATGCGTGCCTGAGTTTGGTTGTGTCTAAACATTGTGTTGTTGTGTGCAAAATTTGTTGTACATAATATAGTGACTCCTATATAATTTGGACGGCCATAACGTTTGAAGTCACAATGCTCTGTATTGACTCAACTTTAATTGGAATACATTGTGGTATGAAAAAAGACTATGTATTGCAATTTTTTTATAATTGTAGGCACCCATGTTTATAGATGACGGTATTGACAGCAGCAGAAGCTGTACGAAATACACAAAGACTATATAGTATTGTGGAAAGTAAGAGGTACTTGCAAACTTTAAATAGGTTTTATCGCTGTAATTACAAAGCTTTGTATTTCTTTCCCAGCAAATGAATTCATTGTGATGGCCAGATCAAAGAAAAACTAGCACCCAAGAACTCGATCCAGCACATGTTTAGCAGCATCAGGTTCAGCCAGCAGTAGTTGAAAATTTTCAGCGGATATACCAAACAAGGCATTTGCGGGTCCTTCAAATGTAGTGACTTTAAGAAGAGCACCTGTTCCATTGTCCAAATCCACTTTTACCATGTAGCTAAAATCACATCTAGGGAGATCAATAGAACACTTTGGGTAGTGAAAGTTGTTGGGGTTCTTGTGTACAACCCTTTTCTTACGTTTCTTATTGCCCACCATAAGAGGACAAGAGAGGTAATAAAAGTTGTCCAAGTGGACTTTTGATATGCTTGCTTTTATGCAAACATTTATTTTTTCAGGATAGGTTGTATTATTGATTGATGCAATGTCCATTGGATTTGCAAACTTGTTGGGAGAAGGTTGATTGTTTGAGAGGGAAAGGAAAGACTTTTCATTCCCTACAGTGGAATACCAGTCATGCAACGTTGAGGCTTCCAACAATTCTGGATTTATTACAATTGTAGTTGCAAATATAGTATCAAGAACTTTTCCACGCCAGGAGGTTATATGTCTAGATTTGATTAAAATAATTGGAGGGGT
This sequence comes from Sequoiadendron giganteum, assembly GCA_007115665.2. Lineage (NCBI taxonomy): Eukaryota > Viridiplantae > Streptophyta > Pinopsida > Cupressales > Cupressaceae > Sequoiadendron > Sequoiadendron giganteum. Next base: position 470,068,457 of record CM021101.1, on the reverse strand, counting down.
AGGTAGAAAAGGCAAACTAGATAATTATTTCCCTTCAAATTCACAACGATGACCTCAAAGTGTGACGTCAATGATCAAGCATGACATGTCTATAATTGTTGGAGTACATTTGAATGTTTCAGACATATGGTCGATGAGGGGGAGATGGATAAAAGTATGCCAATAACATCAACAAGGGAATTAATAGGCAATGACAGCAGGGAGTCTATGCTCTTGATATGCAAGCTGTGCATGGGTATTGTAGAGTCTACACATGTTGAAGGAGTTATTGTTGATGAGTTTTGTAGGAAAAATTCAAATGGGTTTGTCAAGCTACTATATTTTGTATTAGCAACTTTTATGTGACCATTAGAAATAATGTACAGACTATTAGAGTGCACAACATTGTAGAACTCATCAACAAGTTCATTGAAGCATGTGATATGTATTTCGGAGTCTACTTTGTCAATGAGGTCAAAACCAAAAACTTTTCCTTCCCGGCCAACATTTTGAAACTCATGGATTGGTGTCTTTGTTAATGCTCTACCCTCAATGGACCAACGCTTATTGAATGGGGTCAAAGTTTTGATGGGAAGTATTTCAGAAGGGGCTATTGTTGGTTGTTGGGTAGAGCTTACATCTTGTTGTAAACCAATTGGGCCCTGGGAGCAAGTAGATGGCAAACGACTTGTAGCCTAGAGAAGATGAGTTGGAATGCCAACGATTGAGACCATTTCCAGACTAGTGATAATTATAGCTCTGCAATCGAAGGACGTAAATGATTTAAGAAAATCACATGAATGAATGAGAGCAATATTTAGAAAGAGTATGGATGGGCATACATGTATTTGTCGAACACCTTTGATGTATATTCTTTAAGGTGGACAATAGACCCAGTGACCATAGCTTCTTCAACAACAAGATTGTTGAATTGGTTGGGAAGCAAAGTGTGATGGGTGTGGACACCATCCGAGAGTTGTAGTCGGTATTTTACATCTGTAGAATGAGACTTTTATATAGCATCTATGGATCTAACTTGTAATGAAGGGTCAAGATCAAACATGGCTGCAAGAATTTCTTCAATGGCATTTGGAGTTAGATTTGCCATCGAGAAGGTAAAAGCGAGTTTAAGTTTTGTGCATGCGGGCAAGTTATGAGTGTTAGAATTGGCTATTGTGACAAGTAAAATAGAGGTGCTTCTTAATTGTAAGATTGTTGTTAAAGGGGAAAACGGCAAATGAAAGGTAAAGAAGGGAAGCGTAGGCTGGAAAATATATGGCCACATAGTTTATGTACATGTTTATTAAACCAATGGTTTGTGGAGGAGTTAAATTTAATGCAAGGTATATAACTTTCTTGGAGTTTTCAAAAACAAAACAATATTGATCGACATATATGTCTTTTGGTTTTTTATGGTGTATTATATGAGCATGAATTGAGAATCTAAGATTTACAAATAGCAACTTTTTTCATATGGAAAGAAGCATTTAAGTAATTATTAAAGTTTAATTTAAAAGAATGATAATTGAAAAAACACCATTATGTACATGATAAACAAATATATTGTTAATATTTAAACTCTTTTGGCAAAGACAATAGAAAAAAAGTTGCAGCATTTCCTTGCGCGAGATAGTATTTACAATGCTTCTATTGGGGGGGCATATTAAGCACAATTATAGAAGACTATCCAATTTGTTTACATTGCAGCCATAAGTAGGCTTAGTATAGGCACAACAAAAAAACTTATAACAGACTACAGGTTGTCAAGGTAAATTTGAAAGGCATCGATAATCTTGGGTGTTGTAGCAGCATTATAGTGCTGATCAAATTTCAGCTCCTTAAGGAAATTGCACAAAGCCTTTTGTTTTGTGCAGTTGGATTGGAAAGTCGACAGTGAGGCCTGAAGTATCTCAACATCCAATTCTTCGATAGGACTTGTCTGACATGCAACTTTGACTTTGTAAATGATGTCAAGGCAACTGTTAGATATAGTTGCAGTGAGATGTTGAACGTTTGTGTGAACAGAGTCAGGTTTATTTACAGTAGACAATGACTCTGATACTACTAGTGTTGGATGCACTAGAATGGAGGGGCTTGGTTGTATAGTGGCCATGTTGCCACCAGAGAGTTGAATGATGTTAGGAGCATTTGAATGTGTAGCCATGATTTGACATGAGTGGATGAAATATATGTGTAAGTTGAAGTACACCATAAGAAGGTAAGCATGTAAATGAATGAGCAAAACATGACAATTAATTATAAAGGAATTAACAAATTTAGTAAACAAGAGCTATGTATTATATGTTGCACTTTACTAACATAAGATCAAACATTTATATATAAAACAAACATTTCAATTAAATATATGTGATGCATAAATGTTTGTGTTATACATAAATGTTTTATATGTTGCACTTTACTAACATAAGATCAAACATTTATGTATAAAACAAACATTTCAATTAAATATATGTGATGCATAAATCTTTGTGTTATACATAAATGTTTTATATGTGGCACTTTACTAACATAAGATCAAACATTTATGTATAAAACAAACATTTCAATAAAATATATGTGATGCATAAATGTTTGTGTTATACATAAATGTTTGATCTTATGTTTGTAAAGTGCAACATATAATACATAGCTCTTGTTTACTAAATTTGTTAATTCCTTTCTAATTAATTGCCATGTTTTGCTCATTCATTTACATGCTTACCTTCTTATGGTGTACTTCAACTTACACGTATATTTCATCCACTCATGCCAGGTCATGGCTACACATTTAAATACTCCTAACATCATTCAAATTTCTAGTGGCGACACAACTACTATACAACCAAGCCCCTCCAATTCAGTGCATCCAACACTGGTAGTATCAGAGTCATCGTCTTCTATAAATAAACTTGACTTTGTTCACACAAACATTCAACATCTCGTTGCAACTGTATCTAACAATTGCCTCGAGATTGTTGACAAAGTCAAAGTTGCATGTCAGACAACAAGTCCTATTGAAGAATTGGATGTCGAGATGCTTCAGGTCTCATAGTCAACTTTCCAATCCAGCTAGACAAAACTAAAGGGTTTGTGCAATTTCCTTAGGGAGCTGAAATTTGATCAACACTATAATACTACTGCAACACCCGCGATAATCGATGCAATTTAGATTTACTTTGATCGCCTGTAGTTTGTTATAAGTTTTTTTGTTGTGCCTATACTAAGCCTACTTATGGCTGCAATGTAAAGAAATTGGACAGTCTTATATAGTCGTGCTTAATACGCCCCCCAATATAAGCATTGTAAATACTATCTCGCACAAGGAAATGCTGCAACTTTTTCTGTATTGTCTTTTGCCAAAAGAGTGCCAAAAGAGTTTCAATATTAACAATATATTTGTCTATCATGTACATAATGGTGTTTTTTCAATTATCATTCTTTTAAATTAAACTTTATTAATTACTTAAATGCTTATTTCCATATGAAAGTTGTTGCTATTTGTAAATCTTAGATTCTCAATTCACGCTTATATAATACACCATATAAAAACCAAAACACATATATGTCGATAAATATTGTTTTGCTTTTGAAAATTCCAAGAAAGTTTTATACTATATACTTTGCATAAAATTTAACTCCTCCACAAATCATTGGTTTGATAAACATGTACTTAAACTATGTGGCCGTATATTTTCCAGCATACGCTTCCCTTCTTTACTTCTCATTTGTGGTTTTCCCATTTAACAACAATCTTACAATTAAGAAACACCTTTATTTTACTTGTCACAATAGCCAATTCTAACACTCACAACTTTCTTGCATGCACAAAACTTCAACTCGCTTTCTCCTTTTCGATGGCAACTCTAACTCCAAATGCTATTGAATAAATTCTTATAGGCATGTTTGATCTTGACCCTTCATTACAGGTTACATCCATAGATGCTATACAATAGTCTCATTCTACATATGTTAAATACTGGCTACAACTCTTTGATGGTGTGCACACCCATCAAACTTTGCTTCCTAGCCAATTCAACAATCTTCTTGTTGAAGAAGCTATGGTCACTGGGTCTATAATTTGCCTTAAAGAATATACATCAAAGGTTTTCGACAAATACACGTATGTCCATCCATATTTTGTTTCTAAATATTGCTCTCATTCATTCATGTGATTTTCTTAAATCATTTCCGTCATTCGATTGCAAGACTATAATTATCACTAGTCTAGAAATGATCTCTAATAAATCACCTCTTGTTGGCACTCCAACTCCTCTTCTGTAGGCTACAAGTCGTTTGCCATCTACTAGCTCCCAGGGTCCAATTGGTTTACAACAAGATGTAAGCTCTACCCAACAACCAACAATAGCCCCTTCTGAAATACTTCCCATCAAAACTTTGACCCCATACTATAAGCATTGGACCATTGAGGGTAGAGCATTAACAAAGACTCCAATCCATGAGTTTCAAAATGCTGGCCGAGAAGGAAAAGTTTTTGGTTTTGACCTCATTGACAAAGCAGGCTCCGAAATACATGCCACATGCTTCAATGAACTTGTTGATGAGTTCTACAATGTTGTGCACTCTAATAGTCTGTACATTATTTCTAATGGTCGCATAAAAGTTGCTAATACAAAATATAGTAGTTTGACAAACCCATTTGAAATTTTCCTACAAAACTCATCAACAATAACTCCTTCAACATGTTAATACCCATGCACAACTTGCATATCAAGAGCATAGACTCCCTGTTGTCATTGCCTATTAATTCCCTTGTTGATGTTATTGGCATACTTTTATCCATCTCCTTCGCATTGACCATCCGTAAGTGAGATGGGAACCGAAACACTCAAATGTACTGCAACAATCATAGACATGTCATGCTTGACCATCGATGTTACACTTTGGGGTCATCATTGTGAATTTGAAGGGAAAGAATTATCTAGTTTGCCTCTTCTAACTACCCCATCAATTATTTTAGTCAAATTTGGATGTATAACCTCCTGGTGTGGAAAAGCTCTTGATACTATATTTGCAACTACAATTGTAATAAATCCAGAATTGTTGGAAGCCTCAATGTTGCATGACTGGTATTCCATTGTAGGGAATGAAAAGCCTTTCCTTTCCCTCTCAAACAATCAACCTTCTCCCAACAAGTTTGCAAATCCAATTGACATTGCATCAATCAATAATACAACTTGTCGTGAAAAAATAAATGTTTGCGTAAAAGCAAGCATATCAAAAGTCCACTTGGACAACTTCTATTACCTCTCTTGTCCTCTTATGGTGGGCAATAAGAAATGTAAGAAAAAGGTTGTACAAAAGAACCCCAACAACTTTCACTGCCCAAAGTGTTCTATTGATCTCCTTGGATGTGATTTTAGCTACATGGTAAAAGTGGATTTGGACAATGGAATAGGTGCTCTTCTTAAAGTCATTGCATTTGAAGGACCCGCGAATGCCTTGTCTGGTATATCTGCTGAAAATTTTCAACTACTATTGGTTGAACCTGATGTTGCTAAACACGTGCTTGATTAAGTTCTTGGGTGCCAATTTTTCTTTGATCTGGCCATCACAATGAATTCATTTGCTGGGAAAGAAATACAAAGCTTTGTAATTACAACGATAAAACCTGTTTAAAGTTTGCAAATACCTCTTACTTTCCACAATACTATATAGTCTTTGCGTATTTCGTACAGTTTCTGCTGCTGTCAATATCGTCATCTGTAAACATGGGTGCCCACAATTATAAAAAAATGCATTACATAGTCTTTTTTGATACCACAATGTTGTCTTTTGCACTTGTTTGGAAATACGATTTCTTGTTTTTTCAAGCTATGTATTCCAATTAAAGTTGAGTCAATACAAAGCATTGTTACTTCAAGCGTTATGGCTGTTCAAATTATATAGAAGTCACTATATTATGTACAACAAATTCTACACACAACACAATGTTTAGACACAACCAAACTCAGGCACGCATACTATTTTTAAAGTCTATTGTTATTTCTCTATGGGATAAGCTAATTTCACACACCTAAGTTATCTCCTGCAAATTCCTGTAAATACTTGTACGTGTTCTTTCTACTTTTTCTTGAACTATTGCAAATTAATATTGCATTACTTTGTTTCTCAGCAGCCCCTATCATGAAAAACCAAGCTGAAACTATGGAAGCAAAGCGTTCTTGTTGTAATCAAATGCAACGATTATGGTACCATGCAAAGGATTCTATTAATAGATGGAGACGAGAAAACCATCACGACCTCCTTGCAAGCTCCTCCACATCTCCACCCTCTCGTTCCAATAACCCCTCCGCATTGCAATCATCCGCACCTCAAATGCGGTCTACATTACACCCCAGTTCACCCTCCCAAAACCACCATCCTCCACTATTTTCGTGCAAACTATTACACTGCTAGGAATTCCTTTCATTCAAAGTTGGATAGCCTATCAAACATTTCAATATGCCAAGTATGCATGGAATGATATCCAGGAATAAAAACTAGGCAATTAAGTGGTAGTAGTGCTTGTTCAAGATGCATTTTAGAAAAAAATGCCAATCGCTTCTCAAAGTGGAACATGGACCTTGGTGAGCAGCCTGCTTGTTTGCAACGCCTATCTCAAATTGAGGAGATGCTTATAGCAAAAGTCAGCCCTGTCCTCCAAGTTACTTATGCAAGGGGGGGCCAGCTAAAATATAGTGGTCACACTATTTGTTTTCCTCAAGATATTACAGTAATTGCACTTGCCATGTCATATACATGAACTAGATATACTCATAGTTAACAAAAAAATGCTGGTTCTCAACAATATAGTTTCTATGTTTGCAGAGCACGTGTTCACGAGGCTTTACAATATAAGATCTGTAATGACCCTTACTACAAAGATGTGCAATTAGATGAGGCATCTCTCTTATGCTTGCCTATTGCCTCCACTGACATCTCTGACCTTCTAAATGCAACAATCTCAAATTAAGAAAAAAATGGCAATCGCTTCTTAAAGTGGAACATGGACCTTGGCGAGCGACCTGCTTGTTTGCAACGCCTATCTCAAATCGAGGAGATGCTTATAGCAAGAGTCAGCCCTGTCCTCCAAGTTACTTATGCAAGAGGGGGCCAGCTAAAATACTGTGGCCACACTATTTGATTTCCTTAGGATATCATAGTAGTTGCAACTTACATGCCACGTCATATATATGACCTAGATATACTCATAGTTAACAAAAAAAATGTTGATTCTCAACAATATAGTTTCTATGTTTGCAAAGCATGTGTTCACGAGGCTTTACAATATAAGATTTGTAATGACCCTTAGTACAAAGATGTACAATTAGATGAAGCATCTCTCTTATGCTTCCTTATTGCCTCCACTGACATCTGTAACCTTCTAAATGCAACAACCTCAAATTCAGATCCCCCAGATGTAAGTTTCATGGAAATAGATAATACAACTGAAGAACAATTGCAAGAGAATGTGCAAGCAACAACATCATTTGTGGCAAACCCGCCTCTTGCACGTACAAAAGTGCAAGAATTGCGAGCCTTGTTGCAATTAGGGGGAGGACTCTTGACTCCTACTTTTGATTGCCCTCCAGTTTCTTTTACGCCCATCAGTGAATACACCATTGAAAGATTATTTGTTATGAAATTCCCAACATTGTTTCCAAAAGGCACAGTTGCATTCAATCAACGAAATATGAAAGAGGTCAAGCTACATGAATATGCTCTCCATCTTTTGAGATACCATGATAATAGGTTTGGCTAGCACCCATGGTTTAGATACCTCATACTTGTTATTCTTATGCGTCACTATAGCCAGACGACAAGTTTTGTTTTTGTTTAGAAAAACGTGGAAAGTAGACTACCAACAACAATACTTGCCTTGTGCCAAAGATTAAAGGATCTTCCCAATGACAAGCTTGGAATCCAGGTTATGCGTTTTGTACAGAAGTGCAAGAATTGTGAGCCTTGTTGCAATTAGGGGAAGGACGCCCAACTTCTACTATTGATTGCCCTCTAGTTTCTCTTACGCCCATCGATGAATACACCATTGAAGGATTATTTTTTATGGCATTCCCAACATTGTTTCTAAAAGGCACAATTGCATTCAATCAACAAAATATGAAAGAGGTCAAGCTACATGAATATGCTCTCCATCTTCTGAGATACCATGATAATAGGTTTGGCTAGCACCCACGGTTTAGATACCTCATACTTGATATTCTTATGCGTCACTGTAGCCAGACCACAACTTCTGTTTTTGTTCAGAAGAATGTGAAAAGTAGACTGCCAACAACAATACTTGCCCTTCACCAAAGATTAAAGGACCTTTCCGATTACAAACTTGCAGAACAGGTTATGCGTTTTGGCTCAAAAATCTATGGTACATGCCCCTTTTGGAATCACCGTAGGGGGGAGCTATTTGACATGGTTATTCAGGTTGGTTGCCCTACTCTATTCTTTACCCTGATTGCAACAAATAATAAATGGCTAGACTTACACAATGCCATGTTGTCTACCGCACCAACAAATCCTACTGCTATTGCTCGATAGAGGATCCAAAATTGAATGCAAAACCCACACCTCTCTACACTTTACATGCATCACAAATTTACTGCATTTCGTGAAGACGTTTTGGAAAAGATTCTCTGCACAACTGACTACTGGTATAGATAAACATCATTTATATTTACTTGTTTCGTGCACCATTTGCTTAATAACAACTCCTCTCTCCAGGTATGAATGGAAACACCGAGGCTCTGCACATGTCCATGGTTTTCCTTTGGCTCAAAGAAGCACCTAATATTGCCAGACTACAATGGAATTATTTTGCATCGGTTCAAAATGCAATCCACTACATTGACAAATATGTTTCTGCATGGAACTTGCACCCCCACCAAAGCTCAAATGAAATAGTTCCAAGGTCTGCCTTTGACAACCCTTGCTTAATGGACACAGGAATGATTATGTTGTCCAACCCTTCACATGACTACAATAAACTACTCAGCTGCGTTCAACGCCCATACACGTTGTACCTTGCACACATGTTTGCGGAGAAAAGGAGACACAGTTGAATGCCGCTACAAAGCCCCTTGGACCATGCAAGACAATTCAAGCCTTTCAAATGAGAGTGGCCAGCCAAAGCACACCCCTGCTCGTAATGATGTCCGTTTGAATCTTCACAACCCCACTATCCTCTCTATTTGGTGAGCAAATGTAGATTGCCAACCCGTTCTCTCAATAGATGCAGTGCTCAAATATATAACAAAATATGCAACAAAAGTAGAAATCAAATCCGAAACATATCATGCAATGCTTTCTCGTATTTCGACTAGTTTTGATCCTGACAAGCCAACACCAATAGCTTTTAGAAAAATGCTTGTTGACAACCTTGTGGACCGCGATATTAGTGCCCAAGAAAGTTGCCACCTTTTATTAAAACTACCTCTCTGCCTATCTAGTTAGATGTTTGTTTCTTTAAATGTAAACCAAAAACACTATAAACGCGTTCCACTCTCACTTGCATCCACATCATCAAACACAAACTACATTGATGCATACATGGCACGTCCAGTTTGTTTGGAGACATTGGCACTGATTGATGTTACTCAAAAATGGAGCTTCAAAGCATCTCGCAAAGCGAACCAATGGAAAGAGCATTCCTCTAAAGCAATTGTTCGAGTGTCCCCACGTTTCACAAGCATTCTTGCAAAGGACGACCCAATTTTTCACGACTTCTGTTGGAGTGAATTGCTTCTCTACAAACCATTTCGTAACATTGCATTTGACTTAGGTTCATCCACCACTCAAATTGTGGCAAACTGGGAGAGGATGGCATGCACTTAGCATCCATGGCATGTGCAACACACTCAACCATATACGACCTCCAATTCAGACCTCGACTCTCTTTCGAATGATGCAAAATTACCACATCAATGCAACCAATCCGAATGGCAAGTGTTGTCAGGTGTACACCTAGGCCATCCAATCCAGGTGGATGGGTTTGACATGCTGGGTAACCGTGAAATAGACCTTAACCATGACTGGAAGACTCCTTCCATAAATCCACTACAACACACTATAGCATCCAACTTCGTAGACTCAAACTGCACAACATTTCAAGCCCCCCTTCCGCCCATCGTAAATACCTAGCATGACCTTTCATTGTAACAAAAGAAAACAATGGATTTAGTGTTGTCACACCTATCCTCTAGCACTTACCAGCCACCACTAAAAATAATTGTTCAAGGAACTGCAGGAATCGGAAAGTCGCACCTAATAAAAAATTTCAGTTCTGCAGTCAATTGTTCAGCTCCAAATGGTCAAACATCGCTACTACTTCTTGCACCTACAAGTGTTGCAACATTCAACATTGGAGCATCAACAATTCATTCCGTACTTCGCATACCTATCAAAGAGATGGCTCCCTTGCAAGGCGAAACACTAGCTAGCTTCCAAGAGAAAATGTACTTCGTTTGCTACATTCTGATAGACGAAATGAGCTTCATCGGTCCAAAGTTGCTAGAATGCATTGACTATTGCTTGCATGAAGCTTTCTCAACACACAACCACAACCTGTTTGCAGGTCGCTTAGTCCTACTCTTAGGAGACCTTGGCCAACTACTGCCAGTCAAAGACATTCTTATGTACTCTTTACTTCCTACGGAGGGACACTATAGTGGAGCTTTCAAACAGTTTTTACACTGAACAAAATATTTCGTCAGGGCAGAGAGGATCCCACTTAAATTCTATTTCGTGATCTCTTGTGCAATTTAAGGAAGGCTGAACCTACAATTGTAGATAGGTAACTGCTAGTGTCAAGGTCAAGCTTGACACTAACATGTACAGAACAAATTGCTTTCTTATCATCCATACATCTTTTTGCAACCAATGAAAAGGTCTCACTCCATAATAAGTGCACGCAGTTGTCTTTAGCGCAGCCCATTGCCGTAGCCACTACAGAGCAACTAGGGAGCTCATTAAACTTAAATCTAGACGATGAGCAACTCCAATGCCATGTGTCGACCAAAAGGTTATGCTATCTTGTAATTTGTGGACTGATATAGGCTTTGTCAATGGAGCCCTTGGCCAAGTAAAAAAAAATGTGTACAAGGATAGCGAAAAACTGCCACAACTCCCCTTGTTTGCTGTTGTTCGATTCAAGAATTACATAGGGCTTGCTTGGGATCCAAACAATCCTAAACATGTCCCTATTACCCTGTTAAGTTGTGGTGGTCGGCACCAAATTCCACTTAAAATGGCATGGGCCTTAACCATCCACAAATCGCAGGGACTTACACTTTACATGGCCAACATTGACCGTCAAGGGTTGACATTCGCAACAATTTCAAGTGTCACTCAGTTTGGTGGCCTTCGTATCCACCTTGCATTCACATTCCAAAGATACACACACATGCAACAAAGCCCTTATGCTGCATGTAGGATCAAAGATGAAGCTCGACTATCAGCACTATTGGCATCATTCACTTGAAATGCTCAATTACTTTTCAACAAAAAAACTACAGGTTTGTTGAATAATTGCTTATTCCTTTCTCTTTCAATGTCTACATTTCTGAGTGCATACACAGTTGTTCTTATAATGAGTATCCAATCTCTGCCTTGCTTTCCGCATTTGATTTGTAGGCCCTCCTAAGCTGCATAACTATCAAGATCGACTCTTTCAGCCATGTCCTTGCTACAAACTTGCTGCTTTCTTTTCCAAGGTTTCTATAGTATGGGTGGAGTTTATTTACACATGCATATTTCATCATGCAAAAAGTGCTCTGTCCACACAGCTCAATCGAAATACAAGTGGTATTCCATGAACATTTGGCTGGAATATACAAAAAAGAGAAAGTTCCAACATCTTTTACTGAAGCTATTGTTTGTACTGGAGTTCTCCCCTTCTAATTTGGTTCACAATGGTAAATCCTGCTGCCTTCAATTTAAATACTTCTTGGCAAGCAGACCTGCAACTTATTTTCAAACTCTGTTTTAAATATTTACAAATCTTTTGGCAGCTATATTTTGTGCTCTCTTCAACTAATCTTTAAAGTTGTGTTATACCTTCCTCATATCTACATTTAATTTTCCCTTTATTTGTTGGTTGCATCATGGATTTAATGGAACTATTACATGGACTAAGTTGACAATTGACTTGATAGATGATGAAAGCTATCGAACATTAATCTGAGACTGCTCTTATTGATTTATTCTATCAAAGTCTGCAGACTTACTAGTACTTTTTATATTTAATGTTGACAACAATGGATATTACATTTTAATGATGACAACAATGGATATTACATTCACTGTTTAGTATATCGGAATATCCAGTAGTCATTTATTATGCACTCCCAAATTTTCCCTGCAAAATGCCTATAAATTTTGTGAGATCATGGTTACCAGCCTTTCCGATGATTTATGTTTATGTGCTCATTGAGAAATCTTTTGTTTTTTGTTTATATTTGTTCAAAGTTTGAACTACAGTTCATACATTCAGTAATATGCAGGTTTTTTATAAAATACTTTTAATGATTCAAAACCTTGCTCAGATATTGCAGTTTTCTGGTTTTCATGGCTTCATAGGTAGTTGCTTTTTATTACATCTATATATAGATCCATTTGATTTACATTTATGCTCTATAACATTTTTTTATCATTTACGGAATCACTGCATAACCACATTTTCTTGCTAGAACCTTCCACATGTCTTCGACGTACCCATTGCACACAAAGGTGCGATTGCTAGTATTAATCACAATGGCACCCGGCTCTGCATCTGGTTCAGACTCAACAAGTGCAAGTCAGCCTGTTGGAAGGAGACCCCTTGGTAGCCGTGATCCCGTTTGGAAATATGGCATGATGGGGCTAGTACAAGGGAGCGTTATTTGTACCTTATGCATGGAGAGGCTTAGTGGAGGCATCAATCACTTTAAATACCATCTTGTTGGTATTCCTTGCCGTGATGCCAAGGAATTTCTAACAACCCTTGAAGAGGTGAAATGAGAGATGATAGCCCTTCTTGTAGCTCTAGATGAAAAAAAATTGGGAGATGGCAAAGACGCAAGTAGTCATACAAGAAGCCATTGCTCCTAATTTGTCAAGAGAACCTGAGGTGGATATGCAAGGCATTGTGGCTCTAGTCGCGGTCAACGTATACATACCCCATACACCTCATCCACTTCGAGCCAATTGTAGTTTTTTGTGCCTGGAAATGAACAAGGATGACAACCTTCATTGGAAGCTATTGGGTGGAATAGGGAGGTGCACAAAGAAGCATACAAGGCTTGTGCAAGTTTTTGGTATTATAACAACCTTCCCTTCAATGTGGCAAGGAGTCCATATTGGTAGTGTTTGGTGACAACATTGACAGTTGCAGGGAAAGGGTACAAGGTCCCCTCTCCAAAAGATTTTAGTGGTAAGTTGCTCAAAGATGCTATTGTCGATGCAAAATAAATTGTGGAAGATGAAAAAAAGCGATGGCGAAAATATGGATGCACAATTCTTTTAGATGGGTGGACAGATGGAAAGAACCACTCTCATAAGTTTTTTAGTGGCTTCAAATGGTGAGCTGGTTTTTCTAAAGCCAATTGAAGCCTCCAACATAATAAAGAATGCAGAAAATTTGAGCTTGATGTTGCAGGAGGTTGTTTTAGAGGTGGGCATAGAAAATGTTGTCCAAGTTGCTATTGACAATGCAACAACATATGTGGCAGCTGGAAGATTGCTTCAAGAGAGGCATCAAAGACTTTTTTGGACCCCTTGTGCAACTCATTGCCTTGACCTTCTCTTGGTGGACATAGGCAAAATTGATTAGGTGAGACCAATTGTAGATGAAGCAAGATATATATATATATAAAATCACCCATGGGTTCTTCAATTGATGAGAGATCACACCAAGGGGAAAGAGCTTGTGTGATCGGGTGCTACAAGGTTTGCAACTAATTTTCTAACGTTGCAAAGTATTACTAGTCTATTGACTCCCTTGAAGCAGATGTTTGTGAGTCAACAATTGGTAGACTCAACTTATTCAAAGAAGGCTGATGGAGAAAGGATTGCAAAAATAGTTTTTGATGGTGATTTTGCAACTAGAGCTACAAAGATTATCAAGATAACTTCAAACTTAATTTAATTTTCAAATTGAATCCTTTATTCATAAACTTTAAAAGTATTTCGTTTTATTGTAAGTTGTAATTTAAATTTGCTTCTTTGTATTTTTTAGCTAATTGAGCTGTTGGTGAGGGTTTTGTGCTTTGTGGATGGCGTGAAAAATGCAATGGGATATATTTATGAGGCCATGGACAAGGCTAAAGAGGCAATCCAAAACTATTACAAGGGGGATGCATATAGATTTGCCCCTATTTGGGGGGTGGAAATACCCCAAATTTACAAAGGCTAGCCCTCTGAATTTTGTCTCAACCTTGTAGTGCTTCTTGTTGTGAGCACAATTGGAGTTTGTTTGATACCAATCACACAAAGAAGCATAAAAAGTTGACTAAAAAACACCTCAATGATCTTGTTTTTGTGCAATACAACCTCCGGCTTCGCATAAGAAAGGTGCAGGACCTACCATGGGAACTTATTGATTTGGATGAGATTGATCCCTATAGTGTTTGGATCATGTAGGATGATGAGGGCCATGAGGCCTCCGTGTTTATAGAGGATGAGATTGCTGATTTTGAGAGGCAAGCTATGGAGGATGTGGCTGCAACAGAAGTAGGGGAGATTGGATTGGATGACATTGATATTGTGGAGGAGGCATCACTGCCATATACCAATAGGGTGGAGCCACAAGCACAGTGGAGCCACAATCGAGTGCGAGGAGGACCATACCCTCTACACCCCAATTTTTCACGAGGTTGGGGAAGAGGAAATTGGAATTGCCTAAATATGAAATTTATGATGATGATTTTCAAAGACAATCATCATAAATTCATAATAGTTATTAGTTAGTAGCTAGCTATTGTATCTAGTATCCAGTATCCGGCTTCACATGATGATGCCATTTTGTAATCCATATGAATTCAAGAATCAAATGTAATAGAAAACACTTCCTCGTGGTTTTTTAGACCCATTTGATACATTTTGTAATTGAATTTTGCAAAAAAAAAGTGTTTTTATAAGAAATTTTAGTACTGTTTAAGTTGCCGAGTTTTTGCGAAGTCAAATTTTTTGGGTTTGCTGAGTACTCTCTGAGTCTGAGTTTGTGATCTATGGTTTCAGCTCTATGGCCTATTTTGGGATTTGTAATAATCTAAGATCAAGACCACTTCATTGATTTGGCAAGTGGAAACTATAATTGCACTAAGTATAAAGTGCCATTATCATAGTTTCCTTTGGGGGGGGGTCTAGGGGGTCTCTAAATCAAGTTATTTTTGGGGGGTGTTTCTACAAATGCACTCAATTTATTAAGTGCCATCATATCATACTTGTCTTTTGGGAGGACTTACACATGGGCATTTTTTAATTATAAATTGCAATAAAGTTCCATCTTGGGGGTACCTCATGCATAGGCTTTCAGTGTTCCTATACAATAGGACATAATAAGGGGCAGGAGTGTAGTCGAATGTCATGCACTATGAATCTACCTCCATCTTGATCAAAGCTCACATCGAGTTGCATTAGCTATTTTGGATCTTCTAGTTCTCTCGTCGCCAAATTTTGCTTACGACTTGACACATCTTGATTCACATTGGTTCACATCTCCAATGGGGAGCCATTCATCTATGGTCAATGTTCTTGAATCTCGAATTTGATTCTCATCAGTTCACATCTCCAATGGAGAGCCATTCGTTATGGTAAATATTCTTGAATCTTGCATCTGATTCATATTGGTTCACATCTTAGATTGAGAGCCATGGTAAATGATTGTGAATCTTGTATCCGATTTACATCAGATCACATCTCAAATTTGGAGCCATTCATTATGGTCAATTTTCCCAAATTTTCATGGTAATTGCTCCTATGGATCGGTATTGGTCATAGATCAGCATTGGCATTGAGGTACATAATCAGCTTTTAGATCGATTCATCTATTCCCTCCTTGGGATTGATTTTTTTCTCTATGGATTTTTCTCTCTTATTTTGGGGGATTTCTATTATTGTTCGTGGTTACTTGACCGGGCTTAGTTGTTGGGACCCATTTCTCATTTCTCCTAAGTTGCACTTGTGGGGAGGTGTTGGTGTAGAATTGTATTCACCTTGGAGACGTACTATCCTTAGTGTGATATTGCACCTATTTGATAAGTTCACTTAGTATAATTAGTTTATATATTTATTCTCACCTAAATAGCTAATAGTGACATATGCATACCTTGACTTTAGGTACACAAGTGCCACCACTGCCCCATCAATCCTTAATTGATGGTAGTTGGGTGCCACTTGTATTTAGTCAGGGCTGCCTCTGTCTTAGCTAGATGGAGTTAACTCATCTCTTGGTTGAGTGATCGAGAGTTAACTCATACCTCTTGTACTTGTCATCCCTTTGATTCTTGCATCCAAGAAGCCTATTTATTTGTATGTGACTCATTGTAACTTCTCTCACAATATTGAATATAAAATAACATTATTTTGTTCATGTGGATTTGTGATTAGCTCATAGGCATTTGGTCTTGGGTAGATTTGTTGATCATACCAAATTCTAACAGAAAAAAAATGTGACCTTGTTGATCTGGAGAATAATATTCATTATCTGTATGGCAGCAACTTTATAATAAATATTGTCATAGTAGATAGTATGATAGATTTTAGATGTTGCTAAGAATTACTACCAATGGTTGACGAAAAGGATTGTACATAGTCACTCCAAACAAAGAGGCAAATTGAGGACTGCTGGATCAATACCTAAGATTGAAGGATCTTTGAAGTAGATCCTATACACACTACATTTATGAGGTAGCTGTTGGTGCTGGAATACCAATAATCAACACTCTGCATGGCCTTTTGGAAATCGGTGATAAAATTTTACAGATTGAAAGGATGTTCAGTGGAACTTTATAGTTCCAATAGAACTATATAGTTCTTATTGCTAATAAAAATCATTAGTATATGTCAGGCTAAATAGAACTATATTCATTTTTCATGTGCTTGTATGGAGGGAAAGTAATGTTACATCTGCTATTGAAAGGAGGCTACAATATTATAGTTCTTATTGCTAATAAAAATCATAGGTATATGTCAGGCTAAATAGAACTATATTCTTTTTTCATGTGCTTGTATGGAGGGAAAGTAATGTTACATCTGTTAATTATAGTGAAATAGCCAAAAGAAATGTTTTTTGTTACGAACTTACTATTCAAAGTGATTTTCATATTCCAATTGTGCATTGTTTTGCATTACATACAATAAGCTTGTCTTTCTTGCACTTTTGACTGCTGAGTTCTGATTTGTTTATATTTTGACAGCTCGTCCCACAACCAAGATAAATGCTCGAGCAGCAACTCGTTTTCTTGAGCATTCTTTACCTGATTTGACCCCACGTAGGTTATTTCTGGCTGTCAATTTGGCATATCAAATATATGCATGGAGATTGTTCTGTATACTTCATTTCAAATTTGTGATAAAACTAGCTATTCTTTTGCATTATAGAGCAAAGAAGTGAGATGCGCGATATAAGCAGAGGAGAGGGATCTTGGAAAAAGTCCCAGGAAGCTCGTGATAACAAAAAGAAGAGAAAACATGATTTATCTGGAAGACAATCTGTTGCTGCGGCTGCGGCAGCATTTTTGGCTGAGGCAAGCAAGGAGCTTTTTGATGGGAACAGTCTGCAGGAACAGATAAAAGATGAAGTGCCTGAAGAAGGTGAAATTGGGGAGGATTGATCTAAAAGCTGATATTGCCTAAGGGCTTTCACATACATGTAATGTGCCTATTGTGTAATGCAAATCAGAAGCTCTATGGAGTAAGGTAAACGAATACGTGAAGATTTGAGTAAGCTTGTGGAGAAAGTGTAATGGGCACCTTATTAGAGTACAAAAAGATTGTGTGCCCCCTTATGTGTGACAGGGATTATTAGATTCATCATTTTCCCAGATTTGTAGGACTAGGATGAAGTTGAAAATCATGGATTGTTATTCTAATACTATTAATTTTTCATTTTGAATGATTTTCCAGGATTTAATGGTGGCATTTGAGATATACATAGGATCCACTCTTCAATTGCAGCCCTTTTATGATACTAGTACGATGAATCAGAATGGACAATGGCCACTAGAGTACTTTGTCTCCTAAGATGTCATTGATTTTTGACAACAATTTTCCAGTGTCACAAAATCCTTTTATCAAAAAAGTATGTGAATTCAATTTTTTTGAGTGACGAATATTTACAAGGAAACTTTCAAAATTGGGATTTTATTATTTGTGTTGCTTATTATTATTTCATGTCTGACAGTGAGTTTTTGAAAGAACATGATTGAATGGAAGTAAATATTTGAAGGCGCATAAAACAAGATTACAGAATTGTACTTTATTATATTACAAACACAACAAAACTTCCGCAGCAAATTCAAGTTCTCGAATTGGTAATGCTGGTTGTCTAGGTAGCATGTGTAATGCAAACCTTGTTTTCTTGATACATCTTTGTGTTTATTTCTCTCTTAAATACTCTTATACGACTACTAAAATCGTGTCATGCTTGAATGCTGACAAAACTAACTGCCGAATGAAACCAATACTGAAAGTAACCATTTGTATTTAGGGACTTCGTAAGGATAAGTTTGAGTGCCGGGTGTGTCCATCTTTTACATGTCGGCATTTTAAAATTAATTGTTATGTACCTAGATATATGATATTATGGGTCGTGAAGATGTTTGACTTGTGGTACATAACCTTTTAGTTATTTATATTGAGTATATGGATAATTCGTGTAATTTTTTTTTTTAATCGGCAAAAGGCTTGGGCCTAGATATTTATATTAGATTTATAAACAACTGCAAAATACCAGATTTATAGTACTGACAAGCATGTATCATATTCAATATTTCACATCTCTGAAAATGTGAAAATATGTAAAACTGCAACTAAATTAATTACATAAATCTTAAAAACATTCCATTTTGCATATTCAAAACGTTCATCAACTTCTATATCTACTATATCTTTGCTCCATCATATCATTTTCATTTTCATTTACAGTATGAACATTTACATTCAGATCCAACAAGTTATCCCCTTGCCTTTCCGCCCTTTCTTCTTCATGGCCCTCTGATGGATTAATGTGAGGAGTTGCAGTTTGAATTCTTGTATGGTGAACTTGATGACTGAGGATGTAGGATAGGGCATACTACTTTTCTTTGATCATGTCAATCATTTGCTGATCTAATTCTTCAGAGTGCAATTGAATCATATGTAGCATGAGCCATGGATTATCATTTTTTTAACCCCTTTTTCACTGCTCCATACACAACAACAAATCATCTCTTTTCTTTGAGATAGTTTTTGGGAAAGATTCTTGCTACATTTGCTTCTCCCATGTCCAAATTATATTTTTGAACTGCCTCTAAAAGATCATTTTCTTCCATTGCATTTGGTAGGACTAATACTGAATGAACTATTCTTAGTGCAACAAAAGATTGGAGAAAATGCATGGATTTTGACAGAAAAATTGAGAGCAAGTTTGATGGAAACAAGAGCCTGGGAGAATCTGGTTGAATTATTTCATCACCTATCACAGTTTTTATGCGATCAACAATGCTTGGACATGCTGTATGAAAAAATTGTGCCATTTCATCTTCTGGTACCTCTTATGAGAATGGAATTTTAAACCTCTTTATTCCCATAGGAATTTTATAATTTTTAGTGTTGTATTCTCTTGCCATTTGTACTAGGTCTGCATAAATTTCCACTAAAACTTTTGAACATAAACTCCTTGTAACTACATCATAATTAGCATTTTCACCAGTAGATAAGCTAGAAGAAATTTTGATTCCCAGATCAAAACTCGAACAAAATATAGAATAGTTCCTAGATCAAAACACAAACAAAATATAGAATAGTTCCCAGAACTAAGGACATCCCATATGATCTCAACCCACATGAAACACAAATCATATGCAACCAGGAAAATAACCAGGAAATCTCCATCCTCAGGAACAAACATTATGATCTCAACCCACATGAAACCCAAATCATATGCAACCAGGAAAAAAACTAGGAAATTTGTATCCTTAGGTCAGGAACAAAATCACAAAATAAAAGCAAAGAAAAATTCTGAGGAAAACAAAATTCACAAGAAATAGGATGAAAAACCAAAAATTGCCCTTGTTAAAACTTTGTAAAACCCTGAATGATTTATTGCTTACAAATGTTGCTGAGGTGAACGTGATCAGGAGTGCTGTATGAAATCAATCTTTTCTGACTTTGCCAAATTCTGTCGACACATCGCAACCCAACTTTCTCAAAGGATGCTTAATGAACAAACAACCTCAGCTTTTTAAAGACAATAAGGTGATCGTGACGTTTGCTAAATCCATCATGAAGAAACACTGGATATTAATGCATTATGAGGGAAGGACATAGATTATTGAGCTTCCCACACTCGAATCTTTTATGAGATAATTATATTTACTCGCACCTTTGAAATTATAATCCATTGCTCTCTATTTATTTTCCAAGAGGTACACCACACATTTTCATAATGTGCAAATTGTCCTCGGCTTTGGTAATCATATATGCGACTGGATGCCGCTCACAAATTTATAATGGAATTTATGTACTTGCCTTTTGATTATACGTGATCAGTAATTAGGATCGAATCAATCGATATTTGTTGATGATATCCTCTTCACTTGTACTCCAGCCATGTCAAATCTCTTGGCAAAGCCACTTCAAATCTTCTGACAAAATATGTACTCTTATTGTAATATTTTCTTGCAAAATAGAAGACACAATTACCAAATATTAAAACTTCTCCGCCACTAAATTATTCCTTCTTCAATGCTAGATAGATCCTTCAATTTCATCATTCAACTAACACACTTTTTTGTCGATTTTATCCACCTTTCATTCATGTTCTAGCTCCACTCTTGCATCATCCTTATAACACATTTATTACAAAAGACCTATGTGCTTTTTCACTGCCTTTGAATAATTACATTGGTTCCTCTTCTTTTTTCTAATTGAATCAATTCCTCCAGTTGAATTGGGAAATCATTTGTTTGGCTCCCATACATTTGTACTTCTTGATTTTGTTCACAACCTATGTTGGCTAGCCCATTTGCAACTTGGTTTGATTCCCTATAAGCATGATTGATATGAAACACCTCAAACTTCTCTAACAAAACAAAAATTTGCTTCAAAACATAATTGATTTACCAATTACCTGATCCTTTTTCTTTACAAGCATTTATGATTAACAAGGAATACCCCTCAATTACCAATTTGGTTACCTTATGATGCACTGCTAGAAGTAAACCATGATGGAGAGCATACAACTCTGCTTGGTTATTTGTGCCCTTTGGCAATGAAATTGTCTTTGCACTTATTACTAATCCCTCACAATTTCTTATCATTGCACCATCCCCTGACAAACCAGGATTACCTCGAGATGCACCGTCAAAGTTCAGCTTGACATAACCATTAGGGAGATGCGCCCATATCACCTTTTTTCTGTCAAATTTTTCATTATCAGGCTTGAATAGACTTCCTTTGAATGGTAAAACTAGAGATGGCCACTCTTTTAGTTGCTTAGCATCCTAATCTATGAATGTAGACCCCACATGTTTTGTGTTTTGCACATATGCATTTGTAACCTCACAAATAGATTTTTCCAACTTGATCAATACTATTTGCAAGCTTGAATTTTCTTTCCGAAATATCCTATTGTTTCTTTCCCACCAAATTCCCCATATTACAGAAGAAGGTATTACATTCCATATGCTAGCAAAAAGAGAGGATTTATATAAAGTAGGTCAGGATATGAACATGTTCCAAAGCTTGTGTGGAAGAGGAGAGCTCCATCCTAACTTAGCTTGAACAAAATTCCAACAAGACTAGGCAAATGGACATGTCAGGAATAAATGATCCACTTCTTCTGATTGTTCTTCACACAACACACAATTGAAAGGAGTTGCGATTCCAAATTTTACCAATCTCTCACTACTTAGCACCCTATGCATTAATGCCAACCATGTGAAGCATCCTCCTTGGGCAAGACCATTGAATTCCAACAGAATAACAATGCTTTGTGTTTTCTCCTCTGCTCTTGTTCCATCATTGCAACCTTATAACCCATTTTAACTGTATAATTACCTATTTTTGAAGGGGTCCAAATCAGTTTATCTTCCCCTCTCCCAATGAAAACTGTTCTACAATTAATGGCCTTGTTAAAATCTGTTTGCTGATCAATTGAAAATATTGAAGGCAAAGCCTTCCAAGTTACAACCCCTGTTTGCCCATCTAAGCTCTGAATGTAATCTTTGAGTTTTAATCCCCAGTTAATAGTTGCATATTCAAATGTAGCTTGAAAATTGTTTACCTTTTCCAATGGTGGGAAACCATTCCATGAATCTTGCCAAAAGTTTATTTTGCATAATTTTGCACCATTTTCCATTCGGTCTTGTGTACAAATGCCATACCAATTTTGCTCCAAGTGCAATATTCCTTGCCGACATATTATGAACCCCTGCCCCTCCTTTTAACTTCTCTTTACAAATATTTTGTAGTGAGACTAGTGAAATTTTCCTTTTTGAATCCATATTTCCTTTCCATAGAAAAGATCTAATTAACTTTTCTATTTCTGTAATAACTGTCCTTGGGGCTTTTAGGACCGCCATGAAATAGTTTGGGATTGAAGACAACACTGATTTAATCAACAAAATTCTTCCTTGCTATAGATAACCAATGCCCCTTCCAAGATGTTATTCTTGACTTAATAGGCTGAATTATTTTATCCCAATATGCCACTCTATTTTGTCCAGCAAAAAAAGGAATGTCCAAGTATTTACAAGGCAAAACTGCTAGTTGGAACCCCATAATTTGAACAATCTTGTCCTTTAACTCTGCATCTGTGTAAAATATATAAATCTTAGACTTACTTGAATTCACCATTTGTCTCGAAGCTAAAGAGTAATTTTGCAATACTTCTTTAATTTTCCTTCTGCTATAGTTGACATACCAAATAAAATAGTATCATCAACACATAATGAATGAGTTATTGATAAACTAGAGTTTGGCAAATTGATACCTTTCCATTTATCTTCCAAGTGCACATTTTTAACCAATCTGCTTAAGGCCTCTGCAAGTATGATGAATAAGAAAGGAGATATAGGATATCCTTGCCTCACCCCTTGAGAAGACTTAAAAAAAACCTGAAGGTGTTCCATTTATTAATACTAAAAACATTGCCCCTAACAAACAAGAATAAATCCACTTACACCAGTTTTCATGGAAGCCAACTTTTTCAAAATCTGCATCGAAGAAGTCCAATCCACCATGTCATAAGCTTTCATCATATCCAACTTGATAATAAAAGTTGGGATAGAGAAAGTTGTTACAAAATACAAGACTTCATGAGCTACTAAAGCTCCTTCAGTCGTTTCTCTTCCCAGAACAAAACCCCTTACTCCTCCAAGATTATACAAGGGATAATCTTAATCAACCTCAAATAGATTGCTTTTGTGAAAATTTTATAGATGGTGTTGCAAAGGGATATGGGTCTAAACTCATAAAAAGATGAGGGGTTATTCACTTTTGGGATCAATGCAATATGTGTTACATTGAATTGTTTTAGCATAGTCCCTGAACATCTCGATTCCTTTAGTGCTTTCAACAAGTTAGCCCCAACAAAATCCCAACATTTGTGAAAGAAGATGGCGGTGAAACCATCTGGACCTGGAGCTTTATCTGCAGACATTGAAAATACTACTTGTCTAAGTTCTTCAAGAGTGAACGGTTTCATCAAATGCTCACTATCTTGTAATGAAACTAGTATTGGAGTGTTTTGCAACAACTCCTCCCTCACAATTAATTGTTGTTCTGTCGATCCTGCTGGAGCTGAGAGAAGATTTGTAAAAATTTAACACCTTTTTGAATGTCTTCCTCTTTTGTTAGTCTTACACTTGTATCACTGGCTTCATTTGAGAAAACTGAATTCTTTACCTTTTTTATTTGAGTAGATCTATGAAAGAACTTGGTGTTTTTGTCACCCTCTTTAAGCCACATCTCCCCTGATTTTTGACACCAATATATTTCTTCCCAAATTAGCACCTCTGGAGTGCTTATTGGAAATGGACAGCTATTGCAAGTGTGTTAGTACATGCTCTTCGGATTATAGAGAGGAAGATCTCTCTTTACTGATTTTCTACTGTAAAAAAGGGGTGTACTAAGATTTCCTATCTTTTTTACTCAGCGGCAGGACACAAGGGTGTATAAACCAATGCGCCATAGCTAAGCTTTTTCTCTGGTTTCCACAGATCTTAACTACGACTAACTAAGCTTCTAAACTATCCTACCTCCTCAAGATAAACAAAGCATGAGGGCGTAGGAGCAAAATGGTATGGTTGGATCACTTGAATCCTCCGTCTCAATGGAATATGGCCGAGGCTCTGAACCTTCGGATATATACCAAGATAGGGCTTGATACAAGCAAACACTCGTTACGGTAAACTGGATCTGAGACTTGCCAAGGAGGAGGAACCCCTATCCGAGGTATAGGCTTGGAAGCAGCTTACTGGAAACAACAAAGAACGATGGCCTTTCTAACAGGATTCCCGAGGAGGTGACGACACCTGTCCAAAGTCTAGGCTACAAGAGAGATCATTAAACAACATCAAACGATAATGATCGATGACAAAATATCCAAGGAGGTGACGACACCTGTCCAAGGAGGAGATTGAAACAATGCACTATTTAAAAACAAGACTTTGAATAACTCAAATAATTAGATCAATCAAGCTTGCACCATCTGATTTATTTCTTCAAGGTTCTTCAAAGAATTACAAAGGTCGGGACAGCAAAGGCACGAAATCATGCACAATTGCGATCAACCAACGAACTCTCATCCAAGAGTGAACAGATATAAACAAGCGAACTCTGGCAACAGTGGCGCAGCAATTTTGCTAGCAAATAAAGGTTAAACAAATAAAGAACCTAAGGCTCTTATTTATAGAAACTCAAAGGAGTAGGCAACCCTAAAATCTCCTTGAGTTAACAAACAGTTCTTGCCAATCAGCAAGATATTATTCTATGTCTAAAAGTAGGTGAGCAAACAGTTAACTGGAAATCTACTTCAGTTAACTGAAACTAAACAAAAGTCAAACTGGAAGTCTACCTCAGTTGACTGACACCTAACTAAAAGTGAACTTATGTTACAAATGTGTCTCCAAATAGACATCCACCTTTTGAGGAGATCTGAGATCCACAAATCGTGGGAGTCAAATAGACATCCTAGATTAGTGGGATCTGACATGCATGATCTGTGGAGATCTGGAGTCAACTTGGAAAGAGGCATCAAGTTGACTTCAATCATAATTAATGCTATTTGGAGGGTAGGACGTCCTCTCTTGGTGCTTTACACCTCTTCACCACTGGTCAACAATGTCTCTATCCAGTCATTGACCTCTTCGGCCTCCGGGCAATTAATGCTCTTCAAGATGACTATGTGGCGTCTAAGCATTTCTTCACCCGTCGTAAGCTGCTGATGATAGGTTATGCATTGGGCAGCTGCTTCATCTAACTGGACAGACATGGCTGCAATTTTGGCTAATTTGCAGCCATTGGGATCTTCAAGGAATGAAGATCGGATGACATCCTGGAATCGTGTCTGCACGGTTTCAAGTTCCACATATTCTCCTCCTTCCCGCTGATATTCTAACTCCGGGAAGGATATTACCAACGTTCTTGCGAAGTTGATAATATTGGCGACGAAGCGTCTATAGTCAATCAGCTCCACAGAGTTGGCATCATAGGCTCTCACCTTGTATGCCACCTGTTCTTTCCACTCAAAGAGATGGTGTTTATTTTCTGTGGTCGTAACTGATTCATATGCTTGTTGCAAATCAGCAATTGTCGCCTCCTCTCTTGGCCTCTCTTGAGCTGCCTTTACATCTGACTTCTGGATTTCTGATCAAAGTCCATGTGCTCTGTCTCTCAGCTGATATGCTTCTGTCAACACACACCGCCCTTTGACGACAAACTCATCCACTTGACGTCTCAAGTGTTTACCGTATGTAATCAACTGATGATGGTTTCTTTCAGCTGGGAGATCCAACAGTCCTTGAGGCAAAGCCGAGGAGTTTGGAGTGTCATGTATCAAACTAGAAATGTACAACTTTAGCTGACGGATTTCAGCCTTCAAGGCTGCTTTGTCTTGTCCATCTTTTGTCATCCTTTCTTTGACACTCGCCGAGGCAATTCCAAGAAGGTCTGCCTCCACCTGTCGAGTGGTCTTTCCAAGGTTCACCTTTGAAAGCGTGAAATCCTCAACCCTCACATTATGTATATCTTTGTCTTCAGGTGGGGCAGCAGTCTCTATGATAACCTCGTTCTCTGCATTCTTTTCTACATGCGTCTGCTTCTTCAACTTCTTTACCGGCATGTCTTGTGGGACATGATGGAATTCAGAGAAGTCAAGCTGATAAGAAGGCCTCTCCCTCTTCCTCCCAAGCGAGCTTTCCAGCCAGATAGAATCTCGGCTAGCATCGCTGGGAGGAGGAACATAGGTCCCCTGAATGCTAGAAGAACGAGACTGTGCCGTGGCAATGTCTCGTGGTGGCAAGTCCAAATCAATAGGACTTTGTGACCTCTGTGATGGTGGTGAAGCTGGTGGCTCTGTTTCTATCACTGGCACCGCTTCTGCTGCAACTTCTTCTACAATGGTTTCCATCTCTACAGCGATTATTTCAATCACTGGTTCTTGTGTAGTTGCAGCGGTCTCAACTGTCTCAGGCAAATTGGTGGCTGTCTCCACCTGTACCTCTTGCCGGCTTGTGCTGGCAATTCCTTTTCTCCCCCATGTGCTTCCTGACATCCGCATTCCTTCTGGAGGAAAGCTCATCTTCTTCTGTCTGGGTTTCCTCCTAGACGTGGAAGGTAGTGTAAACTGAACCGCTGGCGGCTCTGATCGGGGAAGTACTACCTTCCTTGTCCTTTTACTGTCCAGGTAGAGTTGACTGTGTCGAACTACTCTACCCGTTCTTTCCTCAATAGACGTACTCTCTTTCGCGTACCAGTCTACCTTGCCGAGTGGTTGTGAATCCACTAGACCCGTGAAGAAGGAAGAAAGAATAACTTCTCCTTCGTCTTCAGATAAGCCCTCGATGTCTTCTGACATGAATTCTGCAATCTGCGAGAGCTTGAATCTGCTATGGTTCCTTCTTCTCACTTCGAACTCATCCTCGCAGTTGACCCAAAAATCTTCCATGAAAGGTTCATGTGATGATCTTTGCTCAAGGTGAGCTGCGAAGATGCCTCTGGGGTCATAGGATGGCCTCCTGTTGATGAGGTACTTGAGATTAAATCTCACTATTTCTTGGCTTATCAACCTTGCATCGGCTGCAGTCCTGCATCTGTAGAGTCCCATCTGAAAAGGAAAGTTCACTATAGTCTTTTTCTTTACACGAAGGTAAGAGTGAACCTTGGCCAATTGCCTTAGGAATTCCATGAACACTACCCTATCTGAGGGGTAACGTGGCATCATGGCGGGGTGGCCATTATAGCCATACACCCGTATGTAGGTGAAAGTGGGGAATTGTATGAACCAATTCGCCCAGTCCACCATTGCTGCCTTAGCTGCTGGTGAAATACGCACGTGCATCTCATGGTCTAGCTCGTGCACGGTGTGCATAGTAAAAAGGTCATTTATCCTTTTGAAATGTCTTTCCGCTAGAGTGAACTCCAAGCGAGGAAAGTATTCTTGTACCTTTTGCACACCCAGGGTTCCCACAGTGTTTAATGTTCTGAAATCGCCTTGGAAGGCTATCAGGTAGACCAGGTATGAACACATGTGGAAACGGTGCTCTTCTAGAAATCCGGTGAATTGTTGGTGGAGTGTGTCACTGATCAGGGAGGCCCAGTCGTAACGTTCTTTTCTGCTGATTATCTTGCCAATAATGTAGAACATCCACGGCTGGAAGGATTTTCCCTCCTCTTGTCCAGTGACTCTGCTGAGTAGGGTGATTAGCACTCCGTACTCGTCTTTGAATTCTCCTCTACCAACCAATCTGGGCAAGCTGGTTCTCTTTGTTTTCAGCCAATGTTCAGCCATTATAAGTGAACACTTGTCCTTCGAAGCCTCGAATGCCTTTTCGCATTCTGTCACTGATATGACCTTCTTGGTAGGGCATGGTGGAATTGCAAAACAAGTCTCTATGTCCACCGGCTTCAAGCTGCAAATCACCCTCCCGTCTACTGACAGGATCTCTCTTGTAGTCGGGTTGTAATGCTTAGTGCAAGCAATTACAAGCTCGATGCTTTGTAAGGTGATTGGAATAGATGCTGCTTGAAACAAACCGGATTCTTCGATGTTCTGCAATGTGATTTGATTCATGCCCTCCAAGTCTTCAGAACTGACCTCTGGATTTTTCTGCCATAAGTCTGTATCAGTCGTTTTCAGGTAATCATGGTATAAGACCGTTTTGGTCTTGTATTGTACCTGAGAGTACTGCATTCTGAAAACCTTGAATATTGACTGGGCACTTGACCCTGTTCTGACACTTTTCTGGAACTGCTAAAAATAGCCTCGCCGGGGGTAGTTTTTACGAAAAATTCTGAGACATGGGTTTTGTTAAGAATGATTTTCTAAACAGACCCAGATCGTCAGAAATTCGAAAAAACGAGTTTTTCTTTGACATGCAAGAGCCCTTCGGTGGCAGAGGCAGCAAGGGCACCAGAAAGTGATTTTTCTCGAAAAAATCTAACACATGGGTTTTGTTCGTGCTTCAAAGCCAAACAAACCCAGTTTGTCCGTTTTTCAATATTATGACTTTTTTCGGAAACCCTAAAAAATAGGGGCAGCAGGGCTACTTTTTCTGAAAAAATCTACCATGTGGGTTTTGTTGAAAAAGCTGTGCTGATCATACCCAGTTGGTCAGATCTGTGATAATCTGTCGTTTCCTGTGACATGCAAAAGAAATATAGACAGAAGTAGAGGAAGTAGACAGAAGATGGATTGGAAGTTATAAACTGCCACTTTGCAATAATCTGTCTCTGGAAACAATCTTGGGAGAAGAATGCTTTTACTGCCAATGATCTTCAAAAATATTGAAGATCCGTTCAAAACCCCTGCCAGATCTTGAAAACTTGTTCTTGGGAGCTACTTGATGTTTTATCCTTCAACCTGCAAAAAGAATAATGAGGAAAGGGACGCCTAGCATGAATATAAGGCAATTAGGGTTAAGATCCACAAAGTATGGAAGATAACTCATCATTCAGGCCTGATTTGGAGTTCCAAAAGATGATTTCCACTGATTGTGGAGTGTTTTTCTCTTTTTTGGCTCCAAATTTGCTAACTCAAGTCAACATTTCTGTTTGACTTTCCTTTAGGCGTCCAACCTTGAGTTTGATCATTTTTGTCTATTTTGCAAGCTGAAGTACTCCTGTTTGATCTTCGATTCAGGTTACTCAGTTGATCTCGAGCAGTATCCGACAGTTCTGTTGTTGAGGCAGGATCAGTATGATTAGATATGCCTGGGAGAGGTTAACTCAGAAAACTGAGTTTAGGTCTCTAGAAAGAAGGGTGCCTTTTCTTGAAAGGGGCGCTTTTGACAATGCCTTAGTCAATTTTCATTGACTCGTTCTTCGTTTTGACCTTTTCAGACCCTCTTTGCTTTGATCTGACGTTCCCGATGTTTGATGAATTAGATGATTCTGCTTGACGATGCGTCGGGTAGTCGGTTCAGTCTTGTTCACGATGCCTGACTTTGCAGTGGAAGCTGGCAAGTTTTGGGCCTCCAAACTAAAGGGCGCCCTTGGCCAGCAGGGGCGCTTTTAGCTTTTGCTTGGTTTCATCTTGGTTGTGGATTGCCAGTCTTTGACCTTCTCCATCAGTCGATTGATTTGTTGGAAGTTCTTGCTGATAGTCTCGCTGACGAGATAGGTCATAGCTGAGAAGGTCATCCTGGGAGGTAGTGAAGATTCTGGCTGAATCTGGATACCTTTAGGAAAGGGTGCCTTTCCTTGAGAGGGGCGCTTTTAGCCATGCCTTAGCCATTTTCTGGCTTATCTTTCCAGTTTTTCAAATTTGGCTTTTTCTGCTTGATCTCATCTCGTGATCGGCTGGTGTGTCTTGTGGACTTGCTGTTAGATTGATCACGTAGCCGGGAGGAAGCTGGAAAGATATCATGTATAGAGCTACAACTCTTGGATTCATCTGGTGCCTGCAACTGAGGGGCGCCCCTGGCCAGCAGGGGCGCTTTTATCTTGAAGCTTTATGATTTGGCATTTCTATCGTCAATGGATCCTCCATACTTCGCTGACGGTTGATCAATTATCCCTGAATCAGATGATCTTGCTGATTGTTTCGTTGTTGAGCCAGTATGAAAGTGAAGAGGATGACTGTTTTGACAATGCCAAATTATTTGATTTGCCCTCTGAGGTCCAAGGGCGCCTTTCTTCAAGAGGGGAGCTTTTAGCCACTGTAGACTGTGTTTTGCCTTGGTAGACAAAACGTGCACCTTCCAGACTTAGCCAAATTTTGGCCTTTTCTGTTTTGAGAATCTCCTTCGTTGAACGACATCATTTTCATCCTTTTCCGCCATGGTTTCTTCGTTGAAGCTTTTGAGGTTTAGCTTTCAACACCTGGTACTGGCCAATCTGCCATTAATGGCTGCGGAGCTCCTAACTTTGTTCCTGAAAAATAGAAATAGACCCACCAGAGTAAAACATATTTTTTGATAATTCTGACTTGATCAGTGTGATCGTGAAGGCAATTAATCCTATCAGAATTATTTTCAATCATTTCCGGGAAGGTCCTATTTTTTAGGGTTTCCATAAAAATAGGGGTGTAAAACCCTAATTTTTGTTTTTTTAGAATTTTAACCATAGGTTCCTTGACAAAAACCCACAAAGATTTCATATTTGGTTTGACCTAAAACATACTTTAGATGGCATTTTTACGTTGTTTAGCTCAATTTAAGTAGAATGCCAAAAATTTCATTTTGGGTATAACAGGCACCAATATAT
Organism: Sequoiadendron giganteum; assembly: GCA_007115665.2. Lineage (NCBI taxonomy): Eukaryota > Viridiplantae > Streptophyta > Pinopsida > Cupressales > Cupressaceae > Sequoiadendron > Sequoiadendron giganteum. Next base: position 470,037,365 of record CM021101.1, on the reverse strand, counting down.
TTCTTCCCAAATTGAGAGCTCTTCCCATTCTTCTTGTAGTATTTTTGGAAGCTCATATGATTGTGGGGTTAGGCCTTGAACTATAATTTCAGAGTTTACCAGGGATAATTGTTTGAATATATTCTCCTTTTGCTGAAAAATATTCTTGAAAACATATACATTCCAATGCTTTATTTTTCCCTTTACATATTTTAATTTACAACAAAATCTAAACATAAAGGTTCCCTCTACTAATGGAGCTTGAGACCACCATTGCTTTAAAAGATCCAGAAGTTGTGGATGGTGGAACCACATTTTTTCAAACTTGAAAGATGCCTTTGATGCCACCTTTTTCCTTTCAATAGTAAGAGACAATGGAAAATGATCTGAACCTATCCAAGGTAGATTTTCTGACATTAAAGTGATATTTTGAGTGATCCAATTCGAAGAAACCAAGGCCCTATCCAAACGCATAACAATTTGAAAACAATCTTTTCGCTTGTTAGTCCAAGTGTAATTCCCATTTTTTAGTTGTATATCAACTAGTGCATTGTTAAGGACAAAAGAACTGAAATCCTCAACTGTTTTTGAGTAGGAATGATTCCACCCTTTTTATCTTTCATGGATAGAATTGCATTAAAGTCTCCTAATAATATAACCTTGTCATCCCCAAATTGATCCATAACTTGAGACAAATCATCCCACAGGGGCTTCTTCCCACTTGTTGCATTAGGTGCATAAATGTTTAGAAGAAAAAAATGAAGGTCAAATTGCACCACGTTCATTAACTGCCAATGATGTTCAGTTTTAAGTATTTCTACTAATACATTTTGAGGCTTCCACAAAGTGAGCATTCCCCCAGAAGCCCCTTGTTCCACTAATTGAGCAGACTTCCAACCGCCCCATTTGCTAATTATCATTTCGAAGGATTGTTGAAATAACTTTGATTCTTGTAAGAGTATAATATCCACCCCAGAAGCATCAATTTGATGATTAATATAGGCTCGCTTGCTAAGCGCATTAATGCCCCTAACATTCCAAGATATTACCTTCATTCCATAATCAGAGAGCTAGATGCTCCCCTTAGCCGTTTTTTGATACTCCCATCTAAAGTTGATTGTCTTCCTAATGCAATTTCCTTTGGAGCTTTATTGCATTTGATTTTCTACCACGTTTACTAGGTGACTTCTGAGCAGGAGGTGTCACAAAAGGGGTCTGTTGAATTGACAAAATATGTGAAAAATCAAATCCCTCACTCCCCTCTTCTAGATCTATATTTTATTTTGTGCATTCTACTAATGAAGAAGTCAATTTGGTTAGATTATCATCCTCTACTACACTTGGCAAATGAAAACTTGATATAACTCCTTTAACTGCCGAGTCTGCAACAGTTATTGGTGTTCCCGCCTCCTTAGCTATTTCATCAATGATAGAAGCACCAACCATAGAGCTAATATTCTCAGTAAGGCCCTCAACATTCCCCATATTAAGAGAAGATTGTAAAACCATAAAATCTGAACTATCATGCTTAAATTGATCCCAAGGCTTGAACACTACTTTTGAGTTTAACTTTTTTAACTGATTTTCAGATCTAGATACAAGAAGGGGCGTTGAAGCAAAACTTTCCCATATTAAAGCGGAAGAAATAAGATGAACTTGCTGAATTGATAGATGGAAACCAAAGGAACATGTAAATGCAGAATTTTAGAATTTGCTAAACATTGAATATTTGCATAATACCCTTTTGTGCTTACAGGTAAAGAAGTTCTATGACCTCTTGCTATAACCAGTGAAATTTTCATGTGCTCAGAATGATTAACCAACATGTGACAAATATCTTGAACTCTTAGTTGATTTGTGTGAGTTCCATTTACACCTAATTGTGGAGGAAGAGTTTTCTCCCCTGCACCCCTCTGCTCCAAATGATGCGGTGATAGCAAAAATGAACCAAAGCTTGAAGGAATATCAAAAGTGTCATTAGGAACATAAAGTTTACCCTTTCCTTTATTCTTTCCATTTGAAACAGTCCCCAACAAGTCTATATTAGCAAGGCTAATTTCATGAGGCTCGTTGATTGAATCTTGTAAGAGGTTTGGCAATTGAGAGGCAGAAACAATATCTGTATTCATAGTTTTGACATTCTTACCCTTTAACCCTTTACATGTAGAAGTAGGATAACCCGAAATATGACTTTCCTTGCAAACATTACTACAATTTTCAAAGAAGATCTCTTGAAAATGAACTCAAGGATTAGATGAAATTCTAATACTTTTGGGAAGAACTTTAACCATATCCAACAAAACACAAACCCTAACTGGTAGATCTGGTTTTGTAAAGAAATCCAAATCATGTTTTAGGAAAACACCAAGATGGTTGGCTAACAATGCCTGACTCCCTATACTCCAGAGGTAAAGAATGCATTTGTAACTAGAAATGAATGTATCTGATTTTTTCCTTTTTTGGGTTAAAATTAGGCACCCAGGGTTGGACATGCAAGCCAGAACCTCCATACTCCCAAGACTTAACCCTATAGATTGCATCTCTAGCTTGCTTAGAAGAGAAGAAGACAATGAAAAAACCATTTCCTCTGCCTATATAAAAAACTTGATTTGCCCCTTCCCAATCATGATAGATTAGATCTTTTAGCTCGAAAATTAAAGGAGAATAATGCCAAAACTTACAGATTAGAGCTATTTCTCGTAAATTTTGTGACTAATCCTTAGGAAGAGCCTTTGAAAAGTTTACCGTTGGAACCTTTGAAGACCTCCTATGTTGATTGAATCCATGAAAATGAGAGCGGAAATTATGTTGCTTCTTCTCTTGCCATTGTTGCTTGTTTTTCCTTGCACCATGATGAGGAGAAATTCGATCTTGCCTCTGAGATTTCCAGTACTTCTCTTTTGAATGTATATTCCCTAGATCCACATTATTGGGGAAAGTAGCAGGAGAAGAAACTTTCAAAGGGATATTTGTGGGAAATGTTGAAGGATCTAGAACACCGCCTTCCAAAACATTTGAAACATACCTCCTTTGTTTCGCATTATGTAATTGTAGACGAAGAATCTTGTAGAAATCTTCATGTTTCCTAACAATATTATTTGGGAAAGTAGTCGGAGGAATGAAAATATCCAGCTCAAGATTATTCTCAACCTTTGGATTGAAGGGAGATCTAGGTACTTCAGAATTCCTAGAATGAACAAAAGATTGAGAGGAAACTACATGAGAACCTGTAGATGCTTCCAAATCTGATCCACATATGTCAAAAGGCGGTTGAAGAGCCCGATTGAGAGTTTTCCTAGGGAGGAAAGAATTCCCATTACGCTGATAAGGGTTTTGACTATGAAAAACCCCATTATTGGAAAAATCTCGGTTCGAGGAAGAAGGAAAGCCCCCAAATTGAAAATTTCCCTGATTTTTATAAGAAAAAGAACTTCTTGATAGTCGATGAGGATATTTACAGGTAGACCCACCAAAAGTATTGGAAAGCGAGCTCCTAACAGGGAAAAAATCACCTTGGAATGCCATCGGATGCACATAACGACTTGAAAATTTCAAAAACTTCCCATTAGAACACTTAGGCGCGTTTCAAAAAGTATGGTCCTCCATCTAGCTATGATAATTCGTGTAATTAATCCTAATAGTTTTCATTGGAACAAGTAGTTTGCTGCTCCCTTTTGTTCTTTTAGGCCATGGAAAGTTGACCCTACGAATATGTTTTTGGTTATGTTTTGTTGCAAAATAAGGGAAAAAAAGTCAAAATTTGAGGCTTCATTCTCCTCATAGACATTTGGAATCTAGATTGGATAGTTTTTTGAGGTAAGGCCATAATAAAATATATCATTTCTTGCAAACTTGGCAAACAAATCGAATCTATTTTTTTTGGTATGTGAAAGGAAATGTTCAGATCTACCTTGCATCATGCTTTATTTTTGTGTCTATAATGGAGATCACTTGAAAGCATGTTTTCAAACTCAAAGTTTCATGCAACTACCTAAGTTCAATGGGTAGAGTAATAGTAAGGCCATTGAATGGTTAGTTTCTATGGAAAGTAGCCTTTGTATGTTTCATGGCATCGTGAAGGTGAAGCAAGGGCATGCCAATAATCTCTAGGTAAAATGACTTGGGAGGAAATGGTGCACGCTTTCTTAAATATATGGGGGAGGTAAGAAGAAGAAAACAATGTTGATGAGGGTCATAATGATGATGAAGCATAGAATTGAGACAGAGAAGAAAGAGAAGATGATAATAAATGGGAAGATGATTAATTACGACAAGGAAGAGGAGCATGTCGATATTGAAGGAGAAGAGGAAGAGGAGGTGGAGTCTAAGAGTGCAAGCAATTTAGCCCCAAGGAAGAAAGATTCAATATTTCAATTTCATGGCTGCATTTAAAAGGTCATTGTATCCATGAACCCTAAAAATAGGCATAACTTCATCAACACAAGATGTGGAACACTATTACACATTCAAATTGAGAGATATTAGCAAATAATTCTACTTCGATTTAATGACAGAATAGGGTAAAATATATGTACAAAGAAGGCTGAGAATGAGAATTCTTGTGATAAAAGGGGTTAATGCATATTATTTGATTTATTAGATTGTAATGGATTTGATACTAGATGCTAATTGCATGTTAGTATCTCTTTCTCCTCTATTACAAGATGAATAGTGCATGTTGTTGATGCTTTTAGTTGTTATACTTGAATGTGACATTCCTATGGTGTGGATGTCACTGTGTGTGTATGGCACACTAAGTACTCCTTTATCCTATTTCATTTGATTCATTGTTTACTTTGCTAGGAGGATTAGGAGTATTCAGTAATACCTTTCGAGTGTTGGAAGATCATGAAGGTAAATGTTTTCCTAGGTGAACCCATAGAAAAGATTAGCATTATGATCATGTGAATGGTTTAGAACAACCATGTTTAAAAATGCCAATGCTTCTAGGATGATTATACAAATTCTTATTCGTTTTAGTGCACCAATGGAAGTGTTCTTTGCGTGCTCCTTAACTATGAATGATATTTCTTTGATGTTGAATTATGATAAATGAATGCAATTGAATGCCTTTAAATATAAGGACATGGTAATAAATTGCACAAAAATGTGTTTAGTGAACTCTAATTAGGAAATGGATGGGGGAGAGATTACAAAAAGATAAATTTAAATTTAAAAAACAAAGTGTTCTTTGCGTGCTCCTTAACCATGAATGATTTTTATTTGATGTTGAACTATGATAAATGAATGCAATTGAATGCCTTTAAATATAAGGACATGGTAATAAATTGCACAAGCATGTGTTTAGTGAACTCTAACTAGGAAATGGATGGGGGAGAGTTTACAAAAAAATAAATTTAAATTTAAAAAATCATAGGTCTTAAATGTGGGTATGAGATCAACCTTATGTCCATAAGATAAAGGTGGATAATGAATTTATAAGGGTGGGTGCAATAATGAGCATGATAAATCAAGGATGCAAATATGCATAAATATGACTAAGATGTGGATATAGGATGTGGGGATGTGTGTAAACATGTGAATAATAACATGGGGGAGTAAGCTCAACTTTGGAGAAGGGAGCATCATTTATCAATATACAATTGAATTAAGCCATTATTCTCAAAATGGGTACAAAATTAAATAGGAATTGTCATAGGTATGTGTAAGGAAGCTAAGGTAGTAGAACATCATACTCTAATCTTGAGATGAGGGTTTGCAAGACTTTTAAGATCTTTACAATGATTACAAAAATTAAATAGAAATAAACATAAATATCATGCATATCACAACACAGTGATTTATGTGGGGAAAAACCCTTTTGGGGGAAAATCCCACTCTAAAAGTCGCTCAATATATTATTCTGAAATCAACAAGATTACAATATACTTGTAGAGAAAAATTCCAACAAGATTATCACCAATCAAAGATTTGGAGGAACAACTATTAGGTTCTCACACAATACAACAATGTAATATCTAATCGTAATACAATGCTTTCATAAAATAGGGTTGTCTTCTAGGGCAAGCACAACCAACATAATCTCTACTATCAGATTTGTAAGCTAATGATGAATGTGTTTTGCCCTGCATAACCACCCCATCTTTTTCCTTGGTCAAAATGGGTCCCCCTCTTTGTTTCCTGTCCTTGGGTCTTTTCAACAAAGATTTTTGGAGTTGTTCTTTTCTCCAAGTCTTTGTTTTTTGTTCCTTTTGCTCTGGCGGAATCGAGACCGGAATTGAATTTTGACTTGGAACTCATTTGAGTTTCACTTCCTAACTCTGTTCCGATCCCGCTCCCGTTGGTTTCTTCATTTGCTTCTTTTTCAGTCTGTGTTGTTTTCTTTTCGCGGGACCGGAACTAGAAGCATAATAGATCTTGAGCGCGAAACTTGGAAAAAGTTCCAAGTTTTGTTTCCATCCCACCTCTGCCTCCACCGTTGTTGTTTGTTTGTTTGTTTTGTCTCGGGATAAGTGCTGTCGATCTCGTTTCAGTCTCAGTGTTTTCTTTTTGTTTATTTTCTTCTTTTCTTCGTCGGTTTCAGAACCGGAACCGGATCCAGAACCAAACCCAGAACTTCACAAAATTTCACTGATCAGTTTCCCTTTTGATTCTGATTCCACTCCTGCCTTTCTTGTTTTCGCTTTTTGCACTCTACTTCAGTTGCACAATGGCTTTGTGCCTGTACCCACCACGATCCTGCGCCCGACTTACCGCATTAAAGACATTTATTGCGGACCCTTCACACGTGTAAAATCAATTTTTTTAACCTTAATTAAGGTTAATTTGCTTTTTATTATTATTGTTTCGAACAATGATAGCAAAACATAGCTGAGATAGAACAGAGGGGGCACGATTTCATCAAAGATCAAGATTTTTTGCGTAGATTTGTAACGAAGGCCAACCTATTGGGTAGCATTTAGAGGTAGGTGTTCTTCGTTTTGTTTCCTTCATCGATCTTGCTACTTGTGTTTTGTTTTTTGTGTTCTTTGTGGGGTTCATGAGTTTTTATTTTGAATCACTATTTGTTTGCTTTGCTTTTTATTTTTTCCTCTTTCTTTTCTTTTCTTTGTGTTTGTTGTTTTTCATTTATTGTGCTTCTTTGCGATCATTTTCGTGTTTTTCGCGCCCGCACCATCTTGCCCTACTATTTTGGATGTCGCTTTCAATCAGGTTCTTGGTTTCGTTTTGATCTTCAATCGGTTACATAGCTTTCCCGTGCTTTCAGATGTCAACTCGTTGATTTCGAGTAGGGTTTTTGGATGCCCTAATTTCTTTAGTTGACAAGTTTAAATGGGCCAGGGTTTTACGTTCGCGTCATTTTATGGTTATGCCCTAGTTGTTGTTTCCTCTTGGTCATGTGAGGGTTAGGATTGGGCGTTTGTTTTAAGCCTTCTCGGCTTATTAAGTGACTTTTGCTTTGAAGTATTTTTTGGTACTTAGGGATTGTCTGATGATGAAGTCATTTCTGACCGGGATCGAAGTCGGATCCAAGGTTGGTTCTGTCCATGGATCTCAATTTGCAACACATGTCAGATCCCGTTTTCGATCCCATGTCCGATGTACTCTGGACTACCCAACAATTTTTACCTTACTAGATGAGGAAGCGGAATGATCCGGGGATATGGAACTTCTTGATCTAGTGAGTATAGTTTCCATTCCGGTTTCGGTCCCGGTAACCATTCCAACTCCATTCTTGACTCTACTATAGAGTTTATTCAAATCCCGATAACTATTCCATCCTGGTCCCGACCTCGGCCATACGTGGAAATTTTTTGTTTTTTAATGGTGTGCTTATCTTGATCCCGCCTCCGGTGAGTGTATAATTTTGGCTAAGTATGAAGAGGCTACATAAGGAAGCACAGTGTGGCTGGTAAGGTGGTTTCTCTAGTACTTGTGTTTATACTTTCTATGAATCTAATACTAGTTTTTATTGTAGAATTAAGAGATTTCAGGAGTATTAGATGAGGCTTCTCAAAGGAGCCAACTGGAGAAGAGCTCAAAGCAAGGAGCTAAGCCTAAAAAGATTAAGGCAGAAAAACTCCCTTATAATTTAATGTATAAGCATTAGGGTCCTACCATCACTATTGGTAAGGTGGATTGTGAATGGGCGGATATCATTGATACCAACTTAGGCCCATTCCATTGTGAGGAATTTCTCTTGGAAACATTTGGTGTGGAGGCAACAGGGAGGACTTAGAGAATTGTTGAATTTGGATTGGTGCATATTTCCCTATTTCCTCTATCTATCTTGTGTCCTGAATTAATAATGACAGCAATCGAAGCCTATAATCTAGCTACCAAGCAATGTGTGGACTCATAGGGGAATGTTATTATTGAGCTAACTCCATAAATGATCCGGTTTATGTTTAATGCACCCACTCCATAGAACCCTAGGTAACTTAATGAGGAAGAGGCCTTAAAAATATATAGTAACAAGAAGGAGATTAACAGAGCTCACATGAACAAGAGTTGGATGAGAATTGAGAAAAAGTCTCTGGTTAAGCTTCCAAATAAACCTAAAATGGTAGACTTCTACAAGGAGATTGGGGACATATTAATGATGCTATCTAGAGTATTTGGAAAAAGGTATGCCTTTCAATTCAAGAAATGGATGTTTCCATTCATTCAGACTATCTTAGATGGAGGCAAGAATTTGATTGGCCTATGATTGTATCCGAATGCATACACAACCAAATGCTTAGGGTAAGCGAATCCAAAAGTTTCCTCATGACCTCTTATGTGATTTATGTAGCAGCAAGAAGAGGCATCTTTCCTGGGTTAAATGCAGTAGGGATATTGGGAGAAAGGACAAAACAAGGTGTGGAATCATTATGATCAGCTCACCTTACAGACTTCTAAACTACATTACAGAAGGGTTAATGATGCATTTCTATATATCACTATTAACCGGCTCACAGGAGATGTAGGATACAGATTGAGCCAAGAAGCCATGGCATTTATTACAGAGTGGGGACATTGGTTTATCCAATACCCTAGGTTCACTTATTTTAGGCTGGATGGGTTTGATGGTCACCCTCACCTACTCCCTAGGTGTTGCAACAACGAGATTGTTTTGATGGAGTTCATTTATCAAGCCTTGGGGGTTAACTCCAAATTTGGTATAAAACATAAGACCGATTGTCACAAATTCCCCATGAAGTTGGGTGAATCTAGTTGTCCACACCTTGTAGCAGCCAAGGTGATTTGCAATGAGTTGGTGCACTTGAAGTTAGGTTTGTACACCGCTAGGAAGCATTATGATCCTAAAAGAAAAATGCATCCTTTGCTTCCTTCTGTTTTTGACAAACACTTTAACCTATTGGAGGACTTTTGGAGGGATCTCCAAGATGATTATGATTTAAGGAAGAGAAACTATGAAAGGTTGCCTATCCCAGTCATGGTGGAGTATGGAGAGAAGGAGGACATTCCCGGGACATTGTCTGATGATGGGGTGACTTTGGATCCCCAATATGATGCACATAATACATGCACTAAGGACTTGGACCTGGTAGATTGGAATGCAAACAAATCCATTGACATCAAATAGATAGCAAGGCCGGTATTGGACATAAGCATTCAATGGGTTGTGATGAGAATCAAGGAGCCTGGGGCTCAAGCCTCTAAGAAGAGAAAAGGTGTAGGTACCACCCAAGGGTACAAAAGGACAAAAAGGAAAGTGCCTCCTAAGGAGCCCTTACAGCTCTTCCCTCCCAATTATGGGGAAGAAATTGAACTTGAAATTCTTGCTCATGATCTTCCTGAGGCACATGGAGATGAAACCACAAGAGGACCTAGAGCCTCAAAATCTATTGTAGGTGAGCCATCTACTCAACCCCCTCTTATAGAGCAGCCAAGTGGAGAAATGTCTATGGGAATCCACCACAAAGAAGCTAAATCCTTGAAAGAAAAGGACCTCGAAGTCGAAATTCATGATATGGAGACAAATTCTGAGAATACTCCTTCTGATAAAGAGACATATGTGGGGGCATCTCTTGATGAAATTGAGGATGCAGGGACTGAACATATTTTGACAGAGGAAGACCAATGGAAACTGTTTGAGGAAGCTAAGAGAGAATCAGATGCAAAGGAACAAGCTGAGGCATTGGCCAAACAAAAGGAGATGGATGCAAAGGCCCAAGCTGATGCACTGCTTAAATGACAACAGTTGGAAGCTAAATTCAAAGCTGATGAATTGGCTAAACAACAACAACAAAAGGAGCAGGAATTCAAAGCAAAGGAAGAAAGTGATAAATTGGCGATGCTGCAGAAAATCCATGACCTTGAGGAAGAAAAGGCCAGACAAAGGAGAGAAAGAGAGGCCCTTGAGGCTAAATTCAAGGTTATTGAAGAATCCTATAAGAAAAGGGAAGAAGAATAATGCCTACGAATGGAAAAGGATGCGGAAGAGCTTTCCAAGCATGATCAAAAGGAGAAAGAGGTGTGGGGAAAGCTCAAAGAATTGGAAAAGAAAAGAGACCAAATGCTCTAGGAAAGGAGGTTAGAAATGGAACGTTCGAAGAAGGAGTTGGAAGATGAAAGGTTGCAGGAACAGAAGGATAAAGAAATAGCTGAGAGAGTTGCACAAGAAAAGAGGTGTGGGGCAAGCTCAAAGAATTGGAAAAGAAAAGAGACCAAATGCTCTAGGAAAGGAGGTTAGAAATGGAATGTTCGAAGAAGGAGTTGGAAGATGAAAGGTTGCAGGAACAGAAGGATAAAGAAATAACTGAGAGAGTTGCACAAGAGGAGGCACAAAGGGAACAACTGAATGTGCAAGAGGTTGATTCTCAACCTAGAGCTACCATATTGCAACCACTATCTTTTGCCATTGCTGCCTCTTCCTCAACACAAGTGGTCACCACTCCTAATGCTCCTACATGGTTGAAACTTGATCTAGAAAAGAAGCATATAGCTCCACCTCAGCCTCTCAATTGGGAAGAAATGATGAAAGAAATAGAGAAGGAAAGACCCAAAAAGAAGGCTAGGGTTCTTCATTGAACCAAGCTCACAGATGCAGGAGAAATTATTGCTGAGTGTGAAATTCTGGTGGTGGATAAGGATAGAGAAGACATGAAACTAGTTGATTACCAATTGGGCATTGTCAACTTGGGGAGACCTACAAGAAACCAACAAATGAATCTCATTGATATTGTAGCTTCATCCACCAAGTCTAGAATGATCAAAGACAAGAAAAAGAAAGATGAACTTAAAGCCCAATTGGATTAGCTACATAAATTCTTAAAGGATGTCTCCACTCCAGTGTCTCAACAAGTTGCTTCTCTCGAAACCCCAGTCTTACTTGGTAAAAGAGAAGCTGATGACCTAGTGAAGATGAGGAGTAAAATGGGGATGCTCGACTGATGGATTGACAGGCTCAATCAGGAGGTTGGAGAAGTGCTGATAGACGGTTTTGAAATTCATAAAAAGACACTTGACTTGATAGAAGAAATGAATCATGCTGAAGTCCTAGGAAATATGAGGAAGACTATAGAGAATATGTTTAGAAGTTGAAGGGTATCAACAAAGTGCCAAAGTCAACTCTCCCAGAGCAGTCAATTCTTGAGGATGATAATGCAGGTTTCCTTTAAAAGACTACAAATATAAGCCGGTTTAGATCCGACTTCAGCTATAAGCATAGGAATAAAGTTCAAGATGCTTGTAAGGACTTGAATGAGCAAATTGATGAATTAGAAGCTGTAATCGCTATTTTAGTCAATGTGGACATTCCAATCAAGGAAGGCATGCCTTTGGATAAATTGAAGGAGAAATGGAGTAGTAGATTCCAGGAAGTGATGCAAAAAGAAGATGATGGAGAAGATTTTTTGTTGGATAGACTTATGGATATTAAAGAGGAGGTATAAGCTGCCAAGAGGGAGTTAATAAAATTGAAAGATTTGCAAGAATTTGCCTCAGCAGAATTGAAGAGAATCAAATTTGAGGGTAGTTGGGTAGATGGACATGATTTGGAATTCCTTCAACAAGTATTCTCCAATTATGATGAATATCTCCTTGAGCAGGCAACTGAAGGGTGAGTTGGTTGCAAAATGTTCTCTTTTTGGGCATATAATTGCCTTTTTTTCCTCCTACTTTGTAGGGTTTTGACATAGGCTGAATTGAAGGTTCTCATCTACTGGTTCTATCTTCTTCCTTGGGCGTTAGATTTTGGACAGCAGGGCAATCACTTTTTGAACTAAAAATTAGTTCTCTTCCTGCATACAGTTCCAATTCCTTGATTTTTGGATCTGAGTCTTTGATTGAGAGAAACTTATGCATGAAATGCCTATATGTAATTTTGGACTCTATTTTGTAAAGGTCAGCTGATTGAAGAAATAGTAGCCACCTGATATGATAGCAGATAGGAATTATAGTTTTAGATCTTTTTACAATTGTAGCAAGATACTTTCAAAAGTTTAAGTTGAAATCAAATACCTGTTTACAGTCTTATATGGTTTTTATGTTATTGTTGGAAGTGTATCTCTTTGATAAGTTTAATGAATCATAATCAATCCGTATGCCAGTGAGTTGTTGTGCCTAAATTTTTTCTATTTAATGCAAATCAATAGGGGAAACCGGATTTCAAGATTATTTCATTGAATTATCTATGAATGGAATTACTACATGTCTGTTGATCTGTGTTTTAGCAATGAGTGAAGGATTTGTTTTAAATCTCAAAGTCTTTTGGTGAATGATTGTGGTAAGTGAATTAAGCGCTATGAATGTATGTAATGGTGTAGATTATTCTATGGATTGCATCATGTTGTGGTTTTTGGTCTATTGAAGAAACACTCATTGTGGGAATGCATGTCTGGATATTGAGAAGTTTTATTCACATTTTATTGTTCTATGCCTTGATTGATCTTTTTCTATTTATTTAAACCCCCCTAGACATAGATTAATGAATCTAATACAGTTTGTGTTCTTTATTACCAACAAATCCCCCTTGAATATTATAGTTACATTGGCCATTGAGTAACATCAACATAGTTGAGAACCAACTACCAAGACCTTGGAATTTGGATTACTATATGTTATCTTTCTTTTTCAGGAGAAATAGGGTAGAGATATTCTATTTTATGTTGTTGTGGAATTTTGACCATCAACAGATCTGGCACTAGAAGGAGGGCCTGAAGGAACAAGCTTGCTCAGATTGGGTCATTCTCACCACAAAGGTATGAAAGAGATCTTAGATCTTCTACAAATCTTGATCCATTAGTAGAACTCCAAACCTCGGTTAGATACATGCCCCAAGCCTATAGAGTTTTGATTCCACCATTGTCACCACCACTTACTCCACCTGGGTTTCCACCAAATGCACCTCTACCACCCCAACAACTAGGTTCACCCACTCCACAACTCGTCCAACCAGTACCACCACCGCCCATGGATTTCTTCGTGAATAACCCCTCTCCATTGGAGACTATTCTTGGTGGTATACATGATCTGCCCAAGAATCCGAAAAGATTTTGTCCCAAGTATATGCATGGAGAATCAAGGAGTGCCGAGGAGCACATATAAGTATTTAAGGATGCCTGTACTCATGCTCAGGTAGCTCACCAAGATGTTGTATGTAGATTATTCCCCTACTATTTAAGAGACATGGCATACAATTGGTATTTAAATCTACCTCAGGGGTCTATTCTAGGTTGGACAGACTTAGAAAATGCCTTTATTAACCAATTCAGGGTCTATGTAGACCCTATCATTTTATATCATAAATTTTCAACCATAAGAAATGAACCTCATGAACCATTGCCATTATTCAACACGAGATTCTAGAGAATGTTTCGAAGGCTACAAGATCCTTACTTAGTTGCTGAAAATATCGCTATTCCAGTATATTTAACGACTGTACATCCCTTGATTGGCCTATTCTTGCCAAGGACTTATGCCCCTGTGAACATAGATTCTTTGTCTAATGTCTACAATCTGGCCATCAAACTGCAATAATAGATAAGCTTGTAGTCGAGAAGTTTAGGAGTTCTTCCACCCATGGGCTATCAAATGCCTAATCCTCCTTTGTTCAATACGATCTCGGGGATGTCTTACTCCCAATATGGACCTATTTCTGAGTTACAAACCTCACCTCCCTTGCCTTTCTTCACTAATGGTATTCAAGATTCTTCCCAGTAGTCTCAAACTTACCAGAATCAGGCGGGAGGGTCAAATCTTGTTAATCATCCACCTGCAGGGAAGACTGTAGAAAGTGAACAAACTGTCCAATTGACTAATGAGATGCAAATTCTCAAGAAAACTCTATATCAAATGTCTAATGATATGGAACAACTTAGACATAACCCCCATCAGAATTGAAACCGGAATTACCAAAATCAGGGAGGTTATAATAATCAGGGTAGTTATCCTAATCAGAATTTGAACCAAAACACCAATAGGAACTTCTAGAACCAAAATTCCTCTAACCAAAACTATCAAAATCGGAACAAAGGATACAATCAGAGGTCCAATAACAAAAAACAATGGAATACTGAGCCTAATAATGGGGGAGTTTCCCATAATTATCAGGCTGGCGATGATAAGCCACACATTGTAAATGTTACAGATCTGAATTTTATGACAAAGTGGTGTAGGCTGCATGACACTGCAACTCATTCTAAGGTTAATTGCCCATAAATGGAGAAAATGGTTAAGATTGCACAAGAAGACTCCCACCCTCCACAAGGAAATGCCAATTAAGATGGTGGGTCAATAAGCATAGCTATGACCTATGAGACCATTGATGAGCAATACCAATTTCCCATACAAGGGGAAAACCAACTAGAGGATGTATATGATGCTTAGGTTTTCCAATCTAAAGCTGGTCATTTTATGAGAAATTAGAATAAAGGCCCATTCACCACATCTAATGCTTCGAATACCATGGTTCCACCTAATCAGAATGCAGATAATAACCCGCCTCCACCAAGAGGCCCACCTGATGCTCAAAATAAAGGTAACTCACCTTTTATTCCTAGATATTCAAAGAGTACTGAATTAGAATTTGATTTCATTTCAGAGATGTAGAGACAAAATACTTCCCTTTCATTTTTTGATATCCTCAAATGGTGTGCAACATAGCGAGAAATTGTGTGAAAGGCTTTAGAGGAAGCAGATTGTTCAAAAGGGAAAAACAGGATGACTCCAACTACTGACATGAATGCGGCTGTATATAAAGGTAAGACTGGAACCCCACCATTTCTTTTGAGTCTTAGGATCTTTGGGAATAATTTACATAATTATCTTTTGGATTCCGGAGCATCAGGTAATGTTATGCCCTTTTCCATTTGCAAGAAGCTAGGATTAAGTCCTGCCCAGACCAATAAAAACGTGATTCAGTTGGACAAAATCGAGGTTAATGTGGTAGGAGAACTAAAAAATATACACGTGAAAGTTGGATCAGACCCAAGGATTTAAAATAATATAGATATATAGGTAGCCGATATTCCCGAAACATATGGTATTCTTCTAAGTCATGAATTGATGAAAAGTATTGGGGGTTATCTATCCTTGGACTTTTCACATATGTGGCTTCAATGGAAAGGGATATCGTCACAAATCGGGATTGAAAGCGAGCCCTACCACAAGCATATGATAACTGAATATGACTGTCCTAATGAGGTTGCATTCTTTGAGACTGAGATGGGGGTATACAAGAGCGAGGAGATCATGACTCTCTCGGTGTTTGATCCTAATTGTTCCTAATCCCAAGAGTCCAGTAACTCCATGAACATAGTTAACCAACGGGACTTGATTAGGAGATTACAACATGATAGGCTGGTTCTTGGGGAAGAGGTTGACCTATGGAGTTTGTTACTCCCGAACTGGTGCAGGGTTCATTACGAAGGCCATTTTGAACGAACGTGCCAACCATGTGTGGATATTTTGAATTATGTCTATGAGTCAAAAGAGTCCTGTGAACATTCCCCAACAACACCCCCCAACTAGTTCTCATTCCGGGTCTAGGATGCAACCACCCTGACAAAAAGAAAAATCACCCAAGAGGAAGATTCTTCCCAGTTTGAGCCGACTTAGGTCTTATGCTCTGAAATTCCAAAAGAGACTGAGGTATCTCAGTCTTTCTCTGTTACACCCGCTCCGGATACCCTTCCAATGCCAAAGGAATTGATAAAAAATATACTCAATTGTGATCGGATACAAGGAAATGTTCAGGAATTAATTTCTGAACAAGTTTTGAATATAGGTGAATCTTCTATTGAACCTTGCCCCTGTTCAGCTTTAAATTTTGATGGCCATCAACAATTCGAGCCACCACACATTTCAAGCAAGTCATCCTCTGTCATCCTGAAGAAGAAAGAACTCCCAACTATAGATCTATTATGGAGTCTTAAATTTGATGGCTCTAAATCCAAATCAGTAAGTGGAGCAGGGATCAAATTAACCAACCCGAAAGGGAAGACTTACTTTGCATCGTATAGGTTGCAGTTTGGTTGCACAAACAATGTGGCTAAATACGAAGCACTTGCTAGAGGACTTATGTTTCCTCATCAAAAGAACGTCACAAACCTCATGGTTATGGGGGATTATGAAGTTATTATCAAACAGGTCTGTAGCCAATATACTTGTCACAACAAAAGATTGGTTGCATACAGAAACAAAATTTGGAATTTGATTGAGGATTTTGACGCTTTCGGGATCACTCTGATTCCTAAGGAAAACAATCAGATTACAGATGCCCTTGTTGTTACTGCTAGCACCTTGGAGCCTATGCAGGACTCCAAGCTAAAAAGTTTTTCAGTTGAACTAGTCTCAATCCCAGCTGTCCTGGATAACATTTGGAATTTTCAGGTATTCGATGATGACCAACATATACTTGCCTTCTTGGCAAGTTCAAATGTTTTCAAAGGACAAATAATTGATGAATCTGAAAGAGATCAGGGAGATTGGGATCCTAAGAATTGTGACACAAAAGGGATACTAGATTTGAAAAGCAACAACATTTCAAAGTGGATGGTAGCTTTAGAAAGAATATTCGACTTTGACCCATGGGCTTGTCAAAGGGTGCCAACAGAAAGTGATGGAGGGAAGTATGAATCTATTAATCTGATCGACTCAAGTATCGAAAGGAATGTTCTCATAGGCAAAAATTTTCCTAAGGAAATTAAAGAGAAAATAATTAAAGTTTTGAAAGAGAACATTGCAGCCATTGCCCGGGGGTATGAATATTTAAAGACTTTTGAAACTTCGGTAATCACACATACCATACCTCTGAAGCCAAAAGCCAAACCCTTTCATCAAAAACAACATCCGGTGAATGCTTTAATTGAACCCTTAATCTAGAAGGAGGTGCATAAATTATTATTTGCAAGAATAATCTTCCCAGTACGACATTCTACATGGGTTGCAAACTTAGTTCCTGTCCGTAAGAAAAGTGGTGAAATTAGGTAATGTGTTGATTTCAGGAACCTAAATAAGGCCTCTGAGAAGGATAAATATCCACTTCCTTCTCTTTATGAGGTATTACAAATGGTCAATGGGTCCCACATGATGTCATTCTTGGATGGCTATTCTGGGTATAATTAGGTGCTTGTCAGTCACGAGGACAAAATGAAAATTGCCTTCACTACCAAGTGGGGCACATTTGCCTATCAGAGGATGCCGTTCGACCTTATCAATTTTGGAGCTATCTTTCAGCGTGCAATGGATGTAGCATTCAAGGATCTAATAGGTAAGTGTATCATAATTTATATAGATGATTTAACTATCTTCTCTAAAAATATAAAGGACCATGTTGCAGATTTAGCAAAAGTCCTCAAAAGATGTATAAGCTACGGAGTGTCCCTTGATCCAAAGAAATGTGTGTTTGGAGTTTCTAAAGGGAAACTTTTAGGCCATGTAATATTAGAAAAGGGGATATCCATAGACCCTCATAGAGTTGAAGCCATCTTAAAGCTGACAATACCAGGAAGTAAAAAAGAGATGAGATCCTTCTTTAGAAGGATTAATTTTGTGAGAAAATTTATAACAGGGTTTGCAGAAATTATCAAACCTCTTAGCGAAATGATAAGAAAATATGAAAAAATAGAATGGAGCAATGAGGCTAAATCTGATTTTTCGTAGATTAAACAATCAATATCTGAGGCACCGATCTCGACTAGCCCAGATTATCTAAAGCCCTTCTATATCTATTCTTTCACATCTGACCATTCATGTGCAACTATTTTAACACAATGAAGAGGTGAGGGAGAGGAAAGGCCTATTGCTTTCATGATCTCCCTATTTGAAAATGCAAAAATCAGATACCCACCCCTTGAGAAGCAGGTCTTTGCATTGGTCTGAGCAATAAAAAAATTCAGGCACTACATTCTTCGGAGTTAGGTTATCGCTATAGTTCCCGATCCAACTGTGAAGTCTCTCCTTATGTAGAGCGAATTAGGGGAGAGAAGAGGGAAATGGATGGCCATTTTACAAGAGTTTGATTTAGAAATTCATCCAATGAAGCTCATCCGAGGACAAGGCTTATCAAAGGCTATGTCAGATGTTGACAAGAGTATCACTTGCCAACAATACACAATGTAGTCATTTACCTAGGATCCTTGGTACACAGACTTGATCTTCTTCCTCCTCAATAAAAGATGCCTAGAGGGAATGAATGCTACTCAGAGAAGAGCATTTTGGATGAAGAGTGCTCATTACATGCTCAAAGGAGGATTCTTATACAAAAGAAATTTTGAAGGAGTTTACCTGCGCTGTTTGGATTAGCAAGAAGCCAAACATGCTATAATTGAATTTCATGGTAAACATGGTATAGGGCATGGATCTATATATGCCTTGGCTCATCAAATTTTCAGGTTAGGTTATTATTGGCCCCATGTGTTTCGAGATGCACATCAACATGTCATACCTTTGCATCTAGAGAACAAAATCCAACGATGCCTTTACAACCAGTGTATGAGGTAAGACCATTTGCTCAATGGGCACTAGATTTTGCAGGTGTCATTAACCCAAACTCTTCTACAGGTCATAAGTTCATCCTGACAACAATTTACTACTGCATACATTGGACCGAGGCTCAGCCTTGCAAGAACAACACCACATACGTGGTTATCAAATTTTTGACTAAAAGCATCACCACCAGGTTTGGAGTACCATTTGCCTTGGTATGTGATAATGGCCCTGCTTTCTCTTCAACCCAACTCATTCAATGGGCCTATGAACACAAAATTACTTTAAATATTTGTCTAATTACTACCCTTAGGGAAATGGAGTAGCTGAGTCCACCAACAAGAATCTGTTGGAAGTAATTAGAAAATTGCTAGAAAACAATCCTAGGGACTGGCGCACCCAACTGAGATTTTCCTTATGGGTAGATCAAACTCGAATCAAATCCTCCCTAGGAAATTCACCTTTTAAGTTAGTCTACGACCAAGAACCAGTCTTCCCAATCCATTTGCAAATACTCGTCCTCAAATTTATGTAGGAATTCTATACAAAGGATGATTAGATCGAGGTTAGACTAACCAAATTTCTAAACATGGAAGAACAAAGGGACGCTTCTTTGTAGCAGTTCTCCAAATACCAAGCTATCCTCAAACGCTGGTTTGACAAGAGGGCCAAGGTAAAGGCCTTTAGGATATCAGATCTCATTTTACTATGGGATAAAGCTAAAGAGAAAAAGGTAGACCACCAAAAGTTTGATAGACTTTGGTTGGGTCCATATCAAATAGTTGAGATACTAGGTGAGAATGCTTTCCGATTGAGTTCTTTGACAAGAGAAATTGTTCCATTACCTATTAATGGTCAGTTTCTTAAACATTACTTTGGCTCATAAAGGTCTGATATTATGAAATAATTGTACTATGTGTACTGTATGTAATTAGTTGTTCTTTATTTTGGGTGTTTTGTCTGTTTCTTTGTTTCTTTTTTTTGGTTTCTATCAGTTGTTTCTTTTTTTGGTCTTGTTCGTTGGGGACTTTCATTTCTATCCATTCCCAAATAAAGGGGTTGTTATTCAAAGTATACTGTAGGCACTAGGAGAGGATTTGATTTAGGTATTTTCAAGGAATATCTGTTGAAAGATTTCATTCTAAGCTTATGTCTTATGACCATTTTAACCTTGGTTTGGAAAGTTATTAAGAATAAGGTAAATTGTAAATAATCTCGTGAATTATGATCAAAGTTTGCCACAAAATAGCTAAACATCTGCCTAAGTAAAATGCTTATTTATCTCAGTGTGGCTATATCTCTAATTTAGGTGAAAAATCTGACTCCCAAGACTGTCATGAGGTCCATTGTAGTTCTCAACCCACATTTTAGATCAATTACATCTTAGTATTAAGAAAGTCAAATAAAGAATTTCCACAAGTAAAGCCTATATATAAAAAAAGAAGAGAAAGGTGAACTCAATACGAAATAGGTCAATCAAGTATCTCTATCGAGGCTATGGAGGCTTGACTGGAAATAGAGAAATACTTTGAGAGAACTAGAGGTATCTTTGTTGGATCTATGAACGCTTGACTGGCAGTGGAGCAATGCCCAAGATTTCATTGCACGACAGTTGAAGGACTCAAACTATGTAGCTTGGATTTTAGGTATAGTTTTTCAAGGGGTGTAGAAAGCTTTTATAAAGAAGGATGCATCATATATGCACACACCTAGATTCAAAATAATTCATGAGGACATACATCTGAGATTCCAGCTCAACCTTGTTTTGCATATCTGATCTTATTCAGGTTAACGTGATTCATAAACCACAGGTTCTGGGTGATTGAATTCTTCAGTATCTTGAAAATGGGTAAACCATTTTCCTAGCCGAGTCATCATTTGTTATGCCTTGCATAACCACCCCATCTTTTTCCTTGGTCAAAATGGGTCCCTCTCTTTGTTTCCTGTCCTTGGGTCTTTTCAACAAAGATTTTTGGAGTTGTTCTTTTCTCCATGTCTTTGTTTTTTGTTCTTTTTGCTCTAGCAGAATTGAGACCGGAATTAAATTTTGAATTGGATCTCATTTGAGTTTCACTTCCTAACTCTGTTCCGATCCCACTCCCGATGGTTTCTTCGTTTGTTTCTTTTTCGGTTTGTGTTGTTTTCTTTTCGCGGGACTGGAACTAGAAGCATAATAGATCTTGAGCGCGGAACTTGGACAAAGTTCCAAGTTTTGTTTCCATCCCACCTCTACCTCCGTTGTTGTTGTTTATTTGTTTTGTCTTGAGATGAGTGCTGTCGATCTCGTTTCGGTCTCGGTGTTTTCTTTTTGTTTATTTTCTTCTTTTCTTTGTCAGTGTCGGAACCAGAACCGGATCTAGAACCAAACCCAAAACTTTACAAAAGTTCACTGATCGGTTTCCCTTTCGATTCCAATTCAACTCTTGCCTTTCTTGTTTTCTCTTTGTGCACTCCACTTCAGTTGCATGATGGTTTTGTGCCTATTCCTGCTGTGATCCCGCGCTCGACTTACCGTATTAATGACATTTATTTCAGACCCTTCACATGCGTAAAATCATTTTTTTAAACCTTAATTAAGGTTAATTTTCTATTTATTATTATTGTTTTGAACAGTGATAGCAAAACAAAGCTTAGATAGAACAGAGGGGGCATGATTTCATCAAAGATCAAAAATTTGCGTGCGGATTTGCATCGAAGGCCAACCTATTGGGTAGCATTTCGAGGTAGGTGTTCTTCTTTGTTTTGTTTCCTTTGTCGATCTTGCTGCTTGTGTTTTATTTTTTGTGTTCTTCATGGGGTTCATGAGTTTTGCTTTCAAATCTCTGTTTGTTTGCTTTGCTTTTTGTTTTTTCCTCTTTCTTTTCTTTTCTTTGTTTTGTTTTGCTTTGTGTTTGTCATTTTTTCATTTATTCTGCTTCTTCGCCGTCATTTTTGTGTTTTTCGCGCCCGTACCATCTTGCCCTACTGTTTTGGATGTCGCTTTCAATTAGGTTCTTGGTTTCATTTTGATCTTCAATCGGTTACATAGCTTTCTCGTCCTTTCGGATGTTGGCTCATTGATTTTGGGTAGGGTTTTTGGATGCACTAATTTCTTCAGTTGACAGGTTTAAATGGGCTAGGATTTTGCATTCGCGTCATTTTATGGTTGTGCCCTAGTTGTTGTTTCCTCTTGGTCATGTTAGGGTTAGGTCTGGGCGTTTGTTTTAAGCCTTCTCGGCTTATTAACGTGAATTTTGCTTTGAATTATTTTGGGTACTTAGGGATTGTTTGATGATGATGTCATTTCTGATCGGGATTAGAGTCAGATCCAAGATTTTTTCTATCCATGGATCTCAATTTGCAATACATGTCGGATCCCATTTCCAATCCCGCGTCCGATGTACGTTGGACTACCCAACAATTTTTACCTTATTGGATACGGAAGCGGTATGATTCGGGGATATGGAACTTCTTGATCTAGTGAGTATAGTTTCCATTTCGGTTTCGGTCCCTGTAACCATTCCAACTCCGTTCTCGACTCCGCTATAGAGTTTATTCAGATCTCGGTAACCGTTCCATCCTGGTCCCAACCGCGGACATACTTGGAAGTTCGTTTGTTTTTTGGTGGTGTGCCTGTCTTGATCCCACCTTTGGTGAGTGTATAATTTTGGCTAAGTATGAAGAGGCTACATAAGGAAGCGTAGTGTGGCTAGTAAGGTGGTTTCTCTAGTACTTGTGTTTATACTTTCTATGATCTAATACTGGTTTTTATTGCAGAATTAAGAGATGTTAGGAGTATCGAATGAGGCTTCTCAAAGGAGCCAACTGGTGGAGAGCTCAAAGCAAGGAGCTAAGCCTAAAAAGATCAAGGCAGAAAAACTCCCTTATACTTTAAAGTATAAGCATCAGGGTCCTACCATCACAGCTGGTAAGGTGGATTCCGAATGGGCGGATATCACTGATACCAACTTAGGCCCATTCCATTGTGAGGAATTTCTCTTGGAAACATTTGGTGAGGAGGTAACAGGGAGGACTTAGAGAATTGTTGAATTTGGATTGTGCATGTTGCGCTATTTCCTTTATCAGTCCAGTGTTTTGAATTAATAATGACAGCAACCGAAGCCTATAATCTGGCTACCAGGCAATATGTGGACTCGTAGGGGAATGTTATTATTGATCTAACTCCACAAATGATCCGGTTTATGTTTAATGCAAGCACTCCATAGAACCCTAGGTAACTTAATGAGGCAGAGGCCTTAAAAATATATAGTAACAAGGAGGAGATTAATAGAGCTCATATGAACAAGAGTTGGATGAGAACTGAGAAAAAGTCTCTGGTTAAGCTTCCAGATCAACCTAAAAGGGTAGACTTCTAGAAGGAGATTTTGGACATAATAATGATGCTATCTAGAGTATTTGGAAAAAGGGATGCCTTTTAATTTAAGAAATGGATGTTTCCATTCATTCAGACTATCTTAGATGGGAGGCAAAAATTTGATTGGCCTATGATTGTATCCGAATGCATACACAACCAAATGCTTAGGGTGAGAGAAACCAAAAGTTTCTTCATGACCTCTTATGTGATTTATACAACAACAAGAAGATGCATCTTTCCTGGGTTAAATGCAGTAGGGATATTGGGAGAAGCCCAAGGATAGAACAAGGTGTGGAATCATTATGATTAGCTCACTTTACAAACTTTTGAACTACATTACAGAAGGGTTAATGATGCATTTCTATATTTCATTATTAACCGGCTCACAGGAGATGCAGGATACAGATTGAGCCAAGAAGCCATGGCATTTATTGCAAAGTGGGGGCATTGGTTTATCCAATACCCTAGGTTCACTTATTTCAGGCTGGCTGGGTTTGATGGTCACCCTCACCTAGTCCCTAGGTGTTGCAACAACAAGATTGTTTTGATGGAGTTCATTTATCAAGCCTTGGGGGTTAACTCCAAATTTGGTATAAAACATAAGATCGGTTGTCACAAATTCCCCATGAAGTTGGGTGAATATAGCTGTCCACACCTTGTAGCAGCCAAGGTGTTTTGCAATGAGTTGGTGCACTTGAAGTTAGGTTTGTACATCGCTAGGAAGCATTATGATCCTACAAGAAAAATGCATCCTTTGCTTCCTTCTGTTTTTGACAAACACTTTAACCTATTGGAGGACTTTTGGAGGGATCTCCAAGATGATTATGATTTAAGGAAGAGAAACTATGAAAGGTTGCCTATCCCAGTCATGGTGGAGTATGGAGAGAAGGAGGACATTCCCGGGACATTGTCTGATGATGGGGTGACTTTGGATCCCCAATATGATGCACATAATACATGCACTAAGGACTTGGACCTGGTAGATTGGAATGCAAACAAATCCATTGACATCAAATAGATAGCAAGGCCGGTATTGGACATAAGCATTCAATGGGTTGTGATGAGAGTCAAGGAGCCTGGGGCTCAAGCCTCTAAGAAGAGAAAAGGTGTAGGTACCACCCAAGGGTACAAAAGGACAAAAAGGAAAGTGCCTTCTAAGGAGCCCTTAAAGTTCTTCCCTCCCAATTATGGGGAAGAAATTGAACTTGGAATTCTTGCTCAGGATCTTCCTGAGGCACATGGAGATGAAACCACAAGAGGACCCAAAGCCTCAAAATCTATTGTAGGTGAGCCATCTACTCAACCCCCTCTTATAGAGCAGCCAAGTGGAGAAATGTTTATGGGAATCCTGCACAAAGAAGCTGAATCCTTGAAAGGAAAGGACCCCGAAGTCAAAATTCATGGTATAGAGACGAATTCTGAGAATAATTCTTCCGATAAAGAGACATATGTGGGGGAATCTCTTGATGAAATTGAGGATGCAAGGATTTAACATATTTTGACAGAGGAAGACCAATGGAAACTATTTGAGGAAGCTAAGAGAGAATCAGATGCACAGGCACAAGCTGAGGCATTGGCCAAACGAAAGGAGATGGATTTAAAGGCCCAAGCTGATGCACTGCTTAAATGATAATAGTTGGAATCTAAATTCAAAGATGATGAATTGGCTAAACAACAACAACAAAAGGAGCAGGAATTTAAAGCAAAGGAAGAAAGTGATAAATTGGTGATATTGCAGAAAATCCATGACCTTGAGGAAGAAAAGGCTAGACAAAGGAGAGAAAGAGAGGCCCTTGAGGCTAAATTGAAGGTTATTGAAGAATCCTAGAAGAAAAGGGAAGAAGAAGAATGCCTATGAATGGAAAAGGATGCTAAAGAGCTTGCCAAGCATGAGAAAAAGGTGAAAGAGGTGTGGGGAAAGGTTAAAGACTTGGAAAAGCAAAGAGACCAAATGCTTGAGGAAAGGAGGTTAGAAGAGGAACATTCGAAGAAGGAGTTAGAAGATAAAAGGTTGCAGGAACAAAAGGATAAAGAAAAAGCTGAGAGAGTTGCGCAAGAGGAGGCACAAAGGGAACAACAAAATGTGCAAGAGGTTGATTCTTAGCCTAGAGCTACCATATTGCAACCACTATCTTTTGCCATTGCTGCCTCTTCCTCAACACAAGTGGTCACCACTCCTAATGCTCCTACATGGTTGAAACTTGATCTAGAAAAGAAGCAGATAGCTCCATCTCAGCATCTCAATCGGGAAGAAATGATGAAATAAATAGAGAAGGACAAACCCAAAAAGAAGGCTAGGGTTCTTCATTCAACCAAGCTCACAGATGCAGGAGAAATTATTGCTAAGTGTGCAATTTCGATGGTGGATAAGGATAGAGAAGACATGCAACTAGTTGATTACCAATCAGGCACAGTCAACTTGGGGAGACCTATAAGAAACCAACAAATGAATCTCATTGATATTGTAGCTTCATCCACCAACTCTAGAATGATCAAAGACAAGCAAAAGACATATGAACTTAAAGCCCAATTGGATCAGCTACATAAATTCTTAAAGGATGTCTCCACTCCAGTGTCTCAACAAGTTGCTGCTCTGGAAACCCCAGTCTTAGTAAAAGAGAAGCTGATGACCTAGTGCAGATGAGGAGTAAAATGGGGATGCTCGATCGATGGATTGACAGGCTCAATCGGGAGGTTGGAGAAGTTCTGATAGACAATTTTGAAGTTCATAAAAAGGCACTTGACTTGATAGAAGAAATGAATCATGATGCTGAAGTCCTAGGGAAACAAGAGGAAGAATACATATAATTTGTTCAAAAGTTGAAGGGTATCAACAAAGTGCCAAAGTCAACTCTCCTAGAGTAGTCAATTCTTGAGGAGGATAATGCAGGTTTCCTTGAAAAGTTCAAATATAATCTAGTTTAGATCCAAATTCATCTATTAGAAGATGAATGAAGTTCAAGATGCTTGTAAGGAATTGAATGAGCAAAATGATGAATTAGAAGCTGTAATTGCTATTTTAGTCAATGTTGATATTCTGGTCAAGGAAGGCATGCCTTTGGATAAATTGAAGGAGAAATGGAGCAGTAGATTCTAGGAAGTGATGTAAAAAGAAGATGATGGAGAAGATTTTTTGTTGGATAGACTTATGGATATTAAAGAGGAGGTAAAAGCTTCTAGGAGGGATTTAATCAAATTGAAAGATATGCAAGAATTTTCCTCAACAAATTTGAAGAGAATCAAATTTGAGGATAGTTGGGTAGATGGACTTGATGTGGACATCCTTCAACAAGTATTCTCCAATTATGATTAATATCTCCTTGAGTAGGCAATACAGGGGTGAGCTGGCAGCAAAATGTTCTCTTTTTGGGCATATAATTGCCTTTTTTTTCTCCTACTTTGTAGGGTTTTGACATAGGCTTAACTTAAGGTTCTCATCTACCAGTTCTATCTTCTTCTTTGGGCGTTAGATTTTGGACACAATCACTTTTTGAACTAAAAATTAGTTCATTTCCGATTGCTTGATTTGTGGATTTGAGTCTTTGATTGAGAGAAACTTATGCATGGCATGCCTATATGTATGTTTGGGCTCTATTTTGTAAAGGTCGGCTGATTGAAGAAATAGTAGCCACCTGAAATGATAGCAGATAGGAATTATAGTTTTAGATCTTTTTACAATTGTAGCAAGATACTTTCAAAAGTTTAAGTTGAAATCAAATACCTGTTTACAGTCTTATATGGTTTTTATGTTATTGTTGGAAGTGTATCTCTTTGATAAGTTTAATGAATCATAATCAATCCGTATGCCAGTGAGTTATTGTGCCTAAATTTTTTCTATTTGATGCAAATCAATAGGGGAAACTGGATTTCAAGATTATTTCATTGAATTATCTATGAATGGAATTACTACATGTCTGTTGATCTGTGTTTTAGCAATGAGTGAAGGCTTTGTTTTAAATCTCAAAGTCTTTTGGTGAATGATTGTGGTAAGTGAATTAAGCGCTATGAATGTATGTAATGGTGTAGATTATTCTGTGGATTACATCATGTTGTGGTTTTTGGTCTATTGAAGAAACACTCATTGTGGGAATGCATGTCTGGATATTGAGAAGTTTTATTCACATTTTATTGTTCTATGCCTTGATTGATCTTTTTCTATTTATTTAAACCCCCCTAGACATAGATTAATGAATCTGATACAGTTTGTGTTCTTTATTACCAACAAAGCCCCCTTGAATATTATAGTTACATTGGCCATTGAGTAACATCAACATAGTTGAGAACCAACTACCAAGACCTTGGAATTTGGATTACTATATGTTATGTTTGTTTTTAAGGAGAAATAGGGTAGAGATATTCCGTTTTATGTTGTTGTGCAATTTTGACCATCATCAAAACGGTCTATATTTACAATGATAATATATATATAATGTGGCTAATAGAGGTGTTGCCCCCAAACCCCATTGAGGCTCACAACCCTCAGACCTCTTGTCGAGGGATGGGTCCCCTAGACCCTGCAAGGGGGTACCCCCCTTTGCACCCACCTGCACTCAAATATATTAAATTGTTATAATTGCAAGGTTGAGACACCAATTTTCTTAACAATATGCACATTTCACCCTTACAATTATATATCCTTATGAGAAAATTTAAAACCAATACTCAATTTTATTTTATTTATACAAGGAATGCATGAATATGAATATTTCAGTTCATGTATGCATATTCTCTTTAATAACTCATAAGATTAATTGAAATAAACCCATTTATTTTAAAAATAAACATTTTTTTGGAATATATACTTTAACTGAAAATTGGGGATACCTTTTTAATCTAAAAAAGAATAATCAACACCTTCCCAACACAAATATTAGAATATATATTTATTAATAATTTAGTCTCCTCCTTTCTAATAAATATTATAAAATTAATCTACAATACATTAGATCCCCTTAATAACCATATAACAAACATTCCTTCACATATCACATCTTTAATCAATGGTGCTACTTTGGTTGCAACTTGATTGAAGATCTAGAGAAAATGTTTGATCAAGGAAGAGATTCACCTCCCTTTTTGGCATCATAAAGCCCTTGTGACCTATCCAAACCTCAAGCCATGAGGGTGGTGCCAAGTGTCATGGTTACACAACAAATAAAATGAAAACTAGAAATAAACAATCACACATATTAACAGTAATGACTTAAAAATGAAATCCACAAGAGTCAACCAAAACCGAAATAAAATGCACTCAATATCCTTAAAGAACACTCAACGCAACTAGCCCACACCAAATGAAATACACATTCCTAAAGCTATTACACAAATGAAGTACATACTATTAAGACCATTACACAAGGAGCTTGAGCCTTCCTCATTCTTCAAGCTCCAAAATCTAGTGAAGTAGCCATTTCAAAGTCCAAAAGTCATCCTTAAATAGATATGCCTTCTCACCCCATTCCAAATAATGAGGTATTTCCACACTGAATCCACCAAGCCTAAGAAACCTAGTCACTGCCAACCCTTGTTATTCCACAGGTGAACTCACATGTGAGGATGTTCTCACCTATGCATGTGTACACTTTCCCACAATGAGTGAGCATGGTTAAACCCATTACTTAAAATGGGTTTAGGGGAAGGGTTGTAAGAAAAATATTTTACAGCTTTACATCCAAGTGAAAAGTCTTTCCATACAATCTCTCAATGTCTCTTGACCTTCTAAAATCCCACCAAGTAACCGAATAGTAGATACTCCACCTAGGGACTCTAAAAAACCTAGAAAACCACAAAATATCATTATTAAGACCCTTAAAAATCCCCAAAAATATGAATTTTGATGAGGGGAACTTTAGTGGTCCTCTAAAAATATACACACCCAACCAACCTTAAACATATGACCAAAATATTTATTCATAAGGTTGACATAAAATTACATGGTTTAAGTATGAGGAAATAATGTGGGGGTCCTATCCACACATGCTAGTATTGAATGGCTCACTAAGATAGCATAGTGAGATCCCTCCTTAGCAACATTGAGGAGATATGAGGCTTGACACTTGGGCATTTGATTCCCATTCAACCAATCTATTTCTTGCACTCATTGCACATATCAAAACATACATAGTAAATTCATAGACAAAGAATTGTAACACTACATTAGTTAACCACATGATGACATACATATAATACTATCTCTATCATTAATCATCAGAATAATGATGATTTCTAATTCCACATATATTCCATATCAGTAGTTGTAACATTTATTTCTCATTATTTGAAGGTTCCTAAATAAGTTATCATTATTGTATCATCCATATTTTCATAAGATTTCTGTGAATGCAAGCCACAAAAACATCATCATTGAAATCTATTATTAATACAAATTCATTTAAAAAATTTAACAATTATCACACTTCATCAAGTCAATCAATTATAAAGAGATATATTTTAAGAGGCTTCAAATTATAGCACACTAAGGCACACTAAGAGTTGCATCACTAACCTTTAAATCAATATCATAATTAATCCTATAACCAAACCTTCATTTTAAAATTCATTAGGTCAATCAAACAATTTCACATTGTCATTCACTTTCAAACACATCATTGTTTAGTTCTAAACTCAATATATTTATATGGGTATGTGCATGGAAATGGGGCCAAAAGTGGCCATTTTTTGAAAATAAACAAAAGCTAATGTCAAATGAGAAATTCAAGATATCCACTCAAAAGTTCAAGATGTGACAAGAGCAATATTAGTAGTTCTTGGGATCTAGCTTCCAAGCTACTACTTTAAAAGATAAATGATGGTGCATAAGAGGTTAAACTAATGGGAGCACACAAAGTGGTCTCATTTTGGTTAAAAAATATTAACATAGCATTAAATGTGCCCCCCCTAAAATATTGAATTTTTAAAAAGTATTTCACAAGTCTTTTTAGTGGAAACTAGCTAACATCACATAGTTTATGCTAGATATTTTTGCTAAATTTTTAATGTATATATGATTTATTACTAATTTCAAAAGTGAACATATCTTGGAAAATAAAAACTTGAGTGTGCTCCCTCCTTTTTTAGAGAAAACTAATTAAAAATT
The DNA here is from genome assembly GCA_007115665.2 of Sequoiadendron giganteum. Classification (NCBI taxonomy): domain Eukaryota; kingdom Viridiplantae; phylum Streptophyta; class Pinopsida; order Cupressales; family Cupressaceae; genus Sequoiadendron; species Sequoiadendron giganteum. Next base: position 470,007,039 of record CM021101.1, on the reverse strand, counting down.
ATTTAAAGAAATGCATATAGAATGGAATTAAAATGTAAAAATAGTTTATTTCAAATTTAGATGAGTAGATACAAAATTATACATACAAAATTATACTAACAAAATAATACATAGGTTTTTATATAAAAATGAAGACACTAGAAAAATAAATTGAAGATCAAGATCTTAATGTATTTAGATTGTAGAAAAACTTGCATGATTAGAAAGGTAAGAGAGAGATTTATGTCATCATAACTTTTTTTAGAATGTCTTAAAATGTACAAACTTGATGGAAATCACATTCGACATTTGCTTGCTTTTATATTTTTTATGCAAAACATTCTTTTGAGGACCTTACATGTAGGTCTAAGATTTTGGCTAAAATTTCCAAGGTAAATCCAAATCTGAGGGTGGGATTTCAAAACAACTTCAAATGAAATGCATTCAAATTATAACATGCATACAATATCAATTCAAAAATTAGAGCACACATAAATCTTTTTCTTTGTTCTTATGACATTTATAATACAAGCATACTATAACATGCTCATTTTATTGATTATGAGTCTTGATCCCATTGAATGAACAAGACAATTGAGAGGGGGGGTGAATCAGTTGTATCAAATTAAAACATCAAAACCGTCAACAATAATCAAATTCACATGCATTCATCAAACCCTTAATATGTTATAATGTTTAAACATGAAATGCATATAACATAAACTGAAACAACAACACCATACACAAGAGAACACCAGATTTACATGGAAAACCCTAGGAGGGAAAAACCATGGTGAGGATTGAATCACAATATAAGTAATTACAAAAGTGATACAAAAAGGCTCACTGCCATAATAGGATACATTGTCTAGAAGAGCTCACAACCTAGGCTCACTACTAGAATAGAAAGAAGAAAGAAGATAAAATGTTAGATAGAGAATATGATCTCAATGCAACAAACAATCCACCACAATAGCTCCAACAACACTCACAACCTTCAAGAGATCAAGATACCTTCAACTCACTACATTCATCAATCTTGCATTATAGCTCACACTGCATTTCACATATCTACACTTAATTTCACATCACAACACTCAACTCTATTCCACACACCATCTCACATCAACTCACCTTGCATGTATACCATCCACAACTTGAAAATAATTTTCAAGTTGGCTACACACACCTTACACTTCACAAATTCAAAATTAAGTTGGCACTAGGTATTTCCATGGTGGATAGGAATGAAAGTGGACCAATACAAAACTTAATTGGGACCCAAATCAGCACTCACATGCCACACTACAACTTCATCAATACTTAAACATATTTGAATGTAGTGTAAACACCAGGTCGACCGTCACCCATGAAAACACCATTGAAATTTGAAGTACATGTTTCCTCAAATCCAAGGATGACTTGAGAACCACACACCATGCTTCTAGAAAATTTAGAATAATCCACAAACCACCTGAGATCCAACAAATTCTTCACACCAACTCACACCTTTAGAATGTACAAGCCCAGTACACTCAAACTACACTATGAAACACTATAACTCTAAAATCCATCTTTTTAAGCACCAAACCACGAATCCTCTTGACACAAGAAAGAGATCAACACCATCGACATACCTTTAGAATCACAAGACCTGAAGCACAATTGCGGAGAAACACAAAGTAAACACATTTCTCCCAGACACCTCTGTAAGCAACACTGCAAATCTAGTTCACACACTAGTGAACATAACTTCTTCTGCACATCGATCCAGAAGCCCAAATTATGGATATAAAAACTATGAACACCTATAGCCAACATATCCAAACCACACAAGAAGATCCTCAACCTAGAAGAAATAAAAACCAAACCAAAACCAAAACACCTTTACAACAACCCATGTCCTCTTTTTATCAAATTTCTCAATATCCTCAACATCTTTATCACTACCACAACCATAGCTAGAAGCTTATCAAAGCAACACCAGAGGTTAACACCAATAACTTAACTAATGACAACATAATACAACTAATCAAAGAAACAATCTCTCTCAACCACTACACAACTGATACCAACGACAACACAAGCTTGTTGACATCAATGACGACACCTTCATACTTGCAACAATCTCCCCCTTTGTCATTGATAGCAACAAAAGATGTGAAAAAACATCAAGACAACATCCATAACATTCCTTACAAGATTATATCTCCCTATCTCTCCCCCTTTCAACTTTTTCTTTTTCACATGCGTCACTCTCCCCTTGTATAGATAGAATTTTTCACATGACTCTCTCTCCCCCTTTGAAATAAATGGAAAAGGATAAAATGTTTTGCATTGTTCTCCCCCTTTGACATTGAACCAAGATACTTGCTACTGCTCCGAATACTACTCCTTAGGAGTATACACCAACCAAATCAACAACCTTTGCAAAATGAAAACACTCACTCCATATTGAAACACTGTCACTACATACTCCCCCTGAGAGGTAGCCACCAACATCAATCCAAAAAGAGAATGAATCCATAGATCCACTAGACCGATGCATCTCCATATGCATCTAGTTCAAAGAAGGATGGGCAATAACCCGCAACTTCTCCCGGAGATACCCAAAAGTATCCTTAGGAAGAGCCTTAGTAAATATATCAACAATCTGATCCTTTGTAGGTACATATTCAAATTTCACTTCATTCTCCACAAACTTCTCTCTTATAAAGTAATATCTGATTGAAATATGCTTTGTCCTTCAATGCATCATTGGATTCTTTAAAATATTTATTGCACTTGTATTATCATAAAATATAGAAATAGGCTCATCATATACCACTTTGATATCCTTTAATGTTTTCCTCATCCACAACACTTGTGTGCAACAAGATGCCACTGCAATATACTCAACCTTTGTAGTAGATAAATAAATATAATCTTGTTTCTTACTTAGCCATGATACCATTTTTCATCCAAGAAAGAATGCATCACCACTTGTACTTTTCTATCATCCACACAACCAACCCAATCTACATCTGTGTAAGTACTCAATGTGAAATTAGTATCCTTAAGAAACCACAAGCCATAATCCAAAGTTCCCTTCAAATATTTGAATATCCTCTTCACTCTTGCAACATGGGTCTCTTTAGGATCTTCTTGAAATCTAGCCACAAGACAAACTGCATGCATGATATTTGGTCTAGTAGTAGTTAGGTATAGCAGTCCACAATCATAGATCTATACTTAATCTGATCAACCTTAGGAGATTCATCATCCTTACTCAATTTGCAACCAGTAAGCATAGGAGTACATATCGGTTTGGAGTCTTCCATTCCAAACTTCTTCAACATTTCTTTAACATACTTTGATTGTGAAATGGATATTCCTTTATCTGTTTGATTGATTTGTAGCCCAAGGAAGAAATTCATCTCCCCAAACATAGACATTTCAAACTCTTTTTGCATCTCTTCTGCAAATTTCTTGCACATAGCTTCATTTCCTCCAAAAATTATGTCATAAACATACACAACCACTATCAAGATTTGATTTTCCTCAAAATTAAAGTAAAGGTTACTATCTGCAGTGCCTTTATTGAATCCTTCATGTATCAAATACTTGTCCAACCTTGCATACCAAGCTCTAGGAGCTTTCTTCAATCCATACAATGCCTTCAATCCGCAGACCATATTAGGTTTTTCTGACAATTGAAATCCTTCCGGTTGTTCCATGTAAACTTCTTCTTCCAATTCTCCATTCAAGAAAGTAGAATTCACATCCATTTGATAAACTTTAAAGTCCTTATGTGCTGCAAATTCTAGAAACATCCTGGTCACTTCCATTCTATCCACCATAGAAAATGTCTCCTCAAAGTATATTCCTTCAACTTGTGAGTAACCCTTACACACAAGCCTTGCCTTGTTTCTTACCACTTCTCCATTCTCATTTAGCTTGTTTCTGAATACCCACTTAGTACCAATTATGTTCTTGTTTTTAGGTCTAGTCCAAGTTCCCAAATCCGATTCTTCTCAATCTGCATAAGTTCTTCTTCCATTGACTTCATCCAATATGCATCTTTGCATGCCTCACTCACTATTTTAGGTTCAACTTTAGAAAGTAAACACATATTTACCTCTGCTTCAACAACTCTTCTTCTTATCAACACACCTTTGATTTTGTCTCCAATGATTTATTCTTTAGAATGATTTCTCTACACATACTTAGGGGTATTTTTTGGAGCTTCTTCCTCTTCATTATGTAATTCCTTTTCCTTATTTTTTTCTTCTTCTTCTCCTCTGCAAGTAGGTTCATCTGATTCATATCCATCTATCACCACCGAATTCCTCAATTATTCATTAACCTTGATACTTGCACTTTCAATAATCTTTCTCAGCCTTTTGTTGTAACATCTATAAGCTTTGCTTTTAATAGAATATCCAAGGAAGATACCTTCGTCATACCTCACATTAAACTTTCCTAAGTTTTCATCATCTCTTTTGAAATAGCATTTGCTTCCAAACACTCTAAAGTACTTGACAATAGGGATCCTTCTGTACCACAACTCATAGGGAGGCTTTGTGATGTTAGCTTTTTCTTGAACTCTGTTAAGTATGTAAACAACAATATGAATTTCTTCTCTCCAGTAGACTTTTGGTAGGTTAGCTTCTTTTAGCATAGTCCTTGCGGCTTCTTGAATAGTCCTATTTTTCGTTTCAACCACTACATTTTACTGAGGAGTCCTAGTGGTAGACAATTGTCATTTTATGCCATGATTCTCACAAAACATGTTAAATTCATTGGAGGTGAACTCTCCACCTCTGTCAGACCTCAAACATTTGATCTTCAAATCCATTTCATTCTCAACCATAACTTTAAATGCTTTGAATCTATCTAGGGCTTCAAATTTCTCTCTAAGAAAAGTAACCCATGTCATTCTAGAATAATCATCAATCAAAAGCATGAAATACCTATCACCTTGAAGACTTCTCACTCTTGTAGGACCACAAAGGTTTTTATGCACCAATTCCAACAATCCAATAGAAGATTGTTCTTTTCCCTTGAAACTACTTCTTGTTTATTTTCCAAATTGACAATCTCTGTAAACAACATTGATAGGCTTTGTAATTGTTACACCCCATTGTGATATTGCTTATTTACTTTTACCTAGCTGAGTGAAAATTCTTTAAATGTATGTGTTTATGCTTTATGTATCTTGGAAATATAATAATGAATATTTGATTCAAAATTCTATATAATATAATGATTTTTTCTATGAAATATATGATGCAAATGGTTCTAATTGATTTAGCTAACTACTATTGCAATGTGCTTAGTTGGATGCATGGAGAGATTCAATCCTTTGGAAGAGAGGGGAAGTATCACTAAGGAGAACTTGGTCTGGTAACTCTTAATGTGTCTAAATGAGATTTCACACACTCACCTCTAGTTTAGTGATGTCGAGTCAAGTCTAGGAAATGGTAAGTTGTCCTTAGCCTTGCTTGAGTTTGGTTCATATGACATATGAAATTGTTTGAGAATGTTTTGAATTCAGGGTATGTGATTGAGTCTTTTGTCTTGTGTGAGTTTGTTCCTTATGTGTTTATATTTAAATTAATGGGATATATACATAATATATATGTATATATGCATGTATCTATGATAAAATCATACACAAGAGTAAATACATGCATGAGTATACATAGATAGACATATCTACGCATGCTCATGAACAGATTACCCATATGCATGGGAATATCGAGTGAACAAATTGGACACACACACACACATATACACTTCATGTGTATATGTCGATCAATAGGAATTGTGAATATGTGTTTAATTATCAAAGAATTATATATATATATATATATTAACATATGCACATGTATTGATGATAAGGAAATGTCCATTTGAGTATACTGATATATATAAATACGTATATATGCATGTGTTAATATGCTGAGTATGTGAATATGTATATGTGTATTCAAATATTGAATAATACAAATGTATAAGTGGAGATATATATATGCATAGACAGATATATACATGTTATGTTATGTATATATATAATATATGTTAATAATTTCATATAGCGCTAAAATATTAATGTGCACATAACATAGGAGACACAAAATATACAAAGTATGAAGTACTGCTTATATACAAAGTATGAAGCACTGCTTATATACAAAGTATAAAGCACTGAAACAAAGGAAAATGCACTTTATTTGATAATAGTGCATAAGTTAAACAATGAATGAAATGTATAAAGTGATGGAAAATACAAACCACAAGAAACACTAATATAAAGGGAGCATGGAAACAAAAGAAAACTGTAATATGAATAAAACATGGAAGACTTAGTCAAACATAGAGAAGGAAATAAAGAATAAAAACACATAAAGAACTTTGAATTGGTCTTTGCAAACAACAACCAAGTAAATAGGGCGCATGAGGAAATATATGGTACCAAAGTATGAATTATTATCATCTTGTAGAAGTCTATTTTCCATTGCATTTATTGCGAATGAGGCAAGTGGATTTAGAGAAGTAGTCAAGTATGAATCTAGCTAGGAATGGCCGACCTGTAGAAACATTATCCTTGCATTTTTGATCAAACACTCTACTGCCATGAAATTGTAGTGACTAGTTGAGTATGAGCAAATAGTCATAATTTTATTCCGCCACCTTGAATCTTCATAGCTGAGTTGAACCTTTGAGTGTGAAAAGTGGAAATATTGGGAGCTTGTTTATAACCTTAGATTGCTTAGGTTTTTGTATAAATAGGGGATCATTCTTATTCATTGGGACACATTCTTTCATTCTTATTTTTTGATTTTTCTGAGAGATACTCTGCTGCATTTCTGAGCTATGAGTTGTGAGGTTTAAGAGTGAGTTTAGTGAGGTTTGAGAGAGTTGCATTGTGGGAATTGGTCAAGGGAAGGATTTGCAAACTATTTGGTGAAGGGTGTGCTAGGAAACCCGATTTATCAATTGGAGCTATATGATTACATGCATGCTAGTTTTGTACTTTGTTTTATATTTAAAGTTGGAAAGATTGCTTGATTTTATGTGTTCTATTTGAATTGTTTGAAAAGAGGAATTTAGATATTTATATGATTGTGTTTATTTTATTCATAAAAAGTATGAAAGATGTTGAGTTGATTGTTAAACCCATATAAGAGGTTTATATTAACATATTATATATGTAGGAATGAGTGTTTCGTGTTTTACTATAGACTATGTTAAGTTGAGCTTATATAGTTATAGTTTGATTAATGAAGGAGTTTGTAAAAGTCATATTTTTGAATTATTATGAATTACCATAGTGTAATATCATAGTAAAAGAATATAGGCTATTCTTGGGGTTAGGATAATCCAGTGAAGGGGATAGCCTATGCATAGAATATGTGTGGTCATTACAAATCGAGCTAGGAAGGTGTGTGAATAGGATGAATCTCACTCAAAATAATCGAGTGTTGAATTATTTGGCCAAAGTATTGTAAGTTGCCACTGTTTGGACTGTCAATTCACTGTGATCCAGATATGCATTCTAGTTTGGGATTGTAATACATGTAGGTTGTAGCCATTGTATGGGAAAGTTATAATTTGTTGGACACGATACCAAGCTCAAGAAAGGCTAGTATTATGGGGTTACCAAACCAATCTCTTTGTTGAAGGGTAGGGCCATCTTACCATTGGGTAGATGTGTAGGGGACTGTATTAAGTCCTTGGTTGGTGGAAAATCACTTGAGTGATGCTTCTCCTCATCAGTTGGCAACCAAGATTTGTAGGGGGATTGCCTGGACCATATCTATTTCTAATGTTGGAAGCTCAAAAGAGCTATGTATGTACTCTTGTATCCATTTGTATGGAAGATTGTAAACATGAATGTTAAACTTGAGTTTATTCAATAAGAAATCATTACTTTGGAAATATTGTGAAATTATAATGAAATGCAATGGGAGTTTGGAATAGTGTTTATTTGAAGTGTGCATATTATCTTTGTTTTAGAAAAGAAATTTTTTATTGCGATGTGATGGTATCATGGTTTATGCACTTGTGGGTAAAAAACTAGGATTTTTTTTGAGTAGAACATTGGACATGTTATAATAATCTTTGGCAGATCTCTTATTGCTTGAACTAAATTGATTCTAACCAAGCTATCAAAATTGATGCGACACATCCTCCTATGCCATAACTAGCTATCATTAATTTGAGTCATAAAACAACGACCATCAACACCCTTGAGTTGATAGATATTTCCATTTATCCTCTTTCCAAAAAAAATCACAATTCCAGACCCTTTTTTGATCTCACATCCATCATCTCGAAACATAAGATTGTACCCTTTTCTACACATTTTTCCAACACTCAAGAGGTTATGTCTTAAACCTTTAACATAGTAAACATCTTCAATATTATGCTTTCCATCAAAACTAATTGAACCTATTCCACAAATCTTAGCACTTGAATCATATCCAAATTTAACATGTCCACCATATTTTCAAGTCTAACAAACTTACTCTTGTCTCCGGTCATATGACTTGAGAAACCACTGTCAATAACCCAATAGTTCTTATACTATCTAACATGAAAATCAGATACCAAAGTGCCTCTAGTCTTATCCTTTTTCTCTGGAGCACTTTCCCCCACACAATTTTTAGAGTTAGTAGAAAGAGATTCATCTTTTAAAGAAAAGAACAAAAATTCATTATCATCAACATCTCCATAATTAGATTCATCACCAAAAATACTATCATCTTCTCTAACATAATAACTTTTCTTGATCATCTTTCCTTTGTTTTCCTTGTTCTTATTGTTCACAACTTTATTTGGACATTTTGAAGCATAGTGACCTATTTGTCCATAATTGAAACATTTGAAAGGTAATTTAACTTTATACTTACCAGTTCCCTTTTTAATCCTTTTTACAAAGTTAGATTCTACATCATCAAGATCATCTCCATCTGAATCTTCAACTTTTTTGATTTTCCAGCCTTGAAAGCAGTCTCCACTTTTGCACCTTTATTCATACTGATTTTTCTCATTTCAAATGTGGTTAGTGTGCCATAAAACTGATATCTAGTGTAAGTATTAAGCTTTGCAACTTCCTCAATAACATAAACCTTTTCACCATAACAATCAGGAAGAGTTCTGAGAATTTTCTTTACCACTTTGGGTTCTTTGACTTTTGCACCAAGACCTCTCATTGCGTTGACAAGTTCATCAAACCTCTGCATATAACTTGTAATTGTTTCATCTTCAGAATTTGCAAGTTCTCAAATTGTATCTTTAGATTCTGTATCTTAGCTTGTTTAACCTTATCATCTCCTTCATAAATACTTTATAGCTTATCTGAAATTTCTTAAACAGTTTTCAAATCCATCACTTTCACTAATTCAAAATTTGCAAGACTACTCAAAAGGACAAACCTTTCTTTACCATTTATTTCATAGGCCTTGATTTCATTGCTTGTGCTCGGTCCATTTGTAGGTATGGAATATATAGTCTTCATTGCCTGTGCAACATCAAATCCAAGCTAAAATAGACAACCTTTCATTTTAACCTTCTAGAATACATAGTCTGTGCCATCAAATAGAGGGATCTCCTTCTTGTTTACCATCCCGGATCTACCTCAAGAAGTCAAGATTTTCTCAAAGGAACCTTGCTTTAATACAAATTTTTGAATGAACAAGATAACTAAGAGGGGGGGTGAATCAACTGTATCAAATTAAAACATCAAAACCCTCAACAATAATCATATCCACATGCATTCATTAAACCCTTAATCTGTTATAATGTTTAAACATGAAATGTAGATAATGAAAACTAAAACAACACCATATGCAAGAGAACACTAGATTTACATGGAAAACCCTAGGAGGGAAAAACCATGGCGAGGATTAGCTCACAATATAAGTAATTGAAAAATTGATACAAAAAGGCTCACTGCTAGAATAGGACACAATGTCTAGAAGGGCTCACAACATAGGCACACTCACTGTCAATACAATAGAGAATCGACCACAATAGCTCCAACAACACTCACAACCTTCAAGAGATCAAGATACCTTCAACTCACTGCATTCAAAAATCTTGCATTATAGCTCGCACTGCATTTCACATCTTTGCACTTAATTTCACATCACAACACTCAATTCTATTCCACAAACCATATCACATCAACTCACCTTGCATTTATACCATCCACAACTTGAAAAGCATCAAGTTAGCTACACATACCTTCCACTTTAAAAATTCAAAAATAGGTCGACACTAGGCATTCCCGCGGTGGATAGGAATGAAAGTGGACCAATACACAACTTAATCGGGACCCAAATCAACACTCACACCACACTACACCTTCATCAATACTTAAACATCTTTGAATGTAGTGTAAACACCAGGTCATCCATTACCCGTGCAAACACCATTAAACTTTGAAGTATAGGCTTCCTTAAATTGAAGGATGAATTGAGAACCACACACCCTGCTTCCCCAGTACACTCAAACTACACTGCCAAATATTGTAACTCTAAAATCCATCTTCTGTAGCACCAAACCAAAAATCCTCTTGAAACAAGAAAGAGATCAAAACCATCAACATACCTTCAGAGTTGTAAGACATGAGGCACAACTATGGAGAAACATAGAGTAAACAAATTTCTCCTAGACACCTTTGTAAGAAACACTACAAATCCAGTTCACACACTGGTGAACATAACTTCTTTTTCACATCAATCCAAAAGCCCAAATTATGGATATAAAAACTTTGAACACCTCTAACAAACATATCCAAACCACACAAGCAGATCTTCAACCCAAAACAAATGTAGAGCAAAACCAAAACACCTTTGCAACTCCCTATTTCCTCTTTTTATCAATTTTCTCAATATCCTCAACATATTTATTACTTCCAAAACCATAGCCAAAAGCTTATTAAAGGAACACCATAGGTTAACACCAGTAATTTAATTGATGACAATATAATGCAACTAATCAAAGAAACAATCTCTCTCAACCACTACACAACTGACACCAATGATTACACAAGATTGTTGACATCAATGACAACATCTTCATGCTTGCAATAGATCCATAATGTGTATGTTATAATGGAATATATTATGTATCATTTTATTTTATAACTTGTTTGGCTCCCCAGCTTTGTACACTTACCCATAGAATAATTAATTAGTCAGTTGCAACATAATAAATTCAACACACAAACTAATGCATTATTCATGAATCTCAAATTCACATAATATCCATTGATCACTATTATCCATTCATAATTTTAAAATAAATTAATTTAACAATGCTAGCTATGATATCCTATCTGTAGGTAGCAACAAATGGTTTGATAATAAGGTATACAGGTCTACAAGTTTTCTTTGTATTTCACATGCAAAATTTCACCAAGGTTGATATGCAAATCATAAGAGTCAAGTTTTTAAACTCATAGGATCTCTAATTTGCTGTTATAAGTCAACCAATTTTATCTAAATGAAGCAATTGCAAGAGAACATTCCAAGAAACCTATATGCATACATACTAAACTTGCATGCTAATTGATTGAGTTACAAAAAATAACATAATGTGGTATGGAGATCATCATGTAATACACACTCAAGTTCTATACATAACATAATTTTAATTTATGAATAGAAAACACACAAGAGTCTTTGAACATAAGTAAATTTCCTTAGGGCACACTATTAATTTAGTATATACATAAAAGTAAGTAAAAGTTTAGAGTTACAAATGATACTATGTTCAAGGTAATTCTAAGACATGCATAGTAAAATAGGTACAAAGAGTGTGATGATGATCACAAATTGGTTGGGCCTTACAAGCAAAATAGAATAGTTGAAGCTTTCGACAAAACCTTGAACATTTTGATTCACATTTGTGACATTGAGTGCAAATATTGAGATGAATGTCTGGCCTATGTGCTATGGGAATATCAAACCACTTGCAAATGATTGATAGGATATACATCATTTCATCTAGGGTATGAAAAAACACAAACTAAAGAACAAATTAAGATATATAAAATTGTATGTAACTGTTCCAAAGAATTTTAAATATTAATTATTTAATAAAGAATTTAAAAATTATACTAGACTTTAAAGCTCTCTAATAAAAATTTAACCTTATTCTACTTTAAATTCTTTTTACTAAATTAAAAAAAAACTAACATACTAAATGCAATACAAATAAAATATCCATTTAACACTTTAATTTACCAAACAATTATCTCTCTCATGAATCCAAGGCAATTTTTTTTATTGTATATGTGAAGACTATAGAAAAGAGTTTGTTGTTAGCTTGCTCTCACAAAAGTAAATTGCATTGGAGTGGAGGAATTTATGTCAATACACAATGATGAACCAACAACATACCATTACTCATGATGAATTTTTTAAAAATATTTAATTAAAAAAAAATTTGATAGTTTTAATAATTAAATATATTTGATTATCTAAATCTTAGAACATTTTAATGATTTTTTAACAAGCAGATGGCATTGGTGGAGTCTATAGAGGCAAACTATTATTTAGTTTGTAAATATATCAAAAGGTGGTATAGATGTAAATATATTCCCAACCATTTTATTTCATGGAATACTTCTAATTGTGTGACAACACTAATGGTGACAATTGATAGACCTATAAACATAATTGAAAAATACATGATCCTAGATGATTCTAGATTAAGGAATTCTTGTAAAACTATATAATGTGGAATATAGAATGAATTCACCAGACATTGGGAATGGCTTCAAATAACCCAAATAATTTCAAAGTGGCACCCATTTTCTAAATGGGTCCTCATTGTCTTGCAAAATTGTTAGGTACATCCACTATAGTTCATTCACTCTCACTACCATTGAGTTGTTTGGATACTGTAAAAGTGAGCCTAAAACCTTAATCGTATTTTGCAAGTTATTTTTTTCATAGAGAGGAATTGAGAGTTTAGTCCAACAACCTAGAATAGAGAGAGCCCCCACTATAACCTCTCAACCGATATCCAACAAACCCTCATCCACACTGTACACAAATCAAGAGTTTAACCCACAATTCGAGCTACCTAAAGCGGTAGTTGTGTAGACACTCAAAATATCCTGATCGATATCATGCACGTGATCCTGATTAACTAACACCGATTATTCCTTTATCATTTCCACACTAACCAATTAATTGAATTTATTTAATTTTCTCCTAAAATTAGATAATACACTTTATCGGATTATTTCATCATCTTCCTTTAATTAAATAAATCAATTTATTTAATTAAAATCCTAATGTTCTTCCATCCTCTCATTTGATTTAAATAAACCCAAGCATTTAAATTAAATGTCATAAACCAATTAATTTCATTCAAGTTTTTTAATCCTAAATTAATTAACTCCTAACACTAATCCCTCATTTCTCTAGCTTTTAACTCCACCCTAGGGTAATTCAACCTTGGTCAACTAACCAAGTTGCACATGTAAATAAATTTATTTGATTTATTAATTACTCTATTTTCATTCAAAATGGCATATTCTTGGAATATTCCACCCACTTGATTTTTCCCTCCCAAAGGACTTTTGTCCTCTTTTTTGAGCCACCTTTGAATTGAAGGCTTTTACACCTCCTCTTACACAAGCCACATCTTGACATTGATTCCTCTTACACATCCCATCTCCCAAGATGTGCTCACACATGTGTGAGCACATCTCCTCCAAGATTCATTAGCATGTTGACAAGTGGCACCATGCTATTGGTCTAATTTTTAATCCCACATTCTCCCCATTCTTCACTGTTCAATCCTCAACTTCTATAAATAGAGGCATCATTTTCACAATGAGGATCCACAACTAAGAGCATTATCACTATAGGCATTTCATTCCATAGTTTTCATCATTTTAAAGAAATTTAGCTAGATTATAGTCAATTTCATACTTTGTTCATCACACATCCATCATCAAGCTTATCAAGGGGTTAGGAAAGGGCTTCTTTCCACATCAAAGGAGCACTAATCCCCCTATGGGATGCTGGTTTGTGTATTAGAATAGTATTTCATTAGTAGTTTATTTGATATTTTACTTTGTTTTCATGTTCTTGTGCTTAGATGAATTTCACAGGGAATGCTTAATTCCTACTTGTTTCTTGACTAATGATCACTTGTTTGTTCATGTTTGAGCAGGTCTAGGAAGAGCATTCACAAGTTGAAACTGAGTGAGCTAACTCCAGGGGTCTTATTTTGTAGGTTACTTTTCCTTATGAAGAAAATTGGCCTAGTAATTTACCTTATGAAGAAAATAGTCCAAGGTACCTTACAACACTTGATCCTTGAGATGCTCTTGCATCACATAATAAAGCACAAATTCTATGTTGAAATATATATCAATGAAAGAGTGATGAATAAAAACACAAACCCTAGTAATATTTTAAAAATGATATAACAACAAAAAATTATAGATCTAAAAGCCTTAAAAATAAAGAAGGTATTACCCCTAAATTAAAACCTTGGGGTAGTATAAGATTGTGTGGGCTCACTAAAATGTAAAATAAAATTATTCTATAAAAAAGCTATCTAGGTTAACTAGTTAAATACTATCAATAAGTACATAGTTAACCTAAATATTAGTGTTAGGTAAAGAATTATAAAAATATATTTTAAGAAATTAAGTGAAGGAAGATGAATTATGGATGCTAATGACTTGTATAATCTATTCATCACCACATAGAAAATGAATACCTTCAAGCATGAATTTCCTTGACCTTTACACAAATATAGGATTATTTGAGGGTTGATCTTATGCCAATCTTGCACTATGTGGATTCAATATTTGACTCATGGTCCTAATGGGCTAAATGTAAACTAAATTAGGATCTAGTTCACTTTGATTCTTGTTATTTTTTGATATGTAAGGATTAACAATATTTAGGAATACCTTGGGGAAACTATCGATTTGTGAGGTTTCATGTTCTTTTTAGTCAATCCCCTTGAATGACAAGATTTACATCCTTTGATAATGTTGGTAAACAACAAGAAAGAATACAAGTGACACAAATGTGAATTTTGATGCAATTATTGTTGTTTTAGTGCTACAAACCTATATGTTCCAACAAAGGTACTAAGAGATGTAGGCCAAAAAAACTAAGCATGGTAATGGTTAGGGATCCTTTGAAGAGAATAATTTTTGATGAATTTTAGAAGGGAAAAATAATACATGGGATCTATTTTTGCAATAAAATTTATGAGAATTTATGAGAATTTATGTGAAGGAGATGATTGATGAAAAAAGAGAGGAAACCACTACAATTAAGCAACAAGTGTAGAGTTTTTAATAGGAGTTGATTAAGGTTCATGAACAATTTATCACATTCTTGTATTCCTCACCTAGTGATGTTCAAAAGCAACTAGAGACAATGCTCAAAACTCAACAATACTACATAGCCTAAAAGATAATATCATTGTTGTAATGTAAATAAATGCATACCCTTGCAATTTCACATTATATTTTAGACTTTCTTAGGTGTCTATATCACCTAGTATATTTTTAAGCTCATTTAACCCTCTCCTTAAAGTATTTTCCACCCATGGTGCCAGGTCATGTCCTCTCATGGTCTCTTTTGTGAAAAACTATTTTTCTACTACATTAACATTGTTTCTTAGTGTCTACACCTTCAATAATTGTAGTTGTCCAAACTTCAACACAACATGTAGGCATCCATGTTATGTGCATATCATGATAGACTATTGTACACAAATATTTTCAGGTGTTTTTCCACCTTACCATGTGTCCAAGTGATTGATAATGGTTCTAAACCAAATTAGAATGACTTCTTGAGAGCTTAGAAATTTTTATTTTCCCTCCCAAGTCTATTTTTAATTTTTTTTATCAAGCAATCTCTCAACCAATCATTGATTTTAGAGCATTCTTACAATCTTGCACTCACATTCAACAATATCTCTTTTTTGGCATCGATAATTTCCATGTGAACCAACATAGTACTTATCAACATCCTTTGAAGGTTTTGAAGCACTCTACATGTAGTTGGGTCTTCCTTGTCTTATCTACATTTTTTGAGGCAATCTTACTCTTGGGTTTTGTAGTTTTCATCTCTTGAGGTGATAATGATCCTACCTTCTTTTGTATTTCTTTCATTGTTGTAAAATCTATTGTAGTGTTCTTGGTACTATTGAGTTTTCACATAATTTTGTCTACTCATACACATACTAGTTTATTGCTCCTTATAGACTTGGGAGTGATATTCATAGATTTTTTCCAGTTCTTTTAGTTCCTAGGCACAAATAGGCTAAGAGCACACACTTTTATCTATTTTCTATCTTGTCCACCCATGAAGGTCAAAAGACCAAAATAGGGGTTTGGCTATTTGTGGCACGCTCCTAAGAATCCTCAACATTTTCTCTTGTCTTAGCTATAGTTTTTCTTTAAGCTCTCAATCACATTGGGGTTTGCATTTCCTTTCTTCCTCTTAGTTATTATTATTTTTATTTTATTCCCAAAAATATATCTATTGATTGTTTATTTTTGTTTCTAGTTTCTCTTGTATTGTTAGCTTCTCATCCTTGTTTCTTGTGTGCAATTGCAAATGGACTTTGTAGAAGAAAACATATTTTACCAATAACCTATGCTACAACATTTGCATGGATGATTGTGTACCACACATACATCCTTAGTAAGGAGTCCTAAACTTCAACTCTAATTTCCTTTTTATTTGTCATTTACAATTTTAAACCTAGTTTTCCAATTTTGTGTTTCAATTATTGTAAATTAGCATTTTCTCATATGGCATATTGTTTTAGCTTAGAAAAAATATATTTTCCAAGTTTAAAACATTCTAAGACATTGTGGTAATATTTTTTCTTTATATTTGAAACAATAACAAAATATTTCTTCTATTAAATTAGTTTTATCTTAGAGTAGTATAGTGAAAACGATTATATTTGAAGACAAAGAGTATTCTTGGTTAAGACCATATGCAAATTTCACTATTACAATATTTTTTTTGATGGAGGGTTTTTATTTCAATCTAGATAGGTCGAAACCTTTGAGAGCTAAGGATTGAGTGGTATCCATTCCACCAAAGTTGCTTGGACATGATCCAACCTCATCCCTGATTATGTCAAGGCCTTGAACTTAGCAAGACTTGATTTCTGTTGGGCTCATTCTGAATCATTCAACTTCACCAATATACCAAGGTCCCATTTACACCATTACACTATTTAAGTTATCAATTTTTTATATTTCTAATTATCATCACATGATTTATTATTTCTTGACTTGTTTATAAAGGGGATTTTTTTCTTATCTAATTACTAATTATAATAGATAATTATTAATCATTAACTTCACAAGTAAATAGGTAGAAAGTCAAGAGAAAAATGAGGGTGGTCTTCTACCTTAGTATATGACAACAATTGGTTTCCTCGAATGTGCATTATTAAAACAAGGGAATTATAAAAATATGTGGAATATTACATCAACCTAGTCCACATTTCCTAAAAATCCTCTAGGTGGAAAACTAAATTTGTCACATGCATGTTAAGAGATTTAGCAGTAACAAGAAACAATTGTTGTCAACATCTTTACTTTTTGGAATTAAGTTTTCTATTTTATTATATTTTGGATCAAACTATCCATACTATCTTTGATCAACCTAATGAATCTACCGATGTCCCTCAAAGCGGTATTGGTGAGAATAACATCCATGAAACACCTGCAATATATTTGGGCACTATGTCTACAAGTGGAAAATAAGTAATTGATCATTTTTTACTTCTTTGTTGATTAATGGTTGGCTTGTACACAATTGCATGTTAGACTTTGGGGCATCTAGTAATATGATGTCATTGGAAGTCATGAACTAGCTGGGCTTGTAGGTTGCATTTAGTCATATGATAAATGCTTTTCTATGGATTCTCCCAAACTAAATGTAATTGGAATAGTAAATGATGTTGAAATGTAACTTGTTGCATATCTTGGTAAAACAAATTCAATGGAAATTATCATAATTAATTGTCTAGCTAAGTGGGGTACATGCTGTTGTCGAAAAATGGGTAGCCTCAATTAGTGGTAACATTGAAATGGACTTGTCCTATGCTACCATATAATCGTTCATGGAAAATAAGTCAAATTAAATCAAGAAAAAAAGATGTTGCAAATTGTAGAGAACCCAAATGAAGAAAATAATGAAGTTTTCTACTTGGATGTGGAGCTTGACTGTTTTGTGGGGCATTGTACTGATATATATGAGAAATAAGAAGACCATGACATATTTTCCCCACACCAATATCTAGGGTTTGATGGTATTTGAAACATGAATTGTGATGGTGCATATGCAGGAGATGGTAGTACAAGAACCGTATTGATATCCCCAAAGGGCAAGAATTATAAGTTTAATTTTAGGTTGAATTTTGAATGCACCAATAATGTGGTTGAGTATGAGGCTTTGCTACTTGGTTTAAATGTGGCTTTCAACTATGGGGTCAAGTTCCTTAGAATGCATGGTGATTTAGAACTTGAGGTGTCTCAAGTTAGGGGCACACATGCTACTAACAAAAATAGATCGAGGATCTATAGGAATGTTGCATGTGATACCATTGAGGTGTTTGATTATTTCAACATTGAGTGGGTTGAAAGATATAGTAATATAATATCTGATGCCCTTGATGTATTATGTTCAATATTTGATACTGCCTTTGCATCTCTTTAATGCATGTATGGTGTAGAAATCCTTATCAAGTTTAGTATTCTAGACAACATTCATAATTGAAAATTATTCAATGATGATCATCAAATATATGATTTCTTGAACTATATTTAATCACTTTGAGAACCGGTTGATTGATTGGCAACCCATGGTGGAGAAACATGAAAAAGGTAAAGAGACTATTTTTGGAAATGAGATTATTCAGCTCAAAACAAAGACTATTCCAAAAGGTCTTGTTGATTTAGAATTTTTTTTGATAGAGTTGATTGTTATAAATAAGGAGTAAGCCTATTAGTGATGAGGACATGAAAGGTGTCAACTTGGGGACTTAATGAACTCCCAAGATGGTTTATATGGATAAAAGATTAAAACTAGCAGAGAAGCAAATGCTGATAGCATTACTAAAAAGGTATAAAAATTCTTTTCTTAGTATTATGATGAGCTAAAGGCTTATAGGGAGGATTTGTTCCTTCATACCATTCTATTGGAGCCTGGTATAGAGCCATTTAGATAGAATAAAATTCTTATTAACCCCACTCTTGTCCCCAAAATGAAAAAAATAATTAATGAAGTTGAGAGAGGGTGACATAATTAAACCAATCAGACATTAAAAGTGGGTTTAAAACCTTGTTTCAGTCAAAATAAGAATGGGGATATTAGGTTGTGTGTCGATTTCAAAAATTTGAATGTTAAGTCACTCAAAGATAATTATCCACTGCCTAATATCTAGATCATTTGTTGCAACATGTAATAGGGTATGAGTTGATGTCTATGTTGGATGGATTTTTAGGTTACAATAGTCATGGTCAGTGAATACAAGTAGCATAAGATGACCTTTACAATGCCATAGGGAACATTTGTTAATGTTCAAATTCTATTCGATCTAAATAATGTTGGGGCTACGTTTCAAAGAGCTATGGGTGTCGCCTTTGCAGGACTTAAATAAATGAAATCATGGTTTTTTTTATCAAAATGATTTGAATGCTTTACTCTAAGGATTCAAATGATCATTTTAAGCACTTGGAGCTGATCTTATATAGGTGTTTAAAATATGGGATATCTTTTGTTGGGATATGGTGTCAGTCACATGTTTTTATTTAATACCACTTGGTGGTTTTGGGATATCTTTTGGCCAAGAATTGGTTACATGATGAATATGCAGCTCAAATCGAATTCTTGTAAATCAAATTCTTACTCATGGTATTAGTCACATGTTTTTATTTAATACCACTTGGTGGTTTTGTGTGAGCTTATATCTATAAAAGCAAGCACATGGGTAGTTGTCTAGAGTTGGCTAGTTGGCCATGTTGGCTAAAGGGTCAAGAGAGTATCTCTTGTTTGCATTTGTGAGGTTTGAAGCATGGCATGGGGTGCTTGTAGAGAGATTGTGTTTCAAGGGTATTGATGAAGACTCTAAATATGCATTGTAATGGTTTCATTGTTGAATAATACATGAGTGATGGATGCTTTTGGAGGCTGTGTTTTTCTCTTTTAAGGGTTTTCCTAGGTTATATCCTATGTCATCTTTGATGGTATGTTGTCTATTCTACTATATATGGATTTTGAATACTTGCTTGCACAGATATCTCTATTTGGACTTCATGTGGAAATTGTCTTGGGAGACAACATATTGCCTTTCAATTCTAAGCTGCATAAATGGTTGAAAACTTTGATAGGAAGGCATGGCCCCTATCTGCAATGGCAGGAAATCACAAATTTTTAGGGCCCTCATGCAAGTTTTCACATTTCCTTTCTGGGTGACTTACAATGAGTATATAGAGTTTTGTTTTCATTTTCCAAGGGATTGGAAAATCAATCGGAGGAGAGCAGAGAGAAAAAATATTTCTAGAGAGTAAATGTGTTTATTGCAGTTTAGAAAAATACACCATTTTGTAATTTTAATGACTTGGGTTTGTCCCAAATTTGTAATGAGTCATTGCAATATTAGTAGAACAAACTCCAAACTATGGAATCAACATTGAGTGAGTGTCCCCATTGAAACTATCTTCATTTTTGGACATATGTATGATCAATTTATCAACTAGATGATTGTTAAAAACTTTGTAATTTTTCGCATAGTATTTATTCATAATTTTGAAAGGAACGTTCATGTCTATTAATGGATTAGCTTGTATACTTACTATATATTCTACAACTATCATTTATTTCTCTAAATGCATGCATATAACCTAGTTTACTTGTGTGTCTCTGAGATGCATATGTAGTATTATGTGAAATCTTCATTAAGGTTTCATAATAATGATTCAATCATTACAAAATCTGAATGAACTCATGAATATGGAGCCCTAATTGGAATAGGTACCTATTTGCTAAGCTCCACTTCTCATTACCCAACACACTTAAACACATTGATAATCGTTTTTTTAGTTGTGTTTTTGGTTAGTAATACTTTCATTTATGACCTCATAATAGTGATAGGGGTTGTTACCAACATCTTAAACACTCTATATGATAAACATTTTCTATTGTATAAATGTGCATAGCCTTGCATTTCCAAACCAACACATGGATATATTGTGCTACCAATATTGAGATACTTTGTGCAAGAGGTATAGTTTGTGGTAATCTTTCCAAGTTTGACACTCTTGACACTTGGGATATTATCAAGGCTTAGGGATTTGGGGTCTACAAATCAAATCACTGACATAAGTCAGAGTAAATTGATGGATAGAGATTTTGAGAAAACAACGAAACTTAGCAAAAAATATGTAGCATATAATATTAAGAAATTCCCTCAAAATAAACCAAAAACTAAATAGGAATTGAGATGGGTATACAAAATTTCCTTTATTACAATATTTAAGTTATCTATTTTTATATTTCTAAATATCATCACATGTCAATGGGCCCTTGGTTTGCTAATGAAGTTGAATGGTTCTGATTGAGCCTAGTAGAAATCAAGTCTTGATAAGTGCAAGGTCCCAACATCATAAGGGGTGAGGCAATGATCATTCCTTGAGTGACTTTGGTAGAATCAATACCTCTCAATCTTTGACTCTCAGCCAAAGAGGTTTCAATTTATGGCTTGTGCTTCCCTATTAGATAGCTAAGACGTTTGTAGATTTGATATAAAACCCTCCAACTAAAAAATATATCACATAATTTATTATTTCTTGACTTATTTATAAAGAAGATTAATTTAAATCTAATTATCAATTATAATAGTTATAATTATTAACCATTAACTTCACAAGTAAATAGGTAGAAAGCCAGAGAAAAACAAAGGAGGGTGGTCCTTCTACCTTAATATATGGCAGCAATTTGTTTCCTCGGATGTGCATTAGAAAACAAGGAAAATGTAAATATATGTGGAATATCACATCAACCTAGCCCATATTTCCTAAAAATCCTCCATGTGGCAAACTGTATTTGGCATATGCACATTAAGAGCTTTTGCAGCAACAAAAAGATTGCTGTCAAAACCATCTTCACTTTTGGTAATGAAGTTTTCTATTTCGTTATATTCTGGATTGAACTTTACATTCTGGATTGAACTTTACAGTTGTTGAGTTTTCTAAAATTTGACTTAAGCTGGCAGCCTCTGCCACAAGAAAGCTTTTTCTCAAGAGGAGACAGTTAATCTCTGCAACACAGAACATGTTAGAGATCCTTACTGGGCAAGAGCAGGCTGTGTGAAGGCCCTTGCCAGCCCTGAAATCTTGCCATTTTTAACAGGTTTGAGTGATGCATTATCAGTGGGAAGCTGCCATTCAGTTGGCATGTCAATGGTGGTACTGGAAACAAGGGTGGTGGTTGTGATCCTTCTGTAGGATCCAAGCCATTTGGATCTCATGTAGTGGTATTTTCTCCAAGGTGGAATGTGCATTGTTTTCTTCTTCAGTGATCTCTTGGCAGCTTGGCACATGATGCTGATAATCTGATGGAGTTTTTCAGCTTTTCCAACAAATATCTCTGGAAGGAGTTGCAGTAAGCCACTGTATTCCTTGGTTGGTCGGGCCACTTCAAACTGTGCCCTAAAATCTATGTCCACAAAAATTCTTTCCTCTCTTTTCACCTTTCTTCTTTCCATTATCACATCGATGTATTCGAAATCTCCTGCAAATGCAATGCAAATCATGTTATTTTTCCATAAGCACATACATACAAGAAAAAATTTCAGAGAATCCATTTTTGATGAATGATATTTTATGTACACAAAATATGCAGTGTTGAAGATGAAGACAGAGGCTACTGGTACAAGGTTTATCTCTAGTAATGTACGGCCATACAAGGCACGAACTGAGCACCTTATCACAAGTACGAATAACATATGTTTTAGCGCACTGTTTTGGATTATACATTCTGCCCATTAACCAATGGATAGGATTGCTTATTTGCTCTTGCTGTGAAATTTGAGTTTCTAATTTCTCTATAAATGCCCGAATTTCGTTCAATCTAAATTTAGACTTTAAAACGATATTTAATTAATACGAGAAGTATAAGATTGTGAATTTGGGTTGCAGCAGAGAGACTTAGACAAATCATTCTTAGATTGATTTCTTACAATCTATTGGTATCAGGGGGGTATGAATTTATGCTGATTTTTTTCGGGTTAGCAATTTGAATTCACTTCATAACATTTTCTTTCCAAAAAAAGAAAAAACAATTAAAAGAATTCTTAAACTGTGTTGAAAACAGTGGAAGCCCTTTGTTTTGATTCAGCCCATCGAACATTCAGAAACAATTTTTTTTTTTTTTTTTCACCGATTAACATAATTATCTGAAACTGCAGTAACACAAACCCAACAGGAAATGGTAGGTGGTAGTCAATGTACTAATCATTTATATGTGTGATACTGAACTCCAGTTAAACAATAATATTTTAATTAGAATGTGTTAACAATTTAAAACAATTCATGACACAACGTTATCTGTACTAGATTTTTCTAAACTTGATAGTGTGAGCTTTTGTTATCCACGTTTTGGATCAAATTCTTTGATCCGTCATCATAAAATAGAAAGCAAGAGAAGAGAAAAATAATGGATCAAAATTTTTGATTTGAAACTTCAATAAAAAAAAACTCATACACTCAAATCCACAAACATCTCATACTATTATGATGAAATGAAAAAAAAAAATGTCTACAACAATGCTCATTTTTTTTATCTTAGAGTAGAGAGTCAAATTTATTACAATTCATTCTTTTTACAGTAGTCTCCTTCAATCCCAACCCAAAAAAGGATAAAACACCACAATTTTATCTGTTTAACGAAATTTGTGTCGAGATATACACATTGCTATCTAAAGCAGTTACCTGCAGGAAAGTCTCTGATGTGTTGTGGTCGTGACTTGCAAATTCCTGCATTATATCCCACCATTTTTAACTGATTCACCAGACTTCGTAGCAGACGGCTCTTATTCTCATTCTCATTCCCATAACCAAATCTCACGTTTGTCTTTGCCATATCAACAGCGTGGGTTACATATCTCAGCAGACACAAATCAACAGCATTTCTACAAGAGACCAGGCTCTGCACAAGAACAAAGAAAACACTTTCAACACACCCTCTAAAATAAACAGTCCTATATTCATCAACCCTTATTTCCAAAATTAAGAAACCTGCTCTAATTCTTTCAAGGATAAAAGACATCAGATTTTTACAATTTATGAAATAATTGCTTCTGAATTAGATTGTGCATTTTAATTTTTTCATCAATGTTGCGGATAACATTCTGCTATCATGAGAAACAAAAAGATAAGCGAAATGTATAAAAATAATTCACTAGCTCTTCGCTAAATTAGGAGGAATGGGTTTTCACAGTCACTCTCAATAGTACCTCTAACAGCTGAGCTGAATTGGGATCCTCAGAGTCACTCTCAGAGATTGACTCATCATCTCCATCCAGGCAAGCTCCTTGCTCATCTTCCATGAAACCACATACCATATCAGCTAAGGAAATCACAGACTCCCCTTCATGTTCACTTCCACTGCTTACACAGTAATCTTTTGAGGTTTGATTCCCACACAGTCTTGCTCTCACCACTTCATTCAAAGGATCAGTCACCCGCTTAGGCCTCCTAACTCCAAAATTCACGTCCACCTCCAACTGTTTGGCATTGTAGCTGCCAAATCTGGTTGACCGTGATAGACTAAGACCAGGCATTGAGTACAAGGAAAGAAGAAACAAGCCACTAAGGCTAACCAAGCTAAATTTGATTTAAAAATGGCTCTTCAGAGCTGAAACTCATGACACCCACATCGTAAAATTTCAAGATTTCTTTCTGCAAAACATGGAAGCCAAGCCATGGGATAACATCTGAGAGAAGGTGAGGTTTATATATCAGAATAATAATACAATCTGAGAATAAGATTGCAAGCTGGATTCCGCTTGGCTGTATTACGAGTCATCCTTTACTTGTGCATTCAGGATACAACTGCAAACCAGCACACACACACACGCATAAAACTGTAGATCGACACACATACACACGTATAAAACTACAGACCAACACACAGATAGAAGGGAAAAGTGTACTTGTCCCTCTTGTTCAGCAATCACATTAAATAATTTTGATGATGACTATAATTGTTTTTAAACTCGCACAATTTGTACGCTCTGCTCTTTTAAAACTTGAATACGCAAGTCTATTTTACTACTTTACTACTTTAAAAAACATTGGGTCATCCATCATCTATCTATCTGATAGGAGAGCATGCGTTAGTTAAGGATTGAGCGATATTTATTTATTTCTTATATCGTATCTGTTGATATTCATTCATCCATTCATCTTTTATATCTTATCTATTAATATTTCTTTTGCGAAGAGTCGAGGACTGAGATCGTATCTGTTGATTTTTTTTTACGAAGAGCCGAAGACTGAGGGATATTCATTCATCCCTTAGATCGTACCTCCGAGGGTTTGAACTTTGGTGTATGACATAATCAAGGAACATACTATCACCCTTATTTATTAAACTCAATCAATTGAACTACAATCATTTGGTCTTACTTTACTTTCAATAAAAAAAATTATACAAACAACATAATATAGAGATCTCATTACTAATAAAAAATTCATTATTGTGATTATTTTTAGTAGTTCATACATTTTATCTTGTTTATTCTCATAACATTTTTTAAGGCATCCGGTTTCCAATATTTGTCAAATCTTTATGGGGATTGATTATTAATAAGTTTCATTGCTCAACTTTCTCAAAACAAGCCTCTAAAGGTATCTACGACACAACCTAATCGAGACACCTCATCTTCATTGCAACATTGCAAGCAAAGGTTGCAAGGTTTTAGAGGATAGATCCACAATCTTACTAAACATTTTTGTAGTTAAAAGATGAGACTACAATTGTATAAATACAACCGTGTCAAAAAGGATAAGGTTGCACATGCATTAGTCAATTTAATAAATAACAAAAGAACAAATAAGACAAAAATTGAATATATGAATTAGAATCTTCTATTGTGATCTAGATTGATCCAAAATAAAACATATAACTTCAAAATAACTCCTTAAACCATTTTAACTTATAATTTAAACAAATTTTTAGCTCTTTCATTACACTTCAACTTAAATTGTAAAACAAATAATATAAAGAACAAGAACAAAACATTAATTTAAAAATTAATTATCCAATTACCTTTCCACTCTCACCATACAACTATATACCCATAATTAATGTAATTTTTTTCTAAATTTACACCTACTTATATTGGCAAGATCAAGTAACAACATGCATATCCATATCCACTGAGAAGGTGAAGGACAAGACATATGTGAGCACGTGGAAAGAGGGAGAATAAATATAGATGGTACATGTGAGGCAATAATTATCATATGCAAAGGCCACGTTATGGTTATCTAAACTTTATCCTCAAGTTTGCTTGTAAATATTGATAGAACAAACAAAACAAAATCCAAGCTGCCGGTTGCTGAGTTGTCAACATCATAGACAGCAAGGATGGGCCCACGCTATCCATTTACATATCCAAGTTCAATTGTTGAAAATAATCACCTCCAATTATGGAGGCGTTATTGGTCCACCATTACAAAATTTAAAATTAGAGTTAGTGATGAGTTGGTATGAAATGGGTCATGTTTTCTTTTACCAAGGGAGATGGATAACCATCAAATAATTGCTAGTCGTATCAACTCATTTTGGAGTGCCTTGGTGCTCAAAGGATGATGTCCTCCCCCAATCACCATGCCATTCTTATCCATTTTAGATCAAGCATTAACCTTTTTCATTCTCACTCTGGTCCATAATAGTGCACTTAATAGTTGCACATTATTTTTAAATTTTGTTGATCTAGCTCTTATCTATATGATATTGTCTATGCAGAAGTTATGTTTGTAGCAAATCTATCAAGAATTTGGTCTTGTTATTCATTAGGATTTCAAAACTCCTTTAAATGTAAAGTCTAGATTCTTTTTCAAGTTCTTAAATTTTTGCAAAGATGATAAGTATACATTTTATGTTTTTAATATTTGTTTTGGATTTACTTTGGTTTCATTATTCTATATGTACTAAAAAAACATGCAAATGACATGTTTTCAATTGATAGTGGACACACATTTTAGACCTTATCTATATTCCTATCTACACTTATTCTTAAAGACTAATCTTAAACTTTACTTTATACCTTCTCTATCCCAAGTCAAATCCACACTCAAAATTGAAGTCACATCTACCTCTCTTTATGATTATTACTTGACCTGAGGTACTAAAGTGTTTTGTTTGACCCTTGGTGTTGTATTTAAATGGGTAACTCTAGTTCATTTTAGGACATGATTATCATAACCTATATTTGATCATTACATGCTATCAATTATTTGTATGCATTATCAAAGAACCTACATTACACAAGCATCTAGGGCATCTTACATGTTTGATAATATTCATCCTTAATATTTGTTCTAGTTGTTAAATTGATATCCAAAGTTACATGGTTAGACACAAGGGAAGCAATTATCCCTATCGAGTGACAATTTTTATGTGAGGGTAGCCTAAGGATATTAAGGCACATTGAAACCAAAATTCTAAAAGCTTTTAGAGATTAATTTTGTGGTTCTAGAACAAGTTAAAGATTAAATCCATACTTGTAGGATCCATTTTGTTGTCATAAAAGTGACCTAGATCAACAATCATTAATTCCAAGGCATTCATCTAATCTTTATTGACATTTCTAGAAATATCATTTTTGTTATCA
This sequence comes from Sequoiadendron giganteum, assembly GCA_007115665.2. Classification (NCBI taxonomy): domain Eukaryota; kingdom Viridiplantae; phylum Streptophyta; class Pinopsida; order Cupressales; family Cupressaceae; genus Sequoiadendron; species Sequoiadendron giganteum. The sequence goes on along the minus strand of CM021101.1, from coordinate 469,979,151 downwards.
ATCATATCATTTCCAACTAAGTACCATTATTTTATTTCTAAAGCATTTATTTTTCAATACATTATTACATTTTAAACACCTTTTGATTTAACCTATAGATTATAAATGCTTATGTTATTTAGCTTTACCCTAGATTTATGCTTAAAAGGAATTTTAATCTCCCTTTCATTTTGGTGGACCCTTTTGAGCTCTTACCCCCCTTAGGGTTTTATCTTGTAATTTATTATTATTTAGGTTTGAGAGTTTTTTAATTGAGATTTATCTCTTTCTTATTGTTTAGCATATATTTTTAGAATTTTTATGCCACATGCCACATGCAACTCAAAACCCTAACCTTTTTTTATGAGTGATTTCTTAGCGCAACCCTTATATGGTAGGCCACGAATCCCTTACTAATATGATCACTAATAAAATTCATATTGAGAACTATATTGAGGAACACAAAAAATAATGTGACTATGATCATGCCAATACATATGTTGCTAAGAAAGATCTTTTCCTTATGGGATAATTACCTTTTAATGTCCTTCATGTTGAATATCCTCAACAATTGGTTATTGCTTTACATAGTGCATTAGTGGGTGCTCCTTATGTAGTGAATAAATATCATGTCTTCTTCAAATGGTGTATCCTCTCACCCACCCTTCATCCTCTTTCAATTATTTCTTCTCTCATCCTACAAATACCTCTTTCATGGTCTCCACCACCCATCTCCCTCCAAGTGTGATCCCTCCCTCTTCCATGGATACCTCTAGTGTCACCATCACCTTTCTCTCAATGTTCCACTTACCTCACATCCTTCCACATCTACTCATACTTGTGTAGCTAATAATGTTATCTCCTACACCTATGTTCCTCAAACTATTCCTCCTCGTCCTATGATAACTCTTACCTCATAGTGTGTCTTTTCCTCCCATTCACATGCCACTAAATCTTATTCCTCACCCTCTATACACATCATCCATCATATACCATACTACTAATACCACTAAATTTCTACCTCTACCTTGGAAACACAATTAAATGAATATACTCAACTTAAGAAGAAATTGGATACTATTTATATTATTCATGAATCTATTACATATAGTCCTCCACATCACTCACCTTTTGTTACATATCCAATACACACTGTCTTTGTGGAACCTAAGTTTGAATTGTATAAAGATAAATTCCAAAGTTTATTTATAAGATTCTAGAGTTACATGCATAGATTTTGCTTATGAAGATCAAATTCTAACTAAATTATTTCCACAAACCTTAAGGGATTATGACATTCAATGGATTTTCTCTTTAGCTCTTGGTTCTATCCATCCTTTTGAGGAAATATCTATACCTTTCTTATGTTACTTCTACGTCAATATGGGCTTGAAAAAATTATAACTAATTTGATTAAATACACACAAGGACATAATGATCTTCACAATGACTATGCCATTATCTTCCAATATTTATGTGGTTAAATGAAGAATGAACTAGATGTGATGAGTTACAATCCATCTTTCTTGAGGTAGTCCTTCGGCCCATCAAAGATAACATTTAATTAAATAGTTTTATTTATTTCATGGATTTGTATGCCCAGATACAAATTGATGAACTTAAATGGCTAGTGTTTAATGGTTTGAATCATGGTGCTTCCCCCACTTCCTCTATTATATCTTATCCTTTAAAATTTAAAAATAATAGTTCCCTTCAAAAGGGAATGGTAAGAAAGAATCTAAAGCTAGTGCCAATTAGGTGGCTACTACTTCCAATCCCATATCTTTCAAACCTCAAAGAAATTATAAAGCATAATTTTTTTTTAGATAATGTGCTTCAAGCCTTACTAATAATTCAACCAATCCTCTCTCATTTATCATTTTGACCCCTCTAGAGTATTACATGGTTATAATATAGATTATAGTACAAATTTGGGTATACAATTTTAAAATTCTCCCCACTACTTGATGAGTCTAGTTTATGGTCTAATTATTGATAGATTTTGTTATCCATTTTATGTAGCTGTCATAGACTTTGATGCTTGGATGTTGACCTTTTTATGATATTTCCTTAGAACCATAGAATTTGGACATGAACTTATTTTCATAACTTTTAAATGATATTGACATGCTATATGAACTTTTTGTGTTAATTTTGCATGTCATTAATGAATGTCACTTTCAGATTGTTACAGATATGCAGTTGTTGTGTGTACTAATATTGTCATGCATATATAATTATAGGCCTACAGTTAAGGAAGATTTTGCCAGTTGGTCATCCGCTATACTGTCAACAAGGTGGTCATTCAATGAGGGTAGACTCTCGATGGTGGAAATATTCCTCATTCAAATCAAAGATGTAACCGCCTTGTAATGGTCTTAATTGTTGTTGAGAAAATATAGGCATTATTGTTGTGCCAGATTCACGTTAAAGCAAACATGCCTGATAGATTCTGTGTGTGCGTAGCCACCTCTCCACTTTATGTGCTTTCCCTAATGTGGCGTCCTTCGGTTTTGTCGGAGTTGACTACCTTGCTAGGTGATTAGATAAATAAGACTTAGATGCTCCTTCTAAGGGTTTAATCAGAGGTTGCTTAATATGATGATGTACTCACACTCTTAGTTTTTTAGTAATACAGTCATGTTGCTCGATTGTACTCATGTTTTCCAATGAATGAAATGAAGTTATAAGTTCATGCATCTGAGTTTACATTTGTTTTAGGGGATACTCATCCAAGGGGGCCCACTTGGTGAGTATTTCATCCCTTAGGTTAGTTAGTTATTTTATGTTCAATAATTAGTTAAGAATTTGGCACTGTCTATTCTTGCAGCCACTAGAATTCCATTCTGTGACTGTTCCTACAACCAAAGTAGATAGAGTAGTTTCCTATTTGTTCGCTTAGATTTTCATTTATGTCATGCATTTCAGCTTAGTATAGTTGTTGGTTGATGCTCAATACTTATGTTATTTCCTTCCAATCAATTTACTTTCAACATTGAGTCTTTCTTAGCTGTAGGATGAATATGGCTACTTTGGCTTCCTAGTGCACATACTGTGCTGGCCCATTTCAAGTTCACGTCCTTGGGTTGACAAGTTAAATGCACCTTCATGATGATTGAAATGGCTATTCGGGTTAGATGTCCAATCTCTGAATGACAGCTGTAAGGGCTTAGTTTTTAAACCAATGTAGGAGGCCGATACTACCTTTGAACACTATTTTATCCTTCTTCCTAGCTTTACCTAATGTTTTTGTGCTTTAGCATTGATAAATAATCTAATATATTTTACATAAGCCTCCATTAGATTGTGCTTCCATCAAGTTCCATTATTATCATGTTTTTGTTCCTAATTATTTGTGTTGATATATGATTTGAGAGATCTTTTCATGACCTTATTTCATGCATGCATACTCTAGTCTATGCCTTGTTATGTTAATGACTGTATTTTCCTCCAAATTCTAAGATTTGAGCTCTTCTTTATAGATCCCTCATTCCAAATTGTCATGGGTGGACTGATTTTTTCATTTAAGTTCTCAACCTTTATCGTTCATTTGATTTGATGGTCTATGGGAGGTTGGATGATTTTTATGCCCACAGTGCCATGGGATTCTACCAAACATTTTTGCATTTGATTTGATAGTTGGCATGAGACATAATTTTTTATTAGGGAAAAATAAATGACTCTTTCTATTAGTTATTTTACACTAGGTGGTAGTTTGTGCAATGCCCCACCTTTTACACTAGGACGTTAATGGACAAAAGATGACTAGATATTTTTTTTGTGATAAAGAAATGGCTTTAATCAAGTCACACAACACTAATCCATGGTCAAGGTTTCATAACATCATGTGATGAGAAACTTGACACACCCACCAATGCATGATGCATAATGACACAAGTGTAAGAATTAAATACATCATGGGATAAAACACCATAGTTGGCATGGAAGCAAGACAATATTTTTGAAATCATTCAAACACCCTCCTAACTTCTCTACTAGACTACCCTCAAAATTCCAATAGGTTAAAACAAGCAAAAGGACCAAAACAACTATTTTGGGTTTTAAAGAGCGACTACCTACAAGTTAGGCTTCAAGATTTGATGTGGAACTGGAATTTAGTTTCAAGTCTCAATCCCCTTTTGGCAGCTACCCTCCACTAAACAAAATAAACTATACCCAACTACACATAGGCCCCAAGTCCTCGCTCAAACTTGGGACCTGTTCCAAGTTCAATGTTTTATTTGATCTTCATCTCATAACAACATCAAAACACACCTTCATAAGCCTTGAGTTCAAGTGTACACATGGGGATTGTTTCCAAGTCCTTGGTTCCTTCCACCCACCATGATCAATGATTAATATGAAGCACCTTCACTAACTTGCAAGTGTCAAACCTCCAAGTCCCTAATTTGACTTGATCCTTGTGACCCACCACACAAACCCATTTTTAATGTGAAAACATTGAGACTCCACAAACACTTGGGTTCATCCCAACTCCCATGATCTATTGAGAAACTTCATAGAGGATGACTCAAATTTAAACCTAGACCTATACATAGTCCAAATTCCAAAATCCACTTTGACACCTATGACCCAACAACCAAAAAATATTTGAAGGGTGGGATCCATACTTCCTCATAGACCTATAACCTTTTGAATTCCAAATCCTACTTCCAACTTGTCACTCGATTCCTAATAGGGAAAAATAAAGAAAGGAAACTCTAAGGCAAGGAAAATAATAAGGACTAGTTCCTCCCCTCAATGAGGCATAACTTCCTTGATTTATGAGTCATTTAGAAATTATTTAGGACAAGGAATGAGATAAAATAAATAAAATATCCTTAACACAAGGGAAATCTTACAAGCACACCATAAAAAAAGTGCTACAAAATGATCTACATGTTTGGCACCAACATCGACACACACCAATAGAAAAGATGGAACAATCATCCATTATGATAATATAATATAGATTCATCCATAAATATCCATAACCATAAATTTAACCTTAAATAATTCAATACAAACATATACAATTATCATAATTTTAGTTTTACACACATGCCAACATCCTCAAAAGACAAGGTGTAAAAAATTACCAAATGATAACAATAATTGATTTTATTTAAGGGGTTTAATCCTAGACATAGGAAAGCCTACAAGAACAACATAACAAAAGTGCTAAAAAATATTGCACATGTTGAACACCAACATTGACACGTGTAAATAGAAAAGATGGAACAATCATTCATTATGACAATAAAATATAGATTCGCCCTTAAAAATATATAATCATAAATATAACCTTAAATAATTTAATCCAAACACACACAAATATAATGATTTCAGCCTTACAAACATGTCCAACACCCTCACAAGATGAGGTGTGAAAAAATACTAGATGATAGAAATAATCGATTTCCTTTAAGGAATTTTATCCTAAACATGGATGAATCATAACCCACATCATGAATTACATAAAAACACAACTATAAAATAAACACAAAGGCCTCACATAACCTATTTATAAATATTACAATAAAATATTAAATGAGATTGAGTATACTTGCAAATTTCTTGCACATAATAAATAATGAGACTAATCTTTAGTATTATGTGAGGTGTGCAAACTCATTGCAACAACCTACTCAAAAGATGCAAAATCTTAAAATATTAATGAGACTAATCTTTCCAAAAAATAATTAATTAATATGAAGTCTAAAATACAATTTTCCTATTCTCTTCAAGGAGCTCAAAATCATAAAAAATTCAAAGCCTCCATTAATGGAGTCACATGATACCTTCAAATTTTCCAATTTTTTCTAACATTTAAAATAGAAGAAATTTTAAACATTCAAAGATATCCTTTTGATCTAAAATGTACAACAACCTCTTTCCAAAATCAAATTTTCTAAATTTTCAATGCACATGATTTTATAATTTTTTTCATAACTTGGTCTCAAAATATCCAATTTCAATTTTTTTAAAAACATAAATTAAAAATACAAATTACGATCCTAAATAATTCATATAAAATGATTCCATATGATTCCACCTAATGTGGGCATGACTAAAGAAATGATCTCATTTTAACAAAAACAAGAAAGAAAATATAATGAAATGAAGTAATTATTCCTCTTGAGAAAACACACACATTCATGCAACTCCTATCCACTAAGAAGTATTCCTACTCCAAGCACAAGCAATCCAAATCCAACTTCAAGTCATTTCATATTTTCTCTCTCAAAATCAATTTTTTCTAGAGGATGGAAGAGGGTTTTGAGGAAGAAAATGCAAAAATGAATGAATAAATAAAAAGTTTTCTATTTTTCTTTTTTATCTTTTTCATTTATTTTATATTTTGTAATTTGTATTTTCTTTTTATCTATTTATCTATTTTCTTTATTTTCAATTATTCACTTTGGTCAACTATACATATATATCTATATATCAAATCAATGAAATTGATTAAATACAATTATATAGATTGAACTAATTGTAATTAATTTTCAATTAGCAATTATTTCACTAAGCCAAACATTTTATTTCAAAAGAATAATTAAATACATTTAATTTTCTTCTAATCAAAGTAAAATAATGCAATAGGCCTTTTTCCACTAAGACATAATTAATATCTTTTGATGTAAGCGTTAAATATTTTAAAGTCATGGAAAACACACATTTTAAATTAAATTTAAATGTGATTCATAATATAAATTAAACACATGCAAATACTCAATCACACTTTACAACTTTTCACAACATGCAGATTTTGGAATTGCTACAAATTTGGACTTTGGTTAACATAAGAATTTCACAAAGGCTAAGAAGGGTGAGATGGATAAATGGAATCCATGTCAACTTATCCACATACCAATTATTAGTCTAATACTTATAAATTTCACATAATAAATAATCAAAGTAACATAATCCAATGAATGTAGTATAAATTCTAACATGATATTAGATCCTCATATCTATTGTAAATCATTTACTACTAGCATGCTCTTGGAACAAGATGAATAATAAAAAATAACACATAATAATAAAAAACTAAAATGATCTAACATACTGAGCATAAAATATGGACTTCATAATGCATAGTTGGATACACAATGCTAGTACATAACCTCATCAAAAACACCTCAATGGTCATACAAAACATCTCCACAAAGCATCCATAATACACCATTAAAACACCTCAATGACACAACAAACCTCATTGGTAGATTCAATACAATAGATCATAGGACATGAATCACATACCACACTGAATACTTCATATATCATATGAATCAACAAGCACTCAAGTAAAACAAAAAGGTGGACATTACAATTTCATTGGTTCATAGAGGTTCCCAAGTGTATCAATGATGAATGTTTTTGATTAAGGTAAAAATAGGTTTTGAAGGGACCCCAAAACCCTTTACAAGCAGATTTTGAATGGATTTGGAACCCTCAACCAGAAGGTTGTCAAAACTAAAAGACATGAAGGTGCAGACAACCAAGGATAAAACAACCAGCAACTGGCCCCCAAACAAGAACCATCAAGATTTACATTTAGAATTACTCTTGTGGGAGCGAAGATTCATGTGAAAAGGAGGTTTAGAGGACTTATCTTTTTTTCCCTTTACATGATTCAAACCTCTTCCACTTGCGTTGCCTTATCAAGCCAAGCCAACACACAATTATCCTGAAGAGGAAATCCATCAACCACTGTCTTAAAGATTTGATTTGTATTCCTCTTAGCAGGCATGGCCAAATCAGGAGAGCCACTCGAAATGACAGTCAGAGCACTGCCACCAGAAGTGGCAGCCACAGGACCACTCCTAATCTCAAAAGGGGTCACAAAATTTTTGTCTTGCAAAGCATCAACAATCTCACCATTAGAGACAATCGAAGAGGAAGCCTCAAGGCCCTGTGATTCCTGAGTAACCACCTCAGAGAAGCTCCTTGGTTTCTCAACCTTCTTCAGAATCATATAGTGTTGTGGAGAAGCATCTTTCCACCATGTAGCCTTCATGGTTTTTTTTTCTTAAAACCACATTGAGCAATAGCATGACCTGTCTTGAAACATATTCTACATCAAAAGGGAATCCCCTCATAGTCCAAAGCTTGGACCCAAGAACTCTTAGAAGTTTTAAGTAAAATTTCGGCAGACAACCCTTTTGAAATATCCATTTCAACCAATATGCGGGCAAATGTAGAGTGAAACATATCAGAAGATGCATCATCCACCAGAAAAAAATCACCAAGAGCCTCACCCACTTCCTCCAAAAGGGATTTAGTCCATAAATGGAGTGGAAGATTAGGAAGCCGAACCCAAATTGGGACTTTATTGAAAGTTTCAGAAGAGGGGTTGAAATCAACATGCCAAGGCTTGATCATCAACAAAAATTTGTCCTCCTAGCTAAAGAAGCGATTACATAAGATTTTGTTTCTATCCATATCAATGCCAAATTTAGCAACAAAAAACCCCTTGGGCATGGGGAAAATATGAAATTTACCAGTTAATAAAGGCTCCCATTCTTTTGAGATCCAGGAGTGCAACTAAGGGAGAGAGGACCAAAAACCCTTAAACCGACAGATCACCCCATGGGAGGAAAAGGCAGAAGCATTAAAATAAATTTCCTCTTCCGTCTTAGTAGTCAAGTCAACAGAGAAAGCATTAGCCACATGAATAAACCCCCCATACGGTGGTCTCCCAAGCCAAGATCTTTGTGTCAAAATATTTTGCAAACGGTCCATTCTTTCCTTGCCATTAGTGTAAAACCCACGCCATTGGCCATTAACCTTCTACCCAACACATCGACCAACTGTGGGTCCCAACGAACCCAAAACTGTCATGTCCTGATCTGTCACGACCACAAACACTTGCTTGCCCTGGCTATCATCGCAAGAGGACCTCCCACCACCAGCAGTGCCCATGCCATTAACCGTCTGAGAGAGCCCATCCCTATGGGCGTTAGGGTTAGCATCATTGAGCCCAACCATTAATTATGTTATACTATCAATGATGAATGTTATTCATTGTCCCCATAAGAAATTAGATAATTTATTGGGAGGTAGTATTAGTTGTTCAATCTCCTTCTTCATGTTCTAAGGTCAATGAATTATTATGTTAATAGTGCTACATGGTGGGCTTTCACTAAATGGAGGTGTTTTTAGATTTTTTTGCTTTTATTAGACTATGTATTTGGTGGAAAAGGATTAACATATATTTGCATATTTTGATTTGGTGGAGCAACAAAATGATTAAACCCATTATTTACACCGTCAACATGGATCACATTATTAATAAAATATTAGATATTATGCTTGATTTATATACAAATTTGAGTGCAATATCTATTGAATCTATGAAAATTATAAAAAAATTGTGTTGATGCTCAAATATTGTAGTCACCTATAGTTTAGTTAGGCACACTCTATATTAGCACCACAAATAGAGTATAACAATAGAAACACTCTCATGCATGAGACATGGCATACAAATCAATCTCTAGGATTATGAGCTAACCTCCTTGCTTTCTATATTATCTTCTCATGTCATCCCTTATATTCAAATAATTGAAGGGGGAACATGTGATATCACTAACATTCCTCTTATCTAACCATGGTTGTTAGAACACTACATGATTTAAATATATTTACAAATATCATCACACCTCTTTGTGTATTCCAAGGCACTACCTACCCACCCTGTTGCTTTGTAGGTGGTATATCTATCTCTACCTATCTTTTATCTTATTTTTTTATTATTATGAATAGTACATTAATATTTTAAATTACTATATGATGCTATTCATTAATTTTTTATATTTCCACTATGGAGCACCTGTTTTAAGATAACAAGGACCAGGTTAAATATTCATCTATATTAGTATCCTTTTTATGAGTGCCTATGCATTTGCTTCCTTGGTGGGTACTTATAATTAGTTTTGAATTTATTTTGTAATAGTTTGGATGCAATTCATAGTGGGGAAAAATGTAAATGTGTAAAATGTGTGTATCACATGCTTTTCACATTCATTTTGGACTCACTTTAGTTTTCTTTACCCTTTATTTAATAAAAATCACACAAGTGGTGCATTTTTTAGTTGAGAGTGAGCACATAACTTGAGCCTTATTTCTATCTATAATTATTCCTAAGGATAAATTCTAACCTTTTATTTACCCCTTTCCCACCCCAAGTCAAATCCACACTCATAGAAGCAATCTAAAGCATTTATGTTGTGAAAGTGACCCATTAACTTTTTAAAATTTAAGTTAAAATTGGAAGCTAAATTACCTTTGTGATTGTTTTTGGTTAATTCATCATTTGAAAGAATTTATATTTACCTTTTATATTATATAAAATGGATAACCCTAGTTCAATTAGGATGATTTAATTATTATCACCTACATCCATTCATTATATGCTATTAATTGTTAGTTCCAAAAATTATTAGGAAATATACATTGTGGAAGCATTTGGGGTATATTGCATGTTTGAGAGTGTTTTCCTTTATCTTTTATCTAGGTGTTAAATTAATATCCTTAAATATATAATTAAAATAAGGGAAAAAATTATCCTTTTCATGTGAAAATCATCAAATACCAAACACTAGTTTTTATATGAGGGAAACTATTAGACATCTAGGTAAATTGAAAGATTTTTTTTGAAAGTTCATAGAGATAAAATCCATGGTTATAAATTAGATTTATAATACAAAAGTTTTATCTAAATTTGTAAGAGAAATTATGAAATATCATTGAAGTGAACTAGATCAACAAATATAATATTCAATAATTACAATGCATACATTTCATCCTCACTTATATTTCTACTTTGGCAGCGAATCAATTTATATTGTATTTAACAATATCTCTAGATACATACTATTATTTTATTTTTTTAAACATTGAATTCATTATACTTATTACATTCCAAGCATATGTTAATGTAGGTATATTTTACTTGTATTTTTTTTTACTCGATTTATGTAAAAGGTATTTTATTCTCTCTTTCATTTTGGTAAAACTTTATACTCTTACACCCCCTTAGGGTTTTATTTTCTATTTTTTATTATTCAAATCTAAGAGTTACTTTTTGATATTTATCAAGCTCATTTTACCATATCACTTTAGGCTTTTTTATGTCATGGGCTGCTTGAAGCCTTAATATTGTTTTATGAAGGAGTGTTCATCTTAACTCTAGTATGACTATCCAAACAAACGGCTATTGACTTAGTTTTTGATGTGATAGAAAATAACACTCATATAGAGAACCATGTTGAATAAGATGAAGAACATTCACCAAGACTATGATATCGATACATATGTTTCTAAGCAAGATATTTTCCTAATGTGACAATCTTATTGATGCACCTCTCCACCCTAAATATCCACACTAGTTGGCTACTAATTTATAAAATGTATTAGGGAATGAATAATATTCATAGTATTATCACTCTCATAGATTTTACCAATGGTGTATCCTATCACCACCCATCTACCCTTCATCCTCTTCTAATGATTCCTCCTCTCATCCTATGATTATCACTTATATGGCCTCCACCACCCATGTTCTACCTCCAAGTATAAACTATCCCTTTTTCATTCCTACTTATAGTGTCACCACCACATTTCTCTCCACTAGTATTCTACTTTCCTTCCATCCTTTCATATATAATTACACCCCTATTAATACTAGGAATATCCTATACACATATGGTCTCCATACCATTCATCCTTCTTATCCTATGAAAACCTAACATTATAGTGGAACTTATCCTTCAACTACCATGCCATTACCTTTCCATACCTTTCCCTCTTTACATATTCTCCTTTTTATCTTATACTAATCCTACCACTACTATATCCCTCTATGTTGGATATACTATTGAAGAGATTTAATTGATTTACAATATCCACAAAACTAGACCCATATTTGTTTTTAAGTAAAATTTTTAGAATAAAGCACACTCCATGCTTCCTAATTCAACTTCACCCCTATATAATTCCAAGGATTCTCATTTTCATCCACATAAATTAAATTATAAACCTCTTTCCTTAGAGGCACCATGGTTATCCTTGGGTTTATTAATTTTGAATTTGAAAAATAAATTTCAATATGTCATGGAGCCACAAACTTAGTATCTAAGCTCACCACTTAAAGTCATACATTTTTCAAGTGCCCCTTGACCAAAGGAGATCCATAAATTTGTCAAATATCACATGATCAATATAATTCACTTAAATATTTGAGACACATCAAGCATAGGTCTATTGTCCCAATCTCTTGGTTTAAGTTACATCCAAATGAATATATAATATTACCCCATTAGTGTTCACTACCCTTTTTGATCTCTTGGAAAGTTAGGCTTTGTTCCATTTCTTTAAACCTTTGGTTCTATTATTCCCTTTTTTAAGGTCTAAGATAATAGTTTTAGAATTATTTCATAATTTATGCTTAAAAATATTATACCTTATTGAAAGAACCTTAAAGATACAAAATTTGGGGAGGAAAGGGGTTCTAAAATTTTGGTTCTTTTTGAGGTGTGGTTCTATGTGCAAACAATGTGGAGATTAATGCTACCCAAGGCTATATACAATTAGTATAACACATTAAAAAAATCATGATATAGGATTGACAAAGGGATTGAAATCTTGATAAAATCTGGAGCTTGGAAACATACAAGACTTGGAAAATCAAAATGACTATTGAAAGAAAAAAGTAGCGAAAAAGTGGCATTAGATGAACTTGTGCAGAGAAGTTACCTTTATGAAATTTTCTTGGAATTTTATTCTAAATCTACTTGTGAAATATGGAGGTGAAAAAACCTAAATAGAATGGTCACCATATGAAAAATGATGTACCTTACAACATTGATCAATCTTGACAACCACTGTAACAACATTGTCTAGAAGGTAGCCTTGAATTAAGATTAGGTACAAACTTGAAACTTATTAGGGATCCTATTAATAGAGTGTCTTAGCTTCTCAAAATTACTCACCTATTAGTTACCAATAGAAATCATGTGATTGATATTAAACTTATGAGGTCCTAATAAAAATGAATGAAATAAAGAATGCAAGTTGAAGATTTGAAATGGTCTCACCTAGAAGATAAAACAACGATGGTTTGAAACTGATAGAATAAATGATAACATAATGAAGAATAATCCTAATATATTTTAGGTCGTGATCTATAATGGAAGCACAAAAATCAAATTAAAGCCTAAATGTACTTATCATTGACAAAAAGTGAGATCAAATGATAAAATTATAATAATATATGACCTTGTTAATTATTTATTTTAGACATGCAAAATTGCCTAATGCGTATCACACATCATTAATATTACATTTTTTCCATATTCATCCTTGATATTGCATTCACATCATTTTCATCACTTGCATGACTAATTCCCCTTTTAACATCATTTTCTATCATTTTCACCTTATTTCCTCTATTAATTAAGTAATTTTGAATTGTTTAATTAATTCATCCTATTTCATTAATTTTTCTTTTATATTCCCTAATTGGATAATTTTAATTATTTAAGTAGCCATAAAACTAATTTTCTTCTAAAGTCTTATGATTAAATAATATTTATTATTTAATTATCTAATTCCCATCCCATTCATTTGGAATATTTTGTTTTGATAGAGAATATCCTAATCCTCCATAATTAAATAATCTCGAATTATTTAATTTTTCTAATTTTCCTCTCAAAGGTATATTCCCTTGGAATATTATTTTTTCAAAATATCTCATTCCTCTCATTCATTCTTATCCCTCCATTTCTTGATCTAATCTTCACCCTCCATTTCAAATATCCTTAACCAATTTCCTAAAATCGTGGAGATATTTTGAGTTCAAATTGATCTTGATCCCTCATCTTCCTTGATTCACTTAGATTCATGGGTCTTCAAGGATTAATCTCAACCATTGATCACAAAAATGAAAATTATAAATCAACCATCCCTTCTTCATTATTACATTACCTAGATCATTTGAGCACTAAAGCATCTCATATCCTTGAGCATTTTGAGCAATTATCACCATCTAGGTCATAATATTCATGATTTTGCAATCATGGGAGCTTCTTGATTGAACACTCCAACATCCCATCACCATTAAAATGGAATGTAAGGTTTGCATATTGGTTGATTTCATGTTTGGAATTGTTTTTCATTGCTTATGTTGATTTCTAACCCTTGTATGCACTCAATTTAATTTTGTAAGTGGGATTTGATCTTCTATTATTTTGGGTCTTGTAAATTGCTAACCCTTATTTTGATATCAATTCCATTTTCCACTTCACATTCTTGGCACACCTGATGGGAACCATGTCCTTGAGCTAACAAAATTGTGTGAGTTTTCGATAATTTGGAGGTTTTTGAGCACGCTCGTATTTTACAGAAGTTATCTTTGTTGCATCTAGCCACCTTCACTATACATCATACCACGTTTGACATTTAAAGATGACCACATTTGACCAATATACCACATGTATTTTTTGATTTTGAGGGTAATTTCTTATTTTTTATTTGTGCAAGAATTTTATCGCGTCTGTCAGAAAACAAAGCCACACTTGCTAAATCCTTTTGCATTTGCTAAATATTCTGTTGCATTTGTTAGACAACAAAGTCACGTCTATCAATAGAGTGGCGTCTACATTGATACAAAGTCACATTTTCATGTTTACTATCTCTATTTTGTTTTTTACAATCAATTTCTAATTTTAGTTTACCCTGACCCTAACCCTAATGTGTCATGTTGATTGTTGGTGCTATCTTTTTCTAATCTTTTTGTGTAGTTTATTCATTTAGGGGAAGATATTTACTTGAAACTTCTAACATAATTTTTCTTGTAGGGTTTTTGAATGGTCCAAGACAAAGCTATTTGAAACTACTAATACATTGTTTGGAGGTTCCTAATGCTATATTTTTTTATCATTTGAACTTATATGCTATCTTTGTTTGGTAGTTAAGAACACATTTGAATTTGGTGCCTAAAAATAAATTGTTTGAAGTGTATTGTGAACTTGGAATTTGTGTGCATGTAAATAATGTGAACAAGCAAAGTAAAACTATACCACACACCAATGAGAAATTATATCAATGAATTCAAATAATAATCAAATTAAAACTATAAATCCTGAATGTTGTCCCATTGTCCTCTATCTCCAAGGACTCTTTAAGTCATTTTTTCTCTTAGATTGTTTGTGCACATGAATTTCCAAATGACAACCTGAAGAATGAGAGATGCTAGAAATGCAAGAGATGTTTCCTACACCATATAATAGTGCACTTAGCTGTAGATGATATGAAAAGATAAAAATGCTGCTATGATATTGCTGTATGAAAATGATATGATGAAAACACTGTAACTAAGATGCTGCTAATGAAAATGCCATGATTAAAATACTTGATGCTAAAATGCTCACTAGAATGACAAGGCTAATTAAAATTCTGCAGAGTATAGTTGCTACAAATGCTCAACCCTCTCTTTTTCTCTAAATGAGGGTCTATTTATAGATTTTCCAAGGCATGAGCCTAGGTGGTAGGAATCAATGGTCTGGATTCAATCTAGAGAGATGGATGGTTGAAGATGAAGAGGTTAGAGAGAAAAGGGGAAGTGTATTCCTTGCATTAGAACAAACTGCCAAGTGTGAGGAGGAATCAAATGAAGATGAAGGCCAAGTGTCTCAAATTAGTTAGAATTTGTTGATGATAAATGCCAAATTAAATATTAGAAATATTTAATTTCTTGAGACACATGATGAGGTGCAAGGTGGGAAGAAGTTAGTAGAAATTTGCTTAAATTCAAATTTAATGAGAGGAGGTTAATTAAATAAAAAAAACTAATTAAGTTTGTTCATTTAATTAAGACATGAAGAAAATGATTTAGAATAGAAAGAATTAGAGAAAATGAACTATACAAATAAATTATTCAATTTATTTATAAGTAGAAGAAATAAATATTATTAATTAAATAACTTGTATTTAATTAATATTCCAGACCGAATTCGAGTGTATACATTTTTCCCCTCTTTGAAGTGATGTGTTTGCGACACGTTGCTTCAAAGAATTTTTTTTGTCGATAGTGCTAATAAATTTTTTTGATATGCCCCAGACGCTAATTTTTGAGTGATGATGCATGTATGCCCCCTCAGGAGATAAACCAAGGAATTTTTTGAATTTTTTATGATTTTATGAGGATTTTCAAATTTATAGGATTTTGCGACGATTTATCTCCCGATAAAAAATGACCCTGCCAATTGATTGATTAATGCCCTTTTTGAAAAAAATAAAAAAATCCCACTTAAATACCCTCCATTTACCCCTTTAAAAGGTCAAAAGGTGAAAAAGGAAGTCATTTGAATTCATTTGCAATTGAGAGATTGAGCTGATTGAGAGATTTAGCAAAAATGGTGATCCCTTACCACACTCATCGATTTGAGCGAGTTTGACGACACCATCGCCTTGCCACGTATGAACCTCTGGTACGTACCCCAAGAAATTGCCTTTTAGAATTTTGGAATTGTTTTTCGTACATTTTTATGTTTGAAAATATGTTAAAGCACGTTTTAGTGCATAGGTTCTTCGATTTAGCACATTGAATGCATGTTCTAGCGCATAGGCTTTCTGTTGTAGCGCATTGACTGAATGTTGTAGAGCATTGACTACATGTTGTAGCACAATTATATTTTTAGCATATTTAGGCTCTGTTTCGACACATTTGCAACTTGTTTTAGTGCATATATAATTTTTGCGCATAGATGGAATTTTGTAGCGCATCCATGGTTTCAGCGCATCGATGCATTGTTTTAACGCATTAACACCAGAATGATGAAATATTAATTTTTGTCCTTGCTTTTGATGTTTGATGATTGTGTCAGCTGATGTTTTGATGATGTTTGATAGGATAGATGATGATTGACCTCATGATAGATGAGAGTCAATGATAGGATAAATGATGATTGACCTCATGATAGATGAGAGTTAATGATAGACGCTCTATGAGATTTGACTGAAATCTCATTCAAGTTGATTAGATTTATTGATAGGTTGATTGATAAAATGTTGATTTATGATACGTCATGATTATAGGAATATTTAGGAGTTCTTCAGTCTCAGGAGCACTACTCGAAGACTTGGGATATGATTCTGTGTCTGGTGCAGGAAGATTTGGATGTTATTGAGTGATGTGGTTTATCTTCCTTGCTTGATATGCCCCAGTATAGGATAAACAAGGGATTATTGAATGCGTTAGTTGAGAGATGGCATAGTGACCACAACACATTCCATCTGGCTATTGGTGAGATGACTATCACCTCAGAGGATGTGTACCAGATATTGGGGATTCCCGTGGTTGAAGAGCTAGTTGTTTATGATTAGATAGAGAAGGGAGGTACCGAGGCACTGAGGAGGATCTTTGATGATGACAAGATTAGTGGTTATGACATCCTATGGTAGGGTATGGTGGATTATTATGCGCCACTACCATATATTTTGGATAGATTTTTTGGAGGTTTCTAATGTCCCAACCGTAGGTCGAAGGGACTGTTTGTTGGCTGGGGCAGATTGATAGAGAGGATGATCACTCAGGGGATCTGATATGCATGGGGTTCCTGTATGTTGGCACATTTGTATCATGATCTGCATCAGGTGGTGTATCTTAGGGCTACTAGTTTATCAGTTGGAGTGACATTGCTTTAGATTTGGGTGTGGGAGCATATAATTGTTACTCATCCTTTGGGGGAGAGAGATCATCCGATCGACAAGCCATATGTCTTTGGGTACATAGGTATTCTTGTCTAGCATAAGCTGGTTAATATTGGAGTATTGGCGATGAGTTCTTGATGATTTGGAGGCAATGATATGGCGACCATATTTAGACTGTGAGCAGTGGCCTAAGGATGATATGGAGATGCCATATGTTTTCACTTTGAGGTACTTGATTGGATGGACCCGATTTATTATTGAGAGGTTCATGTTCATGAGGGTGCTTCATTAGTATGGTCGAGTTTAAGGGATACCATAGGGAGTTGCATTATATGCTTGGAGACAATAGGATATTCCAAAGTGGGGACCCACCCTATCCTATGATGCAACTTGTGATGAGTACTTTGGATTACAGGCACAGGTGTAGTATTACTATCCAAACATTGCAGCTGGTGTGATGATAAATGAGTACGCTGAGCACTTTTACACACATGTTGTACTGAGGATATCTAGTCTTGATGATCCAGTGCCGACATTTGAGGATGATGAGAGAGTGCTAACACTGAGACAAAGGATGGGTGGGGGAGATGGTGGTGATGAGGGTGGAGATGGTGGAGATGGAGGAGATGATGGAGATGGAGGGGATGATGGATATGTGAGTGGTAGCGAGATACTTGATTTCAGAGTACTCCAGAGGAGGAGATCATTGGTTCCTCGAGACAACAGTAGGCAAGACCCTCCCAGATTTAGATTTGTGTGCCTTCCCTCTAGTAGCATGGACAAATTGATGCTTTACAGTTATAGGTGGAGGGCCTACAAGGAAAATTAGCATAGGAACAAGCACAAATTTCCTCTCTAACAGTAGAGAGAGATGTCGCGAGGCAGAGATGTGAGCATATGAAGGCTTTAGTTGAGAGAATGTAAAGAGTTGTCGAGGGGACTACAATAGGGGATATGCTCAGAGAGGTCCAACATTCAGCCCAAGAGGTAGAGAATTATAGATCACATTATTATCAGGAAGTTTCAGTAGAGCGGTGTGTCCCTAGCTATGCTTAGTCTCTCAGTGCTAAGTCAGGTCAGAGTCAATCACATATGACGAGCATGGGTGTGACTGGGCCACCTCCTAGAGATCCAATAGGTAGATATGCAGATATAGGTCCATCTAGTGGTGCAACAACATGCATAGTGAGGCCTACAACATTTGGGGGGAGCAACATATAGCCTTGATGTACTCATATCTGATGTAGTGACACTTGATGTATTCACTTGTTTAGTTGGAGACTTTGTGATTTCCCATCATTTTTTTGATGTATCTCTAGATACATGTTGTGAGATCATTATACAATTGACATTGATTATTTTGAGATTATATGAGATACCGCATAAACTATTGATCTATATGTTGTCTACATTCTTTTAATGATGGATGCATTTGATTTTTTGTTCTATACTTAATGCGATGTTTATATGATTATGCAATGATGGTTATGTATGGATGCAATGATGAAATGATTATGTATGGATTATGAATGATGCTTTATGATACACAGATAAGATGTGATGCACTTTATTTTTGTATTTTTCTAATGCAAATATATGATCTAATGCATGGATGGATGGTTTATGATAATACCGTCTAATGCATGTATGATATGATAATGATTATGCAACTAAATGTGAATGATATTGTGTTTTGTTTATGTCAAATGTACTCAATCTTGTAATGAGAGAGATAAAATCATTTTGAAAATTTCCAGCCTTGGAAAACCTAAAATGCACATGCAAAAACTAATATGAATGCAATCTCTTTTAAGCATGCAAATATAATTATGTAATGTTGTCATCTTGTCAGCCAATTTGTTGTGCTTGGTATCATCATTGAGCTTTTGATATGTTAAAATTTAGTATAAACACTAATGGTAAAAGAAAACCATGATGACCCGAGTACAAATTCCATGGATTTTTGATATTGCAAGGTAATACAAGCATCTAGGTATAATTGAACCGAGATGACCTGAGTATAACTTCCATGGATTTTTGATATTGCAAGGTAATAAAAGAATCTAGGTATAATTGAAGTGAGATGACCTAAGTATTGCTTAAGTAAAAAGTACAAGAGTCAATCCTTTTCTTATGCAAATGAGGAATGCCATCAATGGTATTTTCTAGATCACGTCCCACAAAAAAGTCACATAGTAATAATGATCAACTCACAGACAACAGGAAAAGAAAAATATCATACTCCATCATAGTTTCTCTAGTTCATGACATCCTTAAGTTTCTCCCAGAGAATGATAACGAAAATCAAGATACAATAGTTGAACATTTATGCTAAAGTGATTAAACCATGATTCAAAAGAATATCATCTAGTGAGATTTGTTGTACCGAGATTGTTGTTGATTTGGATGGTTGGTTTTTGTGAAAATTGTGATTGATGTTCAATGTTGAGTTTTGTTGTGATTGTTATGCTTGCTATGTTGTCTTAATTTGGTTTGTTTGTTGTTTTAAGCTCGAAGTAGATTACCCCCAATGAGTTCAGTATTTTTCCCCCAATGAGAAACAAACCAATTTATTGTGAATACACACAATGATTGCCAAGCCAGGATGAGACATGACCACAACACCTAGGTATGTAAATGAGGTTCTATGATGGACATGCATAATGACAATGAAAAGCGGACGATCGACACACATTCCAATAGACAAAAAAGCTAATCTATCACAAATAGTGCCTGTTGCCAGGTTTTCACTACTTTATTGCACTTTTTATGATTTTATGATTTTTTTGACTTTTTCTCTTTTTTTTGGATTTTTCTATTTTTTTTGCTTTTTTTGGATTTTTTTGTTTTTTTTACTTTTTTTGGATTTTTCTATTTTTTTACTTTTTTTGGATTTTTCTATTTTTTTACTTTTTTTGTATTTTTGTATTTTTGTACTCTTTTGTATTTTTTTGCTTTTTGTTGTGCATTGGATGAATTATGTATAAAAATTCTTGAGATGAATGTTGTTGATAGATTCTTCAAACAAGTCCCCTTTGGGTGTAGATAACTGATAAGCTCCAGATCTATATACTAATACAATGACAAAAGGACCTAGCCAATTAGGTTCAATTTTTCCCTTCTTTTCCCGATCTTGCTAATTGCGAGGATTCTCTTTTAGTACCAAGTTGCCAACCTGAAATGTTCATGGTCTTACCTTGTGGTTATAGCTCCTTGATATTCTTTTTTGATAAGCTTTTAGATGATCAACAACATGCTGACAACATTCATCTAACAATTCCAACTCTTGTAGTCTAGATACTCGATAGTCTTCCTCTGAAATGATTCCTTTCAATGATACCCATAGTGAAGGTAACTCAACCTCAATAGGTAAGATGGCTTATGAACCATAAAAAATGGCATATGGTGTGGCTCCTGTAGGGGTGTGTATGCTAGTACGGTATGCCCACAAGGTAGGGTTTAATTGGACATGCTAGTCATGTCTAGCATCATTGACAATTTTCTTTAGGATTTTCAAAATAGTTTTATTTGAGGCTTCTGCTTGGCCATTCCCTTGAGGGTAATAGGGTGTAGAAAATCAATGTTGGATATGGAATTTTTCACAAAGTCCTTGCAAATCCTAGCTTTTCAAGGGTCTACCATTGTTAGTGACAATGGAGCTAGGGATGCCATATCGACATACAATCTAGTTCAGGATGAAGGAGGCAATTTGTTTACTAGTGATGGTGGTTAATGGGACAACTTCAATCCACTTTGTGAAATAACCTATGGTTGTGATTATGAATTTATTTCCATTAGAGGAAGATTGATGAATCTTACCCACAAGATCAAGTCCCCATTGATAGAAAGGCCAAGTCGATGTGAATGGTTGCATCTCCTGCTCCAATGAATGTATGAGATTTCCATGGACTTGACACTTCTAGCACTTCTTAACAATTGAAAGATTATTTCTCCATGTTCAGACAATAATATCCCAAGCGTAGGAGTTTCTTGGCTAGAGTAAGACCACTTGAATGAGTACCACAAATACCTTCATGAAATTCTCGTAAGGCAGTTTCAGATTCATCACGTTCAAGACATCGAAGGAGAGTACCATCGAGACCTCATCGATAAAGTGTATCAACTATTAGGGTGTGTCAGGCTGCTTGATGGATAAAGTTGCATTTTTGGTTTTGAGATAGATCAGGTGGGAGGGTATTGTATCTCAGATAGGTGTAAATCTTCCCATAGAATGAAGAATCAAGATCAACTAGATGGCACACAACTTGGGATTTAGGATTTCCATATGCAGGATTAAACAATTGTTCCACCATGAATTCATAACGACTTCATTTTTTTGGTATTTGTAAAAGAGAAGCAATGGTTGCCATGGCATCTGCAGCTTTGTTGTCTACTCTTGGAATTTGTTCAAACTTGATCTCAATAAAGTATTTCTTGAATTCATCTATCATTCTCTTGTATGGCATCAACTTGTCATCTTTTTTTTAGTCATCATTAACTTGATTAATGAATAACTGAGAGTCTCCATTAACTTGTAATTCTATGATTTTCCATTCCACTATTACCTTGATGCCAATTATTAAGGCTTCATATTCAACCATGTTGTTTCTGCAAGGGAACATCAACCCGTAATATTTTGGGATAATGTGTCCTTTAGGAGTAACAAATAGGATTCCAACACCCGATCCATGTTGAGTGTAAGACCCATCAAAGTATAATATCCAATGTTGGGCTGTCATTGTGAGGACATCTGCATCTGAGAATTCAATGTGCATAGGATGGTCATCTTGCAACAACACTTTAGCTAACTGATCTACTATTTCTTGGCCCTTGATTTCTCTTCTATCTACATATTGAATGCTAAAATCACTCAATATCATCACCCACTTTGCTAATCTTTTGGTTAGATTGGCTTTGTTGAGTAGATATTTTAATGGATCTATCTTGGCTATTAGTTTGATGGTATGGGTTAACATATAGTGTTGCAATTGTTGAGTAGAAAACACCACTACCAAATAATCTTTTTCAATGAATGTATAGTTAATTTAATAGCCATTCAATATTCTATTGATGTAGTAGATGGCCTTTTCTTTTCCTGTAGAGTCTTCTTGTGCTAGAAAATATCCCAAAGATACCTCAGTAGTTGCTTTGTAGGGTAGAAGTTGTTTTACCTCTATTGGTGGTACCAATATAGGTGGATTCATTAGATATTATTTCAATTGATTAAAGGTAGCTTCACATTTTTCATCCCATTTGAAAGAAAAATTCTTGTGTAACAAATGAGTAAAGGGATGAGACTTGTCTACCAATTGCACGATGACTTTTTTGATGGATTGGAATCTTCCTTGTAGAGATCTTAGTTAGCTAATGATCTTAGGAGGTGACATTTCCATGATTGCTTTAACTTTTGCTGGATCTACTTTGATGCCTTTGGCTGAGACTATGTATCCTAAGAGTTTTGCTTATGTTACTCCGAATACACACTTCTTTGGATTTAATCACACATTGAAATTTTCCAATCAGTTAAAGATTTTATCCAAGATTTCCAAATGTCCTTCCCTAATGAATGATTTTTCTAACAGGTCATCCACATAGTCCTCCATGAATGTGTGTATCATGTCATGAAATATCGTTGTCATTGCACACTAATAGGTGGCTCCTGCATTCTTTAATCCAAAGGCCATGACATTACAACAAAATGTACCCCATGGGCATGTGAAAACTATTTTATCTTGATCTTCTAGTGCAATCTTGATCTGATTATACCCTAAAAAACCATCCATGAGTGATAGCATAGCATGTCTTGCTGTTAAGTCTACAATGATGTCTATATTGGGCAAAGGAAAGTCATCCTTTGGACAAGCCTTGTTAAGATACCTGAAATCTATGCATATTCTGATGTTGTTGTCTGGTTTGGAGACTAGTACAATTTTTGAAATCTATTCTGCATAGTCAATTGGCCGGATGAACCCCACATCTAATAATTTCTTTAATTCTACTTTCACTAGTAGGGCAATGTGTGGATGCATTTTTCTTAATTTTTGCTTTACTGGCTTCACTTTGGGTTCTATGGATAAATTATGCATTATTAGATCTGGATCTATTCCTGGCATGTTAGCATAAGACTAGGAAACAATTATTTGTCTTTCTTTAAAGAATTTGGTGAAATTTGGCTTTTCTTGCTTTGTCATTGATGCCGCTAGGTGTATGGTCTTTTATGTTTCTGTAGTACCGATGTTTATGGATTACGTAGGTTGAACCAATATTGAAGATCTTTCTTGATAATACTCAGGAAGAGTGTCAAATCTCTCATCCTTCAGTGCCTTAGAGAGGTTTTCACCATTGGATATGCTCTTTCTTTTTACTTTTTCATGATCTAATACTGCCATTGCACGATTTTCACCATTAGATTGATTTTTGGTATTCTTTATTTTGTAGCTAAGAGAATTGGAACTCCCCTGGTTTAAAGCTTTGTTATGAAATTTATTGGTGGAACTTGTTTCTAGATTTTCAGAACTATGGAAGTTAACGATGGCACTATCATCTGAAAAGATAGGGATATCAAGAGGCTTGGTTTGTTCCCAGTCAATGAGTTTGGGATGTATCAAAGGTAAGGAATCATCGGAATGGTCAAGATCAAAGGAAGTGAGGGTCATGATGGAAACATATTCAAGGTGTTCACTAAAAATGTCAAGGTCTATAATGTTACTCTCCTCTAAATCATCTATTTCACTCGATGTCTGATCGTCCTCACTAGAGCCATCAATATGTTGTGATCCAAATTTAAATTGTCTAGACCTTGAGCTTTCTTCATCCATATGTATGGGTGTATACTTCTTCATTACATAGATTTCCTTGTCTCGAAAAGATTGTTCAAATAGTGAATCCCATTCATATTCATTTAAGTCTATTTCAGAACTAGCTTGCAGCTGGAGGATTTGTTTACAAAACTTCTGAGTGGCTTCTTCTTTTGTCACTTCTTTGTATCCTAACCTTGTCTTATCTTTTGAATTGATTGTGATAGGTTTGATTAGTTCCACAAAACCTTCTTTTCATTTTACAATAGGACCTTTTCCTTCATATCCCATCTTTTTTAAGATTTTAAACCCTTTTCCATATTGCTCTATTGGTATATTGAAAGTTGCTGCTTGGGATTCTTCATCTTTGTAAAGCCAATTTAGAATGTATTTGTCCTCAGATTCATCAACTAAGGTACCTTCTTTTACAAATTTTCAATCAAAGACGGTGATGGGTTGTGAATATTGTTGTTTAGATGTTGATGGTTGTCCATATGATTTTTTAGAAGGTAGTAACTATGAGAGACATAAGGACTACTCAAAAGAATACTCACCCATGCCTTTATCTTTCAACTGAACCTTTTTCTCAAACTGTTTTGACAAAGAATTGAGTTGGCTTTCATTGCTTGAGGAAGTATAAGGACATTGGATTTCATTACTTGATGAAGTAGAAGTGAGAGCTTCTTTGTTGTGTGGTACAAAGACATCTTGGACTATCTTGAGAGTGTTGCAGTATTGGGGATTATTAGAATTTTCTGAAATTGTGATCTCTTGTCCATTGTAAGGGAATTTTAAGCATTGATGGTATGTTGATGGCACTACTTGCATTTCATGGGTCCAAGGTTGACCCAAGAGTATGTTGTAGGTCAAGTCCTTGTCTAAAACTTGGCAAATAATATCCTTTTGAACTGGTCACACTTGAATTGGCAATACTATGAGTCCTTGAGAGGATCTTTCTTCATCATCATAATATTTTATGGCGATCTTTCTTCTAGAATCTATTGCTTTTTTTGAAAATCCCAAAGCACGGATAAGATTTAAAGTACATATATTTAAGCCAGATCCTCCATCTATTAAAACATGTTTGACCCGATGTTTATGGATTAAAACCTCAATATGGAGTGGAGCGTTGTGTGGATGAGTGAGGGATGCATCATCATTTTTTGAGAATGATAAAAAATTTGGTGCAGTCAAATGTCCCACCATGGCTTGGAATTGAAAAACTTCCAAATTGGTTGGTACTATGGTGTCCACTAAAGATTTTTCCAGAATATGCTTATGGGCTAGAGAAATTTTAAGAAGTTCCAGTATGGATATCTATGCTGGAATGTTTTGCAATTGATCCATTATATTGTATCGATTTGAAGAGGTAGCAGATGTGTTACATGTATTTATTTTCGATATGAACTTGGATCACCCTCTTGTGGTCATGTTGACAGGTAGGTTGTCTTGTTTATCATTGATTTTGATGACATTGATTTGATTGTCAGATGCAACATTGTATTGTTTATCCTTGATTTTGATGACATTAATTTGATTATCAGTTACAAAAATGTGATGGATGGTAGTATCATAGGCATAATTCACATTGTTCCCATTGTTGTTTGTTGAAGATGATTCTCCTTTTCATAGTTGGGTAGAGGGTTTTTAAATTCTCCATGATCATCATTTGTTTTATGTTCTTCTATCGATATTTCACATCTATCTATCATGTCTTGCACCAAATGTTTTAATTGCATACGATCATTTATTTTATGACCTTTTCTTCTATGAAAATCACAGTAATATGCATCGTTCCACCATGATGATTTGAATCTTGGTTCAAAATATTGTGTATCTAATAATGTTATGATTTTGTGTGCAAGAAGTTCTTTTAATGCCGATTCAAGTGATTTCCCCAAAGGTGTGAATTTTTTGCGATGTGGGGGTGGAGCTGGTTTTGATTCATTGTTGTTTTGATTGTTTTGGGTGCAACACCTAAAAAATTGAAGTCTATTTTTGTGTTGTGTTTCAACTAAACCATCATTACCAACATTCTTATTTCTTGTCCAAAATTTAGATTGGACATTGTTTTTATGATGATTAGTAGAGTTTGTTCCTTCGTTATAGATTTTCAGTACTCCTCTTTTAACCAAGGCTTCCTCAATCTTCAATCCATTTTCAATCAGCTTTTCAAAACTAGGTGGGCACTGCAATTGGAGTCTATAACTCATCTCATTGTTGATATTATCAATAAAGATCTCCATATTTTCTTTCTCAAGTATAGAATGAACATATCTAGCAAATAATCACCTCCATATTTGCAAGAATGTAAGGAGTGGTTCACCATTTTTCTATTTTGTGTTGCAGAGATCTTTCATGGTTATTTCATGCTCAATGTTTTTATTAGAGGTAAAAAATAGATTTTGAAGGGGCCTGAAACCCTTTACACAAAAAATAGTTGAAACGAAAGATATAACCAAATAAAGCATAACAACCCAACCACAATAAGTCCACAACAAAAAGTCAATAAAAAAGTAGGACCCCACCCAACAACATTACATATTTTTCAGGATATCTGCAGCCTCCACATCACACGTTGCATTCTTTAAGCCATCATCCCTAGCAACAGATAGATCATTCAAAGGAGCACCTGCCTAAGCTTTGGTCTTGTTATGGGTCCTAACCCCAGGCCCACCTGATTTAACCTCACTAATCAAAACATATCCCTTATCACCACCCTTTTCACCAAGCTTCTCCCCTTCCATCAACTTGCCATCAAAATCATTATCATCAACATCCTTACCATTTTTGACACTATCCATAGGGGAAGTAATACCAACAAATTCGAAATCAAACCCAAATTTTTTCCCCTCCCTTCCTTTATCCATATTAGCATATATCCTTTCAATGTGATTTTCCAAGATGAGGACTCTTCCTTCAAGATTCTGCTTCATTAGAAGCGTTTCCTCTGCCACAATTTTCAGTGAATTCAGCAGATCATCAATCTGATCTTGAATAGAGGAATCCTCCACAATTCTCAAAACACCCCTCACTTTCACATTAGTCATATTAAGTTCATGGAAAATTGATTTAAAAAGCTTATAAAAAGTAATGGAACCCTCTTTGGCGGCTCCCAAAACATCAACAATATTTTATTTATCAATATTAAAAACATCTTTACCCTCATCACCCTCCTCATACAAGGATCTAACCTTATCCAAATCCACAACATTCTTACCCTTATCAGTAGCAGTCGGTGTCACAATCAACGTTTTGATTTTTTGAATGGACTCCACAATCTCTACAACAACCACCATCCTTTTTATCTGCCTATTTGGGTCCACCACAAGAGAGTCCATAGCAACTTTCCCCACATTAGCCATAGCCTTCTTTTTCTTCTTCAAATCCTGAAGCCCACTTGAAGAGACCACAACATCCTGTTCCTTAACCCCATCCGAAGATCCCACAACATCCTGTTCGCCGACCATTTTAAGAGGAGTATCTAGCTCTAGCATTTTACTTGTAGACCTCACCACACTCTTCTTAATATCACCCATGATCATATCCCTTTTTTTTAGAACAGGGGGAGGTGATGACACCTCCCCAACAGTATCCTTCATATCCTTTCTACACTGACTCATCATTTCATCAACAAGATTTTCACTAAGTGTCATAACCCTTATTAGGGCTCGACTCCTCTTTCTTGCGCTTCCCTAGAGTAGGGGACCTCATATCATCATCCATAGTAGCCAGAGAGTTTGACACAAAATCTACATCATCCTCCAATGCTGACTCTTTTTCCAGGATAAGCTTCTATTTTTTCCTTTTTTTGCTGGCCAATTCCTCCTCAGAGACCGTCTCATAACCCTCATTCTGCTTTTGTTGCACATCCTTAAGGTTAGCAAGTGGCTTAACCACCTCAAAGGATTTGGCATAATAAAAAATTAGGAGGATCAACCCCACATGAAGAACAAGGTTCTTCAGATTTTATTTCATGCTGAATTTTGTATGAGTATTGGGAGATAAATTTATTTACCAGCTCCTCAAATGATCTAATACCTGGTGGGAGTTTTGAAAACCATTCCATGCATTGACCACCCAAAATTCTTGGGAAATAATCTCATTAGATAGGTTTCTTCATGTGAAAATTCCAAGCTCATGGTGCAAAATTCTCTTACATGATCTTGAGGATCAATTTTTCCATTGTATTTGTCATATCTTGGAAATTCATAATTTGGTGGAAAAGGTATCATGTTCACATTTCTTTCAAATGGATAAGGACAGATGTCTTGCAACAAATATCTCTTTGTTGTTCCTATTTGCATGTTTTGGACTTGTTGTTGAAGAACTTGTATTTCATGAGTTAAAGCATTCAATGGATCTATGATTTATGGGTCAACTTCTATTTTCTTGGGAGATTCTTTCAATTTGTTGACATAAAAATAATTGGGTAGTTTTACACCTTGATTTTCCAGCATAAGAAAGTATTTCTCTCCATCCTTTTCTAGAATTTTCTCCATGAACTTGTGAAATTTAGGGTCTTGTTGAGCTTGTTGGATGTCTTCATTAGTTATCTCATCTGTGTCAAGTTAGTGAAATATGTGAAAAGGGTTTTCTTCTGCTTCTGCCATGATGGTTTGGGTTTTTGTTTCTTTTTCTCTGAGTTTTTTTTCTTTTGAGCTCTTGTTAAAATGGGCATGCAAGTGTTAGAGTTTTTCTACACTTTGACCTTGGTTTTGGAAGTGCAAATTAAATACCTAAGTCAAATAGGATGATAGATCCTATTGATGAGACCAAGTTAGATCTGATGTACAACATTTTTTTCATGATAAAGGATGATAGATCCTGATGATGAAACTCATCTTAACAATAAAAAATGAGATTGATGATTATGAACTTTAAGATGTTTGATCTAAGTTTAGTTAAAGGGATTGCACTTGGAAAAGTCAATTTATTAGAGTTTAAAGAAATGTTTTGATGAGAAAGCAAATCTGCTCTGAAAAGGGTCCCTAATTTTGATTCTAGTTATCAGACAAAAGTTCAATTTTACTCTTTGTTTGATTATTAGGTGTATGCGCCATAACATGCTGTATATGTGTTGAAATATGGGGTAAATACGTCAAAACAAACTCTAGATGCACTATAATGTAAGGTAAATGCATTAGAATAGGAAGTTGATGTGCTAAAGGATGGGGCATATGCACCAAAATAAAAAAATTATGCGCTAAACTGGAAGTGTCACCATTTTGAAAGTTTGCCTGGTTTTCTCATTTTTGAGTCAGTGAATTGAATGTTTTGGTAGATGATCTTCTGAATAATGATTGAAAACATAGAAGGAAGTAGTAAAATAGTTTTTTCACCCTATGATCTAAACATCAAGTGTATGTTCTAGGATATGGTCTGATCCATTTGATTTCCATTGGTATTGAACAATAGCAAACAAATTAGTCAAACTCTTCTAATGTCAAGGGTCATTAATAATATCACAACCCACATCTTCGAACTACGTCAGTTCACACAACCTTGTCACCCCCTAGAGGGAACCCATGTTTTTTCCTTTTTCAGGTCTTAACCAAATTAGATTTCTCCACTATTGGCTAGAAATCCCTGGTAGTTATATGGTTAGTATCTTGGGGGAAAATTCTTCCCTCCCCTTGCACTGTGAATATTATAATGTTTGGAAAATGACTTAGCTTGGCTACTACACTTAAATTTTTTAGTAAGGGCTTCTATTCAGTGCGACAGTTGATAAACTCCCTCAAGAGGCCTCCCAACCTTTAGAACAAAGGCTTTGGGGATGGCTATCGATGCACACTACCTTTGAATGCGATTTTCATCATGATTCATGTTTTGATTATAGTGAGTTGGAATTCTTGGATCTAGTTGTTCCCACTTAGGTCATTCCCTCCTTTCAAAGCAAGGAGGCCGACCTGCTAAAGGTGCTATCAAAATAAATTGAAAGAGTGAGTCTAGCATTTTGGTCACCCAATAAAGGGGAGAGCATAGGATTATCACTTTGCAAACATAGCATACATGGTGTTCTTTAACCTCTTAATTAAACTAGATGCATAATTTAATCAAAGGAAAATAACTCCATTCCCTGCAAACATCGTCAATAGTTTCAAATATGTCTTTGACAACA
This sequence comes from Sequoiadendron giganteum, assembly GCA_007115665.2. NCBI lineage: Eukaryota > Viridiplantae > Streptophyta > Pinopsida > Cupressales > Cupressaceae > Sequoiadendron > Sequoiadendron giganteum. Next base: position 469,948,533 of record CM021101.1, on the reverse strand, counting down.
TATAGAATATCTGCAAAACAAAAAAATATAGATCAGTCCCTAAATTTTTTATTTTTTGCAAATAAAGGTGTATATGCTAAAATAGAGAGCATATGCACTATTAAACACATCCAATGCTTTATTCTGGAAAGCAGAAAAGGGAAACCAAATCCTGTATATGCATAGAAACGAGAAGTAAATGCGTTGTTCTGGGTTGTGTATGCACTATAACAGAGCTTTGATGCACCAAAAGTCACCACAAATGCGCCAAAATAGACAACGTATGCGCTACATAGGAATTCATGAATGAACCTATTGATGAAACTTGCTAGAAAAAAATGTTAAAAATGGGGTTAGAGCCCCATGGTGGGCACCAATTTATGTGTGCATGTAAATAATGTGAAAATGCAAAGTAAAATTGTACCACACACCAATGAAACATTATATCAAGGAATTCAAATAATAATCAAATTAAAACTACAAATCTTGAATGTTGTCCCATTGTCCTCTATCTCCAAGGATTCTTTAAGTCATTTTTTTCTCTTAGATTGTTTGTGCACATGAATTTCCAAATGACAACTTGAAGAATGAGAGATGGTGGAAATGCAAGAGATGTTTCCTACACCATATAATAGTGCACTTAGCTGTAGATGATATGAAAAGATAAAAAATCTTCTATGATATTGCTGTATGAAAATGATATGATGAAAATGTTGTAACTAAGATGCTGCTAATGAAAATGCCATGATTAAAATACTTGATGCTAAAATGCTAATGCTAAAATTCTCACTAGAATGACAAGGCTAATTAAAATTCTGCAGAGTATAATTGCTACAAATGCTCAACCCTCTCTTTTTTTGTTAATGAGGGTCTATTTATAGATTCTCCAAGGCATGAGCCTAGGTGGTAGGAATCAACGGTCTGGATTCGATCTAGAGAGATGGATGGTTGAAGAGGAAGAGGTTAGAGAGAAAAGGGGAAGTGTATTCCTTGCATAAGAACAAACTTCCAAGTGTGAGGAGGAATCAAATGAAGATGAAGGCCAAGTGTCTCAAATTAGTTAGAATTTGTTGATGATAAATGCCAAATTAAATATTAGAAATATTTAATTTCTTGAGACACATGATGAGGTGGAAGGTGGGAAGAAGTTAGTAGAAATTTGCTTAAATTCAAATTTAATGAGAGGAGGTTAATTAAATAAAACAAACTAATTAAGTTTGTTCATTTAATTAAGACATGAAGAAAATGATTTAGAATAGAAAGAATTAGAGAAAATGAACTATATAAATAAATTATCCAATTTATTTATAAGTAGAAGAAATAAAGATTGTTAATTAAATAACTTGTATTTAATTAATATTCTAGACCGAATTCAGGTGTATACAGAAGTATGTATCCTCTCCCCTTGTGCTTTGTGCAATACTAGGTGAAGAGAAATACTCTTTGTTTACACTTTTTTCTTTAAGTGAAGGCATGTTAGCTACACATCCTCTCCCATTGTGCTTCATGTGATATTGGGTGAAGAGAAATAGCAACACACAAGTCTTTCCTTTTTTTTTTTTGTAATTAGGAGGCTTTCCTTGGGAAACATCCTTATGGAGAACCCAATGGATCAACCTAAAGCGACATTTTAGGGTGTGCTATATAAATTGGATTAGCGTGGAAGCTATTGTTTGATTCACACATATAGCGTACTAGAATTTCACTAGGGAACTACAATTTTTTCAGACTTAAGGAAATGTCTATGTAGTCGGTGATGCTCACCAATGATCCACCCACTAAGAACCAATTCTTACTAGAAGCCTAAGACCTTTCAAATGTTATTTTAAGTGGTGAAAGGGATGCAGATCGTACCCTAAAGCTACTCGCCATGTAAGCTCTTGGGTTGATATAGAATCTTTTTGGGTTGCTAGAAATAGCCTCTCAGGAAGTGAAAGGTGTGCCCATCGTGCTTGTTGATGGCCCTATGTCATTGGAAATCTACTATCCACCTTTGTATATAATTTTTTTTGAAGTAATTCATTACCCAATATTCTTTAGTACTTACCCCTTAAATGGGAGGTGGGCCTACTTGAAGTTACACACCTACTACTAATTAGGTTGTACTTATTTTGTTCTATCATTCTATTTGAATTAGTCTTGATTTTTTATGTTTGTTGTTCATATCACTTACCTTCAAAACAAATAATCAAACTTGAACATCACATCGAATTTCACCAAAACCTTTAAGGAACACAAATACAATAGCAAGAGTCACGTTTTCACAATCTATCATGTTTTCTTTACAAATTACCATGTTTTCTTGGCATCTGGCCACCTTTTCTTAGCACATTGATGCTTTTATTAAATCTACAACATCTATTATAAACTTCTTTTACAAACTGGAACTCTACATAGTAGTAGTACGTTGCAAGTATGAATGAGTTTGGTGGTGTTTTCATTAATGTTTTCATTGATGTCAACACAGTATAGGTTGTTGTAGTGAAATGAATCAAGTGATTATGGGTGGTGCATGTATAGTTGAGATACTATAGATATTTTGTGAGTAAATGGAGCTATATTTATGGTGTTGTAGGTGTGTTGATATGATGAGTTATCGAGTGCTTTTGAGAAAATTAATAAACAATGAAGACAAAGTTGTGCGTGTGTTCAGAATGTGCTTCGATAATGTTCTCTACATTTATTCTATATTGATCCTATGCATGTGTATATTTTTAGTGTTGTTTATGAGCATCCTTGGGTGATATATCCTAGATTATAGCTTCTAGGTTGATGAAGAGTGAAATTTGAGTTCACCAGTTTGTGAACTGGTCTAGAAGAGTTGTTTGTCTACGGACTGGGAGAAATGTTTCTTCTTAGCAATCCTCTTCTGGTTTGTCTCAGGTCTTGTGGATCTGAAGAAAGGCTTGTAATGGTGTTATCTATGTCCTAGAAAAAGTGTTCATATTTTGGTGATCCGAAAGACTAGTTCCAAAGCTACTATGTGTGTCTATATAGTTCAGTTGGACTGTTGGAAAGTTTTCTTTGTATGAAGATTGTGTTGGTATGTGGCGACTGATCATGCTATACTATACATTTTTAGTACTTTGTAAACCCTAATTTCTGGAAGCTTCTAAAAGCTTGTTATAAGCGACTGGGATGGAGAGTTGTAGTATGGCACTATTCACAATATTGTAATAGGTTTTGCACTGGATAATGAAATCATTGGATGGCTGCGGTTTTGTGGATGTAGCCCAGATTGGGTGAACCACGTTAAATTTTCTGTGTTATCTTCTATGTGTGTTTTATTACTCTATTTTATTGTTCAAATCTGCATTTAACTTGTTATATATCTGCCTTCTAACCCTAACAGATTGTTGTAGTTTCTACAAATGAATTTGAAGGCTTCTGAGAGGTGTTCTAGTTTATGGAAAAGCGTGTTATTTGGTCCACAAGTTATCTTCTTGTTGCAAATGTACGTACTTCAATATTTATTGGTGTTTTCATTAGGTTTGGTTGACCTAGTGTTTACACATTATACAAAGGATAAGTATCAATTAAGGAAGTGTGTGATTGATCCAAGATGTTGTTTTGGGTCCTGGTTAAGTATTAATTTTGTCCACTCTCATTCTTATCCACTGTGGGAATGTTGATTCACTGACCTAATTTAAATTTATAAAATAAAGAATGTGTAGTCGACCTTGGAGAAAGTTTCTAAGATCGAAGGTGGTATAAATGTAAGGCAAGATGTTAAGGTTTGTAAGCCACACATGTGAGAAATGAAGTAGATGTGAAAGATTGTGTGAAAGTGATATGAGGAAACAAGAACTTAAAGTGTTAGACTCCTGAAGGAAGTGAGCTAATGGTGTTTGCAATTCTTTGATTGAGGCTATGAATGAGTGAGTTGTAGTGGTGGATTTTCTATTGCATTGAGATAATATTCTCTATGCAACATTCTTCTCTCCTAAAGGAAGTGAGCTAATGGTGTCTGCAATTCTTTGATTGAGGCTATGAATGAGCGAGTTGTAGTGGTGGATTTTCTATTTCATTGAGATAATGTTCTCTATGTAACATTCTTCTTTACATGTTTTTGTATTTTTAGGTAGTGAGTCTCCCATCTAGATAGTGAGTCCTATCTAGACAGTGAGTCCTATCTCAATAGTGAGTCCTATCTGGGCAGTGAGCTCTTTGGTAGTGGACCTTTGTAATCATTTTTGCAATTACTCTTCTTGTGAGTTAACCCACATCATGGTTTTTCCCTCATTGGGTTTTTCGTGTAAATATGATGTATCTTATTTTTGCTTTATGTTATCTGCACTTCATGCTTATGCTTAATAAAATATTAAATTGAATGTCGAACTGGTTAAGATCAAAAGTGAATGTGATTAGATGCAAATGATTCACCCCCCCTCTCAGTTGTCTTGTGCAATTCAACACACTTTTTGCTGCATTCTATCATGTTTGATTTGCATCATGTCACATTTCTCTGCATCTTGTCACATTTTATTTGCATCTTGTCATGTTTTTTCAATGCTTTACTGTGTTTTAAAGAAACAACAACTGCATTTTCCAAAACTATCACATTTGTCTGTAACCCAAATTATCTTAGACCTGCAGACATTTTGAACTTGAACCTATCATAATTATTAGTCCTACAATCAAAACATCTATCACGGTGGACCCTTCACTTTTGCATAGTCATTTGTACCTTCAAACATCATAACTATCCTTCAAATTTCTTTCAATAGAAAACATCAACATACCTCTTTTGGATCAAACATCAAACATCAACAACCATCAATCGACATTAGTCTTTTGAGACCATCATTGCCATCCTTTTGGATCAAACATAAACCATCATTTTTGGACGTCAACATATCAAACATATCAACTTTTCTAGTACCTTTTGATATCATCTTTTCCATATCTTGTGAACTTGTTAACTTAGTAGAACTATCTTTCTCCTAGTTTTAAAAATCATCACTATCATCCCTCTTTGTTTGAATTCATGAGTCTATTCCAAACAATGAAATTAATCCAAATCATTCATCAACAACTTGAGATACTAGCATAAAACAACTTTGTTATCCTTTTTGTGCAAAGGTTAACCATACAATCTAAAATCAACTTAAATGTCATCCAAACCTATATCAACTTGAAAATAATTATTTTGAACAAAATATTTACCTACACATCCTTTGAAATCTAACTTTGAAACAAAGAAATTGAAGCAAAATCACACATCATAGAACCTTCCACAACTTAGGTCTATTAGGAATTTTATGACTACACCCGGATCACAACATAGAAAGAAAATGGCAGCCAACAATAGCAACTCAAATGTTCCAAACACTAAAAATGTTAACACAATAAATTTTCATACCAAAATTTTTGAAACTCCATCCGAAATTCCATGGGGGTACTCTAGTCCTCAACCAACAAACGTAAATCCTTCATTTCAGCCAACAAACGTAAGTCCTCCATTTCAACCAGTAAACGTAAATTCTTCATTTCAACCAACAAACACAAATCCTTTTTTTCATGCAAACATTAATTCTTCACAACAACCAAATGTTGATCTTTCACAACAAGATCTACATTGTATACATTAAGACTACCTTACACAACATAAGAATCAACCAACTAGATGATAAGATGGTTACATAGAAGAGGATTCCAATGGATGGTTACATAGAAGAGGACTCTGATGAAGACCTTACCAAAGAGAAGATTTTAGAAATGAGACAAAACCTAAAAATATTGAAGGTCATAAATAAATTTCTTAGTTCCAATCCCAACACACTTTTATAGACTTGCACATGGTGCCAAGTTACCCTTTGATTACAACATTGAAAATTTTAAGGATATGACTCTTATTTCTAGAGACAAAGATATAGTGGTTAGAGAAGTATTTAAACCTCCTATACCACATAAGGTTTCAAGACATTTTGTACAAACAAGTGATCCTTTTCAAGCAAAAAAAGTAGAAAACCCATTGTATAGGAAACCATCCCAAATAGAATAAGCAATGATAGCTCAACAAAATTAACTTGATCCTAATATATTGGGAACACAAAACCTACTGCAACAATCCATAAATCCTCTTACAACTCCTCTTGTAACTCACAATGCTTCAAATAGTACATGGAAACTGAACGCATCAAGGAATCTATATGCAACCTCTTGGGCACAAAATGAACCTCCACAAGGTCAAAAATCTAACATACAAAATGCATTGAATATTCATCCTAGACCACAAAATCCACCATGCATGCTAACATGCCACCATAACCACAATACATGGTGTCACCCATTTATACCATACCAAATCTAAACAATCCACCTAGACAATCACAACAACAACCACCCATTTATCAACACACACAAATCAATTCGCCCCAACAACAACCCATGTATCAATAACATAACACTCCTCAAGGCATGGTGCAACATAACACTCCTCAAGATTTGGTTCAACAAAATGTTCAACAACGACCTTCTCATCAAGACCCGTCACATAATGCTCAATATCAACAAGGTTTGAACTTTCAAAATCAAGATCCTAACACAATGAAATATCAACATGGTCCTTCCTATACACAAATTCCTCAACAACAAAATCTTGTTCCACAATAAAAAAATATGAATCCTCAATATTAACAGAATCTTGTTCCTCAAAAATAGAATCATGTTCCAATACAACAAAATTATGGTCCTCAACATCAAAATGTTAATCCTCAATATACATACGTCAATCCATAAGATCCAAATTGTACTCCATAATATCAATACAATGCTCCTCAAGGACCGAGTATTTCGTCACATACACATAACGTCCTTCAAGGTTCAATGCATAATCCAAACCCATCTTACAAATCATCATTCTTTGGATAGCCAAACTATAACCCACATAATCCTCCACAAGACACACAAGGAAATGAGTTAGCATTAAAAATTTAGAACGTTAATCAAAAGATACATGATATACAACTTGGGAAAACCAAGAAAAGCTATGCATTGGAAAACATTTGTCCCTATCCTTATGATCAAAGTAAACCCATGATTCCCTTCCCTAAGAACTTTGAAATTCCCAAATTTGATAAGTACAAATGAAGAGGAGACCCCATTGAACATATACAAAAATTTTCCATAGCATGTGTGGACATATATAGGAATGACTAGATTACCTAATGAGGCTATTTATAAGGAGCCTTGGTGGACAAGCCATAGAATGGTTTTCTCATTTACCTCTTGGACTTAAAAAATTCAACAAACTATCAAAAAAATTCATCAATCACTTCTTGTACAATATTGAACAAGATATCACCATACTTGACTTGTATAAAATCAAACATAACCAAGGAGAGTCTTTCACTTTAGTGTAAATTTCCTGTCCCAAAAATAACTTGTAGACATATTCATGGGAAATCTAAACACTGAATTAAGCTTCCAATTAACCATGCTATGTCCGAACACAATTGATGATATAATTGGAAATGACATAACCATTGAAAGAGATCTTATTGAAAAAGGAGCTATAAAACTATACAATAATCGAGACCAACCTTCTAATTCAAACAATAAACCTTGCTTGTGGGTGAAGAACAAAAACATCACTAATGATGGAGTAGTGGATACATTTTTTTTACAAACCAAACAACCTCCACCTAATAATCCTCAAACCCATGTTAAAAGAAACCAATAAAATAATCCTCCAATAAATCAAATAAACAATCAAAATTAAAATACTCTAAGAGGACCACCAAGACCTAAGAACAATACTTTCAATAAAACTAGATGGAAATACACTCCTTTGGGAGAACTAGTTGAAGTGGTCTTACAAAAATTGCTACAATCAAACCTTATAAAACTACGCTAACAAATAAATTATGAGGAACCATAATTCAAACCCCCTTGGTACAATGGGAATTACCATTGTGAATTTCATAGAACCAAGGGACATACAATAAATAACTACATGAAACTAAATAACTTCATACAAGATCTAATTGATAAGGGAGAGGTTGAAATTGGACACCATCCTAGAACTTCCAATAACAAGGACTTGGGAATCTACAAGGATCCAATCCCCAATGATAATAAAGGAAATAACCAAGGTACCTATGATAATATAGTGGGTGCTACATTTGAAGCCAATCACCATAGCATAGTTGTGACTATAGTTGGTAAAAATATTGAGTGTAACGTAACTACATGACGAGGGAATATTACAATCCAGGGAGCCACACTGCAATCCAAAGCTTTTCCTAAACCTCTGCAAGCTGGCTAACCTTATTGATCATCTTAGAAAGACACCAACATAATTTTCCATCCTTGAACTTCTCAAGATATCCCCAACTCATAAAGAATTTTTAGATAAAGCCCTCCTAGACTCACCTGTGCCTAATGACATAAGCACTAACCAGTTTCAATCCATGGTTGGACACATTTATTCTACTCACCACCTCAGATTTTATGAAAGGGATCTTCCATTACATGCCTATCATAACCAAGATTTATACCTTGAAGTTTCATCCATAAGTACAAAATAAAGAGAGTATTGATAGATGGTGGTGTAGGAATAAACATTTGTACCTCAAAACTGGTAAAACAACTAGGATATTCTGATGATATTAAAGAATATCAAAGGAGTATTACAATCAAAGCTTATGATGACAACAAGAGAGACTTTGAAGGTACTATCCAAATTCTCATGCAAGCGGCACCGATGATAGCTGAAACAACTTGTCAAGTACTGGATCTTGAACTACCCTATAACCTTCTTTTAGGATGCCCTTAGATTCATGTAATGCAATCCATCCCCTCAACGTATCATTAATGCTTGAAGTTCCCCTACCATGATAAGAAGGTCATTATCTATGCCGATCTAGAACCCTTTCATTATTGTAAGAACTTAGAAGAGAAATACACAAAGATCTTCCAAGTGCCTAGCAATGATATCTCCTTTTGTTCATTTGACTATGTTGATCTTGCATCTCTAGCCTCATCATACTCTACTCCATCATCATCAACAAATCCACCTAAATCTAATCTCAAGATCCAAGTACTAGATAATGGTTGTGGGGATTATCACCTAAAATAATCCCTTTGTATGGGAAAAATTTTGTTACCACCAAGATCTTATAGAAAGCTGCACATACCACAACTATTAATTTCAAGCCCATGGTCTTCTCTAAGTGGGGAGATTTGAGCAAAGAATTCAAAGAAGAAGATGTTTCTACCTAGCTGTATAAGGAAGAACAAAAGCATGAGCTAGAACCTATCCCCTTTGATCACAAAAATAAGGGTTTTCAACTTGTTAAGAGCATGGGATTCATAGGAAAAGGTGGCCTTGGCATACATGGGAAAGGTATGAGAGAGTCTCTTATCCTAGAGAAATGTAAGAATCAAGTACTAGGATATGGTTCGTTAGATAAAGCAACCTCTAGCACTAAAAGTACTGTTTGTGAGGAAGTTTCTTCCTCTCTTGTGGCTAAGACATCTAATGATGATGATTCCATCGAGGAAATATCTATGTATATCACTGACCTATTCAAGAATTCCTTTATCAATACCATCACTACCCTATCCTTTGACCAACCATCTAAGAAACATGAACTTCAACTCATTTACCCTCATCTGATTGACTGAGACCAATAATGAGCATTGATTCTAGACATATTCCAAAATAATAAAGATGTTGCTGAGTTTATGGGACTAAGAGATGGTGTACCACTTGGGGATCATAAGGTAGGATTTGAAATTCAACTTGGTGAAAACACATAATTTGAAGGAGAGATTGGGTCCTTCATTTGCAAAAGTGAAAATCTAAAAATAAAAAAGAGATCCTTTAGTGAAAATTGTAATACAACATTATCAAATTGAGAAAAAACATAAATAAAGGATGTATCTGAGGTTGAAAACCTCTTTGAGGCACCCAAAGATGGAGGATTAAATCTCCCCAATTTTTTTCAAAATTAAGAGAGATCAATTGTATTGGTAGAAGACTTTGAGCAGATAAATGTGGGAATATTAGATGTACCTAGAATCATTTTTTATGTAGCTTCTTTGGACCTTGATGAGAAAAATAACTTCAGAAATTTTTTGGGCAACCATATGATTAAATTTGCTTGGTCCTACATGGATATGCTTTGATTAGACCCAACCTTGGTGTTTCATCACTTGATAGTCTTTCCTAGAGAAAAATTGGTATACCAAAAGCTTTGTAAATCACATTCATAAATAACACTTCTAGTTAAGGTTGAGATCAAAAACCTTCTAGATGTCATTTTCATCAGACTGATTGATTATCCTGAGTGGGTGTCCAATCTTGTACATGTCTCTAAGACCACTGGCGTATAAGTATTTTCACTAATTTTAGAGATCTCAACAAGGAATGTCCAAAATATGACTTTCCTTTATCAAACATTGACATCATAGTGGATTTGACAATGGGTCATAAAATTCTTTGTCATGGATGGATTTTTGAGATATAACCGAATCAAGATAGCACCTAAAGACCAACATAATATTACATTCACTTGTTCCTAGGGAAAATATTGTTGGAATGTAATGCCGTTTGTGCTTAAGAATGCAAGAGCCACCTATCAAAGAGTGATGATCACCATATTTCATGATATGTTCCACATCACCATGGAAGACTATGTAGATGATCTTCTAGAAAAATCCATAACAATACAAGGTCACTTGGATATCCTGGCACACATATTTTTCAAGTTAGAAGAGTATAGTCTATGCCTTAATCCGAAGAAGTATATTTTCAATGTCAAATCAAGAAAGCTCTTGGGATACATTGTATCCCATAGAGGTATAGAAGTATATCTAGCTAAGGTTAAGATCATCATGGAAATGGCTCCCTCGAGGAATTTGAAACAACTGTGGAGCCTTTGAGGTAAACTATAGTCCATTTGAAGATTTATAGCTTAGTTAGCTGATAAATGTCATCCTTTCACACATCTACTCCATAAGGATGTTTCCTTTAAGTGGGAAGAGAAGTTTCAATAAGCATTCCAATAGATTAATGGCTATTTGACATCACCTCTTGTATTGATACCTCCTCTAATTGAAAAACCATTGATCCTTTATATATCAACATTATTAGCAGCCCTAGGCACCTTGTTAGCACATCATGACAAGAAAAATAAAGAAAGAGTAGTGTAATATATCATCCGTACACTCATGGGCTATAAAATGAACTATGCACATGTAGAGTGAGATTTTTTAGCCGTCGTCAGCCCTTTAAAACATCAAAAACATCAAGATAATCCTAAAAAATAAAAATAAAACATCCAAATCATTTGTTGAAAATCCAAAATCATTCATAAAAGGTCAAAAATATCAAAAAAATTATTAGCCATCTATGTATGAGGTTATATCTTAGTCCAATAATCAAACTATGTAGCCTCTTCATGTGTCACATAGGAAAGAGCATCATCAATGAGCCTCTGAGGCATTAGGTCAGTCCCCTTAGGTCCCCTTGTCTAGGTTTAAATATCTTCAAAATACAAAAAAATACAAAATATATTCAAAACAACAAATATAGCCTCAAACAATCTCAAAAGCACAAAAAACATTCAAAAAATCTCAAAAACCCTATTCTCATAATTGCCTATCGGTAATAAACTATCCATATATAATAAATCTTATCATTGTAGACACTTAAAATTATCCTGACTCATATTGCACATTCGAATTTGATTACTAACACCATTTTGTCTTGAATCACCTCTTTTCGATCGTTTAATTAAATAATATTCATTATTTAATTAGGTTAATTAGTTTCTCCTATTAATCAAATGATTAATATTATTTTGCTAATTCATCCCCTTACACACTAATTTTCATCTTCTTTAATTAGGTTTAATGCGAATTATTGAATTAAATTTCTTATGTCTTCTCATTTAATTAAATAATATTTATTATTTAACTAAATATCATTAAAACCCCTTTCATTAAATAAATTAATTATCTAATGAGAATCATAATTTCCCTCCATCTTGCACAATTAAGTAATTTCTTAAATTACTTAACTAGCTAATTTCCCTCACCCTCCCACTTGCAAGGGAATATTCCTCCATTTGAACTCCTCCAAAATAAAATATTATTATAACAAACTTCCTAACAACTTCTTAAATTTTAGGAAGTGTTCTTCTTTGAATCAATGAGAGAGATTGATTAAATCCTTGATCCTTGTCAAATTGCATTCTCATCCATTGATGAGAATCCTTGATCCATGCCTTCACCTCTCATTGCTTCTCATCCATTGATTAATCAAATCAATCCTGACCATTGATTCACCATTTTCTCCTATAAATACTCCTAATTTATATGATAAAAGGATCCACTTCCATTTTAGCAAAGTTATGTTGCACATTTGCATACTCACTTTCATCCATCTTTAGCATTTAACATCATTTTAGCTTTAGTTTTCATCAATTTTAGCTTATTTTCATCAATGCCACCCGTCTTTGAGCTTGTTTCATCAAATGGATTGGGAAAGGGCTGGAATTCCACATTAATGCAACACCAATGCCCCAATGGGATGAGGTTTGAGACATTAGGATAGATTCCATTATGAATTTTGGTTTGTTTCATGTTTTAATGGCTTCTTCGTTCTATGTTTTCAAGTATTTCATCGGGAGTATAGCTTAACTAGTTAGATATTGCTTAAAATATATTGGATCAAGAATGTTTAGCTTAGGTTATGCTTATTCTCACATTTTGGTGCTAGAAGGAGGGAAAAAATAACCAAATTTGACAAATTTTACTTGTGTTTCTCGTGATTTGTAGGTTACAAGCAGGCGACACTATTGCAATTTACTAAAGTGAAACTTTTTATATACAACAATGATTTTTCTATACAAAAGTGATATTTATTTACAATAGTGCTATTGCTTTATTGTGACACTTTTTCTTTTTTCTGACATAGGTGCACTATTAATATTGTGACGCTATTGATCATTCTGGTTTTTCACAGGTTCAACAAAGAGGTGCTATTGAAATTCACCGGAGCGATGCTTTTGAAAAATGGCCACACTATTGAACTATGACACTATTGCTATTTGATAGAGAAATTTTTTTGTTGTACATCGATGCTATTGCAAGGTAAAATAGAGTTAATATTTTCATGTCTACTTTGAATATCCAATTTAATCCTCTCTAATCATTTAATGACTACTGGTATTTTTCTATAAGGTTATCTATATTGCAAGTTTGGAGAGGAGAAAAATATTGAAGTAAAGGAGCAAAGTATCATTTAATCTTTATTGTAAAAGTTTTTTATAAACACTTAGGAGATGATATAACCCATCATATGCTACTTTATTTTCATGCTTTAGGACAACTAGCTTACAATTGGGTTTGAAATTTACAATGCTATGATATTTTAAAGTTAGCTAAAAATGAACCCAAACATCCTCACCATTGCAATGTTGGTTTAAAATTGAACAACACAAATTCATACTTTAGTTTGGTACTATTAAAATGAAGTCATCATTTCCTTTTGAGGATTTTAAAAGATTGAGTGTATTTTGTGCTTGCTGTGCTTGTGTTAACTTTTAGTGCGTATCCACTCCCCTTATGCTTCGTGCAATCTTGGGTGAAGAGAAACACTAAGTTTATAAAAAAATTTGAGTCACCCCAAGGACTTGCTACATATCCTCTCCCCTTGTGTTTCATGCAATCTTGGGTGAAGAGAAATATCATTTTATTGTATTTATTAGACAAGGTCTTTCTAATGAAATACATCCTACAATGAAGAACTCATATAAGCAACCCTGAAAGCACATTTATCGACACGCTATATAAATGTGGAATCAAAATAAAGTGGCTTATATTAGGGGCATGGTAACATGACCCTCGTATGAACATATGAGCTGGGAAAGAACAACTAAAGCTTTAAGTAGCTTACGTATGGTTTATACCCCTTGTGTTCACAATGTCACTTAAAACCTTGTCTAGAGGCCAACCAAGTTTTCTGAAATGTTCTTTGAGGTAGTGCATCAGAATAGCACCATTCCAAGAAGTTACTTACCACATCCGATCTATAGTTGAGTCATAAAGCTTAAGAGTTAATTCTCTTTTAAAAAGATAGGTGTGTCAAGATGGTACATTTCCTTGACATGGCCTATTTGACCCCTCTATAGATTCATATTACATAATTCCTTCGAGGGTGAGGTAAGCCTACTAAGAAGTGACGTACCTATATTCCTCTATTTTGTAAAGTGACTAATTTTTTTGAGCCGAACTAGTAGGTCTTGTGGAAGAATACTTGAAAAATATCTCCCATACCCATTGAGTTAATAAATAAATTGCTTGGTTTCAAAACAATTCAAAAAAACATCACCATGTTCTTTAAATTTCAAACCCTTTGGTTAGTGTGAATACCTTTGAAAAGCTCTGTATTCTTGCACATCTTGGATATCTTATTTTTTCAAAAAAATATCTTTGAGGCTTTATAATATTTGGGCTATTATCTCAATTCACACTATTCCAAATTTAACTTAGGGACCTATGGCTTAGCTCTTTGTTTTCCACAATGTCAATCTTTTGTGGGAAACATTTTTCCTTGTCATAGACATTCTAGTTTGAACTTAATCAAGAAATTTTATTATGGTAATAAAGCAATTCCATTAATCAAATCTTAACTCAATTGGACCCACAAAACATGTACATATTGGTTTCATTTTCAAATTCCTAGACTTCCAAAGCAACAAAGAGAAAATATGGAAATACATACCAAAAAATTGTATCAAAATTCTACCATCCAAACACTGAGTTCATAGGTTCATCACTCTAAGGGTAAATATTCTTTTTCACTACCTTGATCTTGTAAACAAAGTCCCTCTTAAGTTCAAAACATTAGAATCAATCCTCCCATCCATCTCAAAACATTTGACATCTCACCTCAAAAATAACTTTGAAACTTTGGACATATCAACATTCTAGACTTAGGTTATCATCAAATCAATCCCCTAGTTTAACTATATGTGTGTAAATGAATCCTTTTTCATACATTTAGCTAAACTATCCATCATAATTTTGAATAAGTCTATCCTAAAGGTCACAAGTCTGCCTTTAGGATCCACAAGTTCATTAGAATCTTTATCCAAAACATCAAACATCAAACCTTTAGTCTAAAGTGTTGTCTAAATTTTAGAAGTTCATCATCCATATCACTCACCCCTTTCATAATTCACTCACATAATTGGTCCAAAACACCTTAGAGGGTCACTTTTACCACAATTTGAATCAACTAGAAATTCCAACAATACAAATCCCAACACACTTCTCCGATAGTTGATCCACAATTTATGGTAACAACAAGATCACAATATAAGAAAAAATGGAACAAAATAAAATTTCATGCACCATGAGTGATCCCAACCCACAAGATTTGATCCTAGGAGCTGCTCAACCCCATCAAAACAACCACCACAAACTTCACTATAAATGGGGTATGTGTTAGAGTAGATGTATTTACTCCCACAACTCCATGAATGACATGCAATGATAAACCTATCCCTTTATGAAGAAACAAGCAAGATATTGTTGCTATACAACTCAAATATGATGAAAAGACCAATTTTCATTATGTGAACAACTGCCACATTGAATATGCTACCATAGAGAATTAATTACAATTACAATGAATCAATCCTTATGAAAATGATGAAATCTAACCCTAGATTAGGGTTATATTAGAACATGACAAGTGTCCTCATAGGAATGAATGAGACAAAATGTTATAATATTAGAAGCTTTAACCATGCAAAAAGAAACTAATTAATAAAAGCAAATAATGAAATAAAATCACTCCTAATTTTAGCTTAAGTGTAATAAAGCATAAAGTAACCCAATTAATTAATGATTAATTAATTAATTAGATGATGAATTTATTACTCTAATACCCCCCTTAAGATGAACTAGGGAGAAAATAAAATATCATAAAGAAATACATGAATGGGTCTCGCCCTAACGGCCGATGTGACACCCTTGTACAACAAGCTAATCTCTCGTAAAAGAGGAGAAAGGGATAAAACCTCATGGGAATAAAACTCCCTTCCAAAAAGAGAAAATAAAAGAATGTAATGAACTAATAGAAGAAGGATAGAAGGTGAATTACATGATACCCCCAAAATACAACTTCTATCACATAAGTACATATGCAATGGTCTCCATAGGAGAGATAGAAAGAGACTAGAAGGCCCCCCCACAATGAAGAAACTCCTATCACAATGGTGGATGCCTGATGTAGAATCCAAAAAGAGATCCTAAAGCAGAAAATAACATTCCTCCCCTTGGGAAGAAATGGATCCAAAGGATGATGTCGAAGAAACCCTATGAAGAGTGGTTGACCAATATGTCTCAAGATGTGTGCCATGATAGGATGTTGAAGAATCTTTGTGTCTAAATTGAAACAAATGATGCCAAATCCAAACTGATGTGAAGACTCCTAAAATACAACCTCTGAATGCACTGATAATGGCGAGCGTACAGTGATGATCTAACTATCAAGATAGAGGAGATGTATTCCCTCAATATAATCCTCAAGATTTGCAGTGTGAGTCTCAACAAACGTGATGTGTTTGCAAGATAAGAATCTCATGATGTAGTAGAAAATGAATGACGAAGATGGTCATGATGCTGAACTAAATCCATAGGGGCCAATGTGGTGATATTGATGCCATTAGGAACAACGAATGATGCATGTGTAATCTCATTCTGAAGAGTAGGAACTAGGAGACAAGCCTCTGATCCATCGAAACATGCAAGACCTGCTAGATACTCTAGGTCCTCTAATGTAGCATCATCAATGGGTGTACAATCTATAGTATCCATGGGTAAGAGACAATCTGAAGTAGGATCCTTTGGGTATGGAGAGAGATTGGTATCTCTATGGATCTCCCAAAGATGAGACCAAAATGTGTGGGGATAATCAGTGTCCGATACAACACACATAGTGTCAAAATCGACACTAGAACATATAAGTCCTACTAAATGATCTCTAATGATATCCCAAGGTATTTTTCTCCTTGGTGTGTTTGGTTCAGGTATGAGGTCATATAAATGAGGCAAAATATTAAGCCACCTACAATGTGTAAGTATGACCTTTGCCCATGACTCATAATTATCCCGTTCCAGGATTACAACTGAAGGGTGAGTAGAAAAACCCATGATTACTCTTCAAATTAACAAATATGAGAAAACTAACTTTACTGCATGAAAATCATGTGAAGTATAGCCAAATGACACAAACAAAGCATTCCCAAGTGCCAAAATGTCCAAGTAATTAATAAAATTGTGAAAACACCAAAATATGAATAAAATGTACATAGGGAAAAATTTGGGAAAATAAGTCCAATCATTGTGTATAGCACTAAACCAACTTTTCGATTTCACAAGAATCGTGAAAAACCGATACTTGAGTCAAAAGATATGCCTCTAAAAGTGAAAAATGATGATTTGACTTCAAGGGCTGATAACTCGGTCAAAACAAAAAAATCAAGAAAAAATACCTACACTACTGGATCAAGCTCGGAACTATATTTTCGATGATATCTTGTTTGTGAAAAATAGACTCCGTATGCTCAAGATATGACCATTTTACTAAAAGTTCTCATTTAGACTTTAAACCAAATATTTTATTAATTTAAAGATTAAAAAAAATTAATAAAATATTTAGTTGTACCTTCATGGCATGAAAAATGAGGTAGCACGCAAATTGAGAGGGCACAAAAATTGAGGTAGCTCAAAAATGATATAGACACCAAAAAATATAGCACAAAAATTGAGGCATCTATATGGATCCATACAACTATACGGATTTTTTTGGCAGCTTTTTTGAAATTCCCCAAAAAACACTAAAAAATCAATTTTCACCAAACCCTATCATATTTTATATTAAAATAGGGGTTTTTGGGCCTTCTGAGTAGAACCATGAGGTCCATTTTGCACCAGCCTGCACCATTTGAAATATCAATGTCAACAATTCTCAAAAAATGATGGAAAACCTTATGATCTGGAAAAAAACTATCGTAGCTTCAAACCCTCACATATCTAACAAATGGAGGATTTTTTTGACAAAATGAAAGGAAAACCTAATTGTTCCAGCAGCTCTGATCTCAATGATAATGTCAAATTTACTCCAAGATCATGAATATTAATGCATGAGTTGATTTCTTCAAAAAAAAGTGGGCAAGACGACTATAGATTTGGTGCTCTAATACCATGTTAGAGTAAATGCATGTACTCCCATAGATCCATGAATCACCTACAATGGTAAACCTATCACACTATGTAGAAGCAAGCAAGATATTATTTCTATACAACTCATATTTAATGAAAAGACCAATTTTCATTATGTGAACAATTGCCACATTGAATATGTTGGTGTAGAGAATTAATTACAATTAAAATGAATCAATCCTTATAAAAAGGATGAAAGCTAACCCTAGGTTCGGGTTAGATTAGAAAATTCCAAGTGTCCTCATAGGAATTAATGAGACATGTTCTAATATTAGAAGCTTTAATCATGCAAAAAACAACTAATTAATAAAAGAATAATGAAATAAAAGCACTCCTAAGTTTAGCTTAAGTGTAACAAAGCATAAAGTGACCCAATTAATTAATGATTGATTAATAAATTAGGCGATGACTTTATTACTCTAATAGTATGAAGTAGAAGATGTTACAAACAACCCACATGAGCTCACCATAGAGGAACTCCTTTAATATCAACAAGATCCTAAAACAAGCCATATCATCAATGCTTTGATGAAGTTGAAACCCACACAATACATGCTAGCTTTAGCAAAGGAAGAAGGTAAACTCCCTTCAAAATTTGATTTGGACACAATTAGAGAACAACCCTTGGGAAATGTGGCTTCTATTACTCAAGCTTCTATCATAAAACTCTTGGTACAAGGTGTGACTCAATCTATCATTCAACCAAATTCATCACATGCACCAAGTCAACCATTAATTTCTAGTCTTACAACTCGACTAGGAACCAAACTTAGTATCACTCCTAATTTAGGAGGCAACACAATTTTTGGTATTCAAGACACAAACCTTCACCAAAACATAAATTGGACACCAACATTTAGTGCTCAACCATATTCTTCCACCACCACAAGTACCCAAAGTGTGCCTAATGTTACACAAAGTCATGTGAGACAAGTACCCAAAGTGGCACAACAAGTACAAGTGAACACCATCATCCAAGGTCAAACATTAACACAAAAAGGTCAAACTCCAAACCCCCCAATTGACACATCAAAACAATTTGTTGCACAAGCCACTCAAACCAACCCACAAAACACAACAAACCCATTTATCGTGAATTGCATAAATCAAGGAAACCCATTGGTCATAAATCCCATCGACCAAGGTAACACCTTAGCCCCAAATCAAACACAACAAGGGAACCCTAAACATCAAAAAAATCAAGGGGACCCTTCCAATCAATTTATCCAAAGCCAAAGCATCAAGGATAAATTTAAGAAATGCCCCCCTCGGCGAAGGTGTAAAATCCTGGCGAATCTTTCCTTTTATTTGAAAAAAAATATTAATTTTCTTGGTGAATCTTATGCACAGTATTAAAAAATTTGTAAAATCCTGGTGAATCTTAATGAATAATTGGTAAAAATAATAATCATAGTGGCGAATCCTAGTGAATCTCGGTGTGCTCCTATCATGATACAGGCAGGGTCGAGGGGCAGATCTTCCCCCATTCCTAGCAAAATTCAATACCATCGGCCTAACAATGCTTCATCAGTGGAACCCCCATCACAATCTAGCGTCGGGGAAACATTATCTGGCATCCCACCAATAGAACAAAGGACGGTTGTAGGTTGATTCTGGGCCCTAATACACATGTGCCTTTTAAAAGGCTTGTTGAGGCACGAAATTTGTTTTGGGCCACACAATTAGATTTAATCATGTGGCCCAAAATAAATTTCGGGCCTCAACAAGCCTTTTAAAAGGCACATGTGTATTAGGGCCTGAAATCAACCTGCAACCATTTGATTAAAAAACTAATCTATGGCAATAGATAAAAGAAAATATTCCTAAAATTAAATAGTATTTTATTATTAGTGGCGATATTGCCCCAAAATTAATCGGAGGAATATAATATTACTGGCGAATATAATTAAATTTTTTAGTTACTGTATAAACTACTGGCGAATCAGTTTTGATGACACATTGTTTACATGGTGAATTCATCCAAACAAAATTATTTTTTCGTAGAACCCTGGTGATTTAGTCTTCATTTTAGCTTGTACTATTAGCCATTTTTGGAGCTTTTGATTTCTATTATTAGCCAATTGGCGAATATTCACCACTAAAGTTTTCCCTGCAAAGCATGCCACTAATATCGCAACACCAAGTGGCACCATCTCAACCTTTGGTCCCCCAAGTAATGCAAAATCAAATGGGACCCCGAACCTACATTCGTCCACCTCAATTTAAAATTTTACAAGGAATGATAATGAAAAAAAAACCTCAAAATCTCATCACACAACAACCACCCCACAATAAACTCAACCCACAAATCAATCACACCATGGTCCCTCAAAATCCACACCATGTTCTACAAAATCAAAATATTTTAAGCCAATACAGTATAAAATTGCAAGCACAAAAAACATTGCAATAACAACAAGCTCAAGCTCAAGCTTTGCAACAAAAACAAGCCCAACAACAAGCTCAACAAAAATAATTGCTTGCACAACAACAAAACGCCCAACAAAAAGTGTTACTTGCACAACAACAAGGCTGCACTACAACCCACAACAATTGTACGTAAGCACACAAAAAAATGTCTTGAACCCAAATTTTCAAGGAGCATACACACCTCCACCACTATCACCATCACCTATACTATATCAAAATCCTCCATACATACCATATAACACACCCCCTTACCAAAATTCAACCTACAACTCATCCATCATCCCGCAATATAACACATATGCTTCCCCACCAAATTTGCAAGATAATTTGTCATTGCAAGTTAAGGTGCTCATGCAGCAAGTCCAAGATATAAAAATGGGGAAAACAAAGAAACCGCATGTGCAACAAGACTTGTGTCCATACCCCTTTTATAGAAACATCATGATGATACCTTTCCAACTTGGATTTGAAGTCTCAAAATTTGACAAATATAGGGGATGGGGAAACCCGAAGGATCACATCAAAGAGTTCTACATAACATGTATGGAAGTTGCTTATAATTATTCCTATTTGATGTGCCTTTTCCCACGTAGTTTGGGAGGCCATATGATAGATTGATTCTCACATTTACCTCCATAAATTCAAACCTTCCAAGACATAATTGATTAGTTTGTGGACCATTTTTCCTACAAACTAGACATGGATGTGAGCTTGGAAGATCTATACACCCTCAAATAGAATACGGGTGAATTCTTCACAAATTTCTTACAATCTTGGAGGAAGAGAGATAGCAAGAGAAAATGGACTATTCTCAAAGAGCAACAAATAATGATCATCATTGTCAATGTGGACACATATATGTCCTTTTGATTGAAAATGTAATGTTTCACATCATACAAAGAGCTTATCCCTAGGGCCCTTAACATTGAAAGAGCCCTTGTTGCACAAGGAAACACACACACATACAAGGAAAACCACCCATCTACTAGTTCCAATGAAAAACCTTGATTTTGGGCTAAGAACAAGAATGTAACTAATGATGGCGTCGTTATGCAAAATTGGTCTTAAGTGATCCTAGACAAGAAAACACCCAACCCATGAACATGCAACAACCATACACACAAATTCTAAAAAATCAATTGAAAATTAATGTTGCAAACAATCAAAGAGGACCACAAAGAACAAACAATGCTCCTAAACAACAATTCACTCCCTTAGGGGAATAAATGGAATATATGTTGAAGAAGTTGATATAGTCTAATCTTATCACACTCCCATATTTCATAAACTATCAAGAGCCGCAAGTCAAACCTCCTAGCTATATAGAAGATCATTTTTGTGAATTTCACCGATACAAAGATCATAAAAAATAAAATTATTTTAGACTCAAGCATCTAATACAAGATCTTATTGAACAAGGAGACATTGACGTTGATAAAAAAACTAGGAATGAGAATGTGAAAATTTTATAAAACTCCTATGCTTGATCATACAAAAGTGAAATATTTAGGAAAGGCGTCAAGCTCAAATAATGTAAACCATATTTATGATACAATAATGGAACACATTTATGTTATTCATTCATCACAACATGGGGAATTAGACACGTATCAAGATACTATTTTAACACAAATTCCAAACTAATCAATATTCTCTAGCAATATTTCATATCGTAATGGCATCAAGTATGTATCAGATTATGATATCTCTCCCACATATGAATTCATGACTGGGCATATTGAAAAAGTTCCAAAGAAGCAAGAAAAATCCCTTGTTGTCCCCATACCTATAAAATTTTGCGAAGAGTCTTTTACCAATGATGTATCATCCACCCAAGGATCATGTCAAGAGGAGGCTCTTGAGGATAATAAAAGTTACCTTGAATCAAGTTAGGATCAAGGTCCCCTATATCAACAACATTGTCATGATTTGTATGATACCTTCCAACCCATAAGTGATAGTTTCTCTACCCTAAGTTAAGATGAAGATCCCACTTTTCCAAGATTTTATCAAGAGCTGATGGAAATCTTCCAAACCATTTAAAACTCCAAAGATATCCTTGATTTCACCCATGAGATGTTTCTTTTTGATGGACATATCGATGTTCTTCATCCAAAACAACAGTCTTCCACTTTGATATTCCCACACAAGAGAAATAAATAGTCATTATTATTGATTCTTACAGTGATTGTGCATCATCAAAATCTTTTGAAGTGGTATCAATAGATAAAGATGTCATAGAATTAGAGAAAAAAATTCCTATTCCTGAACAATAGGAACCCATAGAAATATCATGTGTTCATGACAAGTCATATTTAGTGGCTATGGATTAGAGGATACATTATCAGGGCAAAGGATTAGGTATTGTTAATACCTTCACAA
Source organism: Sequoiadendron giganteum (assembly GCA_007115665.2). Lineage (NCBI taxonomy): Eukaryota > Viridiplantae > Streptophyta > Pinopsida > Cupressales > Cupressaceae > Sequoiadendron > Sequoiadendron giganteum. The sequence continues at coordinate 469,925,496 of CM021101.1, read as the reverse complement.
TGCTAGGGGAAATTTTGTCTAATGCAACCATCAACATAGGGGGCATGAAGGATCCTTATGATGAAAATATTTTCAACACTACAACTAGTCGTATCATGAATCATCATCCACTCATCATCCCATACACAAATTTGGACCAATGTAAAAACAAAGATCCCTATCAAAGAAAGGATAAGATCATCAAATAAAATGAAGTAGTAAATAAAAAAGGACAAAGTAAATACAAATGGATACCAAAGAATACAAAAGAAAATCATCCCAATCATAATCCATTAGTCAAAGAAACTATGGGGAAAAATAAAAAAGGGAAACATATCCATCAAATATATCCTTAAATGAAAAAGTAGGCTTTCCAAGTGATGAACAAAGTATATCAAGTGGATGGTCCTCATTTCATGAAAACTACCATATCTACTCATCATTTCCCATCTTCCCAAGTTTGGAGAGTCAAAGGTTCAAAACCATTGACCAATCCATCTCATATTCCTTCATGCATAACACTGTACACTCCATTCATGATATCCAATTCTTGTGTTAACCGTGTGTTGGCAACTACTCTTCATCATAAGAATTCCAAAGGCACTATATCACGATGTGCACACATAAAAAAGGTCAATTCTGGTACCAACAAGGCAGATCAAAGTTCTCAAAATTTTGATTCAAGTGCTTGTATCTTAGAAAGCAACTTATTCAAGTAGGATATCGTTGGAACGTTATGCTAGTGGCCTCTACATTAGTACCGACGGGTGGTTCAACATGAGGGTAAAATTTTCAAAAAATAAAAAAAATAAAAAAATCAAGAAAATAGTAAAAATAAAAAAATCATCCTTTAGTGAAAACCACTTTGGCAGTGCTTTGGGAAAATACTATGATGAAAAAATAGAAAATAGGCATCATGAGTAGAATCGAGAATCTATATGATTCTATTTAGATGGGAGTATCTCATCCTTGTCATGATAAATCCAATGTTCCCTCCATGCATCCAATCCAACTTTTTCCAAATATTCCAATTTATCCTGATCTTGACAATGGTTCGACATATACTTGAACTCTACTCATGGAAAGCTCTTGATAGGATATTTACCATTTTGTCTCATGAAGTCCTATAGCCCATATCTAGTATAGTAAAACTCTATTGAATTCTTCACATATACATTACCTATCTTGGTTTGTCTATTGAACTATGAAACATTGCTAGACACTAGAGGCAGGTTATTGTACTCTTGTTTTCAAATAACTCTTGATCCATGTCTGGTATCTCATAACGTGTCATCAAAATCATGATCTAATGTATAATTTTGTTCTCAAAATCTCTTGAAAAATCCTAGAGCATTTGCAAAATCATCAAAAATCCAAAAACATTCGTAAAATCATCAAAATCCAAAAACATTTGAAAATAATAAAAATCCAAAAACATTTGCAAAATCATAAAAATAAAAAAATAGTCGTAAAATCAAAAAATCCAAAACATCAAAATCTTGTATATTCAAAATCCAAAACATCCAAAACACATAAAATCCCTAAATAGGTAAAAAAATCAAAAATATCAAAAACATGGTTGTTGAACCACATTGTCTTTGAGCTTAAATGTAGGCAAGGCCATCACCGATGAGCCCACGATACACTTTAGGTTAGGAGTCCTTTGTAATAAACTAACAATCCATCAATGTTCATATCTCATCAATAAACAGTTACTAGTCATAGTTAGCCTAACTACCTGGTCTCTACGTGTATAACGTAGGCAAGGATAATCTTTGATGAGCCCCTGAGGCTCTAGGTTAGTCCCTCTTAGGTCTTGGTCAAAACTTGGAAAACATAAAAATATTTGAAATTTTGAAAAACCCTAAACATCCTTAAATAATTGAAAAATTGAGACATTCAACTATACCCCCAAAGACCAAAAGTAGGCTCAAAACATTGCAAAATATTGAAATATTCCAAAAATTCCAAAACCACCCATCCCATTTCACTTTCACTCACAATAAACCTCCATTCATAATAAATCAATCGCCATCTTCAACCTTTGGTAAAAAAGTGGAAACAAGTGTGGGAAATTCGTAAAGTGTGAACCTAATAGTTAAAAAACTAAATATAGATTGTGAGTAAACAAGTTAGTAATGTTTGTATCAATGGCCTATCAAAAAATTAGTCTTAGTCAAAACATCTAATAAACATGTCCTAGGATAAATCCTTCCTACAATGGACATCATTTTCAGAAACCATCCTAGCTATTTTACTTTGGCAAGAGATATAAATAACATTGATTGTTTGTTATGATATTTTCTTCTAGTTTATCTTGTTGACCCATTCTGAGGATCTCTCAATGATGTCTATCAAAATTATTTAGAAATAAAGGAATGGGGCATCGACCATTATCTTCTTTTTTTTGTGCTTGTGGGATATTCTTGTAAAATAACATTGGTGAATACTTGCTTTGTTGTGTGTAGGGAGGTCATTTTGAATAGATTATTGACTATTGTGTATGCTTTGGTCCAAAATGTTCTAAACTTCTAAACTACATTCCAATGAGGTTTTTGTATGTCAAGGTGTGAGCAAGGATTATACTATCTATATGTAGATTCAAAGTCCATTGCACTAGATACAATGCCATATTGGTTATCGATACCTTGATGCGTCGTGTCTATGTGTTATATCAAAAATAAGGAATCAAATGATGAAGCATCCCAATCCTTGAAACAAGAAAATCATCAATCTCATCATCATTTCTAATAAAGTATCGAAGACTCATAGATTTTTTGGACTTCTGAATCAATCTCAAAATCAATGGTTAATCCATTCATCTTCTTCTTCTATCTTCTTTTTGCACTAACATGGTATCATGACAGTCAACAAAAATAATAATACATCCATCTTGCATCCACAAACCATCAACATACATGCATCCCACATAATCATAATCATATCATACACATACAATCATCACATGGGAAATACACAAAAATAAATGCATCTATCTCATAGCAATTCATATAGAAAGATACTAAAAAAAGAGAATAAATCATCCATCACAATGCATCTATAACATAATTCATACATTGCATATCATAGATCATAGATCATATCATATCACATGCATAAAAAAAGAAACAAATCCATAACATGTGCATCCATACATGATCGATACAACATCATATGAAATAAAATAACACCATATCATAATCAAATCGAGCCATCTCATATGTATATCTCATCAAATATTTCTATCATGATACAAAATCAGAATCAATGTGTAAAATATCATAAAAAAATGGATATACAAGAGGCTATCAAAATTAGTCGATGAATATATATACATATAACATATCAGGGTTGTGCATAAAAAAAGTGTCTACAAAATGTGAGGCTAGCCTCAACTCTATTTATCCTCATGATGATACTAGTCCTGATGACCACCCGATGACTGTCGACAACTGCTCCCTAAGGACTACCTAACTGAGGGTCCTGCCGAGCCACTCGACACAAATCTGCTCCTTTGAGACTAATTAGGCTATCTCCTCTCTCTTGGGACATCCTGATAGTACAAAGTCTTGTAATAAGAGGCCTCCACAATGACATCTCTATATAGTGGTGCAGGTATGCTACTTTGTCTTGCCTAGGCCTAAAACTGTGCATTGGCCTCTAACTGCACCCAACGCCCTATCTCTTGAGCCAACTATAGATCCACCTGTTATCATTGTTGTCACTCTTGGTCATGCTCTTTGGTGACCCATTAAACCTCTATTTGGGTTACATCTCGCTCCCCTGTCAACTGTTGTATCTACTATAATAAATGGTCCCTCTATGCAGTGAGGGCCTAGATTTGGGCATCTTGTAGATTTGAACCCTATGCCTGATACTGCTGCTGGGGTGGTGGTGATGGTGGTATCAATAGATGTACTAATGAAGGTTGCTGACTATCATGTATCGACACCTGTCCATCATTCCTTGGTTTTTTTCCATTTTGGAGAGGATGTGATGTCCTCTACCCTGACCTATACTAGGTCTTTGTCCCCTCCCCCTGCCTGGCACCTGTACGTCATCTAGATATGTAATTCTAATCGGGGCATGCTACATAAACCATGTACCATAGGCTATTATCATGTTGAAATCATAGGGCCCACCAACATATACCCATAGTTGTGAGATGAGCTGTCAAAAATCATCAATGGCCACCTAAGGTAGAATCTGTGGACCCCAATTAGTCTCTTTGGTCTTCCATGTAAAAACAACTCTATACTCACGAGGGACAACATCCTGAACCTCCCCAAACTATCAGGATACTTGATCAGGAACGTACCTCTCTATCATCTAGTGCTCATGACCCTATATGTATCTAGTATACTAAGCGTAAAATAGATGCTCATGGTCAACGTACCATGGTGATTCCTACAAACATGGTCTCCATTGAAACACTATCATACCATCAATAACCCATCTCCAGTATGGGACACCTATTGGACTTCTATGGTGCAGCGTATTCATGGATCCGTATCAATATACTATGGGCTTGTAGGTATCAATGTTGGCCAAGGTAATGGTCAGTCTAAGCATAGCTATGTGCTCCCAAGCCTAAATGTGAAGCAATATGATCCCAACTACTATAATTTTCCCTCACATATAGATCACTTGATGCATATTGTGGTATAGTGATGCAAGAATAATTGGGCCCCAAGAAAATCAAGTCATTTGACACCATCCACACCTTGGTGAGTCCCAAACTAACGATGAAACCTCAACTCCGCATATGTGGCATGAGAAATCCAAAAATTAGAGCTCTGATAATCAAGGTAAACATGGGTTCCTATCCTCGGTAATCTCGCAAGTCGATTTGGTAACTCTCTACCCAAAGGGTATCCACACCAAGAACATTGTAGTAGGTAGCCATCCCAACATTCATGTCATAAATGACCTGCTCACCATGAATCAACACTCGCAAGATGTGCCAAACATCCTCTAAAGTAGCAGTCACCTCTCTAGTAGGCAGATGAAAAGATGAAGTCTCACTTTGCCACTACTCAATCAGTGCTGACATCATAGGTAGTTGTGTCCCGATCTCTGGCATATGTGCCACGAATCCTAACCCGATCACTTTGAGAAAGAATTTCAACTAGTCAATCAATTGGTGAACGCAAAAAAAAATGCTAGGTCTTCGCTCCCTCAATTGAATCGCAGGAACTTTCTCCTACACAAATGAAGCATACTGCATTAAAATTGCCAAAAAACTTATAAAATTTCAAGTTTCTAACCCTAATTTATAAAAGCACCACTATTTGTAAAAGCACAATGATATTGTGGTCACAAAACTATCAAAAATATCAATAGCGTCACTATTTTCAAAAGCGTGACAACGTTTTAAAAGTGCAATTATACCAAAATAGCAATAGTGACGCTACTTGCAAAAGCGTGGCAAAAACTCAAAAGCATCACTAAACCTAAAAACCTACCATGCCGCCCTCAGCAAAAGCGAGTCGACATTTATAAAGTGACGTTGAACCTAACCTAGCAATAGCGACGCTATTTGCAAAAGTGACGTAACTCCAACAAAAGCATCGCTATATAGTGACACTATTGACTAACCTTTTCAACCTAGCATTAAATGTACTAAAACATGAAAAATGAGGAAATTTTTGATTTGCGTACTGGGGGTCATACATCTGCTGCTCGTTGGTACTCTAGTACCCTATTTGCGAGGTGTTGGGGGAGCTCACAATTGGCCAGAGCATTAGGTTCTCAGAGAAAAATGAACAAAGTTTCACTAAAACAAAGTGTGCAAATGAATAGAAAGTGACCCTTCAACCTCTATTTAAGCCTAAAAGTTAGGGTTTATGCTCTAATTTGAGGGGAAAATGGAATTTTAATCCCTTTTTGTCAATTTTTGAGCTATGGGGCCTATTTTGAGGTGGTTTTCACATTTTTGAGCTTGTTTTCACATCTTGAAGCCTATTTTCTTCACCTAAACCTATGTTGAACCTTTGTTGCGATCTTGACCCAAAAATTAAAAATTTCACCTGATCTCCCGAGAGGGTAAGGTACCAGCTTAATTCCTTCCGCTGGGGCAATAGTGGGGCATCTAAAAAATCAAGAATTTTTTAATTTTTGATTTGAGTAGTAGTGTAAATCTAAAAAACATTAGTCTTTGAACCAATGTAACAGGTACCCTGGTTCAAAGAGGGGAAAAATTTAGACACTCAAAATTGTCCTAACTAATATTGCACATCCAAATTTGATTACTAACACCATTTCATCCTGAATCACCTCTTTTTGATTGTTTAATTAAATAATCTTTATTATTTAATTAAAGTCATTATTTTCTCCTATTAATCAAATGATTAATATTATTTGGCTAATTCATCCCCTTTCACACTAAATTTCATTTTATTTAATTAAGTAATGTGAATTATTTAATTAAATTGATTATGTCTTCTTATTTAATTAAATAATCATTATTGTGTGTATAAAATATGTGAGTGCATAAGCAAGCAATACAAATCACCAATGAAACATTATATTAGAGAATTCAAATGATAATCAAATAAAAAAAAAACTCTCCAATGGCGTCTCATTGTCCTCTATCTCCAAGGATTTTTCAAGTCATTTTTGTGCTCAGATTGTGTATGCACATGACTTTCCAAATGACAACCTGAGGAATGAGATGCTGGAAATGCATGAAATACTTTCCCACATGATTGATTGCTAAATGATATGCTAAGATTAAGATGATGCTATAAGGTTGATAATGGAAATGCCATGATTAATCTAAATGATGCTAAGATGTCAACACTAAAATTCTAATGCTATAATGCTAATGAAAATTCTCTCTAAAATTATGTGGAGTTTAATTACTAATGCTCTCTATATATGAAATGTTGTAAATGAAGGTGTATTTATAGATTTCTCCAAGGCATAAGCTTATGTGGCAGGATTCAACGGTCTGGATTCGATATGGAGATGGACGGTTGAGGATGAAGAGGTTAGAGAGAATCAAGGAGAGTGTTCCCTTTAGAAGAACAATCTGCCAAGTGTGAAGAGGAATCAAAGGGAGGTGAAAACCAAGTGTCTCAAAACTTGTTAGAATTTGCTAAAGATAAATGCCAATTAAATATTAAGAATATTTAACTTCATGAGACACATGATGAGGTGGAAGATGAGAAGTTAGTAGAAATGTGACTAAATTCAAATTTAGAATTCGAATTTAATAAAAGGGAGTTAATTAAATGAAACAAACTAATTAAAGTTGCTCATTTAATTAAAACATGAAGAAAGTGATTTAAGATAAGAAAAACTTAAGAAAGTGAACTATATAAATAAATTTGTCGATTTATTTATAAGTAGAAGAATTAAAGATTTATTAATTAAATAACTTTTATTTTATTAATTTCTCCAGACCAATTTTAAGTGTATACATTTTCCCCCTCTTTGAAGTGATGTGTTTGCGACACATTGCTTCAAATAAATTTTTGCTGATAGTGTTGATAAATTTTTTGATATGCCCTAGACGCTGATTTTGAAGTGATGACACGAGTATGCCCCCTTGGGAGATAAATCGAGGAATTTTTTATTTTTAGGATTTTTTAAGATTTTTAAAAATTTCATGATTTTCTGGTGATTTTCAAATTTTATGATGTTGAGACGATTTATCTCCCAATAAATAATACTGATCCTACCATTTGATTAATTGATTAATTGACGCCCTTTTGAAAAATAAAATAAATCTCACTTAAATCCCACTTAATTACCCTTCAATTACCACTTAAAAAGGTAAAAAGATGGAAAAGAAGCTCATTTGATTTCATTTGCATTTAAAAATTGAGTTGATTGAGAGATTGGAGAAAAATGGTGATCCCCTACCAAACCCACCAATTCAAGCGAGTTTGACGTCACAACCGCTCGACTGCGTATGGACCTCTGGTACATACCTTGAGAAACCTCATTTTAAATTTTGAATTTATTTTCCCCCCTTTTTTTTGATGTTTTAAACTCTGCCATCAGGTTTTGGTGCATCTATGATCCGATTTAGCACATTTTTTGAATGTTTTAGCACAACTAGTGATTTACTGCATTTATGTAACATCCATGATATACTTTAGTGCATTTGGCCTTTTAGTACATTGTTGCTGCGAAATGGCACATTTGGTATCTGTTATGGCGCATTAAATTTTTTGGCACATTTGTGTTGAAAAGTGGTGCATTGATGGAATTTATTGGCACATCCAATGTTCTAGCGCATAGAAAGACCATTCTAACGCATTTACACCAAAATTGAGGAATCGTTGAGTTTTCTCCTTGTTTTTGATGTTTTAATGATCGCATTAGCTGATGTTTGATAATGTTTGATGTTTTTTGATGATTTATCTCATGATAGGTGAGGGTCAATGATAGACACTCAATGATTTTTTATCGAAATCTCATAAGTGCTGATTATATTGATTGATAGGTTGCTTGATAAAATGCTGATTTGCGATATGTTATGATTATAGGAGAATTTTAGAGTTCTTCAATCTCAGGAGCACTTTCCAAAGACCTGGGATATGATTCCACAATTGTTACAAGTGTATTTAGATATCATTGGATGATGTGGTTTGACTTCTTTGATTGATATGCCCCAGTATAGGATTAACATGGGACTTTTGACTAGTTTAGCTGAGAGGTGGCATAGTGACCACAACACTTTCCATTTGTCCACTAGTGAGATGAGAGTTACGCCAAAGGATGTATATCATATCTTGGGGATTCCTGTTGTTGGTGAGTTAGTTTTTTATGATCACACAAAGCAGGGAGGGACTAATGCACTGAGGAGGATTTTTCATGATGACGAGATTAACAGGAATGAGATCCCATGGTAGGATATGATTGCTTCAAATCAGCCATTACCTTGTGTTCTAGCTAGTTTCATTGGAGGTTTCCTATGTCCCGATTGTAGGTTGAAGGGACTCTTAGTTGGTTGGGGCCAAATATTGGAGAGAATGATTGCAAGAGGATTAGATACGCATGGGGTTCCTGCATGTTAGCACACTTGTATAATGATTTTCATCAAGTGGTCTACCTTGGAGTTGCGAGTCTATTAGCTAGACTGATATTGTGGAAAATTTGGGTGTGGGAGCACATAGTTGTTATGTGACCTATGGCAGATAGATATCATCTAGTTGGCAGACCATATGTCTTTGGATATATAGGTTCGGTTGTCCAACACAAGCTGGGAAAAATGGAGTACTTGACGTGTTCTAGATGATTTGGAGACAGTGACATGGAGACCCTTCTTGGATTGTGAGCAGTGGCTAGAGGATGACATTGAGATGCCATACATTTTCACTTCCAAATACTTGATTGGTCAGACACCATTTGTGATTGAGAGATTCTTACTTATGAGAGTGCTTTGCTAGTATGGCAGAGGTCAGTATATGCCCCAAGGAGTGGCATTGTGCGGAGACAACAATATATTCTTGAGTGGGTGCACACCTTATCCTATGATGCAACTTGTCACGAGTATTTTGGATTACAACCACGAATATGGGATTACCATCTAGAGATTGTAGATGCCTTGATGATAGATGAGTATGCTCAACATTTCTTTGGACATGCCTTCCTGAGGATATCCATCCCAAATGAGCCAACACTGACATTGGATGATGATGAGAGGGAACCACCACATGCACCGAGATGGAGGAGGGATGGGGAGATGGAGAGGAGGGAGATGGCAGGGATGGAGGGGATGGAGATGATGGAGATGGCAGAGATGGGGGAGATGGCGGTGGAGGAGATGGGGGAGATGCAAATGGAGGTGGACCAGTACTGGATGTCAGAGTATCTTGGAGGAGGAGATCTAAGGTACCCGTTGGACAACAAAAAAAATGTCCTTCACAGATTCAGATTCAAATGCCTTCTAGTCAACAACAAGCACATATAGATGCCATACATGCATAGGTGCAAAGCTTACATGGACAATCATCTCAGGTAGAGGTGCAGATTGCCTCTCTGACAACAAAGAGAGATAGCTTGAGACAAAAATGATGGTTATAACATATTAAATTATTCAACATTAGATAGTGAATGCAAGATTTGTAAAAACATATCAATGAGGTGAGAATTACTATTCCATGATTTATCATGTATTTTATGCATTGAGTGTTCTTTCCTTTTTCATATTGTTATATTTCAAACAAAAATGGATCACTATATTCTTTATTAAGTAGGAAACCTTCTTTAACATGTTGTGAATATTATAGTGGAATTACCCACTCATGAACAATATTGATGATGACAAGACACTCCAAACACATAGGGAATCGTACTAGACGTCCACCACCCTTATCCCAAGTCAGATACCCTATATCTTGTACTTGGGGCACAACACATATACTGGTTTTCACTTCACATGCCATAACATTGTACAATTTATGAAATTCAACATATCACAGAAAAAAACCAATACACTTACATAACCAATATTCACTTTGATTCTCAACTTAGAAAATATCTTCTCACATTACATAAGTAGAAGATATTGCTAGATGATGCAAACTATAGTCTAGGCATATTAATCTTGTACCTTTTGACTCTTAATTCCCGAGGGTTCATAGCGGGATGTTACAAATTACAGCCACAGATATGGGATTACCATCTAGAGATTGTATATGCCTTGATGATAGATGAGTATGCTCAACATTTCTTCTCACATGCCTTCCTGAGGATATCCATCCCAAATGAGCCAACATTGACATTGGATGATGATGAGAGGGAACCACCACATGCACCAAGATGGAGGAGAGATGGGGGAGATGGAGAGGAGGGAAATGGCGGGGATGGAGGGGATGGAGATGGAAAGGATGGGGGAGATGGGGGGAGAAGGTGGTGGAGGAGATGGGGGAGATGCAAATGGAGGTGGACCAGTACTAGATGTCAGAGTATCTTGGAGGAGGAGATCTACGGTACCCGTAGGACAATAAAATACATGTCCTTCACAAATTCAGATTCAGGTGCCTTCTCATCAACAACAAGCACATATAGATGCCATACATGCATAGGTGCAGAGCTTGCATGGACAATTATCTCAGGCACAGGCGCAGATTGCCTCTCTGACAACAGAGAGAGATAGCATGAGATAGAGATGCGAGTAGGTAGAGGCCTTGGCTGAGAGGTTATAGAGAGTGTCTGAGGGGACCACTATAGGAGATATGATCAGAGAGGTACGAAATTCATCCAAAGAGGCAGAGTACTATAGGATACGATATTATGAGGCAGTTCCTCCAGAGTGGCGTGCCCCTAGCTATGCATAGTCGGTTAGTGTCAGATCAAGTTAGAGTCGTTCACAGACTACAAGTAGGGGTGTGATTGGGCCACCTCCTAGAGATCCAGGTGTAGGTCCTTCTGGTGGTGAAACAAGAGGTTTAGTGAGGTTGACAACATCTAAGGGGAGCAACACATAGCTCTTGTGTTCATAGATTTGATGTATTTGAGACTTGATGTACTCAGTTGTTCAGTTAGGGACTTTGTGATATTCTACCACATTTTGATGATGTATCTCTCCATGTTTTATGATATCATAGTACACTTGACATTTATTTTGAGATTATATATGAGATGCAACATATACTATTTATTGATATGTTGTCTACATGTTTTTATAATGAATGCTTATGGTGAATGCATTTGATTTCTATTCTATATGCTATGTCATGTTTATATGATTATTCCATGGTTATGTATGGATGCAATGATGAAATGATGATGGATCGATTATGATGCTATATGCTTTATGGATGATGTTTAATAATATATGAGATGGATTTGATTATGCCAATGAGATGTAATTCACTTTATTATTATTTTTGTTGTTTTTATAGTGCAAATATATGATCTAATACATGGATGAATATATGATATGATAATGATTTCTAATGTATGTATGATATGATAATTCTTATGCAACTATATGTGAATGGTCTTGTTTTTGTTAATTTCAAATGTAATCAATCTTTTAATCAAAGAGATATAATATTTTTGAGTTTTTCCAGCCTTGGAAAATCTAAAATGTAGATGCAAAATAATATGGATGCAATCTATCTTAACCATGGAAATCTAAATATGCAATGTTGTCATTCTTGTCAGCGGATATTTTGTGCTTGGTATCATCATTGAGCTTTTTAATATGTTGAAATTTAGTACAAACATCGATGGTATTATTAGACCATGATGACCTGAGTACAAATTTAATTGATTTTTGATATTGCAAGGTAATACAAGCATCTAGGCATAATTGAACTGAGATGACTTGAGTATTGCTTGTATACAACAAACAAGAGTTAATCTTTTTCCTATTCGAATCTGAAATGTCATTAATGATACTTTGTAGAGCATGTACCATGACAAATTTTCATAGTAATAATAATTAACTCACATACAACAGACGAAGAAAAATCATACTCCATCCTAGCTCCTCTAGTCCATGACATCCTTGAGTTGCGCTAGAGAAATGATAACAAAATCAAGATACGATAGTTGAAAATTCATACTAAAATGATTAAACCATGCTTCCGAAGAGTATCTAGTTAGATTTGTTTTTGTTGATTGTGTTGTTGATTTGGATGGTTTATTTTCTAAACTTTTGTGATTAATGTTCAATGTTGATTTTTGTTGTGATTTTTTATGTTTGTTGTGTTGTCTGACTGACGTTTTAAGCTCAAAGTAGGTTGCCCCCAACGAGTTCATGATTTTTACGCTAGTGAGAAACCAACCATTTATTATGAATATGCATAATGATAACCAAGCCAGGGTGAGACATGACCAAGATATGTACACGAGGTTCTTCTGATGGTCAAGCATAGTGATGGCAAAAAGTAGATGACTGACACACGCTCCAATAGATGGAAAAGCCAATCTATCACAAATAGCGCATGTTGCCAGGTTTTCACTACTTGTTTTTATTGCACTTTTTCTGATTTTATGATTTTTTTGACTTTTTCTCCTTTTCTCTTTTTTTTAATTTTTTGTATTTTTCAGCTTTTTTGATTTTTTTGTATTTTTTGATTTTTTTGTATTTTTCAGTTTTTGAATCATGTACTGGATGAGTTATGTGTAAAGATTATTGAGATGAAGGTTGTTGATAGGTTCTTCAAATAGATCCCCCTCAGGTGTAGATAATTGATATGCTTCAAATCCATATATTGAGACAATGACAAAAGGACCTAGCCAATTTGGTTCAAATTTTCCTTTCTTTTCCCGATCCTGTTGATTACAAGGATTTTCTTTTAGGACCAAGTCACCCAACTAAAATGTTCTTGGTTTGACCTTTTGATTATAGCTCCTTGACATTCTCTGTTGGTAGGATTTCGGGTGATCAACAACATGCTGACGATGTTCATCTAACAATTCAAACTCCTATAGTCTAGATACTTGATAGTCTTCCTTTGAAATGATTTCTTTCAATGACACTCAGAGTGAAGGTAACTCAACCTCAATAGGTAAAATGGATTCTGATCCATATACAAGGGAAAATGGTGTGGCTCTTGTTGGGGTACGAATTCTAGTACGATATTCCCACAAAGCAGGTTTAGTTGAATATGCCAGTCACATCCAACATCATTGATAGTTTTCTTCAGGATTTTCAAAATGTTCTTATTTGAGGCTTCTGCTTGGCCATTCCCTTGAGGATAATAGGGTGTATAAAATCAATGTTGGATATGGAAATTTTCACAAATTTCTTGTACATTTTGGTTTTTGAAGGGCCTACCATTGTCAATGACAATGGAACTAGGGATACCATATCAACAGACAATGTAGTTCAAGATGAAAGAGGTGATGTATTTACCAATGCTGGTGGTTAATGGGACAACTTCAATCCACTTTGTGAAATACTTGGTGGCTATGATTATGAATTTATGTCCATTAGAGGAAGATGGATAAATTTTACCCACAAGATCAAGTCCTTATTGATAGAAAGGAAAAGTTGATGTAAATGATTGCAGCTCTTGCGTTGGTGCATGTATGAGATTTCCATGGACTTGACACTTCTTGTATTTATTAACAAATTAAAAAGATTCTTTCTCCATGTTCGACCAATAATATCCCAATCATAGGATTTTCTTAGCTAGAGTAAGACCACTTGAATGAGTACCAAAAATACCTTCATGAACTTCTCGTAAAGAGGTTTTAGATTTGTCATGCTCAAGACATCAGAGGAGAGTACCATCGAGACCTCATTGATAAAGTGTAACAGATACTACTAGGGTGTGTCGGGCTGCTTGATGGATAAAGTTGCATTTTTGGTTCCAGGATAGATCAGGTGGAAGGGTATTGTCTCTCAGATAAGTATAAATCTTCCCATAGATTGAAGAATCGGCCTCAACTAGGTGATACATGAATTGGGATTCAAGATTTTCATAGGCGGGAGTAAAAAATTGTTCCACCATGAATTCATAACGACTTTGCTTTTTTGGTATTTGTAAAAGAGAAGCAATGGTTGTCATAACATCTGCAACTTTGTTGTCCACTCTTGGAATCTGTTCAAACTTGATCTCAACAAAGTATTTCTTGAAGTCATCTATCATTCTCTTGTATGGCATCAACTTGTCATCTTTTGTTTGATAGTCATCATTTTCCTGATTAATGAATAATTGGGAGTCTCCATAAACTTGTAGTTTTGTGATTTTAAATTCCATTGCTACCTTGATACCAATGATTAATGCTTCATTTTTAATTAAAAAAAAATGATTAATGCTTCATATTTAGCCATATTGTTTGTGTAAGGAAATATTAGCCTATAAGATTTTGGGATAGTGTGTCCTTGAGGATTAACAAATAGGATTCCAACACTAGATCCATGTTGAGTGTAAGACCCATCAAAGGGGCAAGTGCATGAAAATGGGTAGCAATTTCGGGGACACCCCCTAATTTCTTTTTTGGAAAACCATAATGTGAGTGCATTATAATGTGCTCACATTATGGCTTGTTATTCCGAGCCCGAGGCTTGACAACTACATAGCAATAACATGAGCGCATTATAACACGCTTGCGTTATTGATTGTTAAAAGCAAAAAGAGAAATACGAATCTCTCATTAGGATTTTGAATAGTTTTTTTTTACAGTCACGATCAAAACCACCACAATTTCGTGCTCGCATTCTAGGAGGAGAATTTCAATAAATTTCTTCACCAAAAATCCCTATTTCTTCGCAACAATGGCACCATGACGAGGAGGAGCTGTGAGAGATAAGGATTCTATGGTTTTTGTTTTGAATTAGTTAGTTTTAGGTTGAATTTGATATCTATTTGTTTGAATTTTTAGGAGATGCAAATCAACCTGCAAACCCTCAAAATCCTCAACAGGAAGACCAATCAAATCCTCAAGATCAAAATCAACCACAACATCAACCTCCTCCACCAATGACTCAACCCCCTCCTGGCACTCAACAAAATTTAATGAGTGAAATTGAGAACAACAAAAAGAGAATTGAGGATTTGATCAATAGGTTGAGTGATCCAAATGGTTCAACCACAGAAAGAATGACCCTAGCAAATTCAATAAAAAAATATGTTAAAAAATGTAGATTCAATTAGCAAACAAATAACTAGATGGAAAGATAGGAGGCAAGTGGCTAGGGATTATTATACCAATAAACTATCATAAAAGGATGTGAAGGATTTAAAAATTACAAAAGGTGATTTGTGCTGATTATTCACTGACCCATGCACAAATCAAAATATTACCCTCAATGCGAAGAGGTTTCCTATCCATTGGTGCCACCACCAATAGATTAGGAACTAGTTTTATGATAGGTGGTACATGGTCTTCGATTACCCACCATGCAACAATTATGAGGTCTCACAATATTTCCTTAGGAAACTATATAGTGAGTTTATATTGAACAAAATCCCAAATTATTTTGATATGAGGGATTTCCAGGGGAGAGGTGGGGGGTTAGCTTAAGATAGACCTGGTGCACAACCGGATTCTACGCAACAATGTAGATGAGATCTCGCTAGACCACCTCATGAGCATGTTGTTATGCCTTCTGTCGCAAAGGAAAGTGTTGACATAGAGACATTGCAGGAAATCAATACTTTGACCCAAAGTTTCATCCATCATACTAGCCCTATTCTACAATGCCATCCAAGGGAGTCTTCGAGTGGTGGCCTTCGAACACATGTGTGTCAATCTTGTGAGGTTACTTCTTCATATGACCCCGTCGACACTCAAGAGACTGGTACGCATGATCCATCTGTAGCTATGGAGATGGAGAGGGTAGCTGACATTTTGCATGAGGCATATGGCATTGATAGTTAGGTAAAAGTTAGTGCATGTGTTCATTGAATTTAATTTATTAAATTTTGATTTTGAAATACAAGATTAACTAAAAATGTTTTATGATTTTAATAAAATTGCAGGGTCATAGTGTTGAGACTGGATACACCGGCCCCCCACCAACCTATTTCTGCAGTACACCTATCACTAGGGTATGTAACTAGTAAACAATTATAAATTTATTGCATGTTAATAGAATTTTCTTACGAATGGTAATTTAATATGCGATTTTGGATGTTGAACAGACTAATATTGAAGGTTTTGATGGAACACTTCCCAGTGGTGGTAGATTTACTCAAACCTTCACGCATGTAATAGAATAAAGAGCTTAACTAATGAGTCAAGTACTTAATAGATTTGTGTAGTTTATATGCACATCGTTGATTACGTTGAATATTTTATTGTTTTATTTTTAGTTATTTGAGATGATAAACCTCTGAATGTGACAAGGGAAATGGATATTGGTGTGACATATGATATACAATCCTTGATGGCTCTAACAGAAGAGGTATGAGGCAAATTAGTAAATTTACATTTACATTTATTGTTATAGATGTTAGTTAGTGAAAAATCAAACCATTATTGATTCACATAGTTTAATTTCTATTTGTATGGTTTATACAGGGCTTGAGCATGCCTGAGCATAGGCGTGAGAATATTTCCCTCATGGAGAGAGATTGTGAGATGGCTGTAAGTGATTATTTTGTCAAATATATCATTTTTTATAATGTAATTTCTATATATTCACGTCTTTACTTCTTATTGTAACAGTTAAAACTTCACCATGAACTAAATCCTAGGAGGAGTAGCATGAGCACTCCATGAGTGCAGCAAAAATGAGTGACAGACCTATCGCCATCCGAGTGAAAAGGAAAGGGAAATATTTTATTTCTAGGGCATGGAGAGCAATGACTTTTGATTCCAGAGTCCTTTGTTGTATGCCTACACGACAGTTTTGTACATATTTTTTATTGGACATATTTGACATTGTATGCCTATATGGCATTCTCATAAGCCTATATGGCTAATTTGTACATATATTTCATACTTATATCGATATATATTCATGTATGCCTACATGGCTATTTGGTTAATACAAATATCTCTTATCGATGCCTATCCATATTTGCATTCTAAATTGATGGTTCAATAGTTATGAGTTACGTGTATTCAAGGTAATTTCTATGTTAATACAAATATATTTTATCGATGCTTATACTTATGTGATTGATGTATCTTTGTGTATGGGATCATAGTAATTTCTATTTGATGATGCTATTGTGTCTTTAAGGTTTATTTATTAAAGGGTGCATGAAACAAGTTTTAAATCCTTAAAAATCTTTGAATTTCTTAGGTTTTTCTATTTGTCGAGTCTGGGCTCCGAGCTTGAGTCCAAGTCAAAAATTGGCTTGTCAAGTCTGAGGCGAGTCCAAGTCTTGTAACACTAGTGTGAACACATCAAGGAATAATGTATATGTCGATGAAGAGAGAACCCATCCTTGTTTCCAAACAAGCCATGGTATTGATATGGGTGGCCGAGATAAAACATCACTCTTCTGGATAGTTCAAACCATAATCTTTCATGGCTGCAAAAAAACCTTCATTATGTGTGTTCTTCATCCTAGTGAAGAAATGGTGGAACATGTTGTAGATCAAATATTGCAGCCCTAAGTCCAAAAGAAGGTTACTTGTCTTGATTTCTGCAAATGTCTTTAAGATGTTCATCCTTCTTGAGTAATGCCAATCACTATCATCGGTTGCCATGCTTCTAATGGAAAGTCAATTTGTTGCAATACCCAAAGGCTAGCAGGTTCATTCGCTCTAATACCACTGTAATGACTCAAGGTTTGGATCAATATATTTTTTATTTATTTCTTATTGGATTAAGAAAGGTTGTCATCCAATATTATTAAGATAGATAATGGAGTCCCCAAATTATAAATGAAATAAATTATGAATATGAAATCTAATTCAAATATTAATTTGATAATGGAAATTTGATAAATAAATATAAAAGTTGTTTCTAATTAATCAATTAAAATCACGTGCTAGCTTTGAATATAAATTTTCCTATCATTGATATATAGGCCTTGAGAATTGGGATGCCTTTCCTGTTCGATACTTTGTACTCATGCATCTAACTTTGAGTCCTTTCCGGATTATATGCTTGAAATGTATACTCCCATATAATAATTTTTTTCTCATATAGACCAATCCCACACTAAGTAATTCAATAATAAAAATAAGTCTGCAAATTGATTACCCTGATCTTCCCTTCTTATTCTCTTTTATACTCGAAAACTACACAATTGAATCTTGATACCAATATCACAATTTGACACATTGTAGAAAATACCTCCTACTTATCAATTGATGAGTTAAAGGGGATCTATAATGAATGTTTCATAAGGCACAACACTTGTTGAAGGTTTTGCAAATGGCGTTGCAAGGTAAGTGGGCTTAACCTTGGGGAAAAAAATTGTGGTTAAACGCTTGAGCTAGAGTAGTACTGGGATGGGTGACCTCCTGGGAAGGCCTAGTGCCTCACCTCTGTGAGCATCACCTACATGCAATGAGTGCTAAGTGGGCCATTCATTATCATGAGAGATGGGTTCTTGTGAACTCATCTCTCTTTCAATCCTTGTTAGCCTTGGGACCATACAGGAAGCTAGAGGTCGTACCAAGTACGAGATCAACAAGTTTGTATAAAAAATCTAAAAAATAGAGAATAATGTGAATAATTCTTATCTTATCTTCTCCAAAAGTTCATAAAAAACCTCCATTCAAGCCTCTCAAGGCTTTATATAGTGTTTTACTCCCTTGTCTAACTGATCCATGCCCTCAACTAACTAAAAACCAAATTTCAAAACAAGGAACCGTTGCATTTCAAATTTGTTGCTTTAAGCAACTTACAAAGTTGCAACTTTAGACTCCTCCAACCTAAGCGATCAATCCGATGGAACATAGCTCAGAGTGATTCCACGTGTTTCAGTGAAAAAGATGACCATGCCTAGCATAAATATACATATTTGGAAATGTTGGAACAGTCCTCTTGGTCACACAAGTTGCAGAACGAAAGTTGCACTGCTTGCATTTGATGTTTTTTCCATCAAGTGAAAATCCGCCACCACGGGAAAACCACTCTGAGATATCCAAAATTGAGAGAGGTTTTTGTAGAGGGGCTCAATGCAATCCTATAGGAATAGATGAGAAGTTTCTAAGTTTCACGATATCTGAGTAATAGCATGTTGAAGTTTGCAGCCATTTTGCACTTTGAACCCTTAAGGGATCGATCTGGTGGAACGTAGCTCAGATCGATTCCACGTGTTTCGGTGCAAAACAAGACTATTCCTAGCATAAAAATACATATTCAGACACATTGGGATATTTAGTTTGGTCATACGAGTTGCAAAGAAAAAGTTGCACCACTTTGCAACTTTGCACAACTTAAATTTGACACTTTTTCCATCAAGTGAAAATCCGCCGCCATGAGAAAACCACTCCAAGATAGCCAAAATTGAGAGAGGTTTTTCTAGAGGGGCCCAAGGCCTTCTTGTAGGATTAGATGATAATTTTATAAGTGTAATGGTATCCAAGTAATAACATGTTGAAGTTTGCAGCTATTTTGCACTTTGGACCCTTTAGGGATCGATCTGATGGAACATACCTCAAAGCGATTCCACGTGTTTTGGTGTGAAAGAGGACCATGCCTAGCGTAAAAATACCTATTTGAATGTGTTGGAATAGTACGCTTGGTCACACAAGTTGTAGAATGAAAGTTGCACCACTTTGCAACTTTGCACTACTTGCATTTGATGATTTTTCCATCAAGTGAAAATCCGCCACCACGGGAAAATCACTCCGAGATAGCCAAAACCGAGAGAGTTTTTTGTAGAGGAGATCAACACAATCCTATAGGATCAGATGGGAAGTTTCTAAGCATCACGTTATCCAAGAAATAGCATGTTAAAGTTTGCAGCCATTTTGCACTTTGGACCCTTCAGGGATCAATTCGGTGGAACGTAGCTCAGAGCGATTCCACATGTTTCAGTGTGAAAAAAGAACATGCCTAGCATAAACATACCTATTCGAATGCATTGGAACAGTTAGTTTGGTCATACGATTTGCAGAGCCAAAGTTGCACTACTTTGAAACTTTGCACAACTTGAATTTGACACTTTTTCCATCAATTGAAAATCAGCCACCACAAGAAAACCACTCCAAGATAGCCAAAACCGAGAGAGGTTTTTCTAGAGGGGCCCAATGCCTTCCTCTATGATTAGATGAGAATTTTCTAAGTGTAATGGTATCCAAGTAATAACATGCTGAAGTTTGCAGCCATTTTGCACTTTGGACCCTTTAGGGATCAATCCGGTGGAACATAGCTCAAAGTGATTCCACGTGTTTCAGTGTGAAAGAGGACCATGCCTAGTGTAAAAATACTTACTCGAACATGTTGGAACAATCTGCTTGGTCACACAAGTTGCAAAATAAAAGTTGCATCACTTTGTAACTTTGCATTGCTTGAATTTGATGCTTTTTCCATCAAGTGAAAATCCACTGCCACGAGAAAACAACTCCGAGATAGAAAAAACCGAGAGAGGTTTTTCTAGAGGGGCCCAACGCCTTCTTCTAGGATTAGATGAGAAGTTTCTAAGTGTAATAGTATCCAAGTAATAACATGTTGAAGTTTTTAGCCATTTTGCACTTTGGACCCTTCAAGGATCGATCCGATGGAACATAGCTCAAAGCGATTCCACGTGTTTCGGTGTGAAAAAGGATCATGCATAGAGTAAACATACGTATTCAGATGTGTTGGAATAGTCTGCTTGCTCACACAAGTTGCAGAAGGAAAGTTGCACCACTTTGCAACTTTGCACTACTTGCATTTGATGCTTTTTCCATCAAGTGAAAATCCGCCACCACAAGAAAACCACTCCGAGATAGCCAAAACCGAGAGAGGTTTTTGTAGAGGGGCTCAATGCGAACCTATAGGATTACACAAGAATTTTCTGAGCATCACGGTATCCGAGTAATAGCATGCTGAAGTTTGCGGCCATTTTGCACTTTGGACCCTTCAGGGATCGATCCAGTGGCATGTAGCTCAGAGCGATTCCACGTGTTTCAGTGCAAAAAAAGACCATTCCTAGCATAAAAATACCTATTCGGACACGTTGGAACAATTAGTTTGGTCATACGAGCTGCAGAGTGAAAGTTGCACCACTTTGCAACTTTGCACAACTTGAATTTGACACTTTTTCTATCAAGTGAAAATCCCCTGCCACAAGCAAACCACTCTAAGATAGCCAAAATCGAGAGAGGTTTTTATAGAGGGGTCCAACATGATCCTGTAGGATTAGATGAGAAGTTTCTAAGTGTCACAGTATCCAAGTAATATCATGCTAAAGTCTGCAGCCATTTTGCACTTTGGACCCTTAAGGGATCGATCCGGTGGAACATAGCTCAAAGCGATTCTACGTGTTTCAGTGCGAAAGAGGACTATGCCTAGCATAAAAATACCTATTCGGACGTGTTGGAATAGTCCACTTGGTCGCACGAGTTGCAAGAAAAAAGTTGCAAATTATTTACATGACCTTTATATGACCTTTTTCACATTGTTTACATTTCAAAATTCAAAGTTTGCAAATTTTCCTATTCAATGCATTTAGAGAACAAGGTGCTACTACACCAAACATGAAATCAAACCTTACAATATTTGAGTATCTCTCATTATATAATTAAATCTTATTACAATGCCTCAGGCACTTCGTTCTCATAAATCTTTTACACTGTCACTCATACATTTGAGATTCTCTTTAAATGTCTACATCATAGGTGCTCATTATGAGATTAATTTCAAATGAGTAACTTGAGATTCCCTCGCTAAGCTTCAAACACTCTTTTATAATGGATTGAAATCAAAATTGAGATTTGTCAAGATCATCAAAATAAGGATGTTGCATTGCTTTTTTGGCTGAGATTCTCTTTGATGGATCTTAAATCAACATTTTTTGCAATGAAAGATCAATCAATTTTTAGTAGTTTACTTACAAATATGCAAAGTAAAAGAGAAAAATAAAGAGTATCCAAAATGGAAATTAAATAAAAATAGATGGAAGGAACTTACAGATGTTGCATTCAGATATCAAAATAAGTATGTTGCATTTCTTTTTTGGCTGACATTTTCTTGGATGGCTCATATATCTGCATTTTTTGCAAGGGGACACCAATCACTGTAAAGTATTGCCTCATGGTCAGACTCACAGACCTTCCATAACGTCTTGTTCAAAGGTCTACCCCCATATTTGGTCAAATTAACATCGGATGCCATGACAAGGTTTGAGTAATGAAGAATCTTACGATGCATGTCAAAGTCCTGAAATAGCCAATGTTTAACACTTGAATATGGGTACCTTCTAAGCCATGTTCCGGTAACCACAACTGAGCCTGTAGGGTATTTGATGTTTTCTCCATCTATAATTGGGGCCTCCGATTTTTTTTAGTCTCAACACAATGATAAAAGTAATGGTTTGTTCCCTCTTCATTGTCTTCATCTATAATAACTGCATAAACATACCTTGCATTGATATGTGCAAAAACTAAGAAAGTAGATAATGAATACAGTACAAAGTAAGATAACGATATGGAATTTCAACAACTAAGAGAGTATATATATCACCTGGTTGAACTAGATCTGATACGTGGTCAAAGTCGATCGATGATTCCATCTGTGTCAGTTCCAATGCCGTTAGAGGGCGATATGTGTGAAGTGGGCTAAGATAACTTGTGAACCATTTTTCAACCCACTCCCCCGACTCACAATCATTCTAGACTTGCATTGTACATGAAGAAAAAAAGCATGCCATCTTTCATGTATCGATACTCCATGAACCTGCATTTGAGATAAGGAAAGAATGTACCTCACTTGATCCTATTAGTGTACAATAGTCTTCATATGGTGCAATGTTAGTATCATCCATCAAACAAAAAAATCTATGAACTGAAGACGTACCTTCATTACCTAGACCCATCAAAGCATTACACCACTCAACGATTGATTTTTCATCTGTCAACTTTGCACTGTCTTTATACTTTAACTTTTCTTGTGCTAATACTCTTTTCACGCATGCTCCTGCACCATCATGCTCACCCTTTCTATGTCCAGGCTCATAAAAGTTCCACATATTTTGAACACCTGTAATGACATGCATCCTACACAACTAGTAGAACATGTGCGAGTTCTTGAACTATGCTAAACAGTTATCAAACCATATTATATGTTGATCGTATTCTATGCCCCTGTAAGCCAAACCACTGTAGAAAATCTAGAAGCAACCTTGCACAAACTCTGGAGAATGTGTGTGATCATCACTAATGTAAAAGTGGCACTCCCTCAATACCTTCCTTTGCTCATCTGTACTATTAGATGCATGAATGAATGCTATGTGCACAAATATCAAAACTTGTGTGGAGTTGTAATACTGTGACTACACCTCATGTTGTGGTTGTAGAGTGTAGTTCTTTACAAAGTCAACCACAAATACTATGCTTCCAACAAGAAAGGTGTCCTTGCATAGCTTGAATTGCGTGTCCAACCATCGGGCTCTATGGGTATGCATTGCATACTGAGACAGTATATTTTCATGAAATGTGATCATAAATTGGTACATTGGAATCTTCTCAATAACCAAGTCACACCTTTTTGCTTGAGACTCATCTTTTGTAGCATATGCCACTATTTTATACTTCCTGAACTCTACTAGTTTATGTCCCACCTCATCTGTGCTTTCCATATGTTGACATACTGGCATACGTTGGAAGCCACTGCAATGCTCATATGAACCATCCAAGCATGTTGTCCTATAGAATATCTGGCCATCCTCTATTTCACATAATTTTTTTGATAAGAAATCTCTTAAAGATTTTGGTGGGGCTTCTATGCCACAATCCTGCAAAACATCGTTAGTATGGAAATCTAAACATATAGAATGATAAACATCATAATGGTTAGAAAATTTAATATGTAGTCTACAACAACAAGTAGTGTGTGTGTGATTTATCTTAACATAAAAAGGTTTAAGCAGTTCAAAAAATATTTGAGAAATACTAATTTGAGGATAATCATTTTCAAATTTCCGAAAAAATTGGGTTTGATTCATATCCAAAAAATGCTTTGGATGTGGCTCATGATTCTGATTACCGATTCTCCTTCTTACCACATCCCTTTGATTCAGAGATGGCCTTGTGTTATTCTTCCAATACTCTTCAATTAGTGTTCTCAAGGCTTCGACAACTTCTTTATCTTTTCATGAAAGTCTCCCCAAGAATTCCCATAATTCATTTGTATCATTGCCCTCAATCCTTTGCCGCCTTTGAATGGCTCTTGATAAGGTTTTTCTACTAATTCCCGTTTGTTCACTAGTCTTTTTAATTAGACGAGATATCTTTGTTTGAAAACTTACCAAAGTTGATGTACTGACACGTCGAGTGACATTACTATCCTTTGAGTGTGAGGTCTTACCCACACTCTCATAAGCATCCATTAGATTCTTCACAATAGTGCCTTCAATCGATGCATTCGATGTTCTCAACCCAAGAGTCTTCATGATGTTCCTATACTTTACACCCCACACCATTTCAAAAAATAGTTGACATCTTGCAGTCTCACTTAGCCTTTCAAAGAATCATTCCCAAATCTTATCAGCATATCTTCTACAAGTGTGTGTTGAAATATTACCTTCCATGTGCTGCAAAATCTCATCATCAATATTAATCAAATACTTTGGATTTCTATGCAAAATTATTGGTGGTGTTCTCCTAGGTACGTACATCTCAACATTAGGAATTTCATCAATATTTAATTGAGGTGGGCTATATTTTATACCTTCGATCAAGGGTGGAGAAGAAGACATACCTTGAGGTTCACATGGGGATGATGGCATACCTTCTTCGTCAATTTCGAGTGATGATGTACTCTCAACTTGAGATGTGTTGGATGTTGTCCAACAATATTCACTTGCAGTACATGGTGTCCCTCCATATTCACTTGTGCTAGATGGTGTCCCTCCATATTCGCTTGTGCTGAATGGTGTCCCTTCATATTCACTTGTCGTAGAGGGTGTGTCTCGAACTACGGTATCTGAATCTGTCTTACGATGATGCTTTCACATTCATGCTTGTTGTGCTGCCAATTCTCATTCTCTTTTTTATGGTTGAGGTTCCTCTACAATCGAGTTGTTTTCATCAATCGTTTCCAATTTCTTCTTTTCACGATATTCCGCCACCCGAACTCTCTCCTTTTCTTTCAAGGTTTCATTCTCTTTGTCTGTTAGTTTCCTCTTTGTCTTTTTCTTTGGCATGGCAGATAATTTTATCTGTACCATGGTAATGAGATGAATATTAGTTCCTAAAAAATGTATCCATTCAAGTTAATTGAAAAATATATGTCATTGATGGCTTCATTTAAATAATACTTACAATCATCGTGTTCAAAAGTTAACCTAACATGTAGACAAATGTGTACAAACTATCGAAGCCCTAGGCTGGCTAGAGCACATTTCTAACTAAAAGTGAATAACCATGATGGTGATTCTAAAAAATAATGATTGAATGGCATTGTGAGTGTTTGATAAGTTTGTGGTGTAGGAGCACCTTGACAATCTATGCTTCCATTTTGAAATTTGATTCAATTTTGGGTATTTTCATGTTGTAAGAGGGTCATTAAACACATTTTCCATGTACCAGTTATATGAGCTTTCCAAGGTGGTTGTTTGTTAGTTATAGGAATTGGGGGGAGTTGGTTGTAATTGAAAAAGGTTTAAACAATCTCCATTGGCTCGAAGAGAGGATTTTTGTTCATTTTGAAATCCATTTTTTTGATAAAAAAATGTTGTTTTCTAGAAATTCACTGGTTTTTTTGCACTTTCCTGCACTTGTGTGGATCTATACAACCTCCCCTTGATAGAAAAATAATATAATATTGTAGGAACATGTATTAACTCTCTAATTCATCATTTTTGAGGGCTTAATAGTATGTTTGAAGGGAGCAATTGACAATTTTCTGAAACTGCTCAATTCAAGCCAGTCAAGGGTTTGAGTAGGATTTAATTATGAAATGACCATCCCACCTACTGTTATGACTTGTTTCTTGGTGGGATGGAATTTAAATTGTTAGAGTTGGGTATTTTATTGTTGAAAACTCCTTGGAATGAAACTAATGACAATAGGATGGGGTTCTTAGGCTGAAACAAGCACTTTTCCATGAGAATTTGAGGAACCAAGGAGTGATTTTGAAAAAGTGTTGAAGGAGTGGTCTATGTAATATAGTTTTTACCTTGTGTAGGGTATTTTGAATATGTTTGATGCTTTGGAATGGTTTGGGAAGGCCCGGGTATAGGAGTTTCTATAAACCCTCCCTCTTTGCATTGAAAAATGGGGGTTTTTGTATTGGAAGCCTAGTTGAGCAGGTAAGGTCCTAAGACCTAGAAAATATCTTGTTTTGAGACCTAATTAAATACTATTTTTGGTTTTGGAAGTCTGTTGTGAGGATCTAAGGGTAGTTCCTTTGTAAAATTGGCCTACTTGGAGGCCTAAAATAGTGAAAAGGTCGGTTTTCTTAAATTTGTCCCAAAGGAGTCATGTGATGGGTTAAGGTATGTATTGTAACTCTTAAATTGGTGCTAGAATAATTATTTTATTTTCCTGGTGTTTTGGAAAGTTTTTTGAGTTAAGGGCCCAAAACTAGTTTTGCACAGTAACTAGATTCCAAGGGTGAAATGTGGGAAATAGTGTTTATGTTTGTTGCCCAGCTTGGAGGAGTGTTGGGATTGGTCCATTAGGCCTTTTTTAACTTGTTAGATGCCTCTTGAAGTAAATTTGACATCTTTAATGGTTTTGGGTCCTCTAACTCTGCATCAAAAATGAGTATCATAGTTTGAAGTGTGTGCATAGTTTGGGAGATACATGTGATAGTTTGCAGATGCTTGGCTACTAGTAATGTGGATAGTGAACAAAGGAACTAATTTTGTGTGGAAGGGAAGACTTCTGAAAGGTTTCATTTTTGTTGTACTAACTTAAACAATGGTTCCATTATGGAAGATTTAAGACAACTTGTGAATGACATAATCAATGGTTGATGTTTTGAGGAACCTAGTTGATTGTAATTAGTTATTTTCAAGATTTTCAAGGTGTTTTGAAGGTCCTTAAAAGGAATTGGGAACTCTTAATTCTAATTTGAGTATACAAATCAAATTTTTTGTGAAGGTAATATATAGTTGAATAATTGTGTCAAGAAAGGTGTTGATTTCTTCCTTTGTACTGCATCAGTTTGTCCAGAGGTATTGGAAGGTGTTTGGACCCTTTGGAGGAATGGGAGAGGCTTGGAGTTGTATTAAAGGATGAATTTTGGTGAATTGTTATGAGTTTCTAATCAACTTTATGCTATGTTACAATCAATTTTATGATGGTTAATCTATTTTTTTGAGTCTAACAAAGAGTTGAAACCAAGTTCTAATGTTTTGATGAAAAGATGATTGAGTTTGTTTGTTGATCTTCTTCAATTTAATTTAGGGTCAGAAGTACCCTTGATGATTTGTGGATCCTGGTAGATTTTTTGCATCAAGTGTAAAAAAGTAATTGGCAAGTGTATATAATTGTGTTTATAATGGTAATTTAAAATGTGCATTGATAACCTAAGGTTATAATGACAAACAAAAATGAAAGCAAACCATAATAGAATGAAAGAAAATTTGTAAAGAATTCACATACCTAAAAAAACAGACTTTCAAATGGAGGAGTTCAACCCAATTATGTAGCCTTAGCTTCTTCTTTCTTCAAACTCCACAACAATTTGACTTGTTCAAAAACTTGTTCCCCTCCAAAATTCAATTGTATATCAGTTTTCAATGGAATTCAAACTTCAATTGATATTATATGTCTTTCAATGTGGAAACTCTACTATTTCATGCAAAGGTGGTAGAAAGATCATGGAAAAGGTGATGGAATGTGAAAAAAAATCTTGCACACTTCACATCATCAAAAAACCACTTTTTGTCGGAGCACGCGAAGAACCAGGGGAATATGCAGACTATGGGCCTTGAAATCATGGGTATATAGAGTTTTTTACCATTTTAGTGGAGTAAAACACGTGCTCACGTTATAACATGAGCGCGTTATGTGAAATATGGTTTTCTTAGTATATTTCTATTCTCCCTCTTTGTCTTTACCCTCTATCCTAATTCTATAGCTGTCCCCTGCACCCTTATAGTAGAGAAGATAGAGGTGAGTGTGTGTGTGAGAGGGAGAGGGAGAGGGAGAGAGGGAGGGATAGGGAGAGGGGGAGAAAGAGAGACTGGGAGAGAAAGAGGGAGAGAGGGAGGGAGAGGGAGAGGGAGAGTGGGAGAAAGAGATAGTGGGAGAGATATGGAGGGAGAGGGAGAGGGAGAGGGAGTGAGGGAGGTAGAGGTAGAGGGATATAAATAGAAAGTGGGAGACATGGAGATAGATAGGGATGGGGAGATTTGGAGAAAGAGAGATTGGGAGAGAAAAAGGGAGAGAGGCGTGGAGTGGGAGTGGGAGAGAAAGATGGAGAGAGGAGAGAGGGAGAAAGAGAGGTGGGGAAATAGGGAGAGAGGGAGGAGAGGAGTGGGAGTGGGAGAGAAAGATGGAGAGAGGGAGGGAGAGGGAGAGGGGGAGGGAGAGGGAGAGGGGGAGAAAGAGATAGTGGGAGAGATGGACCATTAACCACTATACCCTCTTAATCCCTAAACCCTCAACCCTTAAACCCTAATCCCTGAACCCCTATACCCCTTGAAACCTCAACCCTTAAACCCTAATCCTTGAACCCCTATACCATCCTAATCCCTCAACCCTCAACCCTTAAACCCTAATCCCTGAAGCCCTATACCCTCATAATCCCTGAACCTTGAACCCTCAACCCTTCAACCCTAATCCCTCAACCCCTAAACCCTCTTAATCCTTGAACCCTCAACCCTTATACCCTCTTAATCCCTGAACCTTTAACCCTTCAACCCTAATCCCTCTACCCCTATACTCTCTTAATCCTTGAATCCTCAACCCTTAAACCCTAATCCCTCAACCCCTATACCCTCTTAATCCCTAAACCCTAAACCCTCAACCCTTCAACCCTAATCCCTCTACCCCTATACCCTCTTAATCCTTGAACCCTCAACCCTTAAACCCTAATCCCTCAACCCCTATACCCTCTTAATCCCTGAACCTTGAACCCTGAACCCTGAACCCTTCAACCCTAATCCCTCTACCCCTATACCCTCTTAATCCTTGAACCCTCAACCCTTAAACCTTAATCCATCAACCCCTATACCCTATTAATCCCCGAACCCTCAACTCTTAAACCCTAATCGCTCAACCCCTATACCCTCTTAATCCCTGAACCCTGAATCCTGAACCCTTCAACCCTAATCGCTCTACCCCTATACCCTCTTAATCCTTGTACCCTCAATCCTTCAACCCTAATCCCTCTGCCCATATACCTTCTTAATCCTTGAAACCTTAACCCTTAAACCCTAATCCCTCAACCCCTATACCCTCTTAATCCCTAAACCATAAACCCTCAACCCTTAAACCCTAATCCCTTAACCCTTATACCTCTTAATCCCTCAACCCTCAACCCTTAAACCCTAATCCCTCAACCCCTATACCTTCTTAATCCCTTAAACCCTAATCCCTCAACCCCTATACCTTCTTAATCCCTAAACCTTGAACCCTCTACCCTTGAACCCTAATCCCTCTACCCCTATACCCTCTTAACCCTGAACCCTAAACCCTTAAACCCTAACCCCTCAACCCCTATACCCTCTTAATCCCTGAACCCTCAACTCTTAAACCCTAATCCCTCAACCCCTATACCCTCTTAATCCATGAATCCTCAACCCTAAACCCTTCAACCCTAATCCCTCTACCCCTCTACCCTCTTAATCCTTGAACCCTCAACCCTCATTCCTTAAACCCTAATACCTCAACCCTTATACCCTCTTAATCCCTCAACCCCTATACCCTCTGAATCCCTCAACCATCAACCTTTAAACCCTAATCCCTCAAACCCTATAACCTATCAATCCCTCATCCCTAGACCCTAACCCTTAAAACCTAACCGGTAAACCCTCTACCCTCAACCCTCAACCCTATTCCCCCATCCCTTAAACCCACTTAGTAAACTCTCTACCCTAATCCCTCAACCCTCTTGACTCTTAAACCCTCAACCCTTAAACCCTTAAACACACAACCCTAAACCCTAATCTCTCAACACTTATACCGTGAAATCCAATAAAAATCTCTACCCTAATCCCTTAATCTCTCAACCCCTATAACCTCTGCCCTATATATTGGACCCTCAACCCTAATCCCTCGAACCTATACCTTAAACCCTCAACCCTTAAACCCTCTACCCTTTACCCTATACATTAAACACTCAACCCTCAACCCTTAATCCCTCAACCCTCAATCCTTAAACCCTAAACCTAATCCTTCAACCGTATACCCTCAAACCTACACCCTAAACCCTCTACCCTCAACCAAGTAAACCCTTAACCCCAAACCCTTACACCCTAAACCCTTAAACCTTCTACCCTATACCCTCAACCAAATACCCTCTACCATCAACCCTATTCCCTCAACCCTCAAACCTTAAACCCTAATACCCTAGAAACCATCAACCCTATAGGTCCTCCACCCTAATCCCTCAACCCTATACCCTCAACCCCTATCACTTTCTATCTATCTATACATCTCACCTCTCCCTCCTTCCCTCCCTCCTACCCTCTCTAATTGTCTCTATCTATCATCTCCCTCTTTCTGCGTACCTCTCGTTCAATCAACCCCTACCACCCTCTCTCACTCTCTCTATCAATCTCTCTTTATGTCCCTTCCACTCCATCCCACTCTCTCCCACTACCTCTCTCTCATGTCTCTCCTTCCCACCCCCTCTCTCAAGTCTCTCCCTTTGGCAACCTACCTAGGTAACTCTCTTTTTCTCTCTCCCCTCTCTCTATCTATCCCTCCAACCCTACCTAGATAAGTCCCTCTCACTCCACCCCCTCTTTCTCTACCTCTATCAGGTCACTCCCTCCCACACCCTCTCCCTCTCTCAGGTCTCTCACTCACACTTCCTCTCTCTCCCACTCCCTCTCTCTCACACTCCATCTCTCTCCCACTCCCTCCCTCTCACACTCCATCTCTCTCACATTCCCTCTCACTACCTATCTCTCAAGTCTCTCCCTCTCACCCCCCCTCACACTCTCAAGTCTCTCCCTTTGGAACCCTACCTACACAACTCTCTCTTTGTCTTTGTCTCTCCCTCAATTCTCTCTCTCCCACCCCCCCTCTCTCTCTCCCTCCCTCTATCCCCTCCCACCCTACCTAGCTAAGTCCCCCTCACTCAAACCCCTTCTCTCCCACTCCCTCTCTCTTAAACTCTCACTTCCACCCCCTCTCCATCTCTCTAGACTCTCTCTCTCTCTAAATTCTCCCTCCATCTAAAGACATACACAAATGCATACATACAAGCATAATACATATGTACATATAATCTTACATCCATACAAGCATACATACACACATGACATACATGTACATACAAACATACAAATATATCAGCATACATTCAATATATTGGCATTTAACATAAAGGAAGACATAACGCGAGCATGTTATAAAGCGCTCATGTTATGTCCCAGTTGACATGTTCCCCAAAAAAGCAAAAACCATGTGAAAAGTGAGATATAACGCGAGCGTGTTATAATGCGCTCACGTTATATCTTGCTTTGGGAATTCCCAAGCCTTAGGCTTGGTATTTGCTTTGGAATACCAACCCAAAGGCTTGGAGGGTATTCCCAATGACCAGAGACGTGTTTTTAAAAAATCCACCATATTTCTCATAATCGAATTCGTGCTCACCATCAAGATTGCACGTGGTTCAATATCAAAAAAATTGAACACATGGGTAATGTTGGGTTATCTCTTAGCTATCCAACGATGTAATTTTTTTCACTTTTTGAAAATGTTAAGTCTTTCATCCATAATTTATTTTATCTGTATGTCTTTTTTTTTGGCCAAAAAGCAGTGTTTGGTATTTTTTTTGTTATAAATTAACTGTTCATCAATTTTTCAAAATAAATTACATTTTTAGAAACTAGACTCCATTCTACAAAATTAAAAAATTAAAAATAAAAAAAATCAATTAGTTTCCAAAATTTGTAGGGGTAGCACAACCAAAATTCTATTTTTCAGAAAATGTTCACTTTGCAAATTAGTAAAAAATCAAATATTCATTAAAAAATTATCAAAAAAATCATGCACCAACTACATATTGTTAGCTAACTTCTAACTATTGCGATTTTAAAAATACTAAAAAAAAGTTCACCATACAAGGGTCATACAAGAGTTGCTATGTTATGTTTTTCTAACAAAAAAACACCAATTTGTGTACGAACCTTGTTTGAACCCCTTAATCTCAACCATTTTCAAAATCAATTTGTAGTTTAGAAAGTAGACGCATAGCACTTGAATCCTTCTTTTAGTTCCATCTCAAAATTTTGAGTCTAAGTATCGTCAATTTCACGTCCAAGGTCAATATTCCCTGATTTCTGAAAAAAGTTGTCCACTTAAGTCCCCTTTTTGGGAACCATCTTGGTGCACTTACCTAGTATAATATCCAATGTTGTGTTATTGTGAGGACATCGACATCTATAAATTTAATGTGCATAGGATGGTCATCTTGCAACACTGCTTCAACTAACTAATCGACTATTGCTTGGCCCTTGATTTCTCTTCTATCTACATAATGAATGTCAAATTCACTCAATATCATCACCCACTTTGCTAGTCTTTCTGTTAGATTGGCTTTGCTGAGTAGATATTTTAATGGATCTATCTTGGCTATTAGCTTGATGGTATAGGTTAACATATAGTGTCACAATCGTTGAGTATCAAACACCACTTCCAAACAAGGTTTTTCAATGAATGTATAGTTAATTTCATAGCCATTCAATGTTTTGTTGATATAGTAGATGAATTTTTCTTTTCCTATAGATTCTTCTTGTGCTAGCAAAGCTCCCAAATATACCTCAATAGTTGCTATGTAGAGTAGAAGTGGTTTTCCCTCTATTGGTGGTACCAATATAGGTGGATTCATCATATATTGTTTCAATTGATTAAAGGAAACTTCACATTTTTCATCCCATCTGAAAGAAACATTCTTTTATAACAAATGAGTAAAGGGATGAGACTTGTCTGCCAGTTGCATGATGAATCTTTCAATGGATTGGAATCTTCCTTGCAGAGATCTTAGTTGGCTAATGTTCTTAGGAGGTGGCATTTCCATGATTTATTTAAATTTTGTTGGATCTACTTTGATGCCTTTGGCTGAGACTATGTATCTTAAGAGTTTTTATGATGTTACTATGAATACAAAATTCTTTGGATTTAATCGCACATTGAACTTTTCCAATCGGTTAAAGAGTTTATCCAATATTTCTAGATGTCCTTCCCTGGTGAATTATTTTTTTAACAGGTCATCTACATAGTTGTCCATGAATGTATGCATCATGTCATGAAAGATTGTTGTCATTGCATGTTGATAAGTGGTTGCTGCAGTCTTTAATCCAAAAGGCATGATGTTCCAACAAAATTGTCCCCATGGGCATGTGAAAGTTGTTTTGTCTTGATATGATTATAGCCTGAAAAACCATCCATGAGTAATAGTATAGCATGTCCAACTATTAAATCCATAATGTTGTCTATATTGGGCAAAGGAAAGTCATCCTTTGGACAAGCCTTATTAAGATCCCTGAAATTTGTGCATATTCTGATACTATTGTCTAGTTTCAAAACCGGTACAATGTTTGAAATCCATTCTGCATAGTTGATTGGATGAATGAACCCCACATATAATAATTTCTTTAGTTCTGCTTTTACTAGTAGGGCGATGTGTGGATGTATTTTTCTCAATTTCTACTTTATTGGCTTCACTCTTGGTGCTATGGATAAATGATACATTATTAAATTTGGATCTATCCCTGGCATGTTAGCATAAGACCAAGCAAAATTGATTTGTCTTTCTTCAAATAATTTGATGAAGTTTGGCTTTTCTTGCTCTGTCATTGATGCCACTAGGTGTATGGTCTAGCTATTTTTGTAGTACCGATGTTTATGGATTGCGAGACTCAACCAATACTAAAGATATTTCTTGATAATTGTCAAGAAGAGTGTCAAATCTCTCATCCTTCAGTGCCTCAGAGAGGTTTTCACCATTCAATACACTCTTTATTTTTAATTTTTCATGATCTAATATTGCCATTGCATGGTTTTCACCATTAGATCAATTTTTTGTATTCTTTATTTTGTAGCTAAGAGATTTGGCACTCCCTTGGTTTGAAGCTTCATTATGAAATTCATTCGTGGAACTTGTTTCTGTATTTTCAGCACAAAGGAAATTGACAATGGCTTTATCATATGAAAAGATAGGGATATCAAGAGGCTCGGTTTGTTCCTAGTCAATGAGTTCGGGATGTATTAATGGTAAGGGATCATCGGGTTGGTCAAAATCTAGGACAGCGAGAGCCATGAGGATGGAAATTTTAAGGTTTTCAGTAGAAATTCCAAGGTCTATAATGTTACTCTCCTCCAAATTGTCTATCCCGTTCGATGTCTGATCATCCTCACTAGAGCCATCAATATGTTGTGATCCAAATTCAAATGGTCTAGAACCTGAACTTTTCCCCTCCATACATATGGGTGTGTACCTTTTTATCACATTGATTTCCTTGTCTTGACAAGATTCTTCAAATAGTGAATCCCATTCATATTCATTTGAGTTTGTTTAAGAGCTAGCTTGGAGCTGGAGGATTCATTCACAAACCTTCTGAATGGATTCTTCTTTTGTCTCTTCTTTTTATCCTAATCCTTTCTTGTCTTTTGTATTGAGTGTGATAGGTTGGATTGGCTCCACAAATACCTTCTTTTCATTTGTAAATAGGACCTTTTCCTTCATATCCCATCTTTTCTAAGATCTTAGATCCTTTACCATATTGCTCTATTTGTATACTGGAAGTGGCTGCTTGGGATTCTTCATCTTTGTAAAGCCAATTTAAAATGTTTTTATCCTCAAATTCATCAACTAGGGTACCCTCTTTTACAAATTTACCATCAAAGACAGTGAAGGGTTGTGAATATTGTCGTTTATATGTAGATGGTTGTTCATATGATTTTGGAGAAGGTAGTAGCTATGAGAGACATAAGGACTGCTCAATAAAATATTCACCCATTCCTTTATCCTTCAACTGTATCTTTTTCTCAAACTATTTTGACAAAGAATTGAGTTGGCTTACATTGCTTGAGGAAACGAGATCACCAATGCCTTTATCTTTTGACTGAACATTTTTATTAGACTGATTTGACAAATAATTTAGTTGGCTTTCGTTTCTTGAATAAATGGGAGTGTGAGCTTCTCGGTTGTGTGGTGCAAAAACATCTTGAGAGTGTTGCACTATTGAGGATTGTTGGAATCAGCTGAAATGGTAATATCTTGTCCATTGTAGGGGAATTTCAACATTGATGGTATGTTGATGGCACTGCTTGAATTTCATGGATCCAAGGTCGACCCAAGAGTATGTTGTATTTCAATTCTTTGTATAAAACTTGGTAGATTATATCCTTTTGAACTGGTCCCACTTAAATTGGAAATACAATCAATCCTTGAGAGGATCTTTCTTCATCATCATAAGATTTTATTGTGATCTTTCTTTGGAATCTATTTCATCTTTTGAAAATCCCAATGCATGGATAAGCTTTAAGGTGCATATATTTAGACCAGCTACTCCATCTATTAAAACAAGTTTGACCTAATGTTTATGGATTAGAACCTCAATATGGAGTGAAACGTTGTGTGGATGAGTGAGGGATACATCATCATTTTTTGAGAATGATAAACAATGGGGTATAGTCAAATGTCCCACCATGGCTTGGAATTGACAAACTTCCAAATTGGTTGGTATTGTGGTGTCCACTAAATCCTTTTCCATAATAGCCTTATGGGTTGGTGAAATTTTAAGAATTTCTAGAATAGATATCTATGCTAGGATATTTTGCAATTGGTCTATGATATTTTATTGATTTGAAGGGGAAATAGGTGTTTTAGATGTACCTCCTCTGAATACAAACTTGGACTGTGCTCTTGTGGTCACATTTACTGGTAGGTTGTCTTGTTTATCATTGATTTTGATGACATTGATTTGATTATAAACTGTAGAAATATGGTGGATGGTAGTATCATAAACATAATTCACATTCTTCCCTTTGTTCGTAGAAGAAGATTCGCCTTTTTCATAGTTGGGTAGAAGATCTTTAAGCACTCCATGATCAAAATTTGTTTGAGGTCCTTCTATCGATATTTCACATCTGCATATCAAGTCTTGCACCAAATGTTTTAGTTGCATGAAATCATTTGTTTTATGACCCTTGTTTCTATGAAAATCACAATAATATGCATCATTCCACCATGATGGTTTGACTCTTGGCTCCCAATCTCGTGCCTTTGGTAATATTATAAGTTTGTTGTCAAGAAGCTCTTTTAATGCTAATTCAAGTGATTGTCCCAAAGGTGTCAAGTTTTTATGATTTGATGGTGGAGTTTTTTAGATTCAGTGTTGTTTTGATTGGTGTTGGGTGTAATTCCTGATAGATTAAAGACTAGTTTTGCATTATGTGTTTGAGTTGCACCATCATTACCAACATTTTTGTTTCTTGTCCAAAATTTAGATTTCTCATTGTTGTTATGACGATTAGAAGAGTTTAAAGCATTTGGTCCTTCGTTATAGATTTTTAATACTCATATTTTAACCAAGGCTTCCTCAATTTTAAGTCCATTTTCAATCATCTTTTCAAAACTTGGTGGACATTGTAATTGAAGTCTATAACTCAACTCACTGTTGAGGTTGCCAATGAAGCTTTCCATCTTTTCTTTCTCAAGTATAGGACAAGCATATCTAGAAAATAATCTTCTCCATCTTTGTAAAAATGTGAGGAATGATTCACCATTTTTCTGTTTTGTGTTGCAAAGATCCTTCATGGTTATTTTGTGTTGGATGTTGTATGAATATTGGGTGATAAATTTATTTACCAGCTCTTTAAATGATCTAATACTTGGTGGAAGTTTTGAAAACCATTCCATGCATTAACCACCCAAAATTTGTGGAAATAATCTCATTAGATAGGTCTCTTCATCTCCAAATTCCAATCTCATGGTGCAAAATTATCTTACATGATCTTGAGGATCAATTTTTCCATTGTATTTGTCATATCTTAGAAATTCACAATTTTCTAGAAAAGGTATCATTTTCACCCTTCTGTCAAAGGGATAGGGACATATGTCTTGCAACAAATATATTTTTGTGGTTCCTCTTTGCATGTCTTGGATTTTCTGTTGAAGGTTTTTCATTTGTTGAGTTAAAGCATTCATTGGATATGTGGTTCATGAATCAACTTCTATGTTCTTGGGAGCTCCTTTCAATTGTTTTATATCAAAGTCATTAGGTAGTTTCACACCTTGATTTGCTGACATCAAAAAGTATTTCTCTCCATATTTTTCTAGAATTTTCTCCATGAACTTGTGAAATTTAGGATCTTATTGAGCTTGTTGAATGTCCTCATCAATTATCTCATCTGTGTTAGGTTGGTGAAATCTGTGAAAAGAGTTTTCTTCTGCTTCAGCCATGATGGTTTGGGTTTCTGCTTCTTTTTCTTTGAGTTTTTATTTTTGGGCTCTTGTTAAAATGAGCATACAAGTGTCAAAGTTTTACTATACTTTGATATTTATTTAGGAGTGCCAATGAGATGCCTATGTCAAATAGAATGATGGATTCTATTGATGAGACTAAGGTGATAAATCTAATGTACAATGTGTTGTTTTATGATGAAGGATGATAGATCCTGATGATGAAACTCAAATAACAATCAAAGATATGTTTGATGATTAGGCACTTTAAGATGTTTGATCCAAGTTTAGTTAAGGCAATTTCACTTGCAAAAGCTAGTTTCTTCAAGTTTAACTTGATGTTGTGATGATGAATCATCTATGCTCTAGAAAGAATCCCTAAATCTGGTTTTAATTGTCCGACAGATGTTCAATTTATCTTTTTGTTTGTGAATTAGATGTATGTGCTAAAACAGGTTACAAATGCGATAAAAGATGACATAAATGCACTAAAACAAAGCCTATATGCGCTAAAATATCCCCTAGATGCACCAAAACAAAAAGTGCATGCACTAAAAGATGAATCAAATGTGCCATAATATGGTCTATATGTGCTAAAAGATGAGTTGAATGCTCTAAAATAGATTTCAAATGCATTGAAAGATGGTTTAAATGCACCAAAATATAAGTTTTATGCGCTAAACTAGAAATGGTCACCATTTTGAAAGTTTGCTTGGTTTTTCCTTGTTTTGAATCAATAAATTGAGTGTTTTAATGGATGGATGATCTTTTGAATAGTGATTTCATACACATAAGCAAGTGGTAAAATAGTTGTTTTCATCCTATGATCTAAACATCAAGTGTATGTTCTAGGATCTAGTCTAATCCCTTTGATTTCCATTGGTATTGAACAATAGCAAACATATCAATCACTCTTCTAATGTCAAGGGCCATTATAGCATCATAGTCCACATCTTAGAACTATGTTAGATCACACAACCGTGTCACCCCCTAGAGGGTGCCCGTGTTTTTGCCTTTTTTGGGTCTTAACCAAAAGTCAATTCCTTCACTTTTGGCCAAAAATCCTTAGTAGTTATATGGTGAGTATCTTGGGGGTAGATTCTTCCCTCCCCTTGCACTGTGAATATTATAATGTTCAAAAATTGACTCACCTAGCTACTACACTTAAATTTTTTAGTAAGGGCTTCCATTCGGTGTGGAAAATGATAAAATACCTCAAGAGACCTCCCAACCTTTAGAACAAAGGCTTTGGGGATGGTTATCAATGCACACTACTGCTGAATGTGAGTTTCCTCACAATCACGTTTGATTATAGTGGGTTGGAATGCTTGGCTTTAGTTGTTCCCACTTAGGTCGTTCCCTTAGGGTGAGTACTTTTTCCCACTACAATAGGCCTTCTAAAGGTGCTATTGCAATAAATGAAAGAGTGAGTCTGACATTCTGGTCACCCAGTGAAGGGGAGAGCATAGGCCTATCACTTTACAAGAACAACATACATGGTGTTCATTAACCTTTTAAATAAACTAGATCCCTAATTTAATTAAAGGAAAACAAAAATAAATCCAACCCCTGCAAACAACATTAGTAGTCTTAGATAATTATCTTTGACAACGTTTAAAGTACCTACAAAACAAACAAACAAACATCAATTAGTTTCCAAAATTTTGATTTTCTGCAAATAAAGATAAATACGCTAAAACAAAGGCCATATGCACTACAAAATGCAGTATATGCACTAGAAAAAACTCTAAATGTGCTATTATGAAAATCATAAAATGAAAAACCAAATTCTGTAATGTGTCAGAAAAGAAGACAGATGTGTTGTAAGATTAAGTATTGTACTAAAACAGAGACTGAATGCACCCAAAGAGCAAGAAAATGCACTAGAAAAAAGACTAAATGTGCTAAAAAGAATAGGCAGATGCACTGAAACAAGCTTCAGGTGTGCTACATTGAAATTCATGATCA
Organism: Sequoiadendron giganteum; assembly: GCA_007115665.2. NCBI lineage: Eukaryota > Viridiplantae > Streptophyta > Pinopsida > Cupressales > Cupressaceae > Sequoiadendron > Sequoiadendron giganteum. The sequence continues at coordinate 469,885,484 of CM021101.1, read as the reverse complement.
AACCTGTGAACAAAAACTTGCCATAAAATGTTAAAAATGGGGCTAGGCCCTACGGTGGGTGCCAATTTTATGTGTGTATAAAATATGTGAGTGCATAAGAAAGTAATACAACACACCAATGAAATATTATATTAGAGAATTCAAATGATAATCAAATCAAAATAAACAAACTCTCCAATGATGTCTCATTGTCCTCTATCTCCAAGGATTTTTCAATTCATTTTTGCTCTCAGATTGTGTATGCACATGACTTTCCAAATGACAACCTGAAGAACGAGATGCTAGAAATGAAAGAAATACTTTCCTACATGATTTATTACTTAATGATATGCTAAGATTAAGATGATGCTATGATGTTGATAATCGAAATGATACAATGAAATTACAGAAATTAAGATGCAGCTAATGGTAATGCCATGATTAATCTAAATGATGCTAAGATGCCAATACTAGAATGCTAATTCTATAATTCTAATGACAATGTTCTCTAAAATTTTGTAGAGTTTAATTACTAATGCTCTCTAAATATGAAATATTGTAAATGAGGGTGTATTTATAGATTTCTCTAGGGCATAAGCTTATGTGGCAGGATTCAATTGTCCAGATTCGATCTGGAGAGAAGGATGGTTGAGGATGAAGAGGTTAGAGAGAATCAAGGAGAGTGTTCCCTTTAGAAGAATAGATTTCCAAGTGTGAAGAGGAATCAAAGGGAGGTGAAAGCCAAGTTTCTCAAAACTTGTTAGAATTTTTTGAAGATAAATGCCAATTAAATATTAAGAATATTTAATTTCATGAGACACATGATGAGGTGGAAGATGATAAGTTAGTAGAAATGTGACTAAATTCAAATTTAGAATTTGAATTTAATAAAGGGAGTTAATTAAATGAAATTAATTAAATGAAGCAAACTAATTAAAGTTGCTCATTTAATTAAAACAGGAAAAAAGTGATTTAAGATAAGAAGAACTTAAGAAAGTGAACTACATAAATAAATTTGTCGATTTATTTATAAGTAGATAAATTAAAGATTTATTAATTAATTTCTTTAGACTAATTTTAAGCGTATACAATTATTATTTAGCTAAATGTCATTAAAATCCCTTTCACTAAATAAATAAATAATTTAATGAGAATCCTAAGTTCCCTCCATCTTGCACAATTAAGTAATTTCTTAAATTACTTAATTGGCTAATTTCCCTCACCTAGAAATTACTTAATTGGCTAATTTCCCTCGCCCTCCCACTTGCAAGGGAATACTCCCCTGGAATATTTCTCCATTTGAACTCCTCCAAAATGGAATATTCTTGGAACAAAATTCCTAACAACTTCCTAAATTTTAGGAAGTGTGCTTCTTTGAATCAATGAGAGCCATTGATTAAATCCTTGATCCTTGTCAACTTTCATTCTCATCCATTGATGAGAATCCTTGATCCATGCCTTCACCTCTCATTGCTTCCCATTCATTGATTGATCAAATCAATCATGACCATTGATTCACCATTTTCTCTTATAAATACTCCCCATTTTTTTGAGAAATGGATCCAATTCAATTTTAGAAAAGTTATGCTGCACATTTGCATACTCACTTTGATCCATCTTTAGCATTTAGAATCATTTTAGCTCATTTTTCATCCATTCTAGCTAATTTTCATCAATGGCACCCTTCTCTGAGCTTGTTTCATCAAAGGGATTGAGAAAGGGCTGAAATTACATAAATACAACACCAATCTCCCAATGGGATGAGGTTTGATACATTAGGATAACTTCCACTATGCATTATGGTTTGTTCCATGTTTTAATGGCTTCCTTGTTCTATGTTTTCAAGTAGTTCATTGGGAGTATAGCTTAACTAGTTAGGTATTGCTTAAAATATATTGGATCATGAATTTTTAGCTTAGGTTATGATTTTTCTCACAATTATGACCCTCATCCTTTGAAAAAGAAATCAATCCAAACATAGCGACTATCGAAATCTAAAATATTCTAGCAAGAATCATGAAAACTTGATTAATATCGACTAAAACAATGACTAAATATCAATTTCTTTATCTATCGATATCATCATCAACATCCTAGCATGAGCCTTAATGGATATATCATTCCCACAATTGGAATCATCAAAAGATAGCATCCCTAAACTACAAACATTTGGTAGGTGATATGGCAAATTTGTTCGTCTTTTTGATTTTTTATCTTTTGATCATTGATTTTGTGTGACGTGTTTGTTGGATATTCTTGCAATTATGACCATGAAGAATACTTGACAAGTGTATGTGTAGGGATAGTCTCGAGTAATGCAACTACTGGTGCATATTAGGTTCTTCATACCTTTTGTGTATTATTCTCCTTACTTTGATGAGTTTATTCTCTCACATTACTTAACAAGGTTTTTGTATGTATAGTATGAATATGAATACTCCTATATGTTTGTAGATTCAAAGTCCACACAATGGATACAAAGCCACCTTGGTTCTTCATACCCTGGTGCATCATGTCTATTTTTTATATTAATAAGGATTGCTAATCATTAGTTTCTCCCTAAAAAGAAAAAAGCATGCTCATCACATACACCATCAAATACCATTATCAATAATTCATTCATCACCACATTCATAATCAATGAATTTTCAACAATATGATCAATATAATTCTATTATTCTAATCTCTCTCTAATAATTCTTCTAATTAACATCATATCCTGCATCTTGCATCATAATACTAGTACTATGTGCATCTTGCATCCACAAAATAATTAGTTGTGCATCCATACATCATGCATATCATGACAATATTAGAAAATACAAAAATAATCATCACTAGTAGCATCATAATCTCATAATCATATATGCATCACATAATACATCATAAATTATGCATCCCTCATAATCATAAGCATGAACATCATAAGAATACATAAATCAACATCATGCACATCATTTTTTAAATCAAAATCATCTCATATATCATAAAAAATGGAAATTTCATAGTACAACATAACTAAACATGTGTGATACAATCAATGAACCATAAATATACATACATATGAGGCCCAAAAGGTCGATGAATGTATATAAATCATTTAAATAATGTCTATACATGTCTCTATATTAATGTCAAGAGAAATGTACAAAATCTATCAACCCTACTACTCTCCATCTAGAGGTGGTCTTTGTTGATCATCATGGGTAGGAGATCTATATGTATGCTCACTATGTCATGGAGATTTGTGAGGCTGTAAAATATGTCTGTGTGGCTGCTTTGATGGCTTGCTAATAGATGCACCCCCTGACTTGCTAGGCTCTATGGTAGCATTGGTCATCTCTGAGATCTGGGAACTAAGGTCTCATATAAAGTCCTATAATATGTCCTCTCCTCAATGAGGAGATTCTACTCTCACATGTATCTATCCATATTGACTGTGGAGGCCTGAGAAATCTTGAGCTACATGCACCTACTAGGTTTTGTGTCACACTCTACAATGACAACATCTCTCTCGAAGTGAGCCTAGTCTTGCTCGACTGTGTGAATCACTATCTAAGAAATTGTCAATTTTCTTTGAGTTATCTCTACATCTCACTCATCGGCTCGTGTGTCTCTATTATAAATAGCTTGATTTCACTCCATGTGAGCTTGGTCTCCTCATAGTGGTTTTTTCTAACCTGTTCATGTGATCTGTATGCCCCTGATTGAGTGGTGGAGGTGGCCCCGGATTTTGATCTTGCTACCCATCATGTTGGTCGTGGGCCTGAACTTGTTACTGCTACTAATCCTAAGGAATCTAAGCAACTTGCTACTGCTTAGTAGCAACCCTTTGTCTCTTTCTAGCCTCTCAACCACCCATTGCTCCTACTCTCCTTCATTGATGACCAACGGGTCCTAGACCTACACCCCCAAGAGGAAATGTAAATTTGATAGGCCTCTGATGGGCACACCATGAATCATAGCCTTGTGTCATGCCTACATCATCATGATAGATTTCTCATCCCCATCCCAATGGTGCCATCTGGTCAAACTATGTCAATGCTATCCTAGAGGATGTAGTCAATCCCCATGTAGCCACTACCTTGGTAGTCATGGTATATCTGAAATGATATCCCTGATTTGGCACTGCATTCCACTCATCAAATTTCCTACGAACTCTCTCTAAAATATGATCAACCTGCCCAATTAAACTTTGGGTCTATTTGCAGTAAGTCAAGTGGATGTGGTCATCATCCCACACTTTGTACCTCAACCAAGGTTTCTAAATAAACTAAGTCATCTCATCAAAAAATCCTCTCTAGTATTGAAACCTTTCGGGCTACCTATAATGAAGATAATCATGATATTTGTATGAGTAAGGATCACCTACATCTCTCTCATCAATTCCTAGAGAAAATGTCACTCTATCCTCTTCCACACCCAAATGTGAAGGAGACTCACACCTACAGAGATACTGGTAGCTTCCTTGTAGAATTCCTGGTGCATATCATGATATAAGTGAGCCAATACACATGCCCCCCAAGTATACGTGGTCCCCTCTATCATTATGCTCTCTTTAACTATCCCCCATCTGATGGGAAAGTGTAGAGAGCACTTATTAGGCATCAATGGCCCAATGATCAATCCAAAAAAAATCAAAATCAACTCATGCACCTCTCTGATGTAATGTCCTAGGTCAATCTATCCATCCACAACTACTAGTTGATCCTCCCCAAGCTTCTTGGCCATCACCATTTCTCCCTAATCCACATCATACTCTACCCTCTCACTATGAATCAAAATCTTGAGGATGTGCCATACATCCTCAAAGGTGATAGTACACTCTCCTATAGGTAGGTGAAATATAACTGTCTCGAATCTCCACCTCCCTACCAGTGCAATCATCATGGCTTGATGTGCTTGGATCTCTAGCATATACATGATGTAATCCAATCCAACAACTACAAGAAACTAAACCTTGATATCACCAATGTGAGATAATCGATCCAATAACCTTGGTCTTAAATCCATCACATAGAGAGGATGTAGATTGACTTGTAAGCATAGAGTCCACGACATCAAAAATTGCAAAAAATGAGCTAAAAATCTTAAGTCTGTTAGAAAAATGAGCAAATGCATCAATTTATGCAAACGTGCTGCCTTACGCAAACACGTTGTTGTATTTTCACGTAAAAATGTCATTGTATTTTTTGCAAACACATTATTTTGTGTCAAACATGATAACCCCCTAAAATTGATCACGTGCGAGTGCATTTTACAAATGCGTCGATGTGAGCGTGTCATTCTAAGTCAAACATGTTGATCTTTTTCAACCATGTCGCTTTGTTGCTAACACGACCTTTCTAAAATTTGAAATGTGATAAAACTGTGGGAAATGCAACATTCCTAAAGGACTATCACATTTGTATCCCTACATTTGGCTATCAATTTGACAAGAAAAATTAAAATGCAAGCAAAAGTTAGAAGTGTGTGTACCACAGTGCCTACGTCGATTGCCCTCTAAAAATATTTTATAGGGTCCATGCAATGTGGTGTGCCTAGTACTCAAGCCATCATGAATGTGCATATGAAGGTTAGGGATGCTGAGAGCTCTAAGAGAGTAAGAAATACTAAAGGATGAGAGTGCAAATGAGGAGGATTTGAACCCTAATTACCTATATAATCCACCAAAATGTAGGGTTTTTCCAACGTCCTCCCTCCTAGATCATATTTTGAACTTATTGATTTATCTTGATCGTTACTCGTGACCCCTAGGGCCTTTTTTTTAATCCTATTCTCATTCAAATTGGTCCTAAACACTTGTTGTGAGCCCAACCTAAGAATTATTTTTTTTGGCCAATCTCTTGAGGGACAACCTAGCATCCTATCATCCTTCCATCATTCATTGGGGCACAGTGGGGCATCAAATTTTAAATTTAAGTGACAAAGACTTTGAAACAATGTAACAAGTACATTGTGTCAAAGAGGGGAAAAATGTGTTGCAAGTATGGATGTGTTTGGTGGTGTTGTCATTAATGTTTTCATTGATGTCAACACAGTTCAGTGTGATTGCAGATGGTACTTGTATAGTTGAGATACTATAAAGGTGTTTAGAGTACATGGAGCTATATTTATGGAGTTGTAGTTGTGTTTTTCTTCCAAGCACTTTTGAGAAAATTAAGAAATAATGAAGATTGTGTAGTGTGTGTGTTCTGAGTGTACTCCGATAATGTGCTTTGCATTTATTATGTGTTGATCCTATCCCTGTGTAGATTTGTGCTATTGTTAATGAGCTTCAATGGATAATATATCTTGATTTTTAGCTTTTGGATTGATGGATAGTGAAAGAGATGTTCACCGATGTGTGAAGCAATTTGGCAGAACTACTTATTTGTGGACTAGGAGAAATGTCTTTGTTGCGCAGTCTTCTAGTGTTTTGGTTCAGATTTTGCGGATCTGGAAGATGGTTTATGTTTATGCCTTTGGTGTTTTGGAAAATGTGCTTGTGATTTGGTGCTCTAGAAGACTTGCTCCAGAGCTCCTCTATGTTGTTGCTTGGTCCAACTAGATTGTTGAAGAATGTTTTGTGCATGAATATTATTTAGGTCCTAATTAAATATGTAAATGGTCCTCTCTCATTCTTATCCACCACAAGAATGTTGAGTAGCCGACCAAATTTGAATTTGAAAATAGAAGGATGTATAGTCGACCTTGGAGAATTCTTCTAGGGTTGAAGATAGTATAAAAGCAAGCCAAGATGTTGTAAATTGTGTGATAAGCAAGTGAAGTGTGCGAACAAGTGCAAAAAGTAGAGTGTGTAAGAGAGAATCAAGGCAACAATACTTTGATGTGCTAGATTCCTGAAAGCAGTGAGTTGATGGTGTCTATAATCTTCTAATCAAACTATAAATGTGTGGAAAATTTTGTGGTGGATCTTTATTTATCCTTTCTTTATCTATAGGTAGTGAGCCTCCTTCTAGATAGTGAGTCCTATTGTGGGAATTGAGCCTTTGTATTTGGGCAGTGAGACCTCTAGCAGTGATCCTTTGTATCAGGTATTGCATTATTACTATATTGTGAGCTAATCCTCATCATTTTTTTTCCCTCATTGGGTTTTCCACATAAATCTAGTGTCTCTGGTGTTTGCTTTCAGTTATTTTCATTTCATGTTTACACTTAAAAATAGATTGAGTTAAAGTGGAATAGATTAAGGTTAGAAGTAAAGTAATCTGATACAACTAACTCACCCTCCCCCTCTCAATTGTCTTGTGCATTTCAACAATTGGTATCAGAACTTTGGTTCCTCAATGAAAAGCTTAACCGCTTGAGGTAGGTAAGATGGCGCACAAGTTGCAAATCCCTATTTTTGATGGAGCTAATTACAGTGACTAGAAAGTGTAGATGAGAGGTTACCTGGTCTCTCTTGGTTTCAAGACTTGGAAAGCTGTAGAGACAAAGTATGTTGAATCATCCACTGGTCCTTCCTCTACAGATGTTTTTTTTGCTTATGATGAGAATGAAAAGGAAAGGTAGGCTATGTTCAGTGCTCTATCTAAAACTGAAAGGACAAAATTTATTTCTTTAGGCACTTCTTATGTAGTATGGGAAAAATTGAAAGATATTTATGAAGGAAATGATAGAGTAAAATTTTCAAGGAAGCTAAAAACTAAGCACAAATTTGAGAACCTAAGAATGGAAGAGGTTGAAGATATTGTGAGTTATTATTAGAAATTTGAACTTGTAGCAAATGAGATCAAGAATCAAGGTGGTACCATGTCAGATGAAGATGTAATTAAGAAGATCCTGATGACCCTACCGAAGAATTACAATGACAAGGTCTCTGTTATTGAAGAATCATACGATCAAAAGACTAAGGAGCAACTATTTGGAACCTTGACTACATTCGAGATGAGAAAAATTGTAAGAGAAAAGGAGAAAGTTGAAACAACCATTAAAGCAATGAAGATATGAGATGACTCGAATGATGATAGTTTAGAAGAGTTGGAAGCAAACTTTACAAGGAAATTGAAGAAAGGTACTGGTAAATACAAAGGTATTTTTCCCTTTAAATGTTTCAATTGTTGAAATATTGGTCATTATGCCTCAAGATGTCCAAATAGAGCTACACACAAGAAGAACAAAGATAATAATAATAACTACAAAGACAAAAAGGAAAGGAAGTTCAAGAAATTGTATTATGTTAAAGATGCATGAATTTTTGATGATGAGTTTGAATTTGAGTAAGATAAAGATGAATGTTTATTTCTAGCCCTAGAGAGTAAAGTTGTATCTGTTGACCATGGAAGATGTGCAATGGAACTTGGCCCAAAGAGCAAGAAGTATGCGATGGAAGGTACTCTGGTGACTTCTTTTCATGCTAGATAGGATGAAGACTATTGGGTAATTGACTGTGGATTTTCAAATCACATGATTGGAGATAAAATTAAGTTCACTAAACTTGAGAAGTATGATGGAGGAATAGTTATGTTTGGAGATGATTCTGGTGCTAAGATATTTGGGAAAGGAACAATTATTTTTGATGGAAAACATAGTACTAATGATGTCTATTATGTTAAGGGCTTAAGGAATAATATTTTGAGTGTTGGGAAAATGTGTAGCAAAGGATTTAAGCTTGTGTTTTAGGATAACACTTGTGAGATCAAAAAAGGGTCCGAAATTGTGGTAGTAGCAGGAAGAAGAACTCATGGAAGCATCTATCAAATTAAGAGTGGTGATGGTCAATGCTTTGTTGCATAGATTAATGAAAGTTGGCTATGGCACTGGAGGATGGGACATCTAAATTTTGACAATCTGGTCAAGATCAGTTCAAAATATGTTGTTAGATATCTTCCTAGAATCACAAATCATACAAATTCAATTTGTAGAAGTTGTCAGTTGGGAAAAAAAACAAGAAGCAATTTTAAGGGAAAATAACAATCATCTACTGGAATGCTGGAATTGATTCATACAAACCTTTGTGGTCCTACAAGAATAGGAAGCCTTAATGGTGATAGTTATTTTATGCTCTTGATTGATGACTACTCTAGGATGTCATGGGTTACTTTTCTTAGAGAGAAAGCTTAGGCTCTTGATAGATTCAAAGTGTTTAAGGTAAGAGTAGAGAATGAGGTAAACCTAAGAATCAAATGCTTAAGGTTTGATAAAGATGGAGAATTCACTTCTGGTGAGTTTAATTCATTTTGTGAAGAGCATGGCATAATGCGACATTATCCTGCCCCTAGAACCCCCCAAAAAAATGGAGTTGTGGAAAGGAAGAACCAGACTATTCAAGAGGTTTCTAGGAAAATGATGAAAGAAGCAAATGTTCCTGATGTATATTGGAGAGAAGTAATCCACACTTCTATTTACATTCTTAATAGAGTTCAGATCAGAGGTAACATCATTGAGACTCCTTATGATTTATGGACTGGTAAGACTCCTACTATTAAATACTTTAAAGTGTTTACAAGCAGATGTTACATTAAAATAAATTATGAGAATCTTGGAAATTTTGATGCTAGATGTGATGAAGGAATTTTTATTTGGATATTCAAATAATAGCAAGGTATATAGACGATTCAATAAAAGACTGAGGAAAATAGTTGAAAGTGCTAATGTAAAATTTGATGAAGCTATGTATAGACCAATAAACAAGAATGCAATTGTTTCAAAATGGGTATTTAGAAATAAGCTGAATGAAGATGGTGAAGTGGTAAGAAAGAAAGAAAGACTTGTATGTAAAAGTTATTCACAGGTTGAAGGAATAGGTTTTGAAGATACATTTGCACCGGTGGAAAGAATGGAGGCCATTTGAATGTTCTCTACATTTTCAGCTCATAAAGATTTCAAAGTGTACCAGATGGATGTTAAGCCTACATTCCTGAATGGAGAATTGGAAGAAGAAGTGTATATGGAACAACCAGAAGGATTTCAGTTGTCATAAAAACTAGACATGGTCTGCAAGTTGAAAAAGGAACTGTATGGAATTAAACAAGCTCCTAGAGCATGGTATATAAGGTTGGATAGATACTTGACACAACAAGGATTCAACAAAGGGTCTAAAAACAATAGTCTTTACTTCAAAGTTGAGAGAAAAAAAAATGTTGATAGTTGTGGTATATGTGGATGATATTATCTTTGGTAGAAATGAAGGTATGTGTAAGAAATTTATAGAGGAGATGCAAAAAGAGTTTGAGATATCTATGATTGGTGAGTTGAATTTCTTCCTTGGCCTTCAAGTGAATCAAACTGATAAGGGGATATTCATTTCAAAATCTAATTATGTTAAGGAATTTTTGAAGAAGTTTAGAATGGATGACTCCAAACCGGTCTGTACCCCTATGGTAACCGGATGTAAGCTAAGTAAGGATGATGAATCTTCTAAAGTTAATCAGAGCATGCATAGATCTATGATTGGTGGTCAATCGTATCTTAATACTACTAGATTGGATATCATGCATGTAGTATTTTTGGTTACAAGATTTCAAGCAGAACCTAAAGAGGCACATGTTACAATTATAAAGGGGATATTCAAATATCTTAAGGGAACTCCAGATTATGGGCTATGGTATCCTAAGGATACTGATTTCACATTGAATGCCTACATTGATGTAGAATGGGTTGGGTGTATAGATGACCAGAAGAGTACAAGTGGTGGTGCATTCTTCCTTGGAGGAAGACTGGTCTCATGGTTGAGTAAGAAACAAGATTTAGTTTCTTTATCCAGTGTAGAAGCTGAATATATTGTAGTAGAATTTGTTGTACATAGGTACTTTTGATGAAGAAAAATTTGAAGGACATAGGTGTGATGTGTGATGATCCTATCTCTATCTTTTGTGACAATACAAGTGCAATAAACATTTCAAATAATTTGGTGATGCATTCTAGGACAAAGCATATATCTATTAGGTATCATTTCTTGAGGGAGAAGGTGTTGGAGAATGAATTCGGACTTGAATATGTGTCTACCAAGAAACAAATTGCTGAAATATTCATTGAGGCCCTTCCAAAGGATACTTTTGAGTAGCTCGGGGGGAAGTTAGGGGTTATTTCCCCTCCTTCCTTGAACTAGGTGCACATGGAGGTGCATCAATCCAGTGGATTCATAGACTCTTTTTTGGTTTGGATTGATGATTTTAGTCTACTCCTCAGGGGGAGTAGAGAGTTTCATTGTTGCAGTAGGTGATGTGGGTGCACTCCTAAGGGGGATTAATTAGAGAGTTATATGGAAAGTGTTTTTCATGCAAAACTTTCCTTTGCCATTGATGTCAAAGGGGGAGAGAAAGTCATGTGAAAAAGTTGAAAAGGGAGAGAGAGTCTTGTAAGGAGAAGAAAGTAGAAGAAGCTGAAGAATGTGCATGTTGTCTTTGATGGTTTTTCACATCATGTGTTGCCATCAATGACAAAGGGGGAGATTGTTGCAATTATGGATGTGTTTGGTGGTGTTGTCATTAATATTGTCATTGATGTCAACACAGTTCAATATGATTGCAGATGCTACTTGTATAGTTGAGATACTGTAAAAGTGTTTAGAGTACATGGAGCTATATTTATGAAGTTGCAATTGTGTTTTTCTGCCAAGTGCTTTTGAGAAAATTAAGAAATAATGAAAAATGTGTAGTGTGTGTTCTAAGTGTGCTCCGGTAATGTGCTTTGCATTTCTTCTGTGTTGATCTTATGCTTGTGCAAATCTTTGGTACTGTTCATGAGCTTCAATAGATAATATATCTTGAGTTTTAGCTTCTAGATTGATGGAAAGTGAAAGATATGTTCACTGGTGTGTGAACCAGTTTGACAAAACTACTTATTTTTGGACTGGGAGAAATGTCTTTGCTTTGTAGTTTTCTGGTGTTTTGGTTCAGATCTTGTGGATCTAGAAGATGGTTTATGTTGATTCCTTTAGTATTCTGGTAAATGTGCTTGTGATTTGGTGATCTGGAAGACTTGCTCCAAATCTCCTATGTGTTGTTGCTTGGTTTGGTTGGACTGTTGAAGAATGTTTTGTGCATGAATATCATTGCAGTAGCTACGGATGTATCTGAAGGTCTCTAAGAGATGTTAAAATGTTTGGTGAAGCATGTTGGGTGATCCATGTGTGATCATCTTGCTGGAGATGTGTGTACTTCAAAGATCATTGGTTTTTTCATTAGGTTTGGCCGACTTGGTGTCTACACATTACATAAATACTTTGCATCGAATTAAGGAAGCATGTGATTGATCCAAGATTTTGTTTGGGTCCTAATTAAATGTGTAAATGGACCTCTCTCATTCTTATCCACTATAGGAATGTTGAGTATCCAACCTAATTAAAATTTGAAAATAGAAGGATCTATAGCCAACCTTGGAGAATGCTTCTAGGGTTAAATATAGTATAAAAGCAAGCCAAGATGTTGCGAATTGTGTGATAAGCAAGTGAAGTGCGCAAACAAGTGTAAAAATCAAAGTGTGTAAGAGTGGATCAAGGCAATAGTACTTTGATGTGCTAGATTCCTTAAGAAGTGAGTTGATGGTGTTTGCAATCTTTTGATCAAGCCATGAATGTGTGGAACCTTTTGTGGTGGATATTTATTTATCCTTTCTTTATCTATAGGTAGTGAGCCTCCTTCTAGATAGTGATTCCTATTGTAGGAAGTGATCCTTTGTATTCGGGCAGTGAGCCTTTGTATCCGATATTGCATTATTACTATACTGTGAGCTAATCCTCATCGTGGTTTTTCCCTTATTGGGGTTTCCACATAAATCTAGTGTCTCTAGTGTTCGCTTTCTGTTATTTTCATTTCATGTTTACACTGAATAATAGATTGAGTTAAAGTGGAATTGATTAAGGTTAGAAGTAAAGTAATTTGATACAATTGATTCACCCCCCCTCTTAGTTGTCTTGTACATTTCAACAAAATGTAGACATGCGAAATTGCCTAATGTGTATCACGCATCATTAATATTGCATTTTCGTCATATTCATCCTTGATCCTACATTCGAATCATTTTCATCACTTGCATTACTAATTCCCCTTTTAACATCATTTTCTATTATTTTCACCTTATTCCCTCTATTAATTAAGTAATTTTTAATTATTTAATTAATTCATCCCATTTCATTAATTTTCCTTTTATCTTCCCTAATTGGATAATTTTAATTATTTAATTAGCCATAAATCTTTATTATTTAATTATCTAATTCCCATCCCATTCATTTGGAATATTCCTTTTTAATAAAGAATATACTAATCCTCCATAATTAAATAATCTTGAATTATTTAATTATCCTAATTTCCCTCTCAAAGGTATATTCCCTTGGAATATTCTTTTTCAAAATATATCATTCCTCTCATTCATTCTTATCCCTCCATTTCTTGATCTAATATTCACCCTCCATTTCAAATATCCTCAACCAATTTCCTAAAATTATGGAGATATTTTGAGTTCAAATTGATCTTGATCCCTCATCTTCATTTTTTCACTAAGATTCATGGGTCTTAAGGATTAATCTCAATCATTGATCACACACATGAAAATCTATAAAACAAGCATCCCTTCTTCATTATTACATTACCTAGATCATTTGAGAGCATTTGATCACTTCAACATATCACATCCTTGAGCATTTTGAGAAATTATCACCATCTAGGTTATCATCTTCATGCTTTTGAAATCATGGGAGCTTCTTGATTGAACACTCCAACATCTCATCACCATTAAAATTTAATGCAAGGTTTCCACATTGGTTGGTTTCATGTTTTGAATTTTTTTTCATTGCTTATGTTGATTTCTAACCCTTGTATGCACTCAATTTTATTTTGTAAGTGGGATTTGATATTCTATTGTTTTGGGTCTTGTTGATTGCTAACCCTTGTTTTGACATTAATTCCATTTTCCACTTCACATTTATATTAGAGAATAGATATATCTATGCATTTTTTTGTAGACAGATAGTGTCAAATTATGATAAAAAAAAGAGTGAAATAGGCCCTAAAATCAATAAGTGGTAGCATTTATGACAACCTTGATTATATAAGATGACATTGTTTGTGTGAGTTATAGCTTTGCAACTTCTTGGGAGGCTCAATAAATAAATTTAATTGGTACTTTAATTTTACAATTTTTCTAAAACTCTTCATTTTTTCTTGAAACTAACCTACAATTGAACTAGTGTGAATGGAAACCCTCAAAAAATAAACATTGGAGGGGGATTCTATTTCACTTAGTCCCCTTGTAGTCTTTCAAGAATGTACAATTTTTTGGAAGATAATAAACAATAATTCATAATACTAATTTATGCAACGAGATAAGTTTTAGTTACAACATAACCATTAAAAATTGTAATGTTATAGTAAAGGTTATATCAAAACACATCAAGGAAAGTGAAGTGAGAGAAAAGTTTTAGAAACAAGTTTTGGGTTCACTCAAAAATGAATTTAGGAATATCAAACATCTCTTGGTTTATGGAGGCTCACAACTAATCAAAAGTCAAGTGAACAATGAATACGAAAGAAAAGATGAGAAGCTAACCCCTTATAAAAGTATACTTGAAAATTTCAAGGAATACTTCAACTTAATCCAATTTGAGTAGGTACCTAGAATTAACAAAAAATTAGTAGATGTCACGGCTGATGAGCCCTAGGAATGTCTAGTTCTTGGTTTCAGTTTCATGTTTTTATCTCATTTCTAAAAAACTTCAAAAGACATTTTGAAACCTTTTTCATACATTTTTTTACAGCATTTAAGGATGATATATTATATTAATGAATAGGTGTGAAATTTTAATGTCTATGAGATTTATTAGAATTTTATGATTACTCACAGTTTCTAATAATAAAAAATGCCTTAAGAAATAAAACCAACCCCTACAATGAGGAACTTGTCAACCCGTAACAAAAGGATTCTTAGCCCGCAACAAAAGGATGACAGTTCAACACAACTAGAGGAATCAATCAACTACAGTACATGCATATTTATAGAATAAGATGCAATGGATGGTTTTAGGAGGTGAACAGAAATATCTATGTGTCACTCCACCTTTTTAATAAACTATAGAGGAAGAAGTTTGTTCTAACAAGGATAGTAGTTATAATGAAGACTGCCCTATTAAGCACACTTTTGTTATAACAGTCTTCTTGATTATTGTAGAATCCTTATTGGATTCTAACACTTCTACTTCCACCTACTTTTATATTTTTATTTAGTAAAAGACTTGGTCCTCTTACTGTTTTCTTGGAAGAGTTGATAGTTGCTAAAATTCTATTTATAGCTTTTGAATAACAAGACTCTCACAAACCCTATATATGGGATACTCTTGTGAGGGACCGTAGATAGATTTTTGCATGAACTACATTTAATATTAGATTGTTTATATCATGTTCTAAGTTTTATATATCTTGGATTACAATAAAGAAGAATATTTTTGTTGCATGATTTTATAAGTCATCGAAAGAAAATATTGTGGAATACAGTGGCTCAGACAAGGGCCACTTGAGGTACTACATCATCCACGCTAGCTTAGATGGTTAGTTAGATTTTGAATTATATTCTTTGAAGTATAGTTTACATATTACATTACATTAATTATTATGTTATCATTTTTGAAGTGAAGTCTCTTATTTGAAATTTTGTTCAAATCTTATTAAAGTAATTAGTTAAATTAGGTTACATTGCAACACAAAGAGTCACTAGTTATAGTCCATGGATGAAAATACTCATAGAAGTTACAATAGTTAGAATTTTCTTACCATGTTCTTTAGTTATGAGTTAAGTTTAGGAATATTTTAGATAAGTTTACTTTAGTTCAATCCTTGTACTCAATTGATTCAGGAAGCTTGGGATTCTTAACTACGTATATAGTGCCAACATCATCTCAAGTTCACGATTCCCTAGTTGAAAATTTAATGAAGCCCCCTTTTGAACAATGAATTGATTAATTTGGGGATCCTTAGTTATGTTAATTTGTATGTATGATTATCTACATCAGTTAATTAGACATTAGGGGAAGCCCTACATTTTTGGACATGTTGCCAGGGATGGTGCTAAGTTCAAAATTCCTAATTATGTTTTAAATTTTTGTTCATTCCTTTCATAAATTAGGAATTTTTCACTTATAAGAATTAGGACTAATAGACATTATGGGAAGTTATACAATGGCCACCATCATATCTCTACTAGATATACCATAAGATAGTCCTCACTATGAGTTCTTGGTCAAAAATTATTGGTCTCCATATATGATGGTCTTGATATAGAACTCATTTACAAACTAGTTGGCCCCAATAATCCTTGGTATCATAAAATATATAAATGATAATATCCTTCCACCCAACCTCTCCTAAACTCACCAAATTTCATTTATCTTCCACTCTTTTCACTTCACTATCCTCACTAACACCCTCTACCAAAGGAGCTTTGATGGTTCTCTACTTAGAGGCCTTAACTTAGAAGAGGCTTCTCTCATAATAAAAAAAGGTTCATGATGGTATCTATGGTGCTCAAACTAGGAGTATGGTCCTAGATAAAACTCTCTTGAGAATATGTTACTATTGGTCCACTATGGAAAACCATTCCCATCAGTATGTGAAGAAATATTTATCCTATCAACAACACATATTTCTTATTCATGCACCATTGTAGGTGTTGAAATCCATTGTTAATCCTTGGCTCTTTTCTCAATGGGGTCTTGATCTCATTGATAATATTCACCCATGCTCCTCTAATGTCCATAAGTTTATCATCACTACTATTGAGTACTTCACCAAATGTGTTGAAGGTATTCTCATGTTATATACACTACTAGCCAAAAATTCCAAGTTCATCTTCCATTACATCATCTATCACTACAAAATCCCTTACAACATTATTACTGATAATGATAAGTCATTAAAAATAATGAAATCTACACCCTTTACAAGTAATTCCACATCCAACACCATTGGTTCACCCCATACTAATTACAAGGAAAAAGTAAATTAGAAGCATATAATAAAACCATCTTAATAATTCTTAGGAAGACAACAAATGATGTTGGTTTTGATTGACACCTTCAACTTAACCATTCCCTTTGGGCCTATCACATTAGTATATACACACTAATTGGTGTGACTCCATATTCACGTGTCTTTGGATCTAAATCCATTTGACCTATCGAGATAAAAATTCCATCATTGCATGTTTCCTTACATAATATCATTAATGATGGGGAGTATTAAGTTATAAACTTTCATGAGCTTGAAATTCTTGATGAGAAGTACCTCAATACCCTTAACCACCTATATTCATACCAAAATTTTCTCCATCACAACTATAATAAGAAAATTAAATCTTAAAAGTTTGAGGTTGGTGATCTCATGCTTAAAAAAGAAGAAGCTATAAGACAAAGCCAAGAAGGGTAAATTTGAGCCCAATAGGTTAGAACCATATGTTATCATCACCTAGTATGGTTCATGAGCATATCAATTAGCTAACTTAGAGGGTGATTCACTTAATTAACCCATAAACATAATCCACATCAAGTGATTTCATGCTTAATTTGGGGAATATCCTAAAAGTAAAAAAATGAAAAAATGAAAAAATACAATAAAATAGAAATAGTAAAGATAAATATTGCCCTCTGGTGAAAACCACTTTTGGTGGCATCTTGGACAAGTACCATGGTGAAAATTTTCTCATAGGTGGCATGCGTAATAAAATAAACTTTGTTTTCTTTTAGGTCCTCATCTACCACTAATCCATAAGTCAATTTCATCCACCCATAATTATCATCATCATTCATCCCTTCATCCATAACATTTCATCCCTTATTTTACAATGGGGGCAAGTGATTACCTCCTATTTTAAAATAAATATTTATTAGGATGACCTAGGGATTTGGATCCCTTCCATAATAAATGAGTTTAATACATAAACACTTTTTCATCCCCCATCCCATTAATAAATTTTTTCCTCCTGTGACTCCCATTCTATTTTTCCATCAATAAATCTTGCATAACAATATTTGCATCACACACACTACACACTTGAAACATTATTCTTTAATTTCAAACTAATACCTAAACATCAACCTTGATAATTGCTAACACAGAGGATTGCACCCTGATGCTAAGCTTGGAGGCTCAACAATCCTATGTAACATTAAAACACCTTCGAGCATGTGGGTTGCTCATAGTGAAGGTGAATCTCTAGATTATGGACTAGTTCCCCTTTTGATCTCCTAGAAACTAATGATTTTTTGGGAAAAGAGAAGAAGGATTACTGAAAAAAATGAAAAAAAAAAACTAGGAGGTGATTTTGCATGATTTTAGGACAAGGATAAACAATTTAAACAAATATTAAAGTAATCAATTGAGATAAACTTGAATATGTGTTATATATTTGCTCACCTTTTTGCATTTTTATGACATTTATTAAAGTAATTTATAGTTCATTACTTTAATAATGTTTACGTTTTTATTTTGTTTCAACTTCATGCAAAAATAAAGGGGAAAACTTGATTTTATTTGAAAGCTTTGCAAAAACATAAGGTAACTCAAAACATTGGTAGAGGTATTAATCTTTATGCAAAATTATTAAATCAAAATGAAAAATACCCCTATGTTTGGTAAGAAAAATTAGGGCATATGAAACCCTAAAAGAGAAAACTCAACCTCATAATTTTTCTTTCACTTTTCACTCTCTTTTTTTTTTCTGTTGTTATGCTACTGCACTGCCACCAAGGGTTTCAACTTGAAGGTTTGGATATCTTTCTATGAAAAATACACGTTGGATAGATGCATGGTAAGCTTTCATTTGCATAAACAATGCCATTTTTTTCCATTACCTATGGAAGAAAAGATTATTTTCTTGCTCTTTGTTAAAAAAAAGAAGAAGATAAGCTTTCATTTCCTGTGATTTCTCTTTTTTGTTTTTGGAAGAAATGTTGGAAAACTCTTGCTCACGACTTCTATGCTATCTTTACATGTATTCTACTCTTTATTTTGGTTGAACACACATAAATCTTCTTTTTTTTCTAGAATAAAATGAAACCCTTTCTCTTTGCTTGGCCTTTGTAAGCATCTCATAGCTTCCATGCAAAAATCCTCTTTTTTCTGGAATAAAATGAAACCCTTTCTCTTTGCCCAACCTTTGGAAGCATCTCATAGCTTTAATCTGGGTTTTACCTTTGAAAATGTTCAAGGGTTTACTCATGCCAATACTCGAGGGTTGTGGTTTTCTCATTGTCTACAAGCTTTCTGGGTTTCAAAACCCACTACAGGTTGTGGCTCTTCTTCATAAATCCGTTATTGCTTTTATTATTCTAGGTTTTCAATATTCTAAACCCAAGGGCTTACTCTTGAAACTCTAAGAAAATTTTGTAGCTTTCCTTCCACATGGTGTCATTTAAGCTCATTCTAATAGTGACTTTCAATGTCACAATCTTCAAAAGACTGTTGCTAACCTCTATTATGTTTTCTTTTGTTTCTAGGATTTAGTCATTTTGCTCTAACCAGAGGGTTTTCATTATGAAACCCTAGGGCTTTGATTCTTAACCTAACTCTGAACTTTCATTATATGGAGCTTCAACCATCTCAACCTTGTGAGATTGGGTTGGCACTGAGGCCCTGTACTTTGGAATCAAAGATTATTCTCTAGAAGAAACAACAGCACAATTGAAGGTGTATCACAATGTACTAGAGAACCACATAAAACTGAAGGTGAAGTATGACACGAACTTGCCTAACCCATCTCTTGATTCTGGGGTGAACTTGGCACAACCCATCTCTGCTCAATGTTATAGAGGGAGACAAATAGGGGAGAGGCTTAGGGCTAGGCTATATTAACATCAACATCTACTCAAATTAATCTACCTCACCTAAGGAAAATGGGGTGGAGGGGGGAAAATTTTAGGGGCAGGTGGGAGTTTTAGTTCCGCCTCTCACCCACCCCAAGACCCTCACCTTCCTTCTAAAGGTGAGTATTTTTTTTCCTTTAGGATAGTCCCATAAACCATATCTATATACAGGGTGCTCCCTCCCCATCCCCATCCCCATCAACTGGAGGGGGAGGTGGAGGCAGGCATTTATGCTTCCGATCGAATATATGTTATTCCTCGACCTCCTCTCCCATTGCTAGATGGATATATCCCACCATGTCATTCATACCAAGAATGATTGTAGGTTGTGAGGATATGCATGGTATAGAAGCATTATATTCTATAGAGATAACATAGTTAAACCCCACCAACCTTAGCATTTATTCTCAAGGCTACATTTGTATAATGTTGATCATTCATTTCCTTGATTTTAATGTTTTGATTCAAAACCTTTGAAATATAGAATTACAAAACATATTAATTCTTGTTTCTTTTTTTAATGCTTCATTTGAAGCTTGTAGTCTAGATCATATGGAATTTATCATCAAACTGTACCTTATATTTCTCTTCAAGGTCAATGTGCATTATTCATTGTTTCTTTTGAAGTGACTACACCATCATATCAAAGTGACTTGTTGCCCCATCATATCAAAGTGACTTGTAACATTGTAATATGAAGTCTACCACTTTGATTGTTATGGTGAATGCCTTGCCTTGGCATGTAGGTGATTTCTATGACTTGTACCCATTTTAATTTATAAAATTTACACTTTATTCCTCTTTTGCAACTAAGATGATAGTATACTAGGCTCAACCCTTGTGGGAGCCACATTTTCCTCCACATACTATGATGTTGAACAAAGTAATCCTGCAATGGAAAATGTACCTATACCTACACAGTGAAAAAACAAGTTAATAAAAACAATGAAGCTCAAAGCCTTATGATGATTGATGATCCTCTGATTTTCTTGGATACTTGTGATAACTGCTCAACTAATTTAATGCTTCATAAAATTAGGTTGTATATCTATTGATATTAAATATGAGGAGGATTGGAATCCCGAGCTCTAACATCATATCCTCTATTTATTGTAGTCATTTTTGGAGCCTACCAACGAAGGGAGTTGAAGATGTAGTAGATCAACACTGGGGTTTGTCATTCAAGAAATGATGGATCCCTTTTCCTTTCATGTGTTCATCATTTTTTCTCTTTAGATGTATAATTTACTTTTATGTTGCATCATTTCAGTTATTCCATGACTTGTGTGGGAAACTTATTAGCACACTTTTTGTAAAATGAATAAAAGACAACTATTTTATGCAAATTTTGTGTAATCTTTTCTCTATCTGTAAAACAATTGTGTAATGAAAACTGAAATACTTCATTTTATGGCATCTTTGTATATGATAATGAAAATCTAGCAAATTTTTTTTTAGTGTACCTTTCACTTTTAAGTCTTCATTGTTGTTCCAACCCTACCTGATTGGGCTGAAAACACAATTAGGTAACAATAATATAAAATTGCTAGGTCATTTTCATCATCCAAATTTCCTATTGCATCCATCATTTTCCTTCACATGATGCATCCTTCCCCACATCAATCATAATCATCATCTATTTATCATATTAGCACGTTGGCAACAAGTTATACTGGTATATGTTAGTTAACTGTTGATTGTTTACTAGTTTTATTTATCTTTTGATCTTTAATTTATCATTTATCTTTACTTTATCTTTTAATCTTTGATTTATCTATTTTATATTTTGACTTACCTTTTTGATATTTTGATCCATAATATGCTTACTCATAGTCACCATAATAATTATATATCATGGCATGATTTATCTATTGTTTTGTGTGACATTTTTGTGGAATTCTCTCACAAGACCCACCAAGGTCAATCACCTTGAGGTGTGATGAGGAATCCTCTCCATGTCTAATGGTTATATCACCATGTACCCACCAAGTGTGTCAAATTCCTTGAGAGTGCTAGGGCATCCTATTGTTTGTTATTTTCTTGAGTGTCAATCCATGCACTTGATACATTATCACCTTGGTCTTTTATGCCCTAGTCCATAACATCCATTTCTATATTAAAACTAGGTTTATCTCGATATACCAACATGATATAACATTCCAAATACACATTTCTCCATGTCTAATCATCCATTGTCTTCATTTCATCAATTCACTTTTTCTCATTCATCTCTTTCTATTCTTTCCTCATTCGTGATCTAATCATTCATCTTTCAAGAGCTCACTCATGTCGCTTTTTGCATGACTTACCTCTCAAGGGGGCATCATCATATCATTAAATATTTTATCATTTCTTCCACATGATTGGGAATATAATCACTTTCTTCTAATTCATTTCTTCTTTCATCATTTCATCCACATGATTGACACATATTATCACTTTTATTAACATATCATCATAGCTACTTTTATTTTCTTCAAAACAATGTTACTTCAAACATTGTCTCAAAGAGGGGGGGAATTTAGACACCTAAATAATGTCACCTGCACAAATATCATTTCATCCCAACACACCCCATCACCTCCTACATTCTCACATACATTCATCTCCTAGGACCTCTAATCATTCACTACATCACCTAATTTATCTCTAAGGACATCTAAACATTCATTCATCACCTAGGACCTCTAATCATTCATTCATCACCTATGATATTATAGCTCATTAATTACCTAGGAACTTAACAATATTAATCACCAAGGAATCCTAACACCCAAACATTTAATTAAATAAGTCCTACTTATATTATTAAATTAGGCTACCATTATTTATTATTATAAAAAATTAACTATCCATATTTATCCACACATTATCCATTAATACACTAATTTAATATTAATTTTCAACTCATGTTTTCCAATAATTCAATTAATTAATTATTAAATTACCAAATTCTACCTCACCTTATAAGGTGACTACCAAGTCTAATTAGTTTACTCAAACTTATACTTAATCCCACTCATCAATTAAACCACTTCACTCTTTCATGCAATTAGTTAATAATTTCATGCAAAGAGTCAAATCCCCCTAATTATCTCATGCACTAAGTTAACTCCTCTATGTTGTTAGTTAACTCATCAATCCGATTTATTGTCTCCCAAGTCAATTTGAGTTGATAAATAATGATTATTTAATTAAAAATGAAATAATGTGCAACTCTCCCATGCTCTCCACATCTCCTCATTAGTCCTCCAAATCATAGATAAGATCTGAGACTCCAAATTGAATCCTATCCATTCATTTGATTCTCTTGCAAGCCTATAAATCAAATCCATTTGTCATCATTTCATATGCATTTAATGAATACCCAAATTTTGTCAATTTGATATCCAAAGAATGCTAAGGTTATGATGAAAAATTAAGCACCCACATTCCAAAACTAGCAAGATTCACATTATGCTTGATTTGAGGTTTGTATGTAATTGATTTGAGTATTTGATTGGTTTAGTCTCAATGCTATTTTATTTATTTATTTTTTATGCATACACACACCTTATTTTTATTTTCTTCATATAGACAATGATACCAAATTAATTAGTCTAATAACAGGTATAAGGATGATATTGTAGCCTTTTGTTGAAATGGAATATGATGAAGATCAAATAAATACTTCATTTGGTATAGCCAATTGGTTATATCCTTGCCATCAAAGTTACACATATGCATATTTGGAATGAAGTTCCTAATTATTTGGGTGATGATCCATACTTAGATTTGAGTCAAACCCAAAAATGTCATTTACCTTAGAAGACATGTTCTTCTCAAATCTCTTGATGCAAGTCTACTCCATTAGATTCTATAACACTCTCAAGAGAATCAATTATTTTCAATAATTTTCACATCTCCACCTTTAATTTCAAATTTTCATACTTAATCTTGGTGTTTTATTCACTTATAGATTCAATATATATGAAACCTATCTCCTTAATTCTTGTATCATCCTTTTCTAGAGACTTTTCATGGGTGATATGATTTCTTCCCTTGCCTCTTGTTCAAGCCCCCTCCATTGTGTGGAAAAATAATTTTGTAATTGATTATACAAAATAAATCCAAATAATCTAATTTTTTAACTATAACTTACCAAGGCCTAGGTATTAATTCTCATATCAAAATATCCAATAAATTCACTAATTTTCAACCTTAGGAGTGAATTTAGTTGAAACCTTGATTTTAGAATAACTCCAATTCTTCTCCAAATGACCTCAAATATGAATTATAGTAGATTGAATATGTTCTTGATGAACCCTTCAAACATTAGAAAAAATAATAATTTGCAACCCTACGAGTGACTTTGATGGAAAACCTACTTTCACAACTCCTTCAAATATACTCCAATGGTCTCAAATCTAGACTATAGTATTTTTGACAATATGCTCTTGATAAAGCCTCCAATTTTTATTTTTTATTTTTTCAAATTGAGAGAGATATGCACTTCATAATTTAAACTCCATTATTTTTTCTTATTTCTTTCCTTCTAGGTTTGAATATCATGCTCAAATACCACTTGTAATGAAATGATTTTCACAAAACAAGAATATTGTAGGAAATGTGTTGTAAATAATTAATAATACTTTAAAATAATAAGCCACTTAAAGAGAAGAATCCTCCAAAATCCCCCAATAAGAACACAATTCACAATATGATATTAATAAGTTGACAACTACCTCCTATATATATCATACTTATATCATGGATGCCACCCAAGTTGACTTAACTACCTATATAAGACTATATTAATGAGCATATAGCTTAATTAAGAGTTATGGTAGCCACAAGTGGACTATTCATATCCCCATGCACACTATAGGATTAAGGGTGTAGTAGCTTGGATCTTGTTTTTCATATTCACTTTGTTTTGATGTCCTCCTATGTAACTTAAACATATGGTACATTATTCATCAAAACCAATATACTCGTCATCGTTATCATTAGAAGAATATTTTTCATTTAATTTCAAGTGATTAACCTCATTATGAAAATTAAGTATATGATCATGTTTATTCTCCACTTAAATCACCCTATTATCTATAACAACTTGAATTTTATGTTTGAATTTAATACATCTATTAGTACTATGTTCATGTATGTAGTGATAACCACAAAACTACCTTGAAATGTGGTTTAATACTAGATATATCCCTCAATTTAACAACAAAGTGATTAATTTTTGTTGTAAAATTCATTCCAATCATGACATGTGGAGGATTCTATAATCTAGTGAAGTCTTTGAATGCTCATGGTTTGATGTCTACATGATGGTTATCACCATGATTAAAATGAAACTCATCACCATTTCTCCCATTTTCTAAATTTATCATTAATGATACCTCATTGGAATAAGGAGAAGTGCTAAAATATGATGATGCAAAAAATCATTTTCCAATAAGGCATGTTCACATATACATATGCTATCACATTAATATAAAAATGAATTACAAGGCTTAAAAATACTTGACAAATATTTTATGGGCGGACTTAAACCTTTAACAAGGAAAAATTGAAGCTCAATATTCAATAATGTGAAACTCATATTAATAACCATACCTAAGATTCTCGACATAATCCAAGACATGCTCATGCTATTATTGCTTGCATATTATGATTTGATAAATAGTAAGCTTAGGTTCAATGTTGTACTGAAAGTGTTCCATAAAATTGTTAACCAAATCTAATAAATAAGTGATATAAGCATGAGGTAATGAATAAAACCAACTAATGCATGACCACTCAAGATCCTTGGAATCAATCCAAGAAGTAACATATCCTTGTGAAAAGAGTATAATGACACAATATATGGATTTCCTCTACAATCATACTTTGTAAAACACAATGAAAAAATATACGTTGTGAATAAGATAAAATTTCATATACTAAAGGAATATGTTGTATCTCACCAGTGTAATATTTTTTTAGATCTTGGCTTTAATTTGTGGATATAAATTTCCAAACAATCCAACATACTCATGATTAGACTAAATTAATGTGAAAAATCATGCTCAATGTACCAAATAACTTGATGTATATGTAAATCACGTGTGATAGTGGAGGAGGATGTAAGAGATAAGTCATGGGATAGAGGCACATTGTCCTCACATATGCCAAGTAAAAACTATACAAAATATTATTTTCTTCTTCATGCATGTCTACATCATGTGTTTGTTTAGTAAAATGTGCTCCATAATTACCCAATGATATATCATAAGAAATCATAGAAGTATCCAAAGGAGAGCACCAATGGACATTAAAGAATAGTATATCATCATGATGCACAAGAAAATCAATGAGATCTCCTAAGGATTATCCATTAGAAGGTGAAGAATGAGAACAATGCGAAACACATATTCTAGAGCCAAAAGTAAAGCATTCTATGAAATCACATGACATGACATGAAATTATGTATAATGAGTATGTTATGAATTAAACCATTGTTTAGCTCTAGTAGTCACTATATATCACCAAATGCATTTAATAATGTATCACCATCATGCATATTAGCATAAAATGGAGATAGAGATGATCTTTAACATGTATTATTGCATCTTCATTGCCAATCAAGGAGAGCACCTATGTTTTAAGAGGATGTGCATCATGAGGTAAATCATCATAAAACAAAGATTCATCAACCATATCATAAGAAGATAAAGAACCATCACTATGCTCCTCACTAAATATACCATCAATTAACCATTAGGTAATACATAGAGATGAATGGCTTGCAACCTTACACGAGGGTGAAATATGTGTATTTACGTCACTAGTTCCTCAAGAAAAGATGATGCAATATGCATGCTAGGTGGAACATATTATGAGATTTAGATGATTCATGTGTGTTAGGTACATCACAATTAATTAAGATCCTTAGATGCATTAGATAAATATAGGGTTGAAGTAAGAGTTAAGTAATCATCATAGGCCATAAGATACATATCATCAAAAAGCAAGGTAACATAGGAAGTGAGTTTGGTTAGAAAAAGGGACAATATATATGCATGATACATATCTAGCAATCAAATTGAATAAGGAGGTGAATGGATAAGGATTGTAGAGGTGACAAGCACTAAAAGTCCAAAAGCCTAATCAATATGAATCAATGAAATGCAAGTAAGGGTGGATCCAAACCTTAATTAGATATGGAATAATAAATATGTACAAGTAATCATAAATATTAGATTTACAAATTGGAGATATAGAGAAGGTCAAAACCCTAGAGAAAAATCCTAGAGGAGTTTGAATGTTGTATTCACCAAAATGAAAAGAAATAAATATAGTTCTTTTTAATGAATGTGAGGGGAAAGTATTAAATAAAAAATGATAATCAAGTAACCCTAGAACTAAGGAGCTACAATAGTAATTAAGCACAATTACACTTTTGTAAATGACAATGAGGAAATAAGAACTTAGCTTTGTGAGTTACTTGGAGACTTTTTATTGTGGACTGTGCTTAGTGATCTAATTCAATGGTTGGTGATCATATATATGACTCCAAAGCTTTGACAGACTCTTGGATGACTTACACCATGTTGTAGTTCAATTCTACATTGTGGAAATGATCTTCACAACTACATATTTGACGTCTAATCCATGGATTCAACCTTTTGTTTATAAATTTGATTGACAGTATGCTCTTGATCTCTTGGAATCTATTCGTTGTAAAGATTTGAACCTAGTTAATTCTACAAATACAATGGAGTTTGCTGCATGAGGGATTTTTCCTTAGTTAAACTCTTTGGACTGATTTAACAACATGAAAAGATCAAAGACATACCAAACTATCATGCAATATGCTTAATATGTACTTATCATGCAAATATTGATGCCCATTGATGATGCAATACTCTCTCTAAGTGATAATGTGATGATTAAATAAGAGCTAATAGATCTAGATAATTGATAAAATGCCTTAAGATTTGTCCTTCTATAGTATATACAACACCTTGACATGTAAGTTTAAAAATCAAGTTTAAGTTGCCAAGTAACAAATAGTAAAAAGGTTGGCTTAAGCCCAAGATTTATTTTAACTTTGTTAGTTCAAGGGTCAAATAAATATTTCCGAGTCCAATCTAAAATTAGGGATGAGAAAACTGAAGATCAAATTTAAATTCTTGAAAAGTGAAAAAGATAAGTTTAGATTATTTGACTTTCACACAAAAGCATACCGCGTTCATGCTAATCATTACATTTAAAACACCCAATCAAAATAAATAAAAAAGTAAAAAAAATACAAAATATGTAATTTTCAACCTTACAATCTTAAATCTTAATCTGTTGTGACATTTTAAGCTCCTATGTAGGATGCAATACCAACCAGCTCTACAATCATTAAATAATGCTGAAGTCTGCAAGGCTATTAAAATCTTATAAAGCCTTAGACCAACTTCACCCAATAAAAATTAAGGAACCAGTCTCTTTATACTTGGTATTAATGGATGTTGGAATAATAAATATAACTGAGCTCAAAGAAAATATTCCCCAGTATTAGAGTACAGGCAGATTTTTGAATATCGTGTAACTGAAAACAAAATCTTGCAGAGATGGAACTTCCTGGTGAAAGTAAGTAAAGGTAAAATCATTTCCAAGATAATATACCCTTACAACAGTATTATGGATCTGAACCAACTGGTTGTCATTACAGAACTATTTAATCCTGTCCTTTAGGGATCCCATCATAAGTTCATAACTGTTCAAGAACCTCAAAAAAATACTCAGAAGTAAAAGTCATATATATTTAAAAAATCTTATATTTACAAAACTTTACAATTGATTATATGTTTGGTTTATGAATTTTTTGGATTAGATTGTGTAAATTTATTTCTTCATCAATATGGGAGTATGATCTAAAATGTTGATGAAGAAAATACGTTTACATAATCTAATCCAAAAAATTTACAGACTATTATCATGAACTGAAAATTTCATGTCTTTAACCATTCATTTGTTCAAGCATTCTTATGAAACCAACTCGAATATGCTCAGAACAGATTTATATGCTTTTTCGCTATTAAGACATTCAAAATATTGTGCATTATGAATTGTTCCCTCCCTGCGATCAAATAAGCATACACCAAAGTTTATTACATGAAATATTTTCATTGTAAATGGAATACCCATTTTAATGGCTTAAATTTTAATCAATTCTAGATATTGTTTTTCTCTTCTCTACCTATTTTATCTGAATCATGAAATATGATCCAAAACATTGACAAACAGAAATTAATAATCAAATCCAAAAATATTACCACACTTATTTTCAACTTCTGCTTGCTCTTATGACAAAGAGAAACTTTCAATTAAAAATCAAACCCACAGATCTGGATCAAACCCTAGTAAACATTTTCTTAACTGTTAAAGAGAACAAACATACAATGCATAGACCCTCCAGAGCTATACTTCAAAAAGATCAGATATTTATCTCACTGATTTGTATTCAGGTTGCACGCAGTAATATATGTGAGCCCATTTAATCATCCATCAAATGCAGACCCATTTTCCCTATTCTTTCAAGCACCTTGACAGACCTGTAAAATCTCACAAATGAGGTCTGATTAGTGACATTGGATCATCTAAAGGAAGATGAGCAGATATGAGGGTTACTTAAAAACTGATTGAGAAATCTTACCTGACTAAGTTCCATATAAGGCAAGTGTATACCATAGGAATCAACCAAATGTCCTGCATATAACAGAATATTCCTATAAAAAGTGCTTCTGATATCTACAATCAGTCTGGACTCTGTTCACTTTCAGAATCATCATCTTGAAAAAAGTGTGACTGAACACAGTAGCACAAAGAACAGCCCAAAACCACCACAAACAAAAGAACCAAGATCTGTACTAAAGCCATGCCACTCAATGCTGATCTACCCTGCCTACTATTCTATTTCTTTCTTCTTATTATTCATTCTCCTTCATGATTACCTCATGTTGGGATTAATGACTTTTGAATGGGTGACCATTATTGTATTCAGCTTTCGTCGTAACGGTTGTTGGAATCTGCAAATGGGCTGTGTCTGTTCCTTGCTGCTGAGCTTCTACGATGCAACAAGTCTCCCGCAAAATTATTTTTTCCACCAAACTTTTGTCCGTTCATGGGATTCCAAATGAAAAGTAGGATTATAATAGGAATACTAGAGATAAGCAAATGCTATCCACCATTACAATGGGTCCCTGGTGTCTTGAGACTGCCCACTTGTCTCAGCTTTTTAAGGCCTAAAGCTATTGGACGTTCTAGTACACAGGTTTTTCAAACATTAAACTCTTTTGTTTTTTGCACTTGTAAGGAAATAAAGTGAACTTTTTATATTAAATTTAGATTTATTTATTTTTATTATTTAATATGGGAGTGGAGTTCTTCATCTGGGAGTTAAGGACGAGGAGTTATCCATTTTACTAAAGGCGTTGAGGTACAATTTTGATCCAATCTCTTATTATTGTACTTGTGAGAAATTTGACCTTTGGTGAATGAGGAGTTACCCATTCTACTAAAGGTGTTCAAATACAATCTTGATCCCATCCTTTATTATTGTACTTTTGAGAACTTTGAGCTTTGGTGAATGAGGAGTTATCCATTCTCCTAAGGGTGTTCAGATACAATCTTGATCCCATCTCTTATTATTGTACTTCTAAGAAATTTGAGCTTTGGTGAATGAGAAGTTATCCATTCTACTAAAGGTGTTCAGATACAATCTTGATCTCATCCCTTATTATTGTACTTTTTGGGAAATTTGAGCTTTGGTGAATGACATGATCAAAGAACTTACCATCATCCTCACCAATTATGTTCAATCAATTGAACCACAATTAATTAGTTTAATTTAATGCTTTTGATTAATTAAGCTAGGAAAGAATCCCAATCCCTTACAAAGCAGAGAAGTCCATTAGAACATTTGAAAGACCAAAGAACAGTTAGAACAATGCAGAGATAACCCAAAAACAGGTTGTCAACAAACCCATTAAGAACAAAAAGAATCATAGAAAAATACTAATGAAGAAACAATACTAAAACAACACAAACCCAAACATTAAATCTTCTGACTAGCCACTAGGTTAACCCAATCAAAAGTCAAGGAATTCAAATTGTTGTCCCAATCCACAACGCTAAGAAATTATATATTTTTAAATTTAGAAAAATAAGATTCAATAAAAGTATTTAAATGATTCTAATGATTAAAATAATAGCTTATTGTTTCCATTGTAAGTTTTAAAAAGGAACAAAAAATTATAATTTTTTGTGTTGCAAGGAGAAAAATGAAATATGAACTAGGTAATTCTAAGAATTTGGTGAATCAATCTCATGTGTCTTGAGATGATCTCAAGTGTCACGCATCTGGCCTTCAATGTGAATTTGACCTATGACACATAGATTTGAATTGGTTGATTATGGACTCCTTCCATGTGAATTTGAACTATGACACATATTTGAATTGGTTGATTATGGGCTCCTTCCATGTGAATTTGAACTATGACACATAGATTTGAATTGGTTGATTATGGACTCCTTCCATGTGAATTTGGACTATGACACATAGATTTGAATTGGTTGATTATGGACTCCTAGAACTTGTGTTTTCTAAAACTTTAATGTTTGTAGCATAAAAATTAACAATATTAAAAAATACCTTTATAAAATCATTAGATCATAAGAGTAATCTTCTCCTTCATTATAATATACTTGTGACTATGTGAAAGTTGAAAGAAACACTCTTCAATTAAACAAATATCTTAAAATAATTTCATACAAAGTTAGCTTCTTTTTGATATTTTAAAGATTACAAATGATAGCAAAATATTCTTATTAGCCGATAGGCTACATATAGTGTGAGATTGAGCCTGAAACATGTCTCACGCCTACAAAGCACTCTTGAGTCATGGAAAACATGTTTTAGCTATTGTAAAAGTCAAATAAATATTAGTTTTCCAACTAGATGGGAACATACTATTTCCATTTGTAATGTTTTTTATCAATTTGATGCAACTTTCTTTTTTCATTTGCATTGCTTCTATATGCAAATATTTCAAAATCAAATAATACTTAATTTTTTTAAAGAAAAAATCAAGATTTGTCTAAATTTATTTTATTCCATCACTTATCGCTTATTATTAATCGTTTAATCCAACCACATACAACTAGAATTTGCAGCACATGACATTCATACACACCCATGCACAAACACATACTCTATAACATATTAACATACATATAATTTTTTATCGATGTAATCCTTGAACCTCTTTTAAATACAAATACTAATTTATAAATAAATAAACATTAAATATCTTTAAATACTTAAGAGATTGGAACATAACACCAAAGGTGTCTTAGCCTATTATAGTTTGTTAAAGTTATACCACACCTCCATGCACTACATATTGTTATTTGACCTTATTGGAGTATTATTGAATGAATAGTCCAAAGATGTACTCATTATATTACTGGCCAATATGTCTAGTCATATAACATATTGTCTATATTTTAGCTATATTCCACGTGGGCTTAAGCTTCCTTTTCAATTTATTCTAGTATAATAATTTTAAAATTACCTAAGCTTGGGAGCAAATTGATACTCTAGTGAATATGCTTGTTTGAGCTTAAAGTATGACAAGGAAAATAAGTCTCTGATGTAGATGTTCTATTAGGAAAACAAATGAGAAGAGAGATATGTGCATGATTAGTTATGTCTTTTCACTTTGTATAATATAAAAGTACTAATTGTGCATAATCTATTTATATATAGTTTATTAACTTAAAAAAGTTTTGATAAGAGTATAATTGATAGGACACATCACATGTGGATTTGAGGTATAGGAAAAATGTTTAAATAATGGGTAATTTAAAGGTTAAGGTTATAATAAAGTGTGAGACTATGTTGCTTTTAATCATGAAAAGAGAAGGAAATATTTAAAATTGGAAGTAATAGTTTATGTGTTATTATGTGTTAGATGTGTATGGTGTTAGTTTTATGATATAGAGGTTATTAAGTGCATGTGTATATTAAAGTATAGTATGTGGTCATTAATTTCTTATGTTTTACATATATAAGATTTGATTGAACATTATTATACACGATTATTGTAGGGTTGGATAATACACATGAGTAGTGTTATGCAATTGTGTGCAAGAAATACATGCAAATGTGTAAAGATAATATTACAACTAAGTGTGTGAATACTAGATTACACATGTTGGGTGATATTGAGTATAATATTAATTAAAACTTTATAATTAATGTTCAAAATAATTATAAAAAATAATATTTGTATTTTAATTAACTTATAATAATAAAATTAAATTAAATTTACACTTCTTATTTTTTACTTATTTTACATATATACATACATACTTAATAAACATATTATAAAAAATATTTAAGTAATAGACAAAAAACATTATTATTTTAATAAGAGAATATGGTGATTTTTCATTATATGATATATAATGTAGATAATGTAAAAACAGTAAATAATAATTTTTTATATTGATCTTTATCATTAAAAAAAAGATTTAAATCACATTTTATTTTAAAGTAGATAAGGTGGAAGGAAAAAATAGGAAAAAAACTTTAAAAACTTATTGTGGGTTATAAAAAGAGGTGAAATTAGAAGATCAATAACAAGAGTTGTTTTCTAAAAAGAGTCAAAGTTGTGTATATATGCAAAATTCTATTTTTTTCATAGACCTTTTGTGATTTAAATAATTTTTTTGTATTCTAGTAATCTAACCACTTTTATCTTAATTTAGATGGCATAGCAATAGATGTGACTTACTATTCATGAACAATGAATGTCATATCCACATTCAAGATTGTCTATCTCCTTTCTTTCTCATAAATGTGATATTAGTTTAAATATCCAAAGATAAGAATAACTGAACCTCATCCATCAATGCTTTTTTCATCAATCTCTCCAATCTATATCTGTTAACCAAAAATATTCACACCTTTATACCAAATCTACAAAGCCTTATCCTCAAAGTTGATTTTGGATTCCCAACATTTGTCTGCTTCATTTTTTTGTATCAATCTTTGCACAAATTGACATCTCCATTCCTCAACTACTATGTTTATTTCCATATTGTTGTATGAATCTTCCTCACCCTCTAATCTCAAGCTTCCTAATTGTAATATTTTCATGTGAAAGATAAATTTAATTAAGAACCTAAAAATGTCAATGTTCAATGAAAATTCAAAACTAGAGATCTGTGTTATACTTTCAATACAAATTTCAATGAATTCAATCAAATCAATGATGAGGATGTGATTATATTTTATTGAAATAATTAGACATATATGTCAATTCCCAAGTCATCTCCAAATAATTAATTAGCAATCAATGATACTTAATGTAGTATAATTTTGAAATTAATATGCAAGGGAAAAAAAAACTAATAACATGCATTGGTTATTAAAAAGGTGAAGGCATCATTAAAAAAAATAGAACTTGAATTTAAAATGATCAAAAATAAATAATAGTGGTTAAATTATGCTAATAACATGTGAAAATTTAATTTTAAAATAAAATAATTAGTCAATGACTAGGTGGACATGGCACTAGTGCACATCCTCTAAATTCTTTGCTTATTTAAAAGGGAAGAAAAAGCTTTAAAAATTTGTATCAACCAAAAATATCAAATTGTTTGAATCTCAAATCTCATGTCAAGTACCATACAAGTGTTCAATTGATATTTTAATGTGTTAAATTTATATGTTAATTGGATTAGAACACAAATTTATATTGGATAATAAGGGTTGTATTAATAAAATAATAATCGTAATAGTTAACATTTTTTTTTTTTGTAATAGACCATACTTAGATGTATCTATGTGTAGTTGTAGCTAGTATTATTTTTTATTAAGGTAAACATGAGAAGGGTTTGTACACATACAAAAATAAAAAAGGAAAATAAAATGAGTCTCACAAGAAGTGAGATCGAAACTAGTAGTTCAACAACAAAAGAGAGTGATTAGCAAATAACCAACAAAAAATAATAGGAACAATAGAGAACCAGAGGAAACTAGTTACATATATTTGAGAAGCTAAAGGCCTCTAATGGCTTGCCACTCCTAGTTCAAAAAAATGATTTTATTATCAAAAGAGGTCTCCATGGAATTGTTGGTCTGGGCATTAGCTTTGCTAGAAGAGGATTCAACTTGAGCAGCAACTTTACCTTTAGCATCCTGAATTTTAGCACAAGTTCTATTAGCTAGGCCAGTCTGAGGAGCATTGGACGTATTAGCATGTTGTTTTCCCTTCTCTTTTCTAGTTTTGATTGAAATACACAAAGAGTGGTGGAAAAAAATCACATTTTCTTTGTTGAAGGCAATAATTTCCTTCGTGTTGTTCTTTATGGTTTTCTAGTTGTGCTTGATGACCTCCACTTCGTGTTGGAAATAAAGGTATAACTTGCAGCAATATGAACTTAACAAAGTGATTGCAAATCTGAAATTATGTTTACGAGATTACCATAAAATGATTAAGTGATTGACAATTACAACAATGAAATAAAAATATGCAATACCACAAGTCATCAACACAAGTGACGCAAGATATACATGGAGAAACCCTTGCGAGAAAAAACTCCACACCCAGAGAGATCTAATGTTTGTATTAATCCTCTCTACAATCCGATAGCACTTTGTCATTCTAACAACCTGCAAAGAACTCATACTAAACCACCATCCAAAGGCTCCAATACATAAAAATTTGTGAGAGAGAAAACCACAAATGGTATCCCAAAACAACAAGAAAAACCACATGGAAAAACCCATGCCCCCCTTAATAGAGAACCAATAAACATGGAATAAAATATTGAATAATCAAATGGCCTTCACATGGGCGCCTAACCCACAACCAATAGGAAATGGTCAAACCCGAGTGCTTCATAATTCTTCGATGGCTCTGATGACTACATGCAATCTCTCATGCACCACCATACAAACCTGGGCGCCCAACCATGCAAGAGCATGCAAACCATGCAAATAACATGCAAGGACATGTACACTTAAGTGGTCCCAACCCAAAAATTTGGACGCCCAAGAGGAATATGCCTCCAAGATGTTGTGTAACTTCCACCATGATGGCTTCACCTCTTTGAATGCAATTACAATTTGTCATAAGAAAATAATTAATAAATATTTTGTCCCTCATGTCAATAGAACACTTTCCAAAGAACGTGGAGACAAATAAATTAACTTAGGATAGAAATTTTAATGTCACCTATCCTAAAATTCCCCCACTTGACATTATACATTGCAATTAAATCCATGAGATACAAAACATAATCAAGTACAGTGATCAAGGCCCATGGCCTTCCTACACAAAGAGAACTTATCCATGGTCACTCGCTTTGTGAGAGAATCTACAACATTATCCAAAGTGTCAACCTTCTCAATGAAAATATTACCATTCTCAACCATTTCTTGCATAAAGTGATATTGAACATCAACATTCTTAGTACAAGCATGATACATAGGAGTTTTAGCTAAACATATGACACTTTAACTGTCACATCCAATCCTCATAGTCCCACAATTAGAACTAGTGCCATTACCAAGCCTCTATAACCAAACCGCCTCCTTAGAAGCATGTGCAAATGCCATATACTTTGCTTCAATGGTGGATAATGCAACTATAGCCTACCTCTTACTCACCCAACTCACTAAACCTCCAAATAAAGTAAAATCATAGCCACTAGTGGACCTTCGCCTATCCAAGTCACCTATCGAATCTACACCAACAAAACCTTGTATGTCCAATGACATCCACATCATCGGTACCATGATAAAACAAATAGTAATCTAAAGTTCCACACAAATATCTAAATGCCCTCTTAACAACAGTCCAATGCTCTCCACCAGGGTTAGACATAAACCCACTCAAAACTCCCATTGCTTGGGCTATATCTGGTCTAGTGCAAACCATTGTATACATTAAACTATCGATGACACTAGCATAAGGAACATTAGACATCTCCTCAGAATCATCATCAGACTTAGGACACATGTCTAAGATCAAATTAGTACCAACTGAAAATGGAATATTTACCGATTTACAGTCATGCATATTAAACCTTTGCAAAATGGTATCAACATACTTACTCTGACTTAACCAAAGCTTTCTATGAACCCAATCTCTACTAATTTTCATCCCAAGAATATATTTTGCAGCCCCCAAATCCTTCATACCAAATGTACTAGAAATATGAGTCTTAAGCTCCTTAATCATCACCTTGTTGTTACCCATAAACAACATGTCATCAACATACAAGACAATGATTAGAATATGATCATCAATAACCTTAATATAAATATAATGATCCTCCTCACTTCTAACAAAACCCAACTTCAATGCAAAGGCATCAAACTTTTGGTACCACATTTTGGGTGACTATTTCAAACCATATAAAGATCTATTTCACCTACAAATCGAGTGTTCTTTTCCTTTCACAACAAAACCGTTAGGTTGTCGCATATAATTTTCTTCTTCAAGATCCCCATGCAAGAAAGCAGTTTTAACATCCATTTTCTCTATTTCAAAATCATAAGCATGAATAATAGATAATAGGAATCTAATAGAAGTTAACTTGGCAACATGAGAGAAAATTTCACCGAAATCAACTCCCTCTCTATGGGCGATCCCACAATACTGGTTTACAATTTCTGGCCAAACTGGACACTGAACTAATTTTTTCTAACTAAATCTTCACTTTCAGACACCTATAGCGGCTAAACCGTGAGGAATTTGAAGATGATGCAAACTCGTGATTTGTGACATTTTGTCTATAGATTCTAAATATTTTTTCAAAAAAATTGGAATCAGATTGCACTTCTTTTTCAATCTCCTTTGAAAACTAGTTTTTTTCAGTAAACACCATTTTAAAGAGTGACGCTCACCATATAACACAACTTTTTTTCCATGAAGGATAAAATTCCAATTCTTTCAAATTTAGACTTGTAACTACGATATCTAGTGCTTCCAATTGGTTTCATTGTGTTTTATTGAATATTTATTTCTCAATCAAGTTTTGAAGTCAAACCAATTATAATTCAGACATAGGTAGACCGTATAACGCATAATTTTTTTGTATGTATCAATTTTTTTGTTGGATCAAGGACTTCAATATCTGGTGCACTCATATTTTTCAAAAAAAAAATTATAATCTTCCATTTTCCACATGTGCAGAACAGAGAGCTTGATTTTTGGTGAAAAACCTATGTTTAATAAAACTAAAAAAAAAAATACATAATAAAACCAAAACATATTAAAATTATATTTGTTGGATAGCTCGTTCTGAGGACTACCATCATCCAGTTGAGTTTGTAAAGTCTCCTCCATTTTCATCCTCAACCCGAGCTTCAAAGGGAAAAATTCTGGAGTTTTTTGGTGCCAGAGGGTGAGAAGGTGGGAAAAGGGGGGTTCAAGCGAACTATCGAACCCCCTTTCCACAAAGGTTTTATTTTTGTTTTTTCCCAGGAATGGAGGGACCCTGCATTCAATGGGTTCGCTCGAACCAGGGTTCTAGCGAACCCACTTTGGGTTCTCTCGAACCAAAAGTTTGTTCAAACCCCCAAAAACCAATTATTTTTGCATGGGGTCATTTTATGCAGCTTTTCCTTCCTCACTCAAATTGTAAACCACTTTTGTGGGTTTACCCCTATGGGAGTAGCCCTTGGCCACCAATCTGGTCTTGTATTACTCTAACTGAGCATCTGCTCCAAATTTCTTTTTAAATACCCACTTGCATCCAATGGGCTTCCTTCCTTTGGGAAAACTTACAATATCCTAGGTATCACAACTATCCAGAGCCATCATCTCCTCATGCATGGCCTACATCCAAGACCCACCTTCTTCTAAAGAAAGATCCTCCCTTTAGGATCTAGGTTCATTTTCAGTACTAAAAAAAAAATACACAATGGAAATTGGATGGGCTATACCTGTCAACTAGATTTTGTTTCCTTGTGGATCTTCTCAAAGTATCATAACCAACAAAGATGAATTTTTTTGCTTTTGGATCTAGCTTATAATGCTTCTCTTGAGGCAGATGAACAAAAGCCTCACAACCAAAGACCCTTAAATGTGAAACAAAGGGATTCCTACCTATCCACACTTCAAAAGTATTTTTATCAACAAGAGTTGAACAAGGAGATTTATTAACCAAATAAAATGCAGTACTTATAGCTTCTGCCCAAAAGCATCTATCAAGCTTAACACCACTCAACATGCTCCTAGATCTTTCCATTAATGTTTGGTTCATTGTTTTTACTACCCCATTTTGTTGATGTGTATAAAGTGTAGTCTTTCTTCGAACAATACTTGCATGCTTATAGAACTCATCAAATTCCCTAGAACAATATTCGCCCCCATTATCAGATCTCAACACCCTTATCTTATAATATGTTTTCTTCTCAACTAAGGCTTTAAATTCCTTAAACTTAGTGAAAACTTTAGATTTTTCATGTATAAAATAAATCGAGGTGTATCTTGACACATCATTAATGAGTATAAAATAAATTGAGGTGTATCTTGATACATCATCAATGAAAGTAACATAATATCAATATTTTCAAAAGAGTCAACATCCACTAGTACAAACACATTCAAATGAATGATCTCTAATAATCTCTTAGCTTTATTAGACGATTAGGAAATGATGATCTATTATATTTACCAAACACATAATGCTCACAAAAATCATTTTTACCAACAAAATAATCAAAAATACCATCAACCAACTTTTTATTCAAAATAATCTTAAGACCTTTTTCACTTATGTGACCCAATCTATGGTGTCACAATATACATGCATTTTTAGTGCCAATTACATTGGAAGAATTATAAAACATGGAGGAATTAAAAATAAATAAAGTCCATATTCAAGATCCTTTAGCAATCACAAAACTCCCTCTTACCAACTTGCAACCAGACTTGTCAAATGTCACATGCATTCTAGAATCATTCAACTTGGATACTAAAAGTAAATTTCTCACATGTCTTAGAATATGTAAAACAAGATCAAGATTTTTAACCCTTCCATCACTAAAACACAACTTTACCTTTCCCTTACCAACAATATTCTTCATGTTGTTATCACCAAGGAAAAATTATCCCCCATATAAGCTAAATATGAAGTAAATCATTGCTTATAAGGAGTCATATGGTAGGAGCAACCTGAATCAGTAAGCCAAGAATCATCACTAATAGTGTTAGTAGAAATAAACAAAGCATCAGAATCACCATCTTTTGAGGAATTTTTTGTGGAAGTATCTGAACTCTTTTTCTTGTTCCTACACTCCTTCACATGTCCTCTCTTACCACAATTCCAACACTTTACTCTGCTCTTCCCAGGGGTTTTAAAACATCCTTTATACTTGTCTCTCTTCTTATCCCATTAGGCCCTCCTTTTTCTTTGGACCTTCCTTGCATATGCAAGGAATCTTGAGAGCTCGCATTCATGGACTTTCTCCTCGTCTCTTTTGAGAGAAGTGTAGAAATGAGACTACCCATCTTCGGTTTTGTACCGCCACCACTTATGGCAACAATTAGATTTTCCCAAGATTCAGGTAAAGAGAAAAGCAACAAAATACATTTTTCTTCCTCTTCTATCTTAACATATATTGATGCAAGTTGACTTATAATCATATTAAAAGCATTTAAATTTTCTGCAATAGAGTCACCATTCTTCATTTTCAAAGATTGCAAACATCTTTTGATATATACAATTTATTAGTTAAACTTTTAGTTTGGTAAATATCACCTATCCTCTTCCACAAATTATATGTGGTAGATTCTTCCGAAACATTCAAGAGGACA
Organism: Sequoiadendron giganteum; assembly: GCA_007115665.2. NCBI lineage: Eukaryota > Viridiplantae > Streptophyta > Pinopsida > Cupressales > Cupressaceae > Sequoiadendron > Sequoiadendron giganteum. The sequence goes on along the minus strand of CM021101.1, from coordinate 469,844,851 downwards.
AAATTTGCAAGACACAATCGAATGTTTCCTCGTGCCTTCTTGTCCATTTTATTCCAATCTTCATCAAACATTGATTCTGGTTTCTTTTCATTAGAAACCGCCAACCATTGATCTCTCTCTTCAAGGAGATCCTCCATCTTCAACTTCCACATCTTGTAGCTAGTTCCATTGAATTTTTCAATATCCAAATGGGAGGTAGAAGTCATGGTTTACACTCTTCCTCACAAATTTGCAAAACCCAAAATGTAGAAGCTCCCATTGCAACCAAAAAACCTTCAACACTCAAAAGAAAGGTGTCCCTCTCTTAACAAAATTGTTAGCTCTGATATCAAATGTTGGAAATAAAGGTATAACTTGCAGCAATATGAACTTAACAAAGTGATTGAAAATCTGAAATTATGTTTACAAGATTACTATAAAATGTTTAAGCGATTGACAGTTACAACAATGAAATAAAAATCTGCAATACCACAAGTCATCAACACAAGCACTACAAGATATACGTGGAGAAACACTTGCAGGAAAAAAACTCCACACCCAAAGATATCCAATTTTTGTATTAATCTTCAAGGAAGTACATCAATACAACAATCCTCTCTACAATCTGGCAACACTTCATCATCCTGACAATCGGAAAAGAACTCATACTAAACCACCATCCAAATGCTCCAATATATAGAAGTTTGTGGGAGAGAAAACCACAAATGGTATCCCAAAACAACAAGAAAAACCACCTAGAAAAATCCATTCCCCCTTAGTAGAACTGAGAACTTGTAACTTGCTTCCTTTGTAGGATCAAGAACTTGTAAAGCTCATGTCAAACTCTGCATGACTGAGAACCTATGGATCCATCTCTCTCTCTTTCACGCCAAGGTTTCCCCGCAGGATTGAGAACCTATGGATCTAACTCCTATGTCCAAGTGTTCTAGATCAATGATCTACTTCCTCGACAGTTAAGGTATATTGTCTTCAATCTCTTTCTACTTTACCTTGCATCCGCACTGACACATGTATGCTCATAAAGTGGGGACAAATTATAATAGCACAAATTTTCACCCTAGGAAAATTCTTCATTTAATTTCCCCTACCTTATAAAATATAAACTTGATGTTGTAAAATTCATCGCCACCACCTTATCCCTTCCACCTGGCCACATCATTTTGTGTTAGTGGAGGAATTTTTTTTAGGGATGCGCACGTGTTGCGCTACCGTCCTGACAAGATTCCTATCCCTAGAATCTATAGAAACGTTATGTTTTCCATTGGCTACGAAGAGTGACATTCCCTACCTCCCTTGACTGATGAAATTCAACCTCTTGCCTCCAATTTTCTAATTCAAACTTAATTCATTTTATTCTCCTTCATTCTTTCATTCTCTCTCTCTCACGTTCTAGTATTCCATTCTCTCATTCCCACTTCATTCTTGCTTCTACACCATTGTTCTTCTTGCTGTAAGCTCCCCATTTTTTAGTTCCAACATCGTACTCTCATTGCAACACCACTCTCATTGTAGGATCATCAAGCTTCATCTTCTCTATGTGGTGGTGTCACTCTATTTCTTCTAGTATTAGCCTTGAGAGCTCGTAGTTGGGAAGGTAGCTTTGTATCTTTTTATTTGGTTGTATCATCATACTTATTGGATAGCATTTCAGTTGTTTTTCCTTTCTATCCAGTTGCAACACTTCCTTTCTAATTCATTTATCAACTTCTATATCTTGTGGCATCTTGGTTTTTCGTGGAGGTAGGAACACCAAAACAAGGGTCTGACTAAGGTAGACCTCAAACATAGCCCAACACTTTTCTAATTTTTGTGTGTGTAGGAACGTTTGAGTTGAGCTAATCAAATAATTGAGTCGTGGGAAACACGGTACCTCTTCTCTATTGTCTTCATCATTTCTAGAATAGTTCATTTTGAATAGTTTCCTTTCAAGTATTCTATTTTCTATATTTTTAGTACTTTTTGTCAAACAACAAAATATAACCAATCGGATAGTTAGTAGGCTCATAGTGTTTTGTGTTTAATTTTTGGACCTTTGTTCGTATAGGATGCTAGCCATCCTCGAGATGCCAACGCACCATGCTGGAGTCTGAAATTTGAGTTGTTGTCCTCAAATAGGGAGTTGTCTGGGTAGCAGACCGAAACCTATGTAGTTAGCTCTTCTGTCTTTGTAAACACCTAGTTTTAGCAGAAGGAAAGTGGTGCACTGCTTTCCCTTCCTTTTCAACCTCATTCTTTTTTCTTTCCAAACCTGTCTAATCAACCCAAGGTTGTTTAGGGTAGTCTGTTCCTTGAGAATCTTCCATGAGCTAGAGTCCCAAGGGTGACAAATCCCCCTAATCTACATAAAGTAAGTCAATAATAATCTCAAATAAGAATAAAACTAAACAAATATCTATACAAACTATCATAGGATCAAGAGATCATTTGAGATAAAAGAAAGGGGTTTTGTGAGGTTACGATCATACAAGAATACTTTCTTGAAGGAAAGTGGGGTGAAAATCTCAATCTATTTTTCTACAAGCCTTACAAAATTTTGTGAAAGATTGGAAAAGTGGCCTATGTGTTGAGCTACCAAAGGGAAGCAATATACATAATTTCATTCATGTTCCTTGCCACTAAAAGACAGTTAGAAAACATAAAGGAACCCTCAAATGAGTTGTCTCCAATTGATGAAGATGGAAAAATAGTTATGATTCCTAAAGTAGTCATGGATGTAAGGGAGATGAATCTAAGCAATAGAAGCACCAAGGAGTACTTAATTTATTGGAATAATCTCATGATGGAGGATGCAATGTGGGAAGGCTCATATATTTTGGAGCATTTAAAATTGCAATTTCTTGAGGACAAGCAATTTTGAGTTAGGAAAACTTGTCATATCCCATTTCTAATCAATATAAATTTATACATAGTAGGTATGTACTTGTGTCTTCCTTTTATTTTCTATTTTTTGTTTCCCTTTGCTAAGTATTTTTTTTCTTCCAACTCCGCTCTTCTATTCTTCCTATTATATTTTTAGACTTCTCCATCATGTCACACCTTTTTTTTTATCACCCATCTCACCATTCAAACTTCTCCATCCTACCATGTCCATTTCTTAACTGCCAAAACCTTGTCCTATAGTGTGAATCTTGTGATATGGTAGACCCTTGACACCTAATATTTTTTCCTATGTTTTTACTCCCCTCCAAACTCCCCAACATGTGTCGTATTGTTCTAGTAGTCTATTTTTGGCACCATTCCTTTCAAAGTGGAATATTTCTTGCCCATGATCATTGTTCAAATTTTAATTTATGAGTGGATATGCTAGTTGAACTATTCTATTTGTGGAGGATATATAAGAGATAAAAAATTCATTCTAGATCATCATCTAAACTTAGTTTTTTTTCTTTCATGATCCATTTTGAGCACTTATGTTCAATCATGATAATCATAGGACAAAATCCCTATATTTTTTAGAGGAAATTATCATAGATTTTGTATTTGAGGTTCATTGGATGTAGACTCTAGTTGCATTGTATTGATCCAATTGGTCATTCCTATTGGCATGAATTGGTATTATAGTCATTATAGTAATAATAAAGATATTGTAATTTACACATTTTATTTTTATTCATTATAAGAAGAATATTGGTAGTTAGTTATGTCATTCTTTTCCCAAAATATAATGATATTGCTAATGCATAAACAATAATATAATCTAATTTATCTAAGATATGAACAAATCCTAGGGAAAATAGTGTTGTTATTCAAATAGAAATTATTTATGGAAGGTTAAAAATAAAATTTATATTATTATTTTGGCCCAAGATATTATGGTGGTATCAAATTTATTGATCTTTCTAGCCTACATGTTCAAAATTCAACTTTGCATGTTTTATTTTTATGTAGTATAGTGACAAAGAAATTGAATACCACTTGAGGGAATTCAAGAAACAAGGTTGATCGATAGATCTAGTGTAGAGACTCATTGATCTCCTTTAGAACATGCTGCTAATTATAACAATATGGTAGAAATATGACACTATTACTTCACAAGATGGATAGTAATATGGATACACTTAAAAAATCCATGAGCAAATAAATTAATTCTAAGGGTATTAATATGGATTCCACTCAAAGCCTATTCTTTTTTCAGTCACAAGAACAACCTGACATACCTTTCTAAATAAGGAGGTTGAGGCTCTAGAACTATCAATAGGAGGTTGAGGTTGAAGCCCAAAACTAAATTTTTGATGATATTAGGGATTTTCATATAGAATATAGAGCTCTTCCTAAGGAGATCCAAAGTGAAATATCACTCACCAATTGTATGAACATGAAGAAGTCTTGAAATGATTACAAACCTAAGCCTAGGCCGCAAGTATTTTTAGAGAGACATGATTTATAAGATCTAGGTAATTTGGCACTATCTCCCTATGATGAATCTAATATATTATTAGCTCATGTGTGGGTACAAAATCTAGAAACATACCTATCCCATAGACTAATGGTCAAAGATGAAGAAATTAAGTTTTTCACCATGCATTCAGAGGGTACTATACATTAGGGGTGGTACCATGGTCAAATCACTTAGGTTTATAGATCCATCACCTCATATGATATATTATGTAAAATTTTGATTGAAAGGATCCTAAATTTTATTTCAAAGATTTTATTTAGCTCAAACAATGTGGTTTAGTGGATAACTATGTAACAAGGTTCTAGAAGCTATCGATAATGGTGCTAGACATCACAAAGAGAATATTGGATATACTTTTCATTGAAGGTCTAACTGGATCTCTCAAGGAGTTTCTTAAGGATTTTGAACCACATACCCTAAAAGACGCCATCAAGATAGATTTTGAATTGGATATTTACATATTGAAGTAATTTCTAGACCAAAAAATTCATTCCAAAGAAGCCCTTTCAAAACGATATATACCATACCAAGAGTTTTTCATCAAGAGAAAACATTAAGGAAATAAATGAATTGAGAAGGAAGAAGTTGTGCTTCATCTATATAAGGAGCCACTGTCACCTAAACATAGATGTATTGGAAAATTACAAGTGCATCACATTGAGTTAAGGTTTGATGACGATCAATATCTAAGGAAATCAAACCACCAAGTGAAGATAAACCTAAATAGGAGATGGGAGATGAAGAAGATAAACCAAAAGAGGAAGAGGTCATCTTAGGAGGTACTCTTTCCATGCTCTCTAGAACTTTGAGGTACAAACCCATTCTCATTTGTGGAACCCTATGAGTTCAAAGGATAATTGTACTCATTAACATCAATACCACTTATAAATTAATTTATGAGGGACTTGTGGCCAAGTGAGGCCCCAAGATGAAGGAATTTGAAGGATTTAGTGTTATGGAAATTGAAAGTTTCACCATCGAATGAAATAGGAAGATATCCCAACTAAATCTTAATTTGGGACGATATGGATGAAAGATGACTTTTGTGTTGTTAGGATAGGAGACAAGACTATGGTCCTAGGTATATAGTGGATGCACTCATTAGGAGAGATCACATAAATCTTCTACACCATGGAAATAAAGTTCTTTTCAGAGGAAAAATAAGTGGTACTATAGGAAATAAAAAATAAAGCACCAAGGACTATATCAACTAAGAGAATGGAGAGGATTTTGTTTCACAAGAAAGCCATGCAAGAAGCTTAGTGTTTAATGACTACTAAAAACCCACTAAAGGAAAGAAGACATCATTTTTATGTATAAATAATCTTTGATATGAATAATAAGATGCTCAACAATATTCCTCTATGGAAACTAAGATAAAAGCTTTGAGCATGTCATCGAGTTGAAGGAGGGTATTAAGCCTATCATCAGTACTCCCCACCATTACCCTAGGAGACATAATGAGGAAATTGAAAATTCCATTAAGGAAATACTAGAAATGGGGTACATCAAACCCATCTCAAGTCCCTTTGATTCTTTTATGGTTTTGGTGAAGAAGAAAGATGGCGTAGTACAAATGTGCATAATTTACAAAACATTGAAAAAGAAGACTATGAAGAATTGGTGCCCCATTCCCATGAATAATGAATTAATAGATGAGCTTCATGAAGCATTATTTTTCTCAAAAATATATCTTAGATTGGACTACCATCAAATCAAAGTTTGAGAAGAGGGTATTGATAAGATGGATTTTTTATATCACTATGGGAACAATAATTATGTAGTGATATTTTTTGAATTAAAAAATTCCCCAACAAATTTCTATAAATTTCATCCTTATCTTCTTTGATGTCATTTTGGTCTATATTAAAATGTGGGAAGAACACTTGTGACACATTGATGAACTATTGTGAATCTTGGAACCACAACTATTATTTTCTTAAGAGTCCAAGTGTGATTTTACTAGGATAGAGATTGTTGGAAAAAGTGCCTAAATCCTTACTGACATGGAACTCTTGAAAGACAAATATCGTTGAGACCCTTGGAATGTCTTGGCGATGAGCAACTGTCTCAGAAGATCATATCGATGTGACCTTGGACCTATCTTGCTGATGGAAGTCATCGATGTGACATGATCTATCAGAGTGAGTTTCCAAACTCACTCCGACCATAGAAGTCTTGGCGACGTGGGCATGACCCTACAGTTGTCTTGGCAATATCGACGTGACCAGAACAGTTGGAGTGACATTACTAACTCATTTTGATGGCAGATGTTTGGGCAATGAAGATCATCGGGGAGACTCTTGGTGATGGAAGTGTCGGGGAGACTTGTGTTGTCGGTGTGACCTCCTGATCTCCTGCTGATGGTGTTTCTCTCACCGATGGATCTTCTCCTAGTGAATGATCGGTGTGACTCTTGCTAATATGCGTGGTTTAGTGTTCATTGGGTCATCGGGGAGACATGAGTGTTCAATGTGACTTCCCAGTGTGTTGGCAATAGCATTTGTCTTATCGATGGTCCTGAAGATCGGGGAGTCTTCACTGAAGTCTAAGCGATAGGATTCGGTGCCGTGTGCAATAGCTTGTGGACAGTCTGACATCGGTTCGACACATTTTGTTGCCTCACTGATGAGCAATAGAGTTGAAATCGGTTGACCAAGAATTTTTCCCACGTGTTCTATCTTGGACCAATGAGCGATACAGAATGTGAACCAATTGGGTAGTTGAACTATTGTGACCATTTTCTTGTGGGAAATGAGCAGACAACTTGAGCAAGTGATGAACAGTTCAGTCGAGGGTCTAGCCTGGTTGGGGTTGGTTAGTCGAGTGATCAATGAGTGAATTCCATTGTATGTTGAATGAATGCATTATAACAGTGTAATTCGATACAAGGTTGATCAGGGAAATGTTGTTGATATAGAATTTTCATTTGAAAAGAAGAGACTGTAACTTGTATGTAATTTGATTACTATGATGTGAGTGATCTTTCTTTGGTGTGGTGGGTTTTTCTCCCGTAAGGGTTTTCCCATGTAAATCTAGTGTCAATTGTGTTATGTGTTTATTTTTCAGTTTTGTTTTTCTTTCATGTGTGTCTTAATGAACTATAATTGTAAACATTAAAAGGCATATCTCTCTTCTCCTTTGAGACTTGGCATTAGGAAAATTTGTTTTGCTATTGAATTTTTCCTAACAAGTGGTATCAGAGCATGGCTAGTTGTGTTATCCTTGTGGGTAGATTGGTTTTTTGTGTCAATTTTTGTTCAGTCGGAGTTTTGTAGAAGTCTTGAATTTTTCTAATTATAGATTAAGATGGCAATGACAAGTACGTCTGGAAGAATTGAAATTGAGAAATTCAACAGCAACAATTTTGAGTTGTGGAAACTTAAAATGGAAGACCTGTTGGTGGATTGTGATCTTTGGATTGATGTGTCTGGAATGAAACCTACAACCATGAAGCAAGAAGATTGGGTTCTCGCAAATCGAAAAGCAAAAGGGTTAATAAGACTCTGTTTGGCAGACTCTATTCTCCTAAACATTCATGAAGAGAAGACTACCTCTACGTTGTGGAAAAGACTAGGAGGTATTTATCAGGGCAAGTCCTTGGTAAATAAGTTGTTCTTGAGGAAGAATTTGTACTCTTTGAAGATGGAGGGAGGAACGTGTGTTGCTGATCACTTAAATACCTTTAACATATTAATTTCTCAGTTAACATCTGTAGGTGTGAAGATTGAAGAAGAAGATCGTTGTATGCTCTTGTTATGTTCTTTGCCAGATTCTTGGGATCACTTGGTGATGGCCATTGGGAGCACGACAACCACTTTCAAAATGGAGGATGTGGTTGCTTCTTTGTTATCAGAAGAGATGAGAATGAAATCTTCTGAGATGGTGAAGGAGGGTCTTATTGTTTGAGGCAGATCAAAGGAAAAAGGCAAGAAAAAGGACAAGAAGTCCAAATCAAAATCAGAAGGGAGATCAAAGTCTCCCAGTAAGAAGTCCAAGGTGAAGTGTTGGAACTATGGGTATCCTAGTCATGTTCAAAAGGATTAGAAAGAGGAGAAAAATAAATGGAAGAAGAATTCTTCTGACAATGATTCTTCTCAGAGATATGCAAATGCCTTTATTGCAGCCTTGGCAACTCAGGCATCAGATGATGTCTAGCTGATTGATTTTGGAGCATCATTTTACATGACATCTCATAGAGACTTGTTTACTAAGTATAAAGAATGTGATTGTGGAAAGGTGTATCTGGCAAGCGATTAATCTCTAGAGATAGTTGGTCGTGGAAGAGTCATAATTCAGTTTCTTGATGGTAGAATTAAGGGAATTGATGGTGTAATGCATATACCAGGTCTGGCTCAGAATTTACTTTCTGTAAGCAAGTTGAACGATGTTGGAGTGTAAGTCTATTTCTCGAGCAATGGTTGTAAAATGAATAGAGGCTCGATGGTGCTGGCTAGGGGTGCCCGAATTGGTACTCTGTTCAAGTTGGATGCACTAGCTATTCAATGCAATAGTGTCTTTGCAAAGTCACAGAAGGTTGTTCGTAAAGAGAAAAATGAAAATATTCCTATTGGAGCAAATTCCTTGGAAGTGAAACTTCCAGCAAAAAAGACTATGCTCTGGCATCAGAGGCTTTGTCACATTGGTGAAAAAGTTTTGAAATCCTTGAAGAATAAAAACTTGGTTGAGGGGCTTGATGATTGTAATCTCGTTTTTGAATTCTATGAGCATTGTATATATGGCAAACAACACCGTTTTTCATTCTACTCTAGTCCTCATAAATCTTCTGGTGTTCTTGATTATATTCATTCTAGTGTGTGTGGTCTAGTGGATGTTCCTTCATTATCGAAGTCTAAATATTATGTTTCTTTTATTGATGATTATTTGAGAAGGGAATTTGTCTATTTATTTTTTTTAAATCAGAAGTGTTAAGTCATTTTAAGGAATTTAAAAAACTTGTGGAAAATCAAATTGGAAGAAAAATAAAGTGTTTAAGGACTGAAAATGGCGGTGAGTTTTGTTATGATGATTTTGAAATTTATTACAAAGACCATGGGATTAAGAGGCATAAAGCAACACCTTACACTTCACAGCAAAATGGAGTTGTTGAAAGGTTGAATAGGACGTTGATGGAGAAGGCAAGAAGTATGTTGAGAAATGTTGGTTTGGAGCAGATGTTTTGGGCTGAGGTTGTGGCTACATCATGTTACTTATTGAATTGATCACCTTATTCAACACTTGTTGATATAACGCCTATGGAAGCTTGGTATGGTAAGAAGCCCTCTCTCAGACATATTCATGTCTTTGGATGCAAATCATATATTTATGTGCTGGATGTGAAAAGATCTAAATTGGACAACAAAGCTGGAAAATGTATCTTCATTGGGTATGGCCTTGGTGTGAAAAGATACAAGCTTTAGAATCTTGTGACTAAGAAGGTATTGTACAATAGAAGTGTAATCTTCCAGGAACTGAAACCTTCTTCAGTAGATCTACAGTCAGGGATGAAGGAAGAGGAAAAGAAGAATGATGTTGTTGAGATACCTCTAACTCCAAGAAAAGAGGAACAACACATTGAAAGTGTACCTAAAACTAAGGAGAGTTCGAACATCTCTAAGAGTTCTGAACAAGAATAAGAACCACAACCTCAGCCTCAGCCTATGAATAGGTCTACATGTGAGAAGAAACAACCAAATAGGTATGGATTCTCTATGTTAGATTCTAGTTGTGCCTATGATTTGATTACTAACATGGATGAGCCTAGGACTATAAAAGAGGCAACTGAAATATCTGATTCAGATTCCTGGTTGGAAGCCATGAATGAAGAAATGACATCATTAAGGAAAAATGATACTTGGGATCTAGTCCCATTGCCTAATGGTAGAAAGCCTGTGGGTTGCAAGTGGGTGTTTAAAAATAAAATTGGTTTGTATGGTTGTGTTGAAAAGTATAAAGCGAGATTGGTTGCGAAGGGTTAGTCCTAGGTAGAGGGAATTGATTATGGGGAAAAAATTTCTCTTGTAGCAAAGCTGACATCTATCTAATTTCTTTTATCACTTACTACAACATATGATTTAGAGATTGAGTAGATGGATGTGAAGACAACATTTCTTCATGGTGATCTTGAAGAAGAAATCTATATGTCCTAACCTGAGCACTTTGTGAGAAAAGGTAAATAAAATCTGGTTTGCAAATTGAAAAAAACTCTGTATGGTTTAAAGCAATCACCTAGGATGTGGTACCAAAAATTTGACACATTTGTTTTGTCTTTGGGATTTGTAAGATCAAAATTAGATCATCGTGTGTACTACAAGACTAAAAATGATCAGATTCTTATTATTGCTCTTTATGTTGATGATATGATGTTCATAGGAAATAGTAAGTTAATGATTTCTAATCTAAAATCTCAGTTGTCTGCAAAGTTCGAAATGAAAGATCTTGGTGCAACTAGGTATATTCTGGGGATGGAAATAACCAGGGACAGAAAGGGCATAAATATTTGGCTTAGCCAGAGTAAGTATATTAATACTGTTCTGGAGAGATTTGGTATGAATGATTGCAAGCAGCTAGTTGTTCCAGTTTTACAGGGAACAAAGCTATCTGTTGAAGATTGTTTGAAATCTCCTACTGAGATGGAGGACATGTCTAGAGTGCCTTATGCTAGTGGAGTTGGCAGTTTAATGTATGAAATAATTTGTACAAGGCTAGACATTGCCCAAGCAGTGGGAGTTCTTAGTTGATGTATGGCGAATCCAGGAAGGACACATTGAAATGTTGTGAAAAGAGTGTTTAGATATCTGAGGGGCACTTCAGACTATGCTCTATGTTACCATGGACATTTGGTCGGATCATAGAGGACTCTCAACATTTTTGGATATGTGGATTCTGATTGGGCAAGGGACATTGACAGTAGAAGGTCCACCAGTGGATATACTTTCATGTTGAATGGTGGTGCAATTAGTTGGATGAGCAAGTGACAAGTTGTAGTCACTTTGTCCACTACAGAGGGTGAGTACATGGTAGAAACTCATGCCTGTAAAGAAGCAATTTGGTTAAAACATTTGTGTTCTAACACTAGGTTTGATGCATGGAAGATTACAATTTACTGTGACAGTAAGAGTGCTATTTGTCTAGAAAAGAATCCTACTTTCCATGCCAGGACGAAACATATTGATGTGCAGTATCACTTTATACGAGATATGGTGGAGGATGGAAAGGTCTCTTTAGAAAAGGTGGATACTCTGGAAAATGTTGCAGATGCATTGACGAAACCAGTGAGCACAGACAAGTACAGGTGGTGTATCAGTTTGATGGGCCTTGGTGCCCATAAAACTTAGTAGTTTTATTGTGCTTTGGAGTTGTCAGTAAGATCTTCATCAAGTGAGAGATTGTTGGAAAAAGTGCCTAAATCCTTACTGACATTGAACTCCTGAAAGAGCAATATCACTGAGACCCTTGGAATGTCTTGGCGATGAGTAGCTGTCTCGGAAGATCAGATCGTTGTGACCTTGGACCTGTCTTGCCGACGAAAATCATCGACGTGACATGATCTACCAACAATACAAGTCTTGGCGACGTCGGCATGACCCTACAGTTGTCTTGGTGATATCGGCATGACCAAAACAGTCAAAGTGACATTACTAACAAATTTCGATGGCAAATGTCTGGGCGATGAAGATCATCGGGGAGACTCTTGGTGATGGAAGCGTCGAGGAGAATTGTGTTGTCAGTGTGACCTCCTGATCTCCCGTCGATGGTGTTTCTCTCGCTGATGGATCTTCTCCTGGTGAATGATCAGCGTGATTCTTGCTGATATGCGTGGCTTAGTGTTTGTTGGGTCATCAGGGAGACATGAGTGTTTAGTGTGACTTCCTAGTGTGTTGGCAATAGCGTTTATCTTGCCGATGGTTCTGAAGATCAGGGAGACTTCACCGAAGTCTGAGCGATAGGATCCAGTGCCGTGTATGATAGCCTATGGATAGTCTAAAATTAGTTCAAAACATTATGGTGTCTCATCGATGAGCGATAGAGTTGAAATCAATTGACCAAGAATTTGTCCTACGTGTTCTGTCTTGGACCAATGAGCGATATAGAATGCGAACCGATTGGGCAGTTGAACTGTTGTGACCATTTTCTTGTTGGAAACGAATAGACAACTTGAGCAAGTGATGAACAGTTTGGTCAAGGTTCTGGCCTGGTTGGGGTTGGTTAGTCAAATGACTAGTGAGTGAATTCCATTGTATGTTGAATGAATGCATTGTAACAGTGTAATTCAATACAAGATTGATCAGGGAAATGTAGCTGATATAGAATTGTCATCTGAAAAGAAGAGATTGTAACTTGTATGTAATTTGATTACTGTAATACAACTGATCTTTCTTTGGTGTGGTGGGTTTTTCTCCCATAAGGGTTTTCCCACGTAAATCTGGTGTCAATTGTGTTATGTGTTTATTTTTCAATTTTGTTTTTCTTTCATGTGTGTCTTAATGAATTATAATTGTAAACATTAAAAGGCATATCTCTCTTCTCCTTTGAGACTTGGCATTAGAAAATTTGTTCCGCTATTGAATTTTTCCTAACAAAGATCTTGTATCACTAAGTTCACATCAATAGTGTAAATGGAGTGCAAGTGTACATGGAGAAGATCAAATAAATTTGGTACCAGCCTCCTCTAAGAACCTTGACATAGTTTTGAGGATTCTTCAACCTTTCCAACTACCATAGGTGATCAATTAAGAGTTTCTCTCAACTAGATACAACTTTAATTAGCCTAAAATAAGGGATATTTCACATAGATTGAGGATGCACAATGAGAATTTAATAAACTAAAAGTGGTAATGAGCCCATGTATTATGTTAACAATTATGGGTTTCACTCTTCCTTTCACATTTGAATGTGATGCTTCAAGATAAGGAATTGAGGTTGTTATCATGTAGGAAAAGAGCCCAATTACTTTTGAGAGTCAGAAGCTCACAAAGGTTGAAATAAATTTCACCATCTATGAAGAAAATATTGACCATCATGCATGCATTGGTCAAATTTAAGAAATACTTAGTGGATAGATTATTAATGGTCAAAATTGATCACAATAGTTTAAGATATTTTCTCAATCAAAAGGATAAAAATGAGAAAAAACATAAGTAGGTGAGGAGATTCCAAGCATATGATTTTGAAATTGAGTACATTAAAGGAAAGAAATTTTTTATTAATACACTATCTAGAAGGCCAAATCTTTCTTCCATGTCTCAAATCTTCATGGATTGGAAGAACGAAATCATAATAGAGTATGCCAAGGACATGTTCACAATTGATGTGTTGAAAGGGAAGATTTCAGACGTTAGATACACCATATGTAATGAACTTATTCTCTACAAGGGAAGAGTCTTCTTGATGTTGTAATCAAGGATGAATGGAAATATTTGGTAGGTAGTTCACAACACCCCCTTGGTAGGCCAACTTGGGTACTTCAAGACCTACAGAAAGATTAGGGGAAAGGTTTTAATAGAAGGATTCAAAGATGATGTCCTCACCCATATTAAATAATGCATCATTTGTAAAAATAATCAAATGAAATAAGCATTTTGAGCATGTCTTTTTTAACTTGCCATATTGGAGTAAAAATGTGAAAATCTCTCAATGGAATTCATCACAAGACTTCGTAAAGTTCAATATAAGGACTATGTCTATAATAATTTTTCATCTTAGTCAAAAAGTTATGACCTATTTTTTTGCCCCCCCCCCCCAAAAAAAATCATGCTTATCTTTCAAAATTTTGGCTAAGTCATGTATTGGCGATGTTTTGAGTGTCTAGTATAACTCAGGAAATGTTTTTTTAAGTTATTCTAACTCTCCCTTCACCCGCCCTACAACACTTCCTATTTGTTAATAACACCAACAATGTTTTTCCTAGTTATATAAACTTATGAAATTCCTGCTTTGGTTTATTTTCAAGCTAAGGTAGTGTTCGCAGTGTGTTATTAAGTTCGTCGAACTCTCCCATTTACCACCCAGAGAGAAACAATTAACTCCATTAAGTGGGTGGTGTTTTGCAGCTAAGTATGAACTTGGGCGGTGATTTACAAGGTTATGTGAACTACCCACTTTCCCATCCACATAGTTGTTCATTTTCAAATTTTTGAAAAGCAGTTATATTGAGATAGTGATGTGAAAGTTGACACGTGTTGACACAATGGAGAATTACATTTAATGTTTAACTACTTACACATTTCTTGCGAGAAATTAAAAAGATAAATTCATGCCAAAAACATACATTCTTCAACAACTACTCTGGGATATGAAAAGAAAGCGATCACACCAATGTAGAATTCCACTCTCAGAGTTCAAGGTATTTTTAAGGTATTCCTGTCCTTATCTTTTCCTTATGAGCTTATGATTTTCAAGCTGGTATTTCCTTGCATTTTAGATTACCTAATGAAAATCCGTCTAAACCCTAGCGGTCTAGAAATGGCTAGAATTAAGTGTCAAGGGTATGAGTACGTTGCAAGGTCAACATGTGACATGCCTGAAATAGGAGATACTAAGCTAGGGCTAGTAAATATGAATGAGCTTAAAGAAAAACTCATTGCTCCCAATCCACCACCTATCACACAAAGAGTAATTGAAAGCAGATTGGTAGAGGTAGCCATCTTCCCCATAGCCGTTCAATGCCCAGAATTGATTCTAGAATGTATAAGGCATTATGATGCTCATACTTGGGAAATAAGAACTAAGGACAATCAACTAGTAGTCAAAATCCAAAGAGCCACTTTTGCTTCATGCCTGAAAATTCTAGAAAGAGAACCCTACTCGCCTATGGATTTTACCAGTGCTTAAATTGAGTTTTCACTCAAGAAGGGGTACTACCGAAACATAATGGCAATGAACTAGTTGGAAAAACCCAGAGGAGGAATATCTTAGCTACCCCATAATTTACACAGGAATCATTTCGCAAGAGAGATATCATACATGATTTTGTTACTACACAAATTTTGGGGAAATGAAGATGCCTTTGGTTTTCAAGAATGGATGTATTTCTTCATCCAGATTATACTCGAAGGAATCCAATTTCTAGATTGGGAAAAACTTATCAACAACAGGTTACACAACTAGTTGGTTTACTTTCTTGCTAATAGGGAATTTTTCATGTCCTCTTATTTGATTTATGCTATTGCAAATACTAGACCCTGGCCAAGCTTGAGGCCAAGTAATCTCCCTCATGATCAAGTGCCAATTTTTGAGCACCTAGATAAACTATAGTTGAATAAGAGATTTTCACATCACAAGTTGATATCAGATACCTTCATTATGAGAGTGACCAGAGAACTGCAGAGGAAAATTGAAATGTGGCTGTCGCCTAAGGCTATACAGTTTTTCAATTATTATGGAAAACATTTCATTCAATTTCATAGATTCTCATATATTAGGGTTGGTAGTTTTACTGGCTTTCCCATCAAGCTCCCAAGGCACTCAAAAGACAATTTTGTGATGATTGAAGTCTATAGGAAGTTGGCAGATGTTAACAAGGAATGACAGTGCAATTTCTCGTTGGTTTCGGCCCCTACACATATGAGTCCATGTCATATTCCCTCAATATAGAAAAGGAAATAAACAGGTACAATCTATAGACCTATGTTCAATGTTTTCCTTTTGACCTTAAGGATTATGTTAAATATAATTTGATGTTGGGTCCTGGTTTTTTCCATTTTCCTACTCTGGAAGACTATTGGGTAGATTTTTTTCATGAATTTGAAGTAAAAAAGATGAGTTGGATTAGATTTTCCTTTAGACAAATAGTCATCTATAATTTGAGTTTTGATGTACAAGGAATTGCGGATGATGAGTCAGACCTATTGGACCAATTTTTTCCAGATTTAATAGCCAATCAACCCATTCTTACTATGGATTGGAATAGTAAAGAAAAAGAAACAATTTAGGAAAGGACTGTCGATGTCTTGGAAAGGACTCAAGCATAGGTTTCTAAGAAGAATACAAAGCAATCCCCTCCCAATACTAGATCATAGAAAACCCAAACAGTAGGAAGTGGTGATGAACCTTCTATTGGCAAGAGACATTGTAACTGTCATCTGGTGTTTTCATTGATGGCAACCCTATTCATTGATATGGTGCGCATATCTTTATTCAAACCTATCAGTAGTCAGATTGAATTTAGTCAAAGCATAACAGTGTATCTGGTAACTCAGCATTCATCGATCCATGCATACAATTCAAGTTACCATTTTGTGTTGCGCATCTCAGGCAATGATTATGGAGGTATTATATATCTTGTGCTCAATACGAAGTGGCTCTTACCAACTATCACAAGACTTAGGAAACTCGGTTGACGTATTCTCAGTTCTTCTTGTATTAAGGCCAACTTTATAAATATATTATGTCACGGATGTATGTGAGTTGATTAATGGAATATCTGCATGCTTATATATGTTTTTATAGGTCTTAGCCAGGTTGTGGTTGACCATTGAGGATACGCATTGTATATTTCTCCTTGTGTGTGCCGACAGTCATAAATTTGATAAAGCCGACAAAGTACAATCAAATCTCATGTCGTGGATATATATACTTGATCTTCTATATCATTTTGGTGTGTGTACAATTTGTGTGTGTGTCTGAATTGTGAGTTAGAGCAGAACAAAGGTACGAAAAAGTGCAGTTTCATGTGTGCATTAAATATCTGTGTGGTGTGTCTAAGCAGAGCAAAACAGTATTATAGAATCAATATGTAAGACAGCAGATCAATTTTTGTACTTAATCTAGAACTGTTATCAAGCATTTTAGATGCTATCATCTTAGTTCAAATATTCAGATGGTCTTAATCTGAACTCTTTTCTTTGAGCAATGAGCTCTAGGTAGTGCACCTAAATGCAAGTGCATTCCCCTTTTGTAATCTTCATTTTTTAGTATACTCAGAACTATACTTGTGGATTGGCCATCCACCGTGGTTTTTCCCCTAACAGGGTTTCCACATAAAAATCTTGGTGTTATGGTGTTGTCTTTACTTCTCCGTTTATGCATTAATATTGAATTTTATCAAAGTTGTGAAGTTAAAGATTGTTAAAAGTTGATTATTGCACAACACTGATTCACCCCCCCCCTCTCAGTGTGCGTTGTTTCCAACAATTGGTATCAAAGATAGATTCTTAGAAGAAGAAATCTAACAGCTTGGGGAAATCTTGAAAATAATTTCAATGGATTCAGGCAGTATTGAACAACAACTTATGGTAGCTCTAGACGATCTTGACCAGTCAAAATTTGAAGTCAAAAAACTTCAATCAAATCTTAAGGAAGCAAAAAAAAACATTGAGTCTCTGAAAGACAAGGTCGACAAATCAAGAGATAAGAGAAAGGAACTCTGCGATTAGATTCAACAGAAAGATAATAAGAGCACTGAAGATGAACAATCAAGCAAAACCTTGAAAGAAAAAAATAAAGAATGCAAAAAGCTTAACCAAGAGAATACAATCTTGAAGATTGAGATGGAATCCATCACAATGAGAATGACCAAAGAGATTGAAGACAAAAATAAAAATGAAGAAAATCTGACTCAATCCTTGAAAGAAAAATCTGAGGTATGTAGTCGATTGGATGATGAATTGGAAGTGTCAAGAAACAATGAAGAAGCACTTGAAAGACAACTGGATGATCTAAAAAATGAACTGGCTATTGCAAATGAGTACAAAGAAAAGTTTAAAGCTAATTCTACCATGCTTGATGAATTGATTGATAATCATAGGACTCATGATGACAAAAGAGGTCTTGGATATGTAGAAGGAGAAAGATCAAAAAATGGACAAAGGAATCATAGTCAAAGGAATTCAGGACAAAGATAATTCAAGCAAGAAAATCAAATGAACCGACCTAAAAGGTACCCAGTAAGACAACCTAATGCTCAAAATTTTAATGGATATTGTTTTAATTGAAAAAAATTTGGACACATGGCTTCTCAATGTAGAAGTGGGATGAATCAAAGTGGTCCACACTTCTCAGGTCAATAATTCAATTGTCACAAGATTGGTCATAAGTCAAATGAATGTAGAAGTATGATGAATCAATTTCATAGGAGTATCAAATGTTACACATGCAATAGACTTGGCCATGTTGCTAACCAATGGAATAATTCTTCTAGAAAGAGAAACGTTGTATGCTACAACTGCAACAAGCTCGATCATATTGCAACACATTGCTAGAACAGAAAAGGTCCGGTAAATCAAAAGAAAAATGTGTAGAAGGATTTGAAAGGAAAAGGTAAGATCACTGTAGATGAAATCAGGCAAAAAATGCAAAATAAATGGATAAAGAAAGAACCCTCTACTGAAGAAAGTGTGCCAGCTCTAGAACCTGCTTCTGGGAATTTCTTTAGGAAATAGTCTCAGGCCCTTGGCCTAGGGGGAGCATTAAAGCGAATCAAATGGAACCCTAACCAGAAAGTGATACCGGATGTGGATGTACTCAGTAGATGCACAAATGATCAACTAATGATACTGAACTTATCATTGCAAGTGGTATGCCAAATTGGAGGTTCATAGATGACTTATTTGTCACAGTGTATAGATACAGTGTAACCAGATGTATTAGGGAAAGCACATTTGTTGTGTCAAAAGGCTTAGGTATACAAGTGATAAAAGGTCACTTTTACTCCTCATTTGTCACTTTTCTACCTCGAGTGAAAGACGTTGGAGAGCTCCAGGCAACCCTAAGGCGAATTGAGGCGAAAATCAAGTGTGAACGAGATTTAGCGATTAATTTCCCATTTGGCGAAAAAAGGTATTTATCAAGAACTTCTCAGTTTTTGTGATTTGCAAGATGAATACCCCTTTAGTGATCGAAGTTCAGGACATACCTCGTCCCCAATTTATATTGCATCCCCACAAGTCTTTAGAGATAAACCCACTAGGGGCATTTTTGTCAGTTCTACATGGAGTGATACATACAGAGGATATTAGGGTTTATATACATGCAAACATTGAGGATCTGGGAAGAAATCAACTTGTGAATTTGTATAATAATCATTTAGTTGATGAGGATTTAGTATAAAATCTAAACATCAAATCCTGGAATCAAAAATAATTATTTTGATGGTTAAATTTGCCATGTTCATGGAGTCGAAGTGGGTTCACTATGTCTTGAGTCAGGTGCATGACGAAATTCATGTGGCTTACTATTCCCTTCAAAATCACCAAGGAAGCCATTAGTGTAGTAAAAGGTTTGAATTCTTCTGGTGGTCTACATGTCCTAAAGTCAGTAAAAAATCAAACCGTCACCGACGCCACAGGCTTGACATATGACAGGAGAGCAATGACTGTTGATAATTTTGCTGATATAAATTTCAGATTTTCATCTATGGTAGTAGGCTATAAGATTTACCATTCTAGTTGGGAAAACTCTATATCTAGTATGACAATTTACACCACCTACCAAATGGTCAAAGAAAACATGGACTATGACCTCTATGAATTATTAAGAAGCCAGTTGATGGAAAACCTTGTGAAGATCAAAAAGGACAAGAAAAAATCATTTAAATATGGCAGTCTACTCTTATGTCTATTTTTCTATTTCATGGAGGAATTTTTGGGTATTGGTAAAGTTCAATGGTAGAAGAACATTCTGGTAGCTGAACAAATCCGGAACCTATTGTTCAATTTCATAGATATGAAAACCAGAAATTTAGAAATCTAGGGTTATTTCAAAACCTTTCAAGACATAATGCAAGCAAGGGAAAGAATTCCCACCACCATTGTGGAGAAATACAAAGACTCAATTTGTTTCATGGTGGACATTGATCAGTGTCTGATGGAAGCAGTAGATCCAGGAACTATTTGGATCATGCCGATGGGCTATGAAGTTGAGGAAAATATTTTGGAAATGTATGCTCAGCATCTGTTAAGTGAACCTTGTGATCCGTTCGAAGAGAGATTTGGCACTTATAAAGAAAAGAATACCCAAATTCATAATGAGCTCAAGAGACCAGCTGCAACCAAAAGAATATGAAAAGAAGTCAAAGTTATTGCAAAATTTTTGGGTGTATCCACAGAGCAACTAAGTGAAATCGGGGAGAAAAGGGAGAGAAAAGTAGCAGCAGGGCTTACTACCGAAAAAGGAACAAAAGCTCAATCATCTAGCCCGACAGCACTGCCTGTCCAAATTAGAACAACCAAAAGCTCGAAATCTCACTTAGCTCCTACAGTGAAATCCTCTACTGTGAAAAGTGAAGGCAAAAGATCCGAAAAGGAAGCCCAGGGAAAGAAGAGAAAAAACAAAAAAGTCTACATGACTATTTCTGATGACGAGGAAATAGAATCCGATGAAAAATTCAAGGAGATCAAGCAACAAGGTACTAAAACAACTTCGGTACCAAAACCCTCTGGTGCAAATACTTAGGTGAAGAAGAAGACCAAAATTAATGCCCCTGGTATGTCTGTTGACCAAGTCGAAAAAGCAATGATTTCATATGGAAATCTTAAACCTCTCTCTCAATGGTATGAATCTTTCTTTGAATCTGATAAAATAATTTTACAAGAAGTTACAATAAAGTACATGAATAATTTCAACAAAGTTTTGGTTGAAATTATGTCTAGCCTCCCAAAAGGTCTATATGACATTTTGGAACCAAGGAGATTAATTGCCCTAACTGAAGAAGAAAGAATGAGAGAAAGAGTTCTTGCAGAATTATGTCCGGAAATGTCTATGGAAGAAATGAAAGCATTCCTGAACAAGTCTAAGAAGTAGTTCATAAGAAAATCAAGGGTAAATAAAATGATGATTGGTCTAATAGATGAAGTAACTCGAGAAACACATCAAATTCTGAAAGAGTTTTTATTAAAAGAGAAAATCAAAATTGTATCTGAGGAGACTCGTGCAGATAATATCTCATCTAACCCAATTCAAGATGTAGAAGTAGAAAACCCTGATGCCACCAAAGAATTCAAAATCTCTCCTCCAAAAATAAACATAGAAGTTGATACAAATATAAATGCACAAGTTAAATCGGCAGAGAATACTGAAGAGAAGTCAAAAGCTTCAGCTGAGGAAATACTAGTTGAGGAGAAGAAGGATAATATCAAAACCGCTCTGATGTCAACAAGAGACACTGCTTAGTTTGTAAAGAAATTCTTGGTTGCACAAAAGGAGGAACTGGATCCGAAATTGATTGAAGGTCCTATTCACTTGTCTACCCTAAGCCCAATCCAGAAAATGAAAGTAGAAATGATTTCTCAAGCTCAGGCCAGAGAAGAGCTACTTCAATCACACATTGAGGATAGTGAACTACTAAATCTGGCATCCGAAGTACTGGAGAAAATAATGCCATCTTATGAAAAATATCGGGCTAGCTCATCCTCCTATGAACTAAAAATGCTAATTGATTTAGTTGGGACTCACTTTGAGTCGCTAGAAAAGTCAGCCATGGAAAAAGTACAAAAATAATTTAATGCTAAGAGGTTCCAAGGAGTAAAAATGTTGATTAACCAAGAAAAAAACTTATTAACTACATGCATTAAGAATATGCAGAATGCTTTATCAAAAGGAGGGAAGATCTATAAAGCATGTCTATCTTTTTCAAAATTCACAGAAGCAAATGAAAAGAAGATCAAAGACTTGAAAGACAAGATAAATTCTATCTCTGAAGCATTTGATCTGGTAGACCCTAGCATTGGGAAAGCAGAAGGAGAAGTGATGTCTCTTCTCAATAGCATAAAAGGTTTGCAACATGAAAATGAAAAGATTACTGCCAGAAGCTGTGAACTCCGAAGCATAATTTGTCCCAAACTTGACATACTATCAAGTGCCCTAAAAGAAGGAGAAGAATCTATAGGATTTGATGATCCGACCAACCTGGAGACTGCGGAGACACAATCCTATTTTATATGTGGTCACATCACAATCTTGGAAAGTATAAAAAGCATTTGGAATGTAAATATGGTGTAGCTAAAGAAAGACTTTGCTGACATCTTTTAGCTCATGTAAGGTACAGTTTTTGTACAACAGTTTTTTTTTTAGCAATATTTTTTTGGCATTCAATCCTGACCATTGTCTATCTTGGTACTTGGTCCAACACTTAGCCATTTTTTACTAAGTGTTTCCATCAATGCCAAAGGGGGAGATTGTTGGCAAGAGACACTGCAACTATCATCTGGTGTTGTCATTGATGGAAACCCTATGCGTTGATATGGTCCACATCTATTTATTCAAGCCTATTGATAGTCAGATTGAATTCAATCAAAGCATAACAATGTATCCAATAACTCAACATTCATCGATCTGTGCATACAATTTAGGTTACCATTTTGTGTTGCACATCTCAGGAAATGATTATGGAGGTATTATACATCTTGTGCTCAATACGTAGTGGATCGTACCAACTATCACAAGAGTTAGGAAACTCGGTTGACATATTCTCAGTTCTTCTTGTATTAAGGCCGACTTTATAAATATATTAAGTTGCAGAAGTATGTGAGTTGATTAATTGAATATCTACGTGCTTGTATATGTTTTTATGGGTTTAGCCAAGCTATGGCTGACCATTGAGGATACACATTGTATATTTCTCCTTGTGTGTGCCGACAGTCGTAACTTTGATAAAGTTGATAAAGTAGAATCAAATCTCATGTCGCAGATATATATACTTGATCTTTCGTATCATTTTGGTGTTTGTACAAGTTGTGTGTGTGTCCAAATTGTGAGCTAGAGTAGAATAGAGGTATGAATAAGCACAGTTTCCCTTGAGCATAAAAGATCTATGTGGTGTGTATAAGCAGAGCAAAACAGTATTACATAATCAGTCTGTAAGACAACAGATCAATTTTTGTAGTTAATCTAGAACTGTAATCGGGAATTTTAGATGCTATCATCTTAGTTCAAATATTCAGATGGTCTCAATATGAACTCTTTTATTTGAGCAGTGAGCTCTAGGCAGTGCGCCTGAATGCAAGTGCATTCCCCTTTTGTAATCTTCATTTTTTAGTATACTCAGAACTATACTTGTGGATTGGCCATCCACCGTGGTTTTTCCCCTAACAGGGTTTCCACGTAAAAATCTTGGTGTTATGGTGTTGTGTTTACTTCTCTATTTATGAATTACTGTTGAATGTTATTAAAGCTTTGAAGTTAAAGATTTTTAAAATTTGATTATTATACAACATTGATTCACCCCCCCTCTTAGTGTGCCTTGTTTCCAACACCTTCTGCTACTACAGGAACCTATGGGGTTTCTCCACAATCAATGCAATATGGGGCTCAGGGTGACGGTGATGAAGAACCTCCTTACAGGAATATGATTCAACCGACTTGCGAAGGAGACCTCCCAAATTCACCTAATTTGGATCAAGATAAGGGAGATGAAGGAGAAGGAGGTGACTTAAGTAATATTGACATTAGTTCTTCTTCCCCATCACCTCTATCATTGCCTACCAAGGAGGTTGTTGAACCTCTAAAATGAATATCTTCTCCACTTCCTTCATAAGGTATTCAGATGGATACTCCTATAAATAGAAAATTATTCCCCTCCTCCAGTTCCAAAGCAACTAATGTTCTTAATATTCCTACTTGGTTGGAAGATAATTTGTCAAGAAAGAGGAAGGTAGTACAGTTGGACCTTCCGAAGCAAGATATGGTAGGGAAATCACTCCAAAGGACTCCCAAGCCCAAGAAGTTGAAAACCACTATTCAATTGATTGATGATGTCAAATCAGGAAGTTCATGCCTAGAAGTTGTGTGTCCCACTACACAAAAATAAGTCACACAAGCAAAAACCAGTGACTTTGATATTGACATAATCGACTTGGGACACCCTACAAGGGATGGAGATGTATAAATCTTTTAGGTGTCTGCAATGAGAATTGTTGAAAGGTCCAAGAAAGATAAAGATAGTAAAGATGAATTGAAAAGGTATATCCAAGTCTTAACTGAGTGTTTGAAATCAGTTTTGATCTACCACCTCAATTGATATCTCAAGGTGAGTCATCTTTCGATCCCCTAGTTCTAATAGGAAAAAGGCAATAAGCAAAATGAAGAGCTACAAAAACTTTGGCAGGGTCATTGAGGAATGGAGTCGTGGGTTAATCAGAAGAGGTAACCATATTATTTCCAAGTTTATGAGGTGCCTACAAAGGGAAAATGGCTCAAGAGTAGAAGTTCAAAAGGAGATTACCGCTACTGAAAAAGAGGAAAGAATATGGAATCGATATGTAAATGAAATCAAGGAAGTGATAGGCTTTGGGATGGAAAACTTAGATGTTGAGAAAATAATACCCAATGTTGTTGATGGTCATTGTATGATCTGGAATAAAATCATGGAATGGAAGTTATAGGTCACAAAGTAGGGGCTACAACAGTTTCAAAAGGTCTGAGAAAAATGCAATGCTATCCTAGAGGAAATTCATAAAAACCTTGTTGCCCTCATATTGCAACCTAGTAAGGAAGGAGATGGGAATGACAAAAATGCTAAGGTTCTAGAGAGTGATTTTTAGAGGATGGAATTTTCAGTTCTCAATATTTCAATGTAGAAAACTTGAGAAAATTTAGTGAACTAGATCTCATCCTATCTCAGGTGATAGGAATCATGAAGACATATGATTAGAGGATCGAATCCATTTAGGATAGCCATCTAGCACGAAGATTAAGAATGGGAAATATAACCATTACACACCATAAAGAACTTCCACATGTCATCAAGGCTTTCCAAGCCTTGTGAAAACAACTTGTGACATCTGTAGAAACCAAAAGAGAAGCGCCATCATCGTAGTTTTTAGATTTTTTTATTTATTTTTGAAATAGTTTTAATTAAAATTAGTTATGAGCAAAGAAGCAGTTACTCACCTGCTTTATTTATATATGTATTTATTTTTAACTATTTCTCTCTAGACATCACTGAAAGAGACATGATATTATGCTATTCTAAATACATCTTTTCTATGAAATGAAGTCTCTATTTGTCTATGCACATCTAACTTACAAAGATAGCCAAAATTCTTAAATTTGTGTGTTTAAGGTGTATCTAAATGTATATGTTATTCTTGTGTGTTGGTGTATGTATTCATCTTTGTATTTGATTTCAGTTCAAAATTAATATTGGGTTGATATTTTTGTTATCTCATCTTATGCAAACTGGTCTTTGTGCTAGTAGTTCTATAATATTTTTTATGCTTGTTGGTCTTTGTGCCAATATTTTAGCGATTTTCCATATGTGAACTAGTCTTTGAGCCAATGCCTTCATTACTTTTCTCTACACTTGGTATTAGGAACTTTCCTTGTATTGAGTTTTTCCTTTCTTGATTTTGGGTTAAAAGCATACATATTTTTAGTTAGTTTAGTCCAATTCATTGCATATCATACGAGGGAGCTATACCTTCAAAATTTAGAGGAAATTCACAAATGAAATTGTGAACTTTCTAGAGCTGTTGGGAATAATCACACCTTTCGAGCAAAATAACTCATTATTTCTCACTTGGTGCCCAAACTGTTAACAAACAAATTTTCAGTGGCTCCACTAGGGAAACGAACAAATCAAATAAAATTTGAGTTGCCTTGTCTGGGTTTTACATACTGAATATCTTAAGCTCACCTTGGATTCTAGAAGATTTACTAGGGGAGAAAGAAGTAGGGGTGTCTCAGGTCTAGTTTTTTATTCCTTGCAAAGTAGTAAATTTTCTTATATTATTCCTTCTTGAAGAAGGGATAGGGCTAAAATTAGACCTACTTCTCCAACTAGGGAGCATCTAGACTATTCAACTTCTCAAGCTCTAGTGTTACACGAAACTATCCTCATTTTAGTTGTAAAATTCTCTCACATTATGGCTAATCAACCACCTGTCCCATGGGGGGCTTCCATAGGTCCTTTGAATTTGGGAAATAATTTACATGAATTAACTAAAGGCTCTCGAAAAAATCTACCCAAGTTCAAGGATAATGGAAAGATCTCACCCAAAGAGCATATCAATGCCTTCTTTGTAGCTTGCGGTGTACTTGGGGTATAGGAACAAGATGTTGTTGGAGTGAAAAGACACTGAGAGGGGGGGTGAATCAGTGTTATTAACTTTTTTACCAAATTTAACTGAAACTGAAATAAACCAGATGTATGCTCTCATTTATCAATGATAAACTCATTCATGTATTGAATGCAATCACATAAACTGAAATGAGAATAGTAAACCATAACAATTTAAAGCATTAAAGAACTAAATCAAATGAACCACAGATACTCAAATAGACACAAGATATGCCAAGTGGAAAACCCTCCTGGGGTAGAAAAACCACTCCTGAACCTGCAGCCTTTTTCAGCCTTTTATTTCAATAATCATTTTTGACAATGCCTAATAGGCTGATTTCTGAGCACCAACTCAAGGAGCACCAACCCCTCTTTTTTAGAGACACCAATTTCAAGGAGCACCAACCCCTTTTTTGTTTTTCAATAGAACATACAATGATACAGAGGATCTCTTCGTTTCCCTGATTTTTGTCAAGTGCCTCTTGACAGACAATGTGTAGAATTCTCAAAAGTCAAGAATGACTCTTCAGAGTTCCACCAATTATCAAGCCTTAAGACAGCTTGAGGAAAATCTAGTTATAGTCTCAATACAAATTGTCATCAAACTATATTATCAATGATGTGTTCTAACTTTATTTATCTCACACACTATTTCATCAATGATTCATGATACTGTTCAAAACTGTTAACTCACTGTTTTTCTCACTCTTTTTCATGCATTTTCCATGATGATGTCCAAAACAGTTAACACACTGTGTTTTCCAACTATTTTCAACATTAAGAAATTACCCTATATCTGCAATAAATAGAATTGCACTTCTCTCTTTTTCTTTTCAGGTTTTTCAGTAATGATAAAGCCCTAATCTCTCTGTTTTTATCTTTTTATGGAATACATCATTACATTCCAGGAAAATTACAACTTTAAGTTACAACTAAAACTTGTTTTTTACAAATCAAAAACTAAGGTGTTCTCTTTTTTTTTTATCCACTTTCCCATCAAGCTACTTTTTAGGAAGGCAAATTTATTTAGTGTAGAATCTTTTCTCCAGATAAGAAGAGAGAAAAAGTATACCAAAAATAGAGAGGAGACTGAGCATAATCTTCACAAGCATCCTGCACACATTTTCCTCAATGACCCAACTTAAAAAATAATATGTATACCATGAGCTATACCCACTAAAACAGTTGCAATTTTTTAAGTAACTGAAAGAACTAAGCTCTATAACCAAAATCATCCTTTTAAGAGAAGTTACCAAAGATCCCAGGAGGATTTGAAGAGATTCAAAGATATTATGATTACCCACAAACATAAATCACAATCCCTTTAAAATTGTCATGATAACCTTTATAAAAATGCAGTCAAGTTTTGGAGCTATCATTTTAGATCTAATCATGAAAGGAATAGACATTGTCCACTTTTCTTTTTGCATAGAAAACTTAACTCGAAATAACCTTTCCTGAGAAGTAACGAATTTGTAAGGAAGACTGAAAGAATACCTGAGAATAGAAATGGAGTTGTTGTCACAAAAGTGTTTACCAAATTTGCAAAGAAAGAAATGGCCAAGAAACCTTCCAATCTCGGGCCTTCACCCAACGGCAGGAAGCGAACACAAAGAACAACCATTTTAATGGTCCTTTGACCTTCCCCATGCGCTTTCCAAAGTCAGAAAGCCAGTGAGTGCAAAGAAATGGCCGAGGGAAAGAATCCATGGTGGCGACCAATGTAGGGTTCCAAAAACATGAGCAGTCAGAACGATAAACATTTTTCCCTAAAATTCCAAAGAAAGTATTCCAAATCCTTTGTAAAGGTTGATAATCATTTGGAATTCGAGAGGACAGTCATGATTATTCATAAACTCATAATGCCCTTTGAAATCTGTGGGTAGACCAATGACTTGCATGTCGACAAGCATTATAGCTTTTGACTATTTTAGACAATGTGTAATCATCGACCAGGTTAAGATTTGAAGAATATTGATATGACCACATTACTCACAAATGTCAATTTCCAAAGACATGATTATTTCCAAATGATCAAAGCTTAGTCACATCAAACATGCAATAAAACATTAATCAATACCTTTATACCTGATGTCGGCTTTTAAACCTTATGAATTTTCCAACATTAGACCCGAATGCAATATAATATGCATTTCCATAGAGTGCTAAACATAATTTCCAATACCAAAAGCTATCCAATAATTATCAAAGTCAGTTGCCACCTTATTATGTCCATTGCTATATAATGTGCTAGTGCCAAATAATTTTCAATGACATATGAGGTAATGAAGACTAATTTTGCATGTTAAATTCACAATGCCATTCCACATACCATAAACCATTATTAGTTGATTAAGGAAACCCGATAGGGTTTCTTAAAACTAAAAAGCAACGTGCATCTCATAAACCCAAGCATCAAGAACTAGAGATCATTACCTATAAAAGATGGAGCATGATGACTCTGAATGTGATAAAAAACCATTAACAATTTCATGATGCTAGAAACTGATCAAGCCACAACATATCAACCCATAGAAAACTGAACATGTGCCAAAAAACATGTAAATAAGTGAATCAATGTAGCACATATTATCAAATCATGTCACCTGATCAATGAAACATACACTAGTAACCAGAAGACCTCAACTGAGATATGCACATGGAGTCAAGATATTAGTGCCACCCACGATAATATCAAAAATATAGTAAATATGACAATCAAAATGGAAGCAGATCAACTGATTAAACTATCACCAAGATTCCAGATAGTAATACAAATTATCATCAAGGGAAATTAGCACAAGAGAGATTCAACAAACTCCCTCCTTGTCCTTGATGGCAAAAACTGAGCCACCAAGCCAAAATAAAGTACAGGAACCGAATGCTCATAATTCTCCCCCTTTTTGTCACAAGCATAAAGGGAAGTCAACAAAGATAAACTTGAATCAACAGTGAAATTCCATGAAGCTGAAAATGTAACATTTGAGCAGCAAAGTATGAGCTGTAGGAAGAGCTAACCAGCTCCCCCTATCACCAGGATAGAGTGATTAAGATAATAGAGATTGAGAGACAACTCCCAATCTAGACCTAAGTCTTTCAAAAATATCTTTAGCCAATGGTTTTGTAAAAATTTCAGCAACCTATGCTTGTGTAGGAACATATTGCACACAAACCTTGTTAGCCAGCACCTTTTCATAAAGAAAATGAAACTTAATAGCAATGTGTTTAGTGCGAGAGTGCATAAGAGGATTTTTTGAGATATTGATTACACTAGTATTATCACACAGAATAGAAACAGGTTTAGGGATTTCAATACCCATGTCAGATAATGTCTATGACATCTAAATTACCTGAGTACAACAAGAAGTGGCAGCAATATATTCTGTTTTAGTAGTAGAGAGTGAAACAAATTCTTGTTTTTTACTATGTCAAGGCACTAAATGATCACCAAGAAAGAAAGCAGTACCACTAGTGCTTTTCCTATCATCCAAACAATCAGTCCAGTCAAAATCAGTATATGCCACTAATGAAAAATCATTGCTTCTGGGATACCAGAGTCCATAATCAATTGTTCCTTGTACATATTTAAGAATCCTTCTAACAGCATTAATGTGAGATTCCTTAGGAGATGACTGAAATCGAGCAACCATGCAAACAACTTGCATTATGTCAGGTCTTGAGGCTCTTAGATATAATAGGTTGCCTATCATTAACCTATAGTTAGTTGGATTGATAGCAGGAGAATCATCAACCTTGTTGATTTTACAACCTATAGCCATTGGAGTGCTAACTAGATGACATTCATTCATTTGAAACTTTTTTAACATTTCTCTTGCATATTTTGTTTGAGATAGAAAAATACCATATTCAAGTTGAGAGATCTGAAGACCTAAGAAGAAGGACAGTTCTCCCAACATAGACATTTCGAACTCAGATTCCATAATCTATGAGATTTTTTTACTCGAAGCAATATTGTTGCAGCCAAAAATGGTGTCATCAACATAAATTTCAGCAACAAGAATATCAAACCCTTCAATTTTAACATAAAGATTATTGTCTACTCCTCCTCTAATGAAACCTTTTGACAATAAGTGACTATCCAATCTGGAGTACCAAGCTCTAAGAGCTTGTTTTAGGCCATATAGAGCCTTTTTCAGCCTGTAGACATGATTGGGTTTCTTTTTACAAATAAACCCTTCAGGTTGTTCTATGTAAACTTGTTCATCCAAATACCCATTCAGAAAGGCAGTTTTAACATCCATTTGATATACAGTAAAGTTTTTGAAAACAAAATATGCCAAGAAAATTCTAATTGATTCAAGTCTAGCTACTGGTGCAAAGGTTTCACCGAAGTCAATACCTTCTTGTTGAGCATATCCTTTGCATACATATCTAGCCTTGTTGCCAACAACATGGCCATTTTCATAATGTTTGTTTCTGAAAATCCACTTACGTCCTATGACATTTTTTTCATCTGGTCTTGGGACTAGCTCCCAAATCTAATTTTTCTCAATTTGATCAATTTCATCCTACATTGCATTAAGCCAGCATTCATCAGTTAGAGCTTCATGAATTTTTTTTGGCTCAAACTAAGTGATTAAACAAAAAGTAGTAAGCTCAGCTATGTGAGCTTTTTCATCATAGTTAATTGTTATTTTCCTTGTTTGAAGTCCTGCTGATTTATCTCCAATAATCAGATCTTTAGGATGGTTTGTAGCAAGAGATTTTGGAGTTTTAGTTACACATTTTTCAGAGCTGGTTTCAGCATCTTCAGATTTTTCTTCAGCAAGTTTAGGACTTGCTGATTTTGTTTCAGGATTTGCAGTTTCAAAGCCTTCAAAAATTTTATCAAGTTCAAATTCTTCCTCCTCATCATCCTGCATAGTTTCAGCATCTAAAAGCATATTTTCATCAAATTTGACATTGACAAATTCAACAATTTTATTCAACCTATTGTTAAAGAATTTATAGGCTTTGTTGTGAGTAGAGTATCCTAAAAAGACACCTTCATCAGACTTAGATTGAAAACTGCCTAAGTTATCATCATCTCTCTTAATAAAACATTTGCATCCAAATATTCTGAAATACTTAATTGAGGCAGATTTACCATACCATAGTTCGTATGGAGTGAAATTGGATTTCACTCTAATCTGGACTCTATTCATATTATAAATAGTTGTATGAACAACCTCTTTCCAGTACATATTTGGCATATTTTCTTCATTCAGCATAGTCCTTGCCATCTCTTTTACAGACTTGTTCTTTCTCTCAACTACCCCATTTTATTGGGGTGTTCCGGCAGCATCATATTGTCTTTTTATGCCATGTCTTTCATAGTAGTCAATGAATTCTTGTGAGGTGAATTCACCACCTTTGTCAGATCTTAGACATTTTAGTTTTAAATTTGATTCCCTTTCTACCATTTTTCTAAAGACTTTAAAATGATCAAAACCTTCTGATTTATTCTTGAGAAAGGTAACCCATACCATACGAGAGTAGTCATCAACAAATAGCATGAAATATTTCTCACCATTGATATATCTAATCCTTGTAGGACCACATAAGTCAGTATGAACAATTTGTAGAGGTCTAGTAGAGGAATGTTCCTTGGATTTAAAGCTTACCTTAGTTTTCTTTCCTTTAAGACATTCTTTACATACTGCATTATCAAGCTTTTTCAGAATAGGCAGACCTCTTACATTCTTATTTTTACTAATTCTAACCATATTGTCAAAATTGATATGACCTAGTCTCTTGTGCCACAGCCAGCTTTCTTCAACATGACTCATTAAGCACATACCTTGATTATTTTCGTTTCCAGAAGTGTCAAGTAAATTGTAGACATTTCCCTTAGTCCTTCCAGCAACAATAGCTTTTCCAATCTTATTTTTGATTTCACACCCCTGTGAAGTGACCAGGACTTGATAGCCACTGTCACAGATTTGACTAACACTCAGAAGGTTATGTTTTAATCCTTCTACATAATACACATCGTAAATAGGAGTGTCTTCATTCAGAAAAAGAGAACCTCTACCTTTGATTTGAATTCCAGAGTTGTCTCCAAACTTTACATATCCACCTCCAGATTAGTAAATTTTTCTTTGTCACTTGTCATGTGGTTTGAACAACCACTGTCCAGGACCCATAAGTCCTTTTTCTTTGAGTGGAAGGAAGTTTTAACTAACATAGTCTGTTCTATGTTGTTGACAACTTTGGGTTTCCAGACCTTGATAGTTTTTAGTTGTTTATTCTACTGATCAGCATTACATTTCTTAGCAGAATGACCCAAAGAATTGCATGTGAAGCATCTAATCTATCTTGCAAAGTCATGATTCTGCCTAAAACCAAATCTAGGAGTTCTAGACTTCATAAATCTGCAAGATTTCACCTTGTGACCAAATTTGTTGCAAAAATAACAATACCCATAAAAGAAAGGGTAGGAATTATAAGCCATTTGTTGCTCCTAAAAGGATGAACATGATCCTTATCAAAATCAGGATGTTTGCGTTTAGGAATTTTGTTTCTAGCAACAACATTTTCCTTAGCACTATTATTTGAACATTCACCTTTCACAAAACCAATACCAGTTTTGTCATTGTTGAGTTTTTGTTTACTGAGCATGTCATTTAGTTTAAGAGTGCTCTCATATTTCTCAACAGTCTTTCTGAGATCTACAATCTCATGTTCAATTTTTTGAATTTCTTGATCTTTAAAGCTTATGCCAATATGAACACAGTCTTCAACTCTCTTGGATTCTTCAAGTTGAGTTTTTAATGAGACTATCTCAAGATTTATGAGTTGCTCTTGTGATATATCTTGAGCAGTATTTTTTTCTTGAGCACGCATTTGTTTTTTAACTTTCCTTAGCTCTTTTAGAGCACATTTTAGTTCCCCTTCATAATCCATTTCACCATCTTCAGCATCATTGTTGTTAGTTTCATCTTGCTAAATGATTTCAGCCATGAGTAGTTTTTCATCCTCTTCATCTAAAGAATCTTCAGATTCAGAATCTGTTTCATTTTTGTTGAACAAACTTTTCTTCTTTTTGAAATTGAATTTTTGTTTGGGTCTATAAGCCTTTTTGTTGGCCGGTTTTTCAGATTTTTCGTTATCACTATTTGTGTCACCATAGGGGCACTTTGCAGAAAAGTGGCCTATTTTTCCACAGTTAAAGCATTTGAAGGGAAGTTTTCCCTTATAATTTCTAGAACCCTTTTTGAGTTTCCTCACAAAGTGAGATTCTTTAGAATCAAAAAATTTTGATTCAGTGAGTTCATCCTTTTCTTTCCTTTCAGCATTAAATGTTGTTTCTTTTGCAGAAGTGTTGTTTTTACTAATCCTCATTTCATAGGCAGTCAGAGTGCCTTCTAGGTTATCAAGGGTAAGCTGGGTAAAGTTTTTCTTCTCTTCTAGAGTAGCAACCTTAGCTTCAAATTTTGTTGGTAAGGTTCTGATGACCTTGGTTACAACATCAAATTCCTTAACTTCTTCTCCCAGACCCTTCATGGCATTGACAATTTCATCAACTCTCAAGAATTAATCAACCACTTTTTCATTGTCCCTCATTTTTATTTCTTCAAACTGGTGTTTTAGAGTGAGGACTTTAGACTGTTATACCTTTTCATTCCCTTGATAGATAGTTTCAAGTTTAGTCCAGATTTCCCTAGCAGAGTTGCAATGCATGACATTGATGAAGACATCTTTAGTTAGTGCACACAAAAGAGCATGCTTTTCTCTTGCATTGGTTTCATATCTTTTCTTTTCATTAGAAGTAGTAGGCAGAGTAGCTGGTATAGTGTACCCAGTCAATACTATGCTCCAAACATTGAGGTCAATAGAACTTAAATAAGTCTCCATTCTGATTTTCCAGAAAACATAATTAGTTTCATCAAATAATGGAGCTCTAGTAATGGATGTGCCTTCATGAGCTTGAGAAATTTTTAATAGACTCCAAAGCCAAAATCAATCCTAGGCAGAAAGACCTATCAGAGGACCCTAGGCTCTGATACCAATTTTTGGAGTGAAAAGACATTGAGAGGGGGGGTGAATCAGTGTCATTAACTGTTTTGACAAATTTTACTAAAACTGAAATAAACCAAGTGTATGCTCTCATTTATCAATTATAAACTCATTCATGTATTGAATGCAATCACATAACTGAAATGAGAATAGTGAAACATAGAATTTTAAAGCATTAAAGAACTAAATTAAATGTAGAACCACAGATACTCTAAATAGACAAGATATGAAGTGGAAACCTCCTGGTAGAAAACCACTCTTTGAACCTAAGTTGCCTTTTTTAGGCTTTCATTTCAATAATCATTTTTGATAATGCCTCATAGGCTGATTTTTGAGCACCAACTCAAGGAGCACCAACCCCTCTTTTTAGAGACACCAATCTCAAGGAGCACCAACCCCTTTTCTTTATTTTCGATAGAACATACAATGATACAACAGATCTCTTTGTTTCCCTAATTTCTATCAAGTGCCTCTTGATAGACAATGTGTAGAATTCTCAAATGTCAATCGTGACATTTTAGAGTTCCACCCATTATCAAGCCTTAAGACAACTTGAGGAAAATCT